>OX104063.1:222610738-222626396 GCA_944474145.2 Dicrocoelium dendriticum
CAAACATGTACCAAATCTAGGTTAGATTGAAGTAAATTCTGATCGGAATCCGCGTGCATCCGATGCCATATCTTGAGTTCGTCAGCAAGCAGCAGGAATGTTGAAGCGATTTTCTGTGCACGACCACTAGTGAATATCAAAAACAAAAATACGGCCGACCTTGCATCGGTTGGCATGCTACCACACTTGAATCTTTTGGCTCCCTGTGTGCTCCTAAAGCCCGAGCAACCATCCTGCCTTTATATCCTTGCTCAAGGCCTTTTCATATAGCTGTCCGAACTGAAACAACGCCAAATTTATAAATCATTCGATACCATCGGGTGCACCTGACACTACGGAAAGCCTGACAATATACGCGTTTCATGCAAACCCGCAGCTAAGTTGGCGCTTACGTCTGTAAGTACCCAAAACAGCCATATAAATGACATGAGTGCCATTGTGCCTCCTAGTAGACCGCGTATCGACTTATCAGAGAAAGAAATCACACTATTGTCCAAAACAGTGAAGACTAAAGGAGCGCAGAACTCGATGAAGATAACATGATCTAAGTTGCCTAAGTCCAAGACAGCATATTTAAAAGATAAACTGTTAGACGACTTGAAACAACGGGACACCATTTATCAAACATTGCGTGTCCAGGATAAAAGGCCAGTTTGGTTTGTATCGTTTGTCACCCAAACTCAGTTCACTATGGCAAACCACGGCTATTTAAGCTTACACTTCAGTTTGGTGACGAAGCGAAAATCGCCCTCTTATCAACTTACAGTCTTCGTGACCCGTCTTGCGATGTTCCCACATCTTCTGACATCCCTTGAATCGAGCGTCGGCATAGGAAGCAAAACCCAGGAGAATACCGCAAGCAAACGACGAAATATCTATTTTCGTCCATGGTTTCGTGAAACGCAGTCTTCCGACGAGTCGCGAGCTCAAGCTAATGTCTTGAGAGAGTGGCAATACAACCGCGAAACCCCCTCTCTCCATGACGTGATTGCCAACTCAACATCAAGGTTACCCACATCATCCGACCATACAGGATGTGTTCCAAGAGTGCTGAAAGCCTTACCCCACTCCAAACGACTTGTTAAATTAAAGTTCCGAAGCTGACTCAAGCTATTCATCAAAGTGTCATCAGAAATACGTCTGAAGGCAGTCGGAGCCAAGTCACCATGTGCTAAGGGAATACAAGACCTGCAAAATTTCATTGCAAGTCCAGGTGGCTGTATTTCTGAACCGGAACGCAGTGCAACTGCCTTGTCGTCCAAAGAAACAGAAACTGGCAATCTGCCGCAGATCAGCTCTGAGGGATTAGCTAGCTAGTTTTCTGTGTAAAAGTCCGAAACGGCATGGAATCCTGGGCCATAGAATCATTTAAAAATCTTTTTCCAGCTGGCTCCATAAGGGTCGGCGTACGTTCGCACAGAACATTAGCGTCTTCAGATAAATTAATAAATAAATAAAGGGTATATTCCTTAACGGTGCGAGGCACAATTCAACTGATTGGTCTGGTCAAATTATACAATGGGATTGCATGGGACGGATAATATTTTTTCGTTTTTGCGTAGCAGTTTCCAACCTTGTTTGCGGGGCTGATTGAGCAGCTGTGTTTTTCAAATGGATGGATTGCTGGATAATAATAATAACCATAATCCTAATAATAAAGGCAGATAAATCTAGATGTTCTAGCAAAGTAATATGGCATACCGTGTATTCGTCTCCTGGGAACATGCTTTCATGCAGGCTAGTTCATCGAAAGATTTCACCCGCACTTCTGCCCGGGTGCCGGTGAGGCGGTAAAGCAGGTATGTTATCACCAATTGTACCCATTTTAGGACTTTTTGAGTAAACAAACATGGACCTTTAGGTCATATAGCCCATACCATCAATGGGTATTATTAAGTCAAGCGCTTTTATTACTATTCAGGAGTCTATGAATCCTTACCTCGCATGGGTTCAGCTATTAGTTTGGAAGCTAATATCCGTCACCTAAGGGGATCGATCCAGTCGGGGTCAAAAGTAGAATATAGAAGAATATAGAATACGAGAAGGAAAAGACGTAGTTATGGTAGTGTTTGATAATTAGGAAAGGTAATTAGTTGGAGATATGGATAACAGTTCGTTCATAAATGAATAGATCTTGTGATGGTCGCAGACCAAAAAAGTTCGTCAAAATGTATTAGCTATATCTATATCTTTTGTTTTGCAAGGTCCAGGGTGGCACTTTCCTGTATTACTGTGCCGCAAGCCAGAATGGTTTCTTGTGGCTAACTGTCGAGGCGTGTCAAAATATTGAATACCTGAGTATAGGATGGTGGCGACTGAGACTATGTCTTATATATCTGCTCGACCTTTTACGTATGCCTTCTCGTCTGTGACCCTTTGTTTCAACTGCTCGGTGGCCATTCCAACGGTTAGCAAAATGCGGATCTCCTTAGGAAAGATTTTAGGTGATTTACATTTGCAGAGCTTGGACGGCCCCCTCTTCCATATCGTTGCGAAAATGTTCACGTAAAAGTTCTTACGTGTCTGACTTCTAGGCCGTACTATTTCTAAATCAATTGTGGCTCTCTTGAATACTATAGTTTGGTTCAACTTTAAATTTCAAATCCAGGCTTGGGGCATGAACAGGCTTATGTAGGATATTGAATAAGTGACATACATTATGTTTCATCCCGCTGAGCCATAGCGGTTCAAATTTTAAGGCCTTGCAGCGATGCGCGTAAGAGCTTCAAGTGGGCATTCCCAACAAACCATTAGTTAACAATCTCTACAACTTCACTTTCTGACGATGGCCTTTCCTTATGCTACCGTAGATCTATGCACAATAGTCTGAAACCGGTCGGGTTTTCATTTCGTATTGGGTGGCTATGGAATCACACATTTTGAATGTTTTAAATTGTAGTAGTAGTAGTAGTAGTAGTAGTAGTAGTAGTAGTAGTAGTAGTAGTAGTAGTGCTTCGACGAGCTTTAGTAACATTTGCCGTGGGCTTCATAAAGTTTGGTGAGCAAGAATAGGGAAAATCTAAATCTTTTACCACTAGGTTCCAGGTTATTGGTTTTCCACACAAAACCAAGGTGCCAGATGCGATTGTATAACGGAACAGTAGGGCACTGCACTTCGCGGTTGAGATTGAAATATCCCATTTGGCTCACTATAACTAAAGGGCTTCCAAATCAGATTTAATGGCGTCCGTGGTGTGGTTCTTGTCAGTAACATCAAAGGTGGAAACTATTTTTACCTCATCAGCAAGTACATATGAGACCCCGTAGTGTATTTCGCTAGATATATGGTTAATATACAATAACCACAGTAGTGGGCTGATACCGCTGCCCTGAACTACGCCACTCGTCGCTGGTCTAGGCTGTGAATTTTGACCATTTATTCTAACTCGTTGGGTTCGGTTTGAAAACCACGATAATAATGGGTTACTTCTTCCAACAGATGCGATTATGTCTATAAGCTAATCGTGAGGTACACCATCAAACGCTTCCAGCATGTCTAGAAAGATCCCTATTGATGATTTCCTGGAGTATAAAGAGAGAGTAAGATAGTTGAGAAACGCAAGGTGATATGCTATACATGAACGTTTCTTCAGAAAGCCACTAGATTGCAGGAGACCTACCGCTTTTGGTGAAATTAATCTCTCCATCATTCTGCAAATAATGCAAGTGTGGCTGATTGGCCGATAGTTTCTAAAGTCATGACTGACCCCAGCTTTGTGACTTGGTACAACAGAAGTTGTCTGCCGCCGTGTAGATACTGTGCCGGCCTTCACTGAAAGTGAGAATAGGTTGTGCAGAAATAGTGGGATATTTAACCCTCCTAGTTCTAGTATGCTTGAAGGAAGAGAATCAGTGCCTTCGTACGTAAACTGTTTCACAACCCAAGTTGTGTCTCGGGGTGAAAATTCTACTTTAGAAAGTGGGTTGGAGGTTACAGTGAATAAGTCAAGCGGAGGGGAATAAGTTGTTTTGCTGAAAGATGAACAAGAATGTCAATTCGGGACCTCAGTACTGGAGATATGTCATTTACGACAGTGCCATTGGGAAGTGTGATAAAAGTAATTTCGTTTTTCATTGGGTTTCGACGTTTTAAGAGATCAGCCAATTTTAGCTCCTTGTTGTTACCCAAAAGTGCATGCGTTTCCTCCGCCACTTGCCTTAAGTGGTGAAGGGCATTACACCTGTCTAAGGGTTGTTGCTGTTGCATAACCAGTGAAAAAGCGTTCGTCCATCTGTACACTTTGTGAAGGAATTCCATCTTTTCGGTGATTTTAGGTAGTAGGCTGTCAGAGTATTTTCCATTTATAGGGCATTTGCGCTTAAGCGGTGAGACCTCGTCAAGACAAGTTCTGATCGTGCTATAAAACCCCTTTGCAGAGATCTGAGGGTCAACAGTTAAGAAGAAACTGTCCCATGGGGGTGATCTAGCGCAATATGCAAATAACTCCCAGTCAGGGAAGGCGTACTCACAGTACCATGTTACTAATTGCTTAATGGTAACGAGGTTTGACGGTGGTGAGCTAAGCGGAAGCTCAATCAGCCAATGATCGTTGCTGGGAAACGTGTTTAGTAAATTGGCGAGCTTTTTAGGCATACCTTGTGTGAAGAGCAAATGGAGAATGTGGTTGTCGCGAGTTCGCTACCATAAGTGATGAATCCAGCCATGGGAATGGACGAAGGTAGCAAACCTATCGTACCTTGTAAATGTGGCAGTTGTGCTCCAAGGAATATTCGGCGTGTTGAAATAACCACCTATGAGTTTGTAGTTCGCAGGATGTTCAGAAGCGCAGTGAAATCCATTTAGTAGTTTGTTTACAGCGGTTGTATCAGTGCTTGGTGGGTTGTAGACGCAGGAGATAAAAAGTCTAGTTGCTTTACACTAGCAGAGACGACTTCCGTGTGTTTCTGATCGTTCAGATAGGGGTCTGTAAGTGGGCAAGCATAGAAATCATTTCTGAGGCATATAAGGCATCCGCCAGCATGATTAGCGGCTCGGAAGTTGACGTAGCTGCTGTACCGTTCTACCTGGTATGTAGCGGACGACGTATTTTCATTTAACCATGTCGCATTGACCAAGATAATGTGCGAGTAGAAAAGTGAAATGACAGTTTGAAGGGTTTGTATTTAATTCAGGAGTGAGCGGGCGTTTAGCAGTATAGCATCGATACTTTGCTTCTTGAATGCTATGTTTACAACCTCCTTAAATATGGAGGACAGGGAGAGAGTGAGCTGACCACACGATCGCTGTAAGTTAGCGGCAACTTAAAGACTTAGGGCTAAACGTAATAATTGATGGGCTATACTCAGTTGGTTTAGTGGAAGTGGACATGGTGGCAGCTGAAGGACCACCGTTGGCATGAAAAATGGGTGTTAGGGCTAGTGGAGGGTAAGTAGTTAAGGGCGAACCCAACTTCCGGTAGGATGGACTACTTCGTGTAACAAGCAGTAGTACGCTACTCTGAGGGTTGCTTGTTGTACTAGTCCATGGTGCTTCTGGTGCATTTGTAGGTCTACACGACGCACTCATAAGGGAGGTGGTAGGTACATTAGGACAATCAAAAACGTTAGACAGAGACATTAAACTACTGAAAATACATTGGAAATTTAGGAACTTTACGAATAGCATTGAGCTCACCGACCAGTGCTTCTAAGCCGAGTTGCTCTGTAGAAGTTAGTCTAACTGGCGCCGGATAATTATGAATTCTTTTCGGCAATCTTACGGATCTCACCATATGAGGCTTTATGCTAGTTGCTACACAGAGCGTTTTTCCGGTATCTTGCAGGTCAGCGGAATCAGGATCATTGAGAGTAAGGATACTGTGAATGTCTGATGTTCCATTAGACCATGTGGGGTATACAGAGATTTTATTAGGTGATCTTGTTTGATGTTGTTTGTTACGGAGAGATGTCATTGGGCGGTATGTAAATGGCTGTATTTTTCTCAGTAATACTGTGTTTCTGAGAATCTCCAAACCTTTGCTTTTGGGTGACTGGATTGGTGAATCCATCATGTATATAGATTGAATTACGGGGTAGCGCATAACCGCCCCCAAGTAAGGACCTGGCTGTTAACCGCGTGTTAAGCTGACATCGCTGTGACAATTCATCTGAGTGGTGGACAGTCTAGTAGATAGGTCTAGATCGACCTCATGAAGGTTGGTGCTCAGCGACTGCGTTACATGATCTTTTCAGATTGGCGTTCCGCTTGCTTTTCAGAACTGTTGCGCTTCGTTTTAGTAATCGGAAACTGTACGACATTTGCTGCACCTCTTATCATTGTTGCAGAATCAATGGGTTCTAGTGTACTAGTGGATGGGGTGCTAGAGATACCATAACGCAGTGAAATAAAAAATGCCAAGGGTTTAAACAATCCTGTTTACCAACGAAGACCTAATTTGCTTGGAGTTTTCAACAGACGCTACCGAATTCTACGCGGTGATCTCATACTAGTTTACTAATAATTGGGTGTCCTCAAACACGTATGCCGCCATTAGCTAGAACAGTCGCAACACCATGCAGAAGTAACTGTCCTAGCTGAGTGAATAATACAACCGTCTAAAATGTTGGAATTACTCTTCTCTTCGGTTCCGGCAACCTCGAAACTATTACAAACTCAGTTGTAACCTCCCCTACTCTGGATATTGTTAAGAGAAATGGTTGCGTGTTTCCAATGGCTCCAAGCACTTTCTTGCCAAAGCTGTGCTACTATGAAATATCGTTGCGGTGTCCTCATACCGGAATTATGTGTCGCATTAACCCAACAAAATGGTACCTGAGTGAGTGACATTCTCTAT
The DNA here is from genome assembly GCA_944474145.2 of Dicrocoelium dendriticum. NCBI lineage: Eukaryota > Metazoa > Platyhelminthes > Trematoda > Plagiorchiida > Dicrocoeliidae > Dicrocoelium > Dicrocoelium dendriticum. The sequence goes on from OX104063.1 coordinate 222,617,533, forward strand.
TTTTCTCACACAATACGGCAAATAAAACTGCTCCCCACGGTATTCCAGATGGTTGTACTTAAGCTTCATTTTACACCATCGTTACCCAGGAACAGATGACTAGCAGAACTTTTGGATTTTTATAGTTTTCACTCTAGCTATCCTACGGGACTTGTCAAGCGTCTGCTTTTATCCTGTTCTTTGGAGTTGTACAGATTGAAACTTCTGCCACCTACCACAACACAATATGCAGTAAACGAACATGACACGCTTTCGTACAACCTATGTAATGTTAGTGGACTGCCTGTTGTAATGTCTTGTCAGCTCTTTATGTCTCTAAATCTAATTCCCTGCCAAGGCTTTAGGCGTTCGTCGCCTCTGTAGCTTTCTCAACCGCAATCACTTTGGTTTAACCGTCGAACACCAGCCATCTAGATTTCTAGGACGTGTGTACGAAGCTGGGATTTAAAAGTGCTCTGGTGGATAGTCTAGTTTTCCGAACCAGCGATGTTTCTTCCGATTCTGTTTTCCTGCCATTTGAATAACCGCGACTGATAGCTGCAACCGGTCAGGGAAGTGTTGACAAATCACATGGTTACAGTGTCAAACTTCGACTGCAAGGCAGAAAATATGCCCCCTGGAACAAGACTCTAGGGCAAGAACAGAACTCTCATACATAATTGCACAATGAGTTTGTATGAGTTAGGAAGTACTGCTTTACAAATGCCGTTGGGTGATTAAGTGGGGTTATCAAAAAAGCAGTTAGAACTTAAAATAGCAAAATAAGTACTTATAGTTTGGTAGGCTTTGGTCCTGCAATCCACGTAGTTTCATAGCACCCACTGGTAACGGCAAATAAATCAAAGGTATATTTTAGGTGTAGAATAGAGAGCAGTGTCAAGTAACAGAATGGGCGTGGCGGAGTGCGTCATTCAACTCACTGTTAACTATTAATAGTGTAGCTGCACAAACAACCGATTCGGAGAGGGCGTTCTACGAGTGACCATACGCGAATTGAAAAAAATCCTGCGACCCTCCGAACATTCGTACTGTTCTGCTAATTTCAAGGAGTGACCTCTCATTTTCGTGTTACTGCTGAGCTGTAGTAGAGGACGGTACACATGATCTGCGTCGTGCCAATCAAGCAGACCATTATCAGGTCGCACTGTAGTAGGCGATAGCGTCCGTTAAATACTCCCAAGCGTTTCAGTCTTAATTAGTATGGTAGATCCTGCATTCCATTTACCTATTGGGAAACCCGAAGTTTCGGCTGATCCAGTGCAATTAGGTCGTGTTTCAGTCATGGCTACCAGGCTTGAATTACTTATCCTATATAAGAACAAAGTGACGCACTGAGCTTCTGTCAGAAAATAGAGATGTGCATTTATCTTAAAGCCTGTCGCAAAAGACCGAAGTATTGGTTACCGGTCTTCGATGCTTTTTCGGACTGTTCAGAACAATCCAAGTTATCCTGAAACGGCACACCCAGGTCGCATTCGACAGATGATCGCGGAAGTACATGTGTTCCGAGTCTGTATGAGGAGTTACTCTAGTGTCCTATGGAAAGGACCGTGTAATTGGTCAACTCGACTTTGGGTTGACCACTGTTGTACCATATCTAGGTCACACCAAAGCAAATTCCGATCGGTATACGCCTGAATCCTGCGCCATAGGTTGTTGTCGTCAGCAAACAGTAGGAAATTTGGAGCATTTGTCTGTGCAAGGTCACTAATAACTAGACAATCATCGTGGCCCTAGAATTGAGCACAGAGGCAAACCAGACCCGACTGGTTTGGGGTCAGATAGGGACCTGCGAAACCTGACCACTAATTGGTGTTGCAGGAGCAAGTTGATGATCCAGCTCAAGGGGTATTCATCGATCCTGTAATATAGAAGCTTGCAAAGGAGTATCTCATGATCTACACGATCGATTGTCTTCGACAAATGCAAGTGTACCACATCAACCTTCGCCCTAACATCAGCTGACTCGGTCTAAATATTCCTTGCAACTAGTAACTTCGTTGTGCTTGCTTGCTGTCAGTGTAAGCCGTGCTGCTCTGCAATACTAAGTTTACCGTTTTCCAGGTAGCACACCGGTGCACCGGCAATGAAGGATTCTATGACCTTGGACAGTATAGTACTTAACATATTCCTGTTACCCAAAGTTTGACGTGTTGCAACTTATCACGAAGTCCTGAAGAATTCTTGTATGGTTGCTAATCATTTACCGGCCCAGTAATGTCACCGGTATACACAACTCCAATCCGCTAGTCCAAAAAGTGAAATTACCCTCGTCAAATCGATCTGGTTTGTGCGTGAAACGGCATCTCGGCCACCATGTGAGATTCCGTCAAAACTGGTGTGGCCATGCAAATTAGAATGTTATTTACAGCGCATGCATGCTATCTCGTGTAAACATTTGCCTGCGAAAATGTAAAACACCGAATAAGTGAAATATATACTTTCTGCAGCCGTATAAACCTCTGTGGCGGATTGGGTAGATAGCGTGATGAAGACTAAATGGGCACTTGTACATCAGATTCAAAACCCCTGATGATTTGGTATTCATTTGTCGTCCACATTATCAGTAAGGCGTAGTTTTCCAACAAAATAGGCGGCTACCTTATTTACTGCATTACTTTAAGTCATAATGCTTGAAGTGTTGGCATAGTCGTGGAGACGCTTAACATGAAATTTGTCTTTTCTCTACGGCTACAATTCTACCCTCTATGGGGGACAAAGAACACACTGATAGACTGGCGGCATACATACTGGTTAGTTTGGAAATATCAGAAAACACTACGACGAAATGGCGGTTATTTACCCCGAATAGTACGTTTAAGAAGAGCAACTGCTGCCAAATCAAAGTGCCAGATAGGCAAGCTACTTAATGGCTGAAGACAGTCCGGTATGGTGCCTGCTAATAGAGACGTTATCCTAGGCTAATATGCATCTAACGGTGAGGTCACTTATATAGCGCAACCAAAGCATATGATGGTAAGAAGTCTGGTTAACGGGTAGGTGCACCCAACCCGCGAATAGGAACCGCGTATGTAGATACAAGATAGTTTAGTTAAACAGCCTATGGTGCAGAATCTAGCTTTCGCTACAGCGATCCACGTCTACCAGGATAGCTACAGAATGCTGTTCAAACCAAAGACAGTGTAAACGACCGCAAGCATGATTCGAAGCTGAGGATGATGCGAATGTTTGCCTATTTATTTGTACAACTATATGCAGCCGGAACACAAAAGGATTATACGGATTCCATGGGCAACTAGTAAAATTTGTCATGATACTTCAAGCGAACGTGGGAAACGTCCACCGCTTCAACGCTAGCACACAATGCTCTCCGCTGAAAACTGTTACCAAGGATCAGCACGAAGTAGCAGTGAAACTCGGGTGAAATTTGCGGAAAATTGTGAAACAATTTCCTTTTTTGTCTGACGATACGATACCAGTAGAACACAAGAGCGGAGAAATCACATTCCGAAAACAGCTGTCATCAACTCTTCTAACCTGTGCGTTCTTCGAAAGCCCTACGAATTGTACAACAGTGCACAAACGTTCCAGCGCTTCTTCCACGAAGTCAATCGCGGCCTAAAGTTGGCGTGTCCCTATCTCGATGACATTGTAATAGCCATTTCCTCAAGCTGCTTACTCCATACGGAGAAGTGCGAACTTGGCAAGTTAACGGTAGAATTCATAGGTCATTTCAACTCATCGTCTTGTATAGAGGTTCTTGCAGACAATATCTAGGCTACTAAAGATTTCCTAGCTCCGACTTCATTCAGGTACCACCGACGACTTTTTGGTTTGGTCAACAACTATCGACAACTGCAGTATGACTGATTCCACCATAGGAAATGATCTTAAACGCTTTTCTTGAGAAAACAAACGTAGCCTTTGCCGAGCCTAAGGATGCTATCTCCAACATAGCTCTCCACGCTCATTCCAAACCCTCTGTTCATCCTTCCCTCGTAAATGATGATTCAGACATCGCGGTAGCTGGTACCCAAAATGCGCTAGTAATCAATGACAACTTCTTGGTCTTTCCTTCAAAACCTCGGCAGATACCGGCATTGCGCTACAGCCCGTATGCTAGCGAACTTCATGCTCCCCGTCATTCCCGAGCCATATTATTATGTGGAGATTTCAAGCCCTACATTGACCATAATTCTCTCATTCATGCCTACAACTCATCCCCTGACAATTATTCACTACAGGATAATAAACCCCTGGACTTTGGCGCGCAGTCCATTACTGACATACGACATGCCCCAAGCGTCGCCAAAGCCGTCGCTAATGCTCTCGCTCATATCAATATCCCACTGCAGTATTTGCTACCATCGACGTTGATTCTATGGTAACGGCTTAGGCCCAAGATTTGGGCGTTTAACGAAATCTAAAGCCCACATCATTGCATTACAAAACGCTCCTCTCCAAATCACGGACGGAAATATCCCTTTTGACACGTTAATTTGTCATTGACCGCTCGTGTCCGTCCCTTTAAGAAGCCAACTCTTCGACGCACTCTACTCATTATCACATCCCGGTATCCGTTCATCTGTGAAACTGGTCCCTGTACATTTGTTTGTCAAAGCGCAATAGGAAGCGTTCGCAACCGTGCTGGTGCTTGTCTTCACTGCCACTCACAAGGTACATCGACACGCCCGTGGTAATCTTCGCAGATTCGTTGTCCCATATTCTTTTTTACATGTACACTTAGATTTAGTAGGACCCTTCCTTACCTCTCATGGATTTGCATACCAACTGACATATAGCAACCGCTTCACCAAATGGCCAGAAACCATTCCTATACCAGATTGCACTGCCGGAAAGGTTATCCGTGCTTTCTTGGACAGTTAAGTGTCCCACTACAGATGCCAGCCCACCATCATAACCGACCGTGGAACGCATTACGAATATTTGCAGTACTATGCGTTTTGCAACTTCATAGATTGTCGTCCGATTCATACAACGGCATATCACACTGCTGTTAATGGATTCTCGATCGCCTTCATGTCGCTTCAGATTTCTCCTTGTGCCACTTCTAACCCTGATCGGAAGGAAAACATTTCGCTGTATTTGTAGGTATTCGCATCAGCGTCAAATCAGACTTTCAGTGTACACCGGCAAAGCTGATCAACTGTACAGCAGCAGCTGCCAGGAGAGTTTATTTCTTACCCCTCGCCATAGAGTAAAATACCTTTTAACTTCCCTTCTTCCCTTTTTCATCACATACCTTCGTTGCTCCCGATCCATCCTTGTGAGCAGAGCAGAGGTGCCTATGCAGGTGGGTTCTACCAGCACTCACACCTTCGTTCACAAGGACGCAGGGTGTCGCCTACTTCAGCTTCCCATCAGATTTCTTCAACGAGCTACGAAGCACTTTATCTTAGACTAGAATGGTTACCGAACAACAGCGTCCACAGGACATCTCAAGGTGGCCTTCTTAGAAGAACCGCCTACAACCTCACCAGTACAACTGCACAGGTACAACTACCCTCAGTGGCCTCGTCCGCACCAGTCCCTCCGGATTCCTCCGTTATCCTTGATCCTCCACGTACCCAGCCTCAACAATGGGCAACCGATTGACGCAATAGCCAGGTTGAAAGTCTGGTTTGTTTTGCAGATTTTGTAAATGTTTTCCATCTGTTTTAACAATCAACTAGTTTACCTTTTACAGTAATCGTGTGTTCCCTACATAAAATGTTTATAAAATAATAAAATTCGAAAAGCTTTGAAAAGTTAAATTTGTGTACACCGTTTTGTTACGCATGCGTATCTTCTTTTCCATGCGAGGTCACGCCGCTTCTCCCGATCACGTTCCAACCTTTTCCGAGTTATACATTCTAGTGACTCCGTCATCCGAAAAAGCGCGGCAACTTCTGGTCCACTTGTAACCGCCTCAAATTCCATCACGTTAGATCCAAACGACCGCCTTCACCCTTTTACAAATGAGAACAGCTAATCTGGTCCACCAGCGCTTGCGGTTGTTTTTCTGATGACGACACCTGGAATTCTCTGTGGCACGAGAATCGTTTTGGCCATGGGATTGGCTGCGGTGGAGGGAGTGACAACTCCCAAGCGCACCGTCATATCAGCATCGCGGGAAATGTCTTGCCAACCTTTCAATGGAGTAGCCAGTTTTTGCAGTTCGACGAGATCGCACCGACGACCTGCCTGGGATGCACTCCATTTTACACCCAAATAATGACCAGTAAACAACAAACAATCCCGGGTCTAAGAAACTCCAGTTGTTCTCCTTCTGTGACACCTGTGTTAGCGCCATTTACTGTCTATTTCACATTCTCTTGAGTCACTTCACCTGACCTTATTGTCAAAGGCTTCACTCACACAGTTTACTATGTAGAGACACATATAGCGAACGTGAAACATTTACGCTTACAATATATCGCGACACCGGCCTTTATCGTCCTTTGCACCTACCGAATAGCCATTGATTTCCCTAATCGTACATCCCAATTTAATAATCCTGCACGGTGTGTTGCACTGCTACGCTACTCTCTGCTCTTCTTATGCGTACCACATTGCTTGTACGTCTTGTCAATACACGTTGGGTCCAGCAGCACTTTTGTCCTCTATAATCTCGGGCCATGGAAGCGTGCACCCAACCAGTTGATGATCCAAACTGCAAACACGGCTGACACACCACACAAAAATTTATTTTTGAGGGTCTTGTTCTATTTATTACATGTGAATCACTTTTGCAGTATATATATATATATATATGGTTGGTGATATCCGGTTTCGGATTTTGTCTGTCATTGAGGAAAGCAATAGGACACCTGCGCTTACAGATGGACCATGAGTGATTTGCGCTGCACCACACGCAGTTCCACCCACACACCTCATATCCGGTGTAAACCCGAAGGAATAAGACCGGGAGGCATGTGGATGGGAACCACGTTTCTTCAACGGAGCCGGCCCACACTCCTTCAACAAGCAGAACAGAAGCATTCCGGCCTAATTGGGAAATCGTGCACACCAGAGATACACATGGCGGTGGCTGGACCGTAGCCCGTTCCATACAGGATGGAACCACTCTTTGAGCCTAGCACCGTCACGAGGAAGGTGAACTCCATCCCCTCAAGCGACGACCAACTGTCTCCTGGAGCCAGTAGGGACGACGTAGTGGGTAATAGACAGGTAGGCACCTTGTCAACATGCACATCAAGCGCAACCACACCGAGGATATCAAGCAACAGCCAATCACTTGGGAGAAAGGTAACAAAGAAAATAAATCAAGTAATGCATAAGGAAATGTGACAAAAATTTTAAATTAATGAGCATATGAAATAAACTGCTTATAAATGAATCTGAGATAAGTTCGCGAGGTCGGAAAGCATATTTTACGGAAATGACACAAACACGTAAATGTTATCAAAATTAACTACAGTAAGCTTAAGCGACGTGTACAAGTTTATAGAAAACAGTATAGGAAAGCATTTACATGAGAAAGAAAAGCGTTAGGACAAAATGGAAAACCAACCACCTGAAATAAAGAGACTTAGCGTGCAAATAGGCGGTTAGTAAATCGAATGCAGCGTACCTACAAACGCTGCGCTGGTTCTGCCTAAGTTCTCTGCAGCACCCTTCATCGCTTCGGTAGTGCTCCCGAGTGGCCTCGCTCATGGCTCACTAAGCCAGTCTGACTAAGGTACTCGCGACCGCATGTGCTACAGCACCATGCGCTCGATGTCGATGGAATACAACCCACCGGTGCTTGCCGTTTCCCCACTTGTCGCTGCTTCTTTGCATGTATGAGGTCATTCTCCTGCATTTCGACAACTGCCTTCGTGAGCAGATCGCGCCATGCATGCCGATCAACCGCCTTCGATTCCCATGACCTGAAATAAAAGTTACAACGTGAGAGGCTCACTTTGATCATGTCCTGGTAACGTAACTTTGGTTTCGCCACGTGCCGCTTCCCAATACTCAGCTGACCGTATAAGAGTTGTTTCGGTATCCTCGTCAAATCCATACGGCTCACATGGCCGAGCCATCTCAGGTGTCTCAGTAAAAGCATGCAGTCCACTGCATACATCCCACTTCGGCGCAACACTTCTGTGTCTGCAACTTTGGCGCCCCAACCGATGCGCAAACTTCGACGCAGACACTGCTGATGGAACCGCTCGAGGTATCGCACATCCCGCCGGTACATCGTCCACGTTTCCCTGCCGTATAGAAGAACGGACAGTACCATGGATTTGTACACCATCAGCTTCGTGCCAATGCTAAGCTGATGGTTGTTCCACACTCGGTACTCTAGCTTCCCGAATGCCGCTGCTGCCTTCGACGCGCGAATACGCAACTCACTGTGTAGCTGCTGATCAGTCGATATCACACTCCCAAGGTAGCTGAAACGGGAGGTGGTTTCCAATACTTCAGCACCAATGCTGATTTGCGGCAATATTGAAGATTGCACCTCCGGTGAAGGCTGAAAGAGACAGACAGTTTTGCTTGTGTTAATGGTGAGCCCGAATTTGGTCACTGTCGAAGCCAGAGCATTAGTCATATGCTGCAACTCATCCAAGCTGTGTGAAAACAATGCACAGTCGTCAGAAAACAGCAACATACGGATAGTTGTCTCACAGACTAGAGTTCTAGCACCGAAATGACGGATGTTCAGCAAACCACCATCAATACGGTGCTCCACACGAACACCGTAACCACAAGCGTCATCAAAAGCACAAGACAACATTGCATGAAGATATATATTCAAAAAGGCAGGAGTTAAGACACAGCCTATCTTCACACCAGAGACAACTGCAGAATCATCCGAGGTCTCTCCTCTCAGCTGCACCCGCGCTCGCATACCACTGTGCAGACATTCAATCAAAGTTACAAACTTACGCGGG
>OX104063.1:222626891-222661333 GCA_944474145.2 Dicrocoelium dendriticum
GCTGAGCAAGTGATCTCTGCGTCTCATCCATTGTCGATGTGTCCTTACAGACTCATCTTCACCTTGTGCTGCTTGAGGCCATTCAATGTAGACCAGTCGATCTCTGCAAGGTTGTTTAAGAGACAGTCATAGTGTTTTGCCAGATCTGCATTATGCCTGCAGCCTGTGTGCAGACAGCGCCCGAACTACAAGTGAGCAGTGTCCACAACGGCTCGAACTTCGGTCTATACACTAGCTTCAAGGAGTCAAAGAATTTTGTGAGTTGGCGGCCTCGGGCGTAGTATTCCGTTACTTCGCCTTCACCGTTCACCATGCATATTTTATGCGACGGAGCTCTCGAGTCAATTGACGTCAACTGTTGCGAAACTGACTATTCTTCCCTCAGTCACCGGAGTCTGCCACATGGGCAGCAAAGGATGCATTTTTCGTACATACCAGTGCTCCTGTCGTCGCATTGTTCTCATCAAACCGATCAGGCCACTTGCGCGCCCCAAGGTCTCCTCGGCAGCAGCTGTCATCTTGTCGCGAAAATGACGCCACAGGTCGCCCACTGTAGCTATGCAGTCCACGTCACACAGACGTGCAGTCATCGCCTTCTCCAGATTCATCCCCTTCTCCACAGTTCCTGGGGAAAGAAAGTTACATTTCCGCCTGTTCACGGCAAGAGTGCAATACATAGATTTACGAAACTATATTTGCAGTTTGCTCCGCACCAATTTGTGATCGGTACGACACTCATCTCCACACAGTACAAGTTGCATGCGCACCTCACGCATGTCACGTTTATGTTCCATGATATAGACCAGCAGGTAAGTGAGACCACTCCGTTGACGCGTCCAATTTGCTAGATAATCCGCATTCACTGCAAACCGATTGTTCGTGTTCGTCAAGCCGTGAGTGGTCCACAGTGATAGCAGCCTGTCACCGTTCGCATTCTCTGAACCAAGGCCAATCGAACCGATGTCTCTCTACACCGCGCCAGCAAACCGAACACGCGCGCTGCAATCACCCAGTAGGATAGTCGGTTGCTCCTAGGCACAGACCGTACCACGCAGAATGACTGAGTAAAGAACTGAGCACCCATGTCATCAAGATGACACTTGATCGAACCGGACGTTCTGATAAAAGTGGCAAACTTACCTCTTCCGAGTCTTAGGCGAACAATCATCATCGCTTGCTGATGCCTGTTGGTTCAGCCACGAGGTGACCATTTCGGCGAGCGGATATTGCAAATCCGACCCATGTTCACTTGGGGCTGTGGTGGCGCGGCCCACACAGTAGCACGTGTATCCAACACCTGTTTCCTGTAACCTACCTCGCCCAGCGAACCGAGCCTCACTGAGCGCCGCAGTATCAATGTTGTAGTGCGCCAGTTCCATTGCGACAAGTGCAGTGCGTCGCTCCGGGCGCGCACTGGAGTTCCTGTTCAGTAGTGTGTGCATATTTCAGCACCAGTTTCTGAGTGCTTTGCACGCAGGCATACGATCGCATTGGTGGGCAATCGCAATCGAGGTGACTGTGGTCCTTCGAGGTTTGCTGAGGGAACCCGCCGGGAGCCTTTGGCTCAACAGCCTAATCCCCAAGGCAGTGGGTGGTATGGAGCTTTGCTTGAGGGATTCCGTCCGGAGCCTGGGGTTCAATAGCCTAACCCAAAAGACAGTGGAGAGCAGATCCAGCTCGGTAGTGTGATTGCAGAAACCCAGTGTGATCAGCTTGAGTTCCGTCACACACAGCCTTTGAAGATTCCAAATAATTTATATGTGTTTTGCGACCGTGGTAGGATACGCCCCTGCGACCACGGTCAGACAAAGGAGGGTTGGGGAGGATTTGCACTAAGTTGAACAGGGGCTGCCTGGCTTGAGGCGGGCAGTAGCAAACCACTGAGCACCAGGCGATGACCTTTCACCAGCAGAGACCATGAGCAGCGATTGCCCAGAGGAGGCTTCCAGGACATGAGCTCACTGCACAACCTTAGCAGTAGTGGATCGACGACCTGTCAAGATCTAACCACTACAAGCCTCAGCGCATCATGGGCTCTCCCGCCACTTACAGATACCCCAACGGAAACACATACACACGTTAATTCAGTTTGTTACTGTCTAACTTGCGACATCTTTGTGTACTTACCGACCATACCTGTTTGTACTATAATGATCAAGCGTTTACAGGTGTGTCCCTTGCTGCCGATAAGAAACGAAATGTTTATGTATTTTTGCACTATCTGGACAAGACGACGAGGGCAAAATAACTGTGTTTAACTTAGTCGTTCGTAGTGCATGAGACGATGTTTGTGGAATGTCAGTGGACATCGCTGAATCGCTAGGACTGGGCGTTGTTGGTGGAGGAACACTCATCCTTGTAGGGACATTGTCGCTGTCGATATGGGGAATCTTTAAGCGACTATTAGATACTGACCCACGCTTCCCGTGGCGCTTGGTGGCGTATACTTTGTGCTTCCATTGGAGGACTCTACGTTGTTCTTCATACGGCGGAGCCACGGATAGCTTGATTTCGTCAACTCGTACGAATACGTGCGTACAAGTTTGAACTTCCGGGGGAACAAAAGTTCTGGTTCTTGACACGGATGTGAGTAAAGGAGACGACACGTAAAATAAAATGCTTTGCAAAAGAAGCGTCATAGATAATGATGTCTGAAGCCGTAGAAAATTAATTTCATGATAGACGAAGTGGTTGGTCAGAAAGAACTTTGTCACTAGATACCTGCAAGTCGAGCTTGAGGTTAGCGCGTAGGCCATACATGGCAGTAGACAGGGCCACTGTTCATTGAAGAGGGTCCACTACAGTGACCTTGGTATTTAGTTGACGCTCTGCCATGCCGTTCGACTGTGGGTGGTAGGAGGTAGCAGGGGAAAGTTGGCAGCCTAAAAGTTTTAGCGTCGCTTGGAATTGTGCACTGGAACCATGATCCTCTGACCGTACTTATGGTTGCTGGACAAACGCATAGAGAGACCCAGTGATTCAGGAACTCTCAAAGGATCTCTTCTGTGCTAACATTTGGCAACGGAACTGCTTCTGGCCACCTGGTTAAACGGTCGATGTTTGTCAACTGATAGACCATACCGTTAGAGGGTGGCTGGTGATCAACTATATTCATGTGCTCCCACCGACTGCAGTTCTAATGCAGTCAAGGACACTTTCTATCACGAACTGAACGCGCTACTACGCAGTGCTACTAGTTCAGACATTATAGTACTTGCAGGGGATATGAACGCACAAGTAGGGCGTCTGAGCTCTTCAGAAGCTCAGCTGGGTGGTAAGTATGGACTTAACTCTGAGCGGACTGACAACGGTGAGCGTCTGCTGCAACTGTGTGCGGAGCACCAGTTGTTTCTTACTAGCACTGGTTTTAGACACAGTGGGCGCCGAAGTGCCACTTGGCGTCCACCTGTAGCTGGCCAGCGATGGACCCAAATTGACCACATAGCCACAGGTTACAGGTGGCGCGGTTCCATTCTGGATTGCCGCTTGTACTGGAGTACCTGTGTCGACTGATCATGCCTTGGTGCGCTGTCGTTTCTCCATGAAGTTTACCGGAAGGCGCACAAAGCGTCTCCCCCGATTGGCAACGGAGAAATTGTCCTAGCCTAGCAAGAAGCACTGCATAGCGAACTCTCGCTGTCTTGTCCTAATGACACTGAACTTCAGTGGAATAGGATCTCGGCCGCTATGCGCGACGCAGGAGCATCTGTTTGTGGCACTATCAGTCATCACCGCACCAGTCACTGGATATCCCAGAGGTCGGTGAACCTGTTGGAATCTAGAAGACACCTCCTGGCTGGTTCCGAACACAATGTGATCAGACGGGCTATTAGGCGCGAACTAAAGTGGAGCCTACGTGCTGACAAGGAAGCCTGGTGGACCAGTCGGGCTCAAGAAATGGAGGAGACAGGAGCAGTAGGCAATAACCGCAAGCTCTTCCAGCTAATCCGCACCACTGGTCCCAGAAAACCAGGCGTCAGTGAGACAATCAGGGACAGCGCGGGTGCGCTGATACACAATAAGGAGCGCCGTATGGCTCGTTGGGCGGAACACTTTGAAGATCAATTCAGCTGGCCACCTGCTCCCGGACCTCTCCCTACTCAGGTGATGCAGGACGTCCCATGGACGGTTAGTTTAGAGCCTCCGTCGGAGGCCGAGGTCCGAAGCGCGATCACAGCCCTCAATCGTTTTCGTTCCGCTGGCCCGGATTCCCTCCCACCTGCACTATTTAAGGATGGAGGTGAGGTCCTCTGCAAAGCACTGACCTCCCTATTCGAACGTATCTGGAACGAAGTGTGCCGGCTGATTGGAGCGAATCGATTATAACGGCAATATACAAGAAGGGCAGTCGCATAGACTGTTCTAACCACAGGGGTATTAGCCTAACGCCAGTTGTGACAAAATTACTGGCCTCGATTATCGTTCGTCGCCTCACTGCTGAACGGGAATCTCGGATTAGGGAAGAGCAGGCCGGTTTTCGCCCAGGATGTGGATGTATAGACCATATATTTACTTTGCGGCAGGTGCTAGAGCAGCGCCACGCATACCGCAGACCGACAATAGCTGTGTTCCTCGATTTCAAGAGTGCGTTCGATTCAGTCGATCGATCGATTCTGTTCGAAATACTTGCGCGAAAAGGTGTTCCCACGAAATATGTGAACATCCTTCGTGCTCTATACTCGAACACTACAGGCCGCGTCAGGGTCTACCGTGTCCTATCGGATAGCTTTTCGACTACAAGTGGCGTTCGTCAGGGTTGTCCGATTTCCCCGTTTTTGTTCAATTTCGTCGTGGATTCTATCATGGAGTGTTCCCTGACGGAATCCAACGATGTAGGCGCTGAAGTGCTGCCTGGTGAAAGTTTAGTTGATCTAGATTATGCAGACGATATCGTCTTGCTTTTCGACGATGTTGAGGCGGCACAATCAACTCTGAATAGCCTGTCCAGAGTGGTCCCATTATTTGGTATGCACTTCGCACCTTCAAAGTGCAAAGTGTTGCTGCAGGACCGCCAGCCACTTGATGACCCCTTGACGCTTGCTAACGAGGAACTCGAGGTGGTTGATCAATTCACTTATCTTGGCAGCTGCATCATCAATGATGGGCGCATAGAAACTGACTTGTGCTCACGCATTGCAAAGGCCAGAGTTACCTTCTTGAACCTGCGTCATCTTTGGCGACAGAAGGGAGTTTCACTCCGTCTGAAAGGCCGTGTATACAAGGCCACAGTGAGAGCCGTTCTGCTCTATGGTAGTGAAACTTGGCCCCTTCGGTCTGAAGATCTGAGGCGCTTTCAAGTCTTTGATCATCGTTGTTTGCGAAGGATTGCTGGTGTCGGATGGCACCAGCGTGTCCGCAACGATGATGTGCGTAGGCGAGTACTAGGTGGTGATAATCATGCTAGCTCCCTAGAACAACAAATAGCACTGAATAAATTGCGTTGGCTCGGGCACGTGCTACGCATGCCTGGTCACCGCTTACCTCGGAGGGCCTTGTTCAGTCTGCCAGGTGTAGGATGGCGCAAGGTTCGAGGTGGACAGAAGTTGACTTGGCAGCGGGAAATGAAGTCACTGACGACCAAACTGGGTGCCGTTGGTCCGTCTCGCCTTCCGGGTTGGAGTCCACGTGACTCACCTTGCGCTTGGCTCGAGACTTTACAGGACATGGCTCGCAACCGACACCAGGGGCGCGTTTGCTGCCGTCTCCTAATCGGATTGTCTGTTTAAAGTGTGTTTGGTGCTGAGTTATCTGCGGGGTAATGGCTGATTATGACGCGTGGCAGTGAAAGCCGCAAGGAAGCTGTCTCGCCGATGCCGCCTTATCCTTGCACAATGGCCAGCTGTTGGTGACGGTATGTTGTTTACACAAGGTGTAGGCGCCTTGACCCTGAATGTTTGCTTAGGGCATTAAGGTTTTCAGGTAAGTCCCCCTTCTCTCCCTCTTCTTATTTTTTCTTTCGTAGGTCCTCATGGTTGTTTGGCAGCGAAGCATCAGTTCAAATGGCTGATGCACTGCTGTTGTTGATGATGATGATGGGCGAGTCAAGAGCTGACTGTCAGGAAACAACCCATAGGTGTGGCTACATGGCGTTGAACGCCCGACCGTTGGCTGCGAAGGTAAGTGCGGGCCAACTGACTAACCTCTCGGTTTACGTTGCGCCACACGAAAAGCTGCTTGAAGTGGTTCATCGAAGGACGAATGATTGAATGTAATATATTATGCAGTGTGTCGAACACTGTGCGGCGAAAAGCATTCGGAACAACTGGACGCGGATAACTGCCATACATCGCAGATAATCGTCTCTTCGGAGCTTGGCAACGGAACTGGTCGGACGCGGAGGGAACTGGAAGTTCAAAGTTGATCAACCTCTGGATCGATCTGTTATCCATCGGCTATTGCTTCTAAATCGATGCTGTGACCAGGTGTGATTTAACTGACACGGAACAAGACGTCTAAGACAACGTTTTGCGCAACTGTGACGTGCCTTATCTCTTACGGTAATGTGGGACAGTCTGGGTGGCGGATCTATTTAGGAGAGCGTGTGTCGGAGGACAGACCTATGGCGTAGACTAAGGATTTGTGGTTAGTGAAAGCTATGAACTCTCTATCTTCGAGTGAAGATCAAAAATGTTGGTTGTCTAAATAAACTGCGAGAATTTACTGTAACAGGGTTCGGCTGGTTGCCATCGTTTCAAAAGAACCTAGTGGTTGTCAAGACCTAATGAAGAACTGCTGAAAACGGCTCCTACAGCTTTGCTCGAAGCGTCTGTTATCACAGTAAGAGGCTCCTCTGGATGTGGATAAGTCAACAAAACAGTGTTCTCAACGGCTATATTAACTTCTACGGTAGATTATCTAGCAGCATCGGTGCAAACAAAAGTACTCTGACTGACGTGTAGCAAGACACTTAGAGGCTGCATTATCTTTGCGCACTTAGGGATGAAGCGGCGAAAGTAGTTAACTATGCCGAAAAAGTGTGTGAGGTGTTTGAAAGATGACGGTTCAAGAAACTCTTTGATGGCATCGACCTTTTCAGGAAGGGCCTCAATCTGAATTCAGAGATCCAATGACCCAAATAATCTACCGACGATTTGCCTCTCACTTGGTGGGGTTATCGTTAATTCCACTGGCGCATTGGCGTCAAAACAGGAGTTGCAGATCTTCCAGATGTACTGGTTTGCAGGCGTCTGTTATCAAAATATCGTCCATATAACGATACACAACATCCAAGCCGTGTGTAACCTCATTTATGAACCGTTAGAATGCTTGTACGGCATGCGAAAAAATTCGAATGGACCAAATGGTGTGATGACTGCGGTCTTAGGGATATCGCATTCTTCGACCGGAATCTGGTGATATACTTTCGTTAGGTCGATTATACTAAACACAGACTTACCGCTTAAACTGCTAGTAAAATCCTAAATGTATGGAATAGGATACCAGCCATGGCAGATGGACTTGTTCCATGCCCGATAATCGCCACACGCTCGCCAGATACCCGTCTTATTTGGCGCCGTGTGAAGCGGAGAGACCCATTGACTTTCTGATCGACGCACAATACAAAGTTCGGGCCTAGGCTCGAATTCCGCTTTGACCACCCATAATTTTTCAGAGGCAAGACGTAATGATCGAGCATAGCCTCTTGCACCACGGGTTCCTTTGTGGTGCGTTACTTTAGTTACGATTGGAAAAATGGCGTTAAACTAGAGCCAGCTGTGGAAACTGTGCGAATAGTTCCAGAAAATCCTCGTCAGCTTGTGGCTGGGGCTAAATGGTAGTAACAGTTATCAAAGGCGTCTCAACCCCGCAGATGAAAAAACATGTTTGTCTGTCGATTAGCTTTCGCCGACAGGCCTCAACAATTAGATCAAAATTAGGCAAGGAATCAATACCAAGAAAAACAAATATCACAGCAGCTACTGTAAAATTCCAACGCAGTTTACCTCCAAGGCCAAGATCATTGGTGTGGGAACGCTGGCCAAAATTGCTATGGACGTTTCGTTGACAGCTCGTAAATTTGCTGTCCTCCGCTTAGTCGATTCGTTTGGGTTTGGTTGGATCACTCTGAGTTCCGCCCTAGTCTCACCTTTGAACATGATCCCTGAGATTCGATCGTCTATCTGAAATAGATGGCCAGCGGTATTTTAACTAAAGACATCAGTCTGTAGTACTCGTCGATTGGTTTGTTCCAAGCCACTGTTGGTTGGCATCGGTTGACCAGTGTCTTTGATCTTTACCAGGCTCTAGTTCTGGTGATGTCTGTCATGACTCGGTTCAGTCAGCGTCTTTCTTTTCGATGTGAAGGTGCAAGGTTCGAGGCATTTTCTGGCAGCACTATTGAGACTTGCGTGGTAACGACGGATAGAGCGTCTTGTGGCATTGCGAGTGCGACTACACGAACAGTGTGTATCCATACGTTGCTGCTAATTTAGGCTCAAACGTCGAACTTCTCGTTTCAATGAGGCGACTTCGTCCATAAGTGCGCGCATTGTATGCTGGTTCGTTGCGTTGGAGTTTAATGGAGACACGGTCTTTACCCAGTGAGGCTCGTTTGTTGGGTTGGCAATATTAGACGAAGGGCAAAGTAGCTCAGCACACTGACTGCACACTGACTGCGATTTTTAGCGTTCTGACAACGATTGAGGCTTGGCGAGGCATAGGACATCCTGTACATCTTCAGGTAAACGGTGCAGCCTAAGTTCCTGAAGCAAAGATTCGTCCATTCTTAAGCCTCTTAAGAGACGACACACCTCCAGTAACAGTGTTGACGGATTCTTGCTTCCTAACTGCAAACCGGAACAAAGATGATGTGGGGAGACCCGTCAGCAGTTGTGCAACGCTTTATTGCGGCATCTTCCAGAGCGTTATAATGATCAGTTGGACCAGCCGTCACAGTCAGGTCTGCAAGTTGGACAGTAAGATCTAGGGGCAAATGAGATAACAGCGTGTTGCATTTATCCAAATCGCGTGTGACACGTTTATTAGCAAATTCAGCTTCTAGGACCATGAACCATAAATCAGTGTCTACTTAGATAAACAGAGGAACTACCAGAGTGCCTGAATGATAATCAACTCGTCTTCACTATAATTATGGCCTGAGCCGGTGGTTACGAGAACAATAATTACTTAGTGAAACTGGACGTAAAAGCGTTACTAACTGGACCAGCAAACTTGCAACTGACTCACCAAAATGGCGAAGATAATTCCTATTGGAGACTCCAATATAGCGAGGAATGATTTGGCTCGGCTTCACCAATGTAGTGACGAAAGTGAGTATTGCAGGGCGATGCTCTTTGTCGGGGTCACCAATCTAAAGAGAAAGATTCTCTGAGTGATTCCGGTCGGGGTCACCAATGAATGATACTCCGATTAAGCTTTACAGCTCAGCAACAACTCTAGTCTCATACTCAAGTAGTTCGCAATAGACCTGAGGACCTCACTGTCCGCTCAGATGGACGGCTAGCCGTCCCATTTGAGGGTGTTTTAGGCCACTGACAAAGGCATAAGTAACAAAAGGTGATGTTGGGATCTACCCAGATATGTTAAATAATGCTACGAATAAGTAGCACTATCGGTCTAAACTATCAGTCATTACTTTTTATTACAATCATAATTACAGTTAGCGCGAGTAACCGCTAGGGCGCCTTCATCGATCGGCTTTTGTCCACGACCGTTCCAGTGGTGTGATAATGGCTGAGACTGGGGGCGGATGGAATCGATACGATACCGATGGACTGAGTGCCAATCGGACGAAAGTTGAGTACTCACGATTGGTCCGGTCTAGCGCAATAGGAGAACAGCAAATCGGCTTGGTCAGTCGTACGGCGAGCTGATGGCATACGCCTGAGGGCACAATGCTAATGCGGATGGTCAACCGAGGAAGCACCAGCGGAGTGGACGAGTGACCAATCAGACGCTAGTGATGAGAAGTGATCACGGGAACTGAACCCGACTCACTGTAACCATGGAATCTGTGGATCGGCCTGTGTGCACAACGAGCATAAACCAATGGGATGCAACCGACGTTCCAGGCCAGTTAAGGAGGGCCAGCCAGTGTACGGACATCAGAATACTGTATGTATCCTATAAATAGCCATCCGTCACCTACTAGATAATACTTTTTGAGCGCTGCCCGGGCCATTTCTTGATTCTCAGAGGGCGGCATGACAAGTGTTACACATATGGAACGAATTTGTTACACAATATTCTGCGTGACTGTACAGGTTCAGATTAGAATAAATGTTAATCGAACAAGCCCGTTTTCAGTGGTTCCTCATCAGGCTAATACACAACAAATGAATGACATGAACGTAAACATCAGCTAAGAGTACAGGTTCGAAACCCAGATGGTCTGAGTGACCAAGGTAGGCGATTGCCCCCACGGCCAAGGTGGACGGGATAGCTGAATCAACGTCTAGAAGGCTTTCTGCCGCAATCGCCTAAACGTACTATACAGCAAGCTTACGGCTTAGCTTCTACTCAGTGCCAACCCTGAATCAACAACTTAAGGACAGAATTCCAAGGTCAAGTATTTCATTCTGTGTGTACTATTTCTCTTGCTAATGTCGAACAATATATATCGGAAGTACTACCAGCTGACTGTCCGAGAGAGCCAGGGAACACTGTCCAGCTTGGCTGTATAGCGACGTGACTAGATCAGTGGCAAGTGCAGTGTCTACACACATGATCGATTCGAGCCATCAAGTCAGAGCGCATGAGGCGATCCAGATGTCACACAAGAGCTGTTAAATGTCGTCTACTGGCAGCGGCCGAGGCGATAGCCATTTGGCTTCATGACCCTGACCTATGTGAGCACAAGAAATTTGTCCAGGCACTAACTCTACCCTGGTCCCCTGTAATATGGACACATAGTGTGAATTACACCACACACACACACACAAACAAACTTTGGAACGCCGTGGGGCCAATCGCCTATCTTGGTCACTCAGACCATCTGGGTTTTGGACCTGTACTCTTAGTTGATGTTTACATTCATGTCATTCATTTTTGGTGTATTGGCCTGATGAGGAACCGCTGAAAACGAGCTTGTTCGCTAACATTTGTTCTGATGTCTACTCCCGGGATATTGTATCAATTGAAACAGACCAAGGTTCAGATTAAATAACCATAAAGAGGGCATTGGTTTCCGCTTAGTGTAGACCACGGTATCCAAATCTTTGCAAGGATAGTCATATTTTGTGAGGCAATGTCATGTCGAGACATATGCAGTCTAACGTTAGGATAATAACAATAATCCTACATGTACGAAAAAGTACCAAGTCTGAAGTCATTATTTCATCCTGAGGCCGCGGACCAGTTAGAATGTTACCGCGTGCCGCATTTGGCCCGTGGGCCGAAATTTGGACACCCCTGTTGTAGACAGTATTTGCCGTCAAGAAAAATACCTACTCAGTAAATGTTAGCGAGGCACTGAAACAAGTTTTCCGAATGAAAGAACTTTGTCATAAATTGTCTAACGCGGAAGGTCACAAGCATAAATCTGTCATTCAGGACGTTCCAACTGTCACTCCAGCTGCTGTTCTTAGGTCTCTTGTATCGTGCGTGTTGCAATTGATAACATAGTAAAGGTAGGTGGCTGAAAGCAAAATTTAATCTCCAAAGTAATAACGAATGCCGCTACCAAGCTATCTAGTGCTTAATGTCAAGCTGACGCCAAGGAATGACAGAATAACCGAGAGAAACCACGCGCATGACAAATATCCGGAGTCAAGGATACAGCGGGAGGAAAAGTGGGGGTACGAGATATTAAAATCGCATGAGCCCTGCGTTACACTAACATAAAACGACAAAATTTCTAAATTTTCGTGGGCAGTTGTGGTCACCAATTTATAAGGCTAGTTGGTGCTAGCCTAGAGGTAGGCGGGCAAACAAGTGCCGGTTTCAGAAGGAAAATAAAAGTGAACGCAAGTGAGGATGTTCGAGGAAGCTGAAAACAACCATGGGTGTATGAAAGAAAAACGGGTTGGTGACAGCACAGTAACATAGAGTAAACGAGGGAAAAAGCGCATACAGATGAACCTGAAGATCCAATGGAAACAGTGAACTGAGAATCGGATATTACAGTCGAGAAATAATATCACAGAATAAAGATAAGAATTGTTCCTCCGATCGCTGAAGAACAACCCGGTCGGAACAGGTATGCGGTCGGCGCCTGCGTCCCATCACGGACTGAGTCGTGTAAGTTGTAATTATTATTGGAGTGCTTAAGCCAACTTATTTGTCACACTGTCCGTCCCAGCGGGAGATTCCTGAATGAGTGTCGGTCACAGAAAAAATTTATTCAGTGTAGCACAGAAATGTGCAGTGGATGCTTTGCTCCAGGTCGGAAATACCGTCTGCATTTAGTGCAAATCGATTCCCGAAGCGTCATGAGACATTACTGAAGTGGTTCCTCTACATTCCGTAAGCGCCAGATATGAATCTCTTTACCAAGTACAGACATGAGATATCTGTCTGAAAAATGTAAAGTTCAAATTAGATATCCAGCATCTGCATTTTTATAGATTGAAAAAGCAGAGAGAGTGCGCTTAAAAGTACATAACTTGAGTAGCTTGTCGGTGGCAGTAAGGGTAATATATTAGTCAGCAGGCGAACCATTGAACCTTTTGAATATAGCTTCCTGACCACTTTGTCCGTGAAAGCAGACAGTAAGTCAGTAGACTGAACGGATGTATGGACACAATCAACATGTAACTACAGTTATGACTCTTAAATCATTCACACAAGCCAATCGGCAGCAAGCACGCGTTCGACAAATGACCGCTAAGTGATCAGATGATTCACGACTAATCAATAGCGATGAACAAGAGTAGGAAGTAATATAAAAGCACCACGCTGTCCCCTCCTCTGCTTGTAACGATGTAATCACTTCGTGTCAGCGTTTAAGCAGTTGTATGCATAAGGTAGCAAAGAACATACACATAGAGCTGGCATCACGTTGCGTTGCCCATCAAAACATTCCGATCGACAGGGTGACGCATCCGGCTTGACACTCGTAGGTTTTCTGCTGCACGGGATGTTACTGCAGTAGATGTAGTCGCTCGTGGAGAAGTACTTTGAGAAAGGGACGTATGCAAATGTCTGGCATTAACTGGTGTCCCATTTGCTAGGGTGTACGGTCCTGGCTTAGGCGCTGATTCCACTAGCGTAGGAGATCCGAATTTATTAACGCCTTTTCGGGAGCTGGGTGTTTACACGCGAAATGTTGTCGTTGGTGGGCAAGGTTTTCCTACTCGTCTAAAGATTTGTAATCAGCTCCTCCTTCATATTCAGCAGGGTCCGTAATTTCTTCGAATTTACAGGTTGCATTTAACCGGGTTCGAATCACTCGGCCTAGCATCACTTCTGATGGAGTTTCGGCCGTTGCTGTATGCGGTGTGGTTCCGTAGGTAACCAAAAGTGATACCAAAGTATCCCCCGAAGATTCTCCAGAGAGCTGAAGGAGTTGCATAGACTCCTTCAACCTCCGATTTAGTCGACCAGCCATTCCATTAGCAGCCGGTTTATAAGGCACCATCCTGACGTGTTTGCTGGCATTGCTCTGAAGGTATTCCGCAAACTCGTTACTTCTAAGCTGGGACCAATTATCAGCAAGACTTCTTATTGGCAGCTCATACCTTGCAAACCAATGCCGCAGCCACCTTATATTTAATCCTGTAGTTACTTCTCCGCATAGGAAAGCTTCTGGCCAGTTGCTATAAAAGCAATTGGCAACCAGCACGTTTCATTTCTGAGGGTGTTCGTTGGCAAATGCAGCCAAGATGTCGATGGAAATTTTAGCCCAAGGCTTCATATGATATTCAATTGGCTGAACTGGAGATTCTAAAGATTTCGCACTTTTGTCGGATTGTTGGCAAGCATTGTAATCTTGAATTGCAACCTCAACACTGGAATATAACTTCGGCCACCACTAGTAGTCGCGTATCCTGGCCTTCGTTCGCACAACACCGGGATGACCCTCATGCGCGCAGTCGATCAATGCTGGAATAAGACTAGGAGGTATCACGAGTTTTTCGCCTCTCATAATGCAATTGCACACTATGGAAAGTTCGTGGCAAAGTGTGTAGTATGACAATAACTTTGGTTGTATTCGAGTGTGACTAGGCCACGCAGTAAGTATCACAAGACTGGGACCTCCATCAGTATGTTCACGTATCCGGTCGAGCGTTATAGCAGTGGGTGCGCCGGTTGAAAGATGGGAAACCATTTTTATCTCATCTAAGTCGTCGTTCTCCCTTTTGTGTAATAGTGGAAACCTGGAATGTGCATCGGCCAGTTGGTTAGCACCATCAAGTAAGTATCTGATTTCGTAGTCCTAATTTAGTAGGCGCGAGTACCAGCGGCTGAGGTGCACCGGCTTTTGACCCTTATTGCCACGGTTCAGTAGGGTTGTAAGAGAAGAGTGATCAATACGCAAAACGAATGGACGCCCGAATAAGTACAAGTGTCACTTCTTACAGGTGCAAATACATACCAAAACTCTTTGTCACTATTAGAATAATTCCTTTCCGTGTTCGACAAAGGTCGAGAGCCATATGCTATTACTTTCTCTTCACCCTCGTGTAACTGGGACAAAACGGCCCCACGTCGGCAGCATCTGTGGAGACGAACGTGGGACACCGCTTAAATAAATAAATTGTCTATGGCTCGACGATGCGAGAAGCCGTTCCCAGAAGGGAGAGATCAAATAATGGTACAGCAGTTTCATATCATGGTATAATAAATTTAAAAAATGTGAGCACAAAATGAAAATTTGTGTAGCGCGAAGCGGTCCAAAATATTTACATTCCTCTTGTTCTATCGTCTGACAAGTTTTTAGCTGTCACATGAGAGTTGAACGCACACGAAAAAAAGAGAGAATAAAGTGCTGCAGGCCAACAAAATATAACCACTTGTGCACTTGACCACATGCATTTTTAGGCACCATTAACTCCGTTCTTAAAAGCGTTATCTAAGGACTGTGCTGTTTGAAACATTATTATCACATTTTGAACGGTTAAATGATCTTTTATCAAAAGCTTAAACAAGCGCAATGTGCAACAAGTTCTGATAGCTCTTGGAAGTTTGTTCCAAAGCTTTGAGCAGTGTATTAAGAAGAAACGCTCCCTAATTCGCGTATTGAACTTTGGAATCATGACCGTTGTCTCCTTATTTCGTAGCTCGTATCTAGTGTTAACGGACATATGGACACAGTTAGCATAATTGTGCATGTGATGGTGAATTATTCTGTACAGGAAACACAAGTTCATCTTCATTATCCGTAGCCAAAGTGGGTCAAGTCCAAGTTTTCACTGCGCTCTCTGTAGGTCAGCTTGGAGGAATATCCGCACAGCTTCTTTGTAAAGCGTCGCTGTACACTCTCAAGAGCATGCTGGTCAGATTTCCGCAGATTCGACTGTAGTAGTGAGCAGTATTCCATGCCAGGTAACACATATGTTTTGTAAAGCCAGATACGAGATTCTGTGAGTTGAAATTTATGACAGATATAGCTTGTTGAAGGTAGCTAATGAAGGGGTAGACGCAACCATCGTTCGTATGGCCAGATACGATTCCTCTTGTTCAGTCGTGTCGATTTCCCCAACGGCTCAGCGACTGTCGCAAAATTGGACAAACGTCAGAAATAGTAAGAATATAGACCTAAGAAATGTTTGGGGCAGGCAAGGATAGCTCTGCTATTCTGAGTGTTTTGGTCTAATACTACGAGTAGAAATCAAATGCCTAATCTATTACACTTCGGATACGAGCATTTGACACTTCCTCATATTTAAGCGAAGATTGAGCTCATTCAGCCTAAGCAGTACCTTGTGGAGGTTTTCCTAATGTTCATTAGTGTTGTTGCCAAACACACAAATACCATGCATGTAAACAATACATCCTTTGAGGTCGGATAAGGATAATGTGACGAACTTTTGCCAAGCGGCTAATGCGCTGCTAAGGCGCCTCGGTAACAATTTCTACTGATACAACCCGTCTTATGTGAGAAATGCGGACAAATGCCGACAATCTGGAGTAAGTGACATGTGATGGTATGCACTACGAATGTCTAGTTTCGAGAATAGTCTAGCATTGGAGCGCTTCACCACCAGTTCCTCGGCGGAAGGACGTGGGGATTTACCCACAATTATGTGCTTGTTCAGCATTCGCAAATCAATACACAGGGGCATAGATTCAACTTACTTTTGCAATGCAACAAGAGGATGAACCCACGCGGAGCACTGTATCTGCATTTAAAAGAATACGATGCATTGCCTTTGCAACTGTGCCAATATCCAAACGGAAATGTTTTGGGTGACTAGAATGAATTGAACTGTGACTGGCATCGGCAATTGTCATTCGGTGAACGTTGGGCGACACATTTACTCAAACCATGGGGTTCCGTCGTAGCAGGGGCTTACTGTCGGTCTTAGAAACGTAGATTTTAACTGCACACTTTTACTGCCTTTAAGAAATCCTAGAACTGTAACGAAGCCCAAAATTTGCATAGGACCGTTTAACTAGCTACTGAAAGTATACACTCGTTGGTTCACATGTAGGTGGTAGGAAGGTCACTGGTCTCATATTCACCAGACCTTACTTGCAGCAGGAAAATCCTCATGTGGTATGTATAATCGCCAACTTGGACATTGGGTCTCTTCACAGTCGCTGGAACTTATCGATGCTCGCTTTCATATTCCGGCTAGAAACGAAAACAATGAAACTCGCAAAGAGCCCTGAGCAAAACACCGTGCTAGTCGGAAGAGAGATCGGGAATCCTGGTGGTCTCCTCGTGCATCAGAGATGGAAATGGGAGCTGGTCTTGGTAACCATCGTAGGTTATTCCGGCTGATACTGAAAACGGGCAGCAGAAGACCTGGTGTTAGTGAAACTATACGTGACGAGGGTGGACAGACTATCCATAACTTGTCACAACGATTAGAGCGTTGGACTGAACAGTTTGAAAAGCAATTTAATCGGCCGGAATTGTTAGATTTCTCACCGACCACTGATCGCCCCGCTCCCAGGGATGTCCCTTTGGATCCACTCTCGCCCTCAGAAGTTGAACGTGAGATCGTACTGTTTAAGTTAAATTAATCCACGGGACCTGATGATCTTCCTCCAGCCCTTGTTGGGCGGAGCCTGGGATACTAGTCGGTAAGCAATGACACGTAATACGTGTCAAATACGACAGTATAGAAGTCGGAGGCGACTGAATATAACGTATATTGTACAGGCTACAAGAATAGGAAGCGAATTAGACAGAGCGAGAAATGTGCAGCGAGGTAATCACCAAAACGGTTTATGACAACGGATGTGCAGTCAGTAAAACAAATGGACGTTTCTAAGGTTAAAACAACCGTAAAATCCAATGTTACAAAATACTGAAAGAGCTTGTTTTCCGGTACACTACACCCTCTTCAAATTCAGGGGATCTGCTCTTGTGAATGATTTACACGAGCTACTAGTGAAATTGTGGGAGCAGGAAACTGTCCCAACCGACTGGAACCGCTCCGTCATAGTCCCAATTTTCAAGGGAGACTCACAATCGAAATGCGGCAACCATAGAGGAATCAGTCTGATCTCTATCGCATCCAAATTGCTTGCCTCTGTCATCCTTCACAGACTGACTGGCACGCGTGAAAGCAAGATTCGTGAAGAGAAAGTTGGGTTTCGTCGACGTCGTGGCGGCATTGACCACATCTTCACTTTGCCTCAGATGTTGGAGCACTGTCACATATACTGGCGGCCCACTGTAGTCGTGTTCCTCGATATCGAAGTTACATTCGATTCGGTGGATAGACGTGCACTTTGGGACTGTCTAATCAGGAAAGGTGTACCTGAGAAATATGTGAATATTATCCGAGCATTATATGCGCGTAGCTCGGGCAGAGTGAGGGCTTATGGCAAGTTGTCGTCGCCCTTTAATATCTCCAGCGATGTGAGACAAGGATGCCCGCTCCCGCCTTTCCACTTCAACTTCGCTATTGACGAACTCATGGAATTCGCGTTCACAGGACATGACTTAGGTGTGGCTTTGCTCCCAGGAGAACGACTTCTTGACTTAGAGTATGCTGATGATATTGTCCTAATCTGTGACAGCTCCCAGACGTGCCAAGCAGCACTGGACAGATTAGCACTAGCTGTCCGTCCCTTCGGGCTTTGCTTTGTACCCTCGAAGTGTAAAGCCTTCCTCCAAGATTTGTCTGGACCGCCTCCTTCGCTGACTGTTGGTGGGGATCAGCTAGAAGTCGTTCAAACATTCAACTACCTAGGAAGTTGTATCAGCGCCCGTGGGATTGAAGATGAGATCACGAACCGTATAGCAAAAGCTCGAGGCGCTTTTGCTAACCTTCGCCTCTTATGGCGCCGGCGCGACCTCACACTTGCGCTGAAGGGTAGAGTGTACAATGCAGCGGTACGTTCGACCCTATTTAACGGTTGTGAAACGTGGCCCCTTAGAGCGGCGGACCTGTAAAGGCTAGTTACTTTCGACCACCGGTGCCTTCGCAATTTAGCGCACATCTGGTGGGAACACCGCGTGAGTAACGAGCGTTTCGGCGCTTTGTTTACGGCACAGGAAAAGGAACTGAACTGCTCAACACCGTTATTTCACGCACGAGGCTCCGATGGCTCAGTCACGTGTTACGCATGCCAGCCCACCGATTCCCACGACGTGCGTTGTTTGCACGCCGGGGGTGTGGATGGAAGAAGAGGAGGGGTGGCCAAGCGATGACTTGCTCGAGAGGAATGAAGGCCCTCACTTCTGAGCTGGCCTCGGTTGGAGCGTCTCGGCTCCCTGGTTGGGGTCCGAAAGACGATGAACACGTTTGGTTGGACACACTTGCTGATATGGCTAGGAGCTGACCTCAATGGCGTTCGTGCTGTGAGTTTCTTTGTCCCACCCCATCCCTCTTAGCCTCCCCCTCCAATTACGATCTCATTATTTAGCTTTATGTAATTTCGCATAGTATATTTTTGATGCACAGTAGCCGGCTGGTAGCTTACCGGAACGATGCCCATCCGCTACCGGTAGCTCAGCCGGCTTGCACCAGTTGCTTTTTTTTCTCCTTTTTTCTATGTATTGCGGCAAGGTAGCTGAGGTGTTCCCCACCTCTGGCTAACGTGTATGATGATGATGATGATGATGAGGTAGTAGGAAAACTGTTTGTAAAATTCTTTTGGAACTATTGTAATGGGTGACGCGGAATCTAGTTCTATCTCTAAGCGAATGCTTTTGCTATGCACTTCAAAAGCACAATGCGCATCCCTGGGGAAGTTAATTTAGGCTCCTTAGCAGAACAATAAATCATACATGCACCTTCACAAATATCAAATATTGTCTGCTTAAGGTTGTTCGGGGAGGCCGAAAAGTTACTGGTAGAGGTAGTAACACGTGATTTGGTGCTGGAACGACGGACTCTGGCAAAATGTCCAGACTTATCGCAGTTCCGACATATTGCCTTTCTGGCTAGACGTAGTTGACTATTTGCGCAGGGTTCAGCCTTCCTACAGCGCTAACACTTGTTACCCCTTGGGGATATAGCAGCAGATGGCGAAGAGTTCAAACGGCAGACGAAATGCTGGAAAGAAAAGTTTTACTTTGTTCACTAACTCCGACCGTCGCACGAGCTGTGTTGCAGGCCCGATTCCAGGCGATTTAGTCAGCGTCCTCCATTAACAAATTTTCTCTGATCCGAGAATCGGACAAGCCGAAGATCAGTTACTGTATAAACATCGTTACTTCAAGCTTCTTCTTTGGGACACTGGGACACGAGACGGGATATGAAGTTGTCCAAATGCTCGCCGGGTGTTTACTTCATCTGGGTTAATTGGTAGCGGGAATTGTATGTGTTCAAACGCACTCCCCAATGGGAGAGCCACGAATTCATCCTACAGAGTGAACTTCTCGTGAAGATTCAGAGCATCAAATATACGTCGACCTTCAGACCGAGAGGCAGCCGAGGGATCTTCGAAGTATCCTCTGGCTTTAACATCACTGATGTGTTCAGGATCGGCAGAACCGAAATGTAATCCGAGAAAGTAATTTTTCAATCCTCCTTGCCTTCTGCCGTCGGGGTAATGGCAGGATCCGTCCAGAATTGAATAGGGGCTGTGTTGTGTAAAGACAATGGTAGCCCGCACAGTAAATTTCTTATTTCCGTGAAAGCAGACAGTAACAGTAGACTGAACGGATGTATGGACACAATGAACATGTAACTACAGCTATGACTCTTAAATCATTCACATAAGCCAATCGACAGCAAGCACGCGTCCGACCAATGATCACTAAGTGGTCAGATGATTCACGACCAATCAACAGCTATGAAGAAGAGTAGGAAGTAATATGATAACACCACATTAACTTACTTTCAGCAGGTTTGTTGCCGAAAAGTATGTCCAGTGGAGCAGCAACATTTTGACTGTTGTAAATCCGACACATTCACACTCTGTAATTTTCAACATTGAAGTTCTAGGGCTCTTATTCATTTTGCCCGTCTGTTTGTTTGGCTGATTTGTTATTACGAGCACTTGTGCTTCCTTCATGAGTAAGGCGCAACGCTGCTCTGTTTTCGTTGCTTCTCTTCCAGATCCCCGTGGCTGTTAATAAAGCAACTTGGGTCTAAGCACGGTTACTGTTCTTTCTTTATTCGCTTTACAATATCGGATCATCCACAACACATTTTTACGAAATGACGGATCGAAGTCTCAACTAATAAGATTACTCGTCTGCAGGGGCAACCACGACGGCATAGAAACGCACACACACCACGCTCAGCGCACTCTCATCGAGACTTCTCTATACTACGCTAAGCTACTGCACGCCACTCAACTACACACTGAGGATGCCACCTCGGTTGGTGCCGAACCGTTCGAAACAAAATTGTTAAGCCCAGTTAACAGTTAATCCGTCAGCTGAACTACCTGAGCTACCAGTCTACAATAGTTTACTAATTTTAGAGTTTAGGGCAGGCATGCCGGGGAATCGCCAGACTGCCACATAGCCTTCCCCAGAATGTACCGTGTAAGCAGTCCTTCGATCTAAGTGGAGGCTGTCCGTCGCGAGCAGGCCTTCTGTGAGACCTGCTTGTGAGTGCTGTTGCAGCTGCTGGGGGAGAACAATGCTATCGGACCCTTGTTGGCTCCAATCTGTGTCCTCCCTACGGTGATGTAAAGGTAAATAAATTGTTTATTGTGGGAAGAGATCATAAAAGTGCCGGTGTTTGGCTGATCGAGGAGTTCGTTGAGACTCGTTGGGATGCAGGATCCAGCGAAACGTGAAACTAATGGGCTAACCACCGACGTGTGCAAATGAAAATATGAAGAGCAGCATGGGTGCATAGCAATACACAAAAGCGTGCAAAGGAAAATGATTCGAAGCTGTTTTTGAATTTTGACGAAGTTTTACTCTTAGTAGTTTCTAAAGGTTTTAGGCATTGTTGTGGATATTGGTAGATGTTTGTGAGAGCAAGAAAATGAAGGATCCACGCTCTATGTAAAATAGCAAATGCTTACAAAGTAGGAAATATGATCCGGAAGTTTCACTTCCTGACCACGTCGATTGATAGTAGCGAGAGTAGGAGTGCGGTCAGTTGAGGTTTCGGGTTCCCCTGAAACTGAGTAACTTGTCTGAGGTTGCGGTGCTGGCCTAGATGGCGAAAGCTGTGAAGGTGCTTGTTTCACCTAAGTGTCAGAATCGTCAAAGCAAGCGGGTCTGAGTCGATCAAGTTTGATAGTCACGGTTTTACCATTATAGTCAATAGTAAAGTTCTTGTCGTTTCTGTGTACAACATGGTACGGGTCTGAATAAGGATGTTAACATGACCGCCGTACGCTGTCGGTAGGAACAAACACCTGTGTGGCAATAGCGAGGTTGAAACTGTCGCATGAGGTGCGATTGGTTTGCTGCGTAGTCGCCATAATCAAATGCTTTTGGTGCTTTTGGTGAGACAAGTTTACTAGGTAAGCGCTGTGTACATCCAAAAATTAACGAAGATGAAGTGGCGTGTAAGTACCCTTACAGCGTGTTCCTTATAACTAAGATAACCAGCTGAAGTGCTTCGAGCTAGGAAGTGCTAGATTGGGCACAAAGTGACGTTTTGAGTTGCCGATAGGGCCTTTCTACTATCATGTTAGCTGTGGGGTGGAATGCGGTGATTCGGTTGGTTGGCAACCAAGAATGTTGAGTAGTTTGCTGAAGCATCCGTTCATGGGTGATCCTTGATCTGTAACCACTACGGTTGAGCAACCGAACTAAGCGCTCAAGAAAATCGGGTGCGACTGTCTCAGATGAGCAGTCCGATGTTGGGATCGGTTCTGGCCAACTGCGAATCTGTCGGCACAGTTGAGTAGGTGAAGTAGCATTTGCATGTTGGTAAATGTCCAACCAGGTCGCCGTGAACATGCTAAAAGCGGTAATCAAGCGCTGAAAATACGTCGAATTGGCTTTTGAGGCTCCTATAAATCTTGTCGCGCTGACATTCTACGCATTCGGAGACCAAAGGCGGTCATCGCGGTTGGTGTTCGGTCAATCGAAACGTTTCTTTACAAACTTCTGCGGATCTGGTATTCTCGGATGCGAATAAGTATGTAGAGCCTTACAAACAAGTCGTCCCATGTAAGTAGGAATTACGGTTTGCGCGTAGTTTTTGAGACGTCACTTATTATGATACCCTCGAATGCCGCAATCGGAACTTCGCGGATTTCGGAGTGGCGTTGCGTCTAGGCTTGTCCATGTCGGGTCGGCTTGTTGGGTAAATGTCATGGCATCTAGGTCGAAGTTTGGTCACGGATCTAAGCTAAACATACGAATTCATGACAATATGAACGCGACGAAATTAGGCCACCTGAGACAATTCGCACGTCTGTCTTGAAATGAGAGACGTAGTCTAGGTGTATAGTTTCAGTTGATGGGTACTTGTTGGTCGCACTATTATGTGCGTTGATCAATGGCTTGCGGTCGGTGTAAACTGTAAAGTGCCGACACAAAACGTAGTGACGGAAATGTCTGATATCTAGGTAAAGGGTGTTTTATTAACCTGGTCCGGTGCCAGGATTGGCTTACGTACACCGGTACGATGCATTGCTAACTGTCCAATGGCGCAAATTACTTAGCCGGCAATGGTAACATGGGACACACAGACGCGACATGTGTGCCTACGATCGCAGAGCACGTCGAGCCATTCGGCTATGAGAGGTGAACGCTGACAATCAACCTGTCATGCGTGGATTGCAGTCCAAGACAAACTGAACGCACGCAGTTAGGCTGTGAGCAGTGAACGTTAGCAAACACCACATAGCAGCACTGAACGTGTCGGGATTCTGTCGATCGGTATTTGGCCTGCATGCATTTGTAATGCAGGCGAAATGGGTTCCCCGCGAGGTGGTTAGTGGTTCGCTGTGCTAACAATGCAGGAACTTTCACCCGTGTCGTCGACGTACCAACAACCGCAATCACCTAAGGTCCCGGTCTATCAACGCGTGGTTATTGAGTGTGGATCCAATGCCGCGGAAACCGCAAGGCACTGTAGTAGTATATACTCCGTTACGCGGCCCATTAACGAGCGGTATATGAATCAAATGTTGAATAAGTTTTCAGAAACTGACAGCGTTTGCAACATCAAACAAACCGGACAGCCAGGCACCGTCATGGATGAAGTATCAGCTAGCGCGGTTGCACATGATGTGTGCAGTAACAGGCATCTCAACATTCGGCAGATAGCATAACATTGCGCAACCATACCGTATGCTGTACACAGGATATAAAAGGAGAAATATTTTGAATATACAGTGCTCTGCAGGTACATGTGTTGATTCCATTCGATTCGAAAAAGCGCTTGGAATTCACCGGTTTGTTTTTAAACAGTCTGAATACGCATTCTATTTCGTTAACCGATGAGACCGTTTTCCCCTGAATGGCTAAGGTGCGCAACATGTTTGGGCAACAACCAACCCATGGCAATTAGCGCCTCACGTGTGAAACATAGCGCAAAGCTCATAGCATGCGCTGTTTTAACTGGTCGAAATATCATTGGGCCTTTTTTCCAGGAGTGTGTCCGGTAGGTTGTTGTTTAACAGTACTAGTATCAGACATTTCTTTGCGTCCTCGTAAATGGAAGTGTTGCACAGTAGCGTCATTCCGCAGCTGAAATCGGAAGCGTTAATGAACAACGTTTGATGGCAGCGAGATGGCGCACTTGCATAGTCGGCGCAGCGGTTCGTGCCAACCTGAACGATACATTCGGTGGACGTTGGATCGATCGCAGAGGACCGAGAGAATGGCATGTGTGAACACCGGATTTGAATCCCATAAATATTCTCCTATGAAGATACTTAAAGCACAGGGTTTATAGAACGAAACCCGAGAACCTGGATGAATTGAAAGAGAACAAGGTGAACGAAAGTAGACAGATTTCGTTCCAGACATTGCAGAAAGTGTTCGTTAACACCATCCAGCGAATGCTTTCCTGTAGCCAAAACGACAGAGGGCACTTCGAATATCTAATTCGTTGATGTTTATAGATATTTCACATATTGCATGTAAATGTAAGCAAAGTAATGAATAAATGTATATTCTCGTTTGTACATGGGAAACACCATCAAATGCCTGATCAATTTTTACAACGAGCAATTGTCTGACTGTGAGGACAAAAGTTACGCTCATGACTAAATTGGTATGCTGTCTAATGATGCCACTAGTTCGTCGAAGCAGACTGAAATCTAAGAGCCTTCTCAGGTCAAGTCAAACATGTTTTTTATGCACTCATAAAGGGTGAAGTTTCAGCTGTAACGTATATGCAATCGAAATAGTAAAGTGAACAACACTAACCTAACAATGTGCTCCCGGCAGTACCATTCCTTTTAACAGCGAAAGCAACCTAATAAATGCTTACGAGTTTGTTAAAAGCCAGTCATGAGGCGATAACAGCTTTTATGGCGATAGCAATAGGGCGCACATCGACCGGTCCTCCCATACGGCCAGGCTGTTGTTCTCATTTGCTAGCACATCGAACCAATAAGCACTTCACAGTGAACAAATTATCTGGTTTCTTCACCTGAGTGAAGGCCGACTACCGATCCATCGAGGCATGACACGTTCAGTGCGGCTGTGGTGGCTGGCTCACGTCCAGTTCTCACAGCTGAACGACATGCATGCCGTTGGCTTTGCCCTGCGATCCACGCATGGCAGGTCGATTGCGGCTGTGGTGTTTGTTAACATTCACCTATCACAACCGAACGACTCGGTGTGCCCTGTGATCTTAGGCAAAAATGTCGCGTCTGCGTGTCCCATATTAACCTTGCTAGTAAAGCAGTTTGTGCCATCGGACAGTTAGCAATGTATGGTACCGGTATAGGTAACCACTTTTGTGCAGCCGCTGCTAACACCGGACAAGCTTAGTAAAACACCATGTAGACGGGGAGTAGCTGTACTGCAATACAATTTGCATAGGCTTTGGAGAAACCCATAGTTATCCATTGCTGGCGAATGAGTTGTTGAACATTTGCACGGACGGTAGTGTCTGATGCAACAATTGTACAAATGAGTGGTGATGATGGGTCTGGGTGGACGAGAAGCGCTGTTTCGTAGATAGCTTGTTTGAGCTTCTCGAATGCCAATTGGGCAGCCTCCGAAAATAAGAAAATGCCTTGGTTACCGCGGAGCAAGTGAGGCTTTGACTGTATAATGCTCGCGCAACGTCGGACAAAATGTAAATAACAATTGACCTTGCCAAGGAACCTGCGCAGCTGTATGAAGGAACTAGGAGCAGGATAGTCCTTCAGTGCTTGAGTTTTGTCAGGAAGGGCTTCGATGCCAGAGGCGGATATTCTGTGACCAAGAAAGTTGATGGAGATTTGGTCAACCTAGCATTTTCCGGGTTGAAATTAACCCGAAGTTGATTCAAACTTTAAAAGAGAGCATCAAGCTGATAAAGATGTTCATTGTTAGAACAGCTGACGATGAGAATGTCATCTGGATAAGGCTAAAACTTTCGAATCCTCGTGTTGCCTCATGTAGGAAATGCTGCAAAGTTTTAGCAGCGTTGCTGAGGCTGAGGGCATCCTGAGGTACTGGAGTAGTTCAAAAGGGGTGACTCACGGCTGTTTTAGCAATAGCGTCTGGAGGAATAGATGCTTGATTGTAGGTGCGGACTAGCTCGATTTTGCTGAAAGCCGAATAGCCAGCTAGAGCTGCATTCAAGTCGTGCATATGCGAGATTGGACACTTCTCTGTGACGGTAACTTGTTGAGCGCCCTTTAGTCACCACAGCGACGCCAGTAACCTGATTTCTTCGGTGCCACATGTACTGGAGTAGCCAATGGATTTCTGGAAGGGCGAATTATTATAAGTAGGAGCATGTGCTCGAAGATCGTCTTAGCCGATGAGTATGTACAGGGCGAGTCTGTGAGGGCGGACCGAAACGGGTGGACCCCTCGTCGCGAAGTAGCGCAAGACGTTTGAGGTCACTGGAGGTAAGTCGTTTTGAGTGCAAATGAGCTTAGGATGCTGGTTGTAAAGACTGTGAAACTTGAGGCGTGACATGAATGGAAGTGATAGCGGCCACGTTGGCGTTAGTCCAGATTTTACCAAGCTGTTTCCGAGAGCAGATGAAGTTCGACCTTTTAGCGTAGAAGATAAAGACGAAGAAAACATATGACTATGATAGAGTAAGGCCCGGCTGATACTATGAAATGCCAGCTAAAGGTTCACTGTAGGCCTAGATTAGCAACTCCTCGCTGTCAGTTGCGATTGGTGCGTTATTGGCGGCATACAGCTTTCCCAGAAGTGTGAGATGAGCTCATCTGAACTACGGACTACGAAGCTAACTTTGCCTTCTGTGCGACTAGGAACTTGGTGCCGGATGTTCAATTCCTAACGCGAATGAGGCGACTTTGGTTTCGGCCGGTCGCTTCCGTCTCCACTACGGGCCGGTCGTGAAGTATCCCCACTTCTCGGCAAAGTTGAAATGCTTGGCACACTTACGAGCTGTGGTACAAAAGCTTTAGTAGTAACAACATAAAGCCCGCATATTGCTGGAATTGGAGCGTCTTGTGGGGAATATGGATGGGTCATGACAGCGACAGTTCATAGAGAGCTGTTGGATTTGAGGAGTAAGTGTCTCAAGTTTTGCTTGCAGAGTTTCTGTAGTTGACTGCATACCAGTGAAAGAGGTGTCCTGGGACGCGACGGCACTGAGGTTACTGGCGTCGGCTTGTGGCTGTGGTCGTTTGATGACCCGATCTGTTAAAGCAGCTAGCTGGGTAAGCGAAACGACACTCACGATCGTTAGAATCGCTTGTTTTCCGGTGTCCACTGCAACCATGGTTTATGGACCAAGTAGCTACTGCATCTCTCGGATCAGGATTGCGTGCAGTTTGTCGCCTGAATGCAGATTCATGGAAGGCTGCTGTAGGCGAACTTTATCAGGGGTATGTCCCGCTTAATCGTAGCCTCCCTGAGGGCTCATAGCGGTTTTCGGTCTGAGAAATAATAACACCTCGAATCTGCATTGATATCTCCTTCTGGAGATATGAAGTAATCTTGCTGTACTTAGTGTAGCTGGTAGTAATTCTGCATTGATAAAATGCAATCCCAAGATTTGCAAACGGCAAAAAGAAACCAGCTCTCAGAAAGGTTGGAAAGAGAGTGCCACAGCGCTAACGGCAGACATTACCATACGGTCTACAAAATCCAATGTTTAAAAATAGATACAAAAATACTGTTGCTGTATGCAAACGTAGGCCAGACAAGTTAAAAAAATAAATGGAACAGGCTCACTGGAGCAAAGTTACAATATCCGGCGTCCAGGTTGTTCCGAACTCGGGGTCACCAATTTAGCGAATAGCCTTAAACGGGAGCCTGGATAGCGATTCTAGAAGAGATATCGAGTAGCAGGGAAACGTTTACTGGCGAAAAAAGCGCATTGTTTGTCCACCTATAAAACACGACACCGTTGATGCTGCTAGCTAGAGGAATGCAAAATGCACAGGATACAAGGTTGTTGTATGTTGCGTTAGAAGCGACCACCAAAGAAAATGGCGATGGTCAACTCGAGCACTCGAACTTAGCGATCAGCTCAACAAGCCGCATCGGTCGCCTAAGTGTCAAAGGAAATAACAATTTTACGTATAATTTTGCATTGGCAAACCGGGGAATCCACAGACAGCTAGGATCTACAATTTGCCGTCACCCTGAAAGAAAACGATGTTTGAAACAGTGGGCGTATAAATATAATTAATTAGCTGCGGTTATGCAGTTGGCCCGAGGGTTGGTTACGAACTTTACGGAGAGGTGTCGCAACATTCTATCCTTTGTACGAGCGGCAATTTGATGGTAGATTACAAATCTGGTCCATGTAGCAAAATGATTTCAAATATGCATTGGTAGCAGACGTTCTTTGTGTAATATCACTGTTTACCGATAATAGCATGAAAACAATGTACTGCGGATGCACAGTCTGCCAGTTCGCCAGTTGCACCAGGGCATTAACCACTAGATCCAAAAGAATATTGTGCCCACAGCCGTTGAGTGACCAGTTTTTGAAAAGTAGGCAGTCTGAGATATTTAATTTATTAGTTTGCGTATTTTCATTGCCATATCATCCCAGTAAGGAAGCTTTGTGTTCAAAACGATGGTTTCGACCAGTTCCATTAGTAATGTGACTGCGTTAACCGCAATTACTTTTCCACCTATCATGTGACAACGTATGGGGTCTACTTGTAACTCCGAGGTGTGAATGTGCTCGCGCACGCGAACAAATTCATGTGGTGAGCTGTCTAGACCGGCTACTGCCACATAACAGGGGTCATTACTTGCAAATTATAAAACTCGTTGCTTCCGAATACTGAATACCTGCGGCAGTGGACTAAGATGATCAGACAGCGCTCACTAGTTTCATGAACAGCAATATGTCAGGCATGTAAAATGATGCTTCTCAGACCTACAGCCACAATGACCTACGAAACGAAGAATAATAAATTGGATAGAAGTGGGTCTAACAGAAGACCTTAAAGTTGCAAGCAAACATCCATGGCTAAAACGCCTGCAATTTTCTGATAACCTATCACTACAAACCACTATGTATCAAAAAAATATGAGGCGCGTTGACTAGACGGATTCCTTTCTGCTTTCACTAGACCACGTTACAATCGGCCACCAACCCTAGGATGAGTTAACCCAAAACCCCTAAGATAATATGGCACTGAAACCGATTTTCTTGATTATTATGGCGTTGATCTGGGATCTACACTTTCCTCAATATCCAACGTTGGATGCTCCAACAACTCCAGCTTCGGTGAAGGGAGGTAGTACACATTGTCTGAACTATAGGATCGTATTGGAAGAGTATGTTTTAAATATGTTTTACAATCCGGAAAGAAGGCGGGATTACTAAAAATAAATTAAGCTTAATTTTTGCTACATTTTGCGATTGTCGCCTTGCTCCATCAGCAGATGGCATCATTAGGCTGATCCTCCGAGAACAGCAGAAATGCTTTTTTGGACCTTCTTGCTGATCAGTTTCACTGTAAATATTAATGGTTTACCGGACCAAATATGTTACTGAGGGCTAGGGGCAAATTTCTACTTAACATCTATCAGCGAGAAGGCGAAGCTTTTCTTCCAAAATGCACAACAGACTGGTAAGGCATGGATTCTTTGTGAAGAATCATTTATGCACCGCTCCAAGTAAGTTAATGACAAATAAGTTCTACATATGCTGCTTCTAATTTGCTTTTACAAGTATTTGAGCAGAACACTTGTGAAGCCATCAAGCCTCCCGTTGATACGTAGGGTATTTGCTGCCCCTTATTCACCGGTACTACAGCCATCTTTCTTCGGACCAGTAGCAGTCTGTTTTGTTGAGTAATAATTTAAACAGACATAGGATATTGGAGTGTCAGTGATATGCCTGACAAGGGCAGGACACAATGTTTGGCTAGCAGAACAACCTCCTTGTGGTACCAGCTGGGTGGTAAGAGTTTAAGCCGTTCCAGCAAATAGTTCGGCGGCAGTGTTCCAGGAAATAGTAAGCATTCTCCTTAGACAAGCCACAAATGTCTGAGTATAAACACAGCGACGTGGCAGGTGTGACTTGCCACCGAAAAATGCCATCCAAACCGCGGACATCCATCGCTTATTCTCACATTCTTAATGATTACAAACAGTTAGAAATGCTGCGGCACATTCACAAACAAAAGCTACATAGCCATATTCATTTATAATTACATATATATACATATATGGTTGGCGGCATCCGGTTTCGGATTTGCCTGTCACTGTGGCCAGCCACAGGACGCCTGCGCCTACAGAGGGACCATGGGTGGCTTGCGCTGCACCACCCACAGCTCCAACCACACACCCCATATCCAGTGTAAACCCGAAGGAATAAGACCAGGAGGCATGTGCATGGGAGCCACGTTTCATCAACGGAGCCGGCCCATACAACTTCACAGGCAAACACAAGCACATTGTATTTGGGGAATCAAGCGTACACAAGGCGGTGGCTGGACCGTAGTCCGCTCCACACTGAGTGTATGGAACCACTCTTCGAGCCTAGCACGGCCACAAGGACCGTGCACCCCGTCCCCTCCAGCAACGACCACCTGTCTCCTGGAGCCAGTATGGACGAGATAGTGGGTAATAGACAGGTAGGCACCTTGTCAACATGCACATCAAGCGCAGCCACACCGGGGATATCACGCAACAGCCAATCACTTGAAACGACAAAATGAAATAAAATAAATCCAGCAATGCATACAGATACGGTGGCATAACTCTTCGCTAAATTAGCGTATGAAGTAAGTTGGCTAGCAATGTATCCGCGATAAGGAAAAATGTCCACAAGTTACTCAAAAATGCTACAAACGCAACAAAATTACCGAAGATAAGCGCAATTAGCGTAAGCGACGGGGCCAGCTAATAGAAAACTATTCAGATAGGCAAAACTAACCAAATAAACTGGAATGAAATTTATGCAGCTTAAGGAGACCTAGTTTAAGTGTAAGTTGGTTTAGCCCAACTGCGGTGAAGAAGCATCAGGAATGCAACATAAGCCTCAGCATGGGGCACATATATATATATATATATATATATACATTCACTGTTATGCCAAACATGCATTTTTGTACATAACTGATCACAATATGTTAGCTTAACAAGATCCTGTATGTAAAGGAGTGCCTCGCATTGTCTACAATGAACGTTTATTTATTTATTTATTTAAATTGTAAAGGCGGGATGATTTGCGGAAGTTTAAGCCACTCGCAATCATCGAGGGAAGTATATATGTATTTTGCAACAGACTATAAATAGACATTCAGCCATCGTAAACCATGGAACCCAAAAGAAGGAACAGAAATAGTAAAAGAAAACATGGTACAACACATCAGAGTCCATGGTTTCAGCAGAGGACGGGATACTACCCGGTTAACTAAGCCGAAGTAGGGTGTTGACTTAGGAGACATCACCCCGAGCATTTGGCTGAATAGCCTGTCCTCAAGGCAGCGGAGCGAATACGGGGAATCGCGCCCATTGGGAGCCGTTTACTGATTGCTCAGTTCATACGCCATTCGTTTGTTCCTTTGTCAAACAGGGGCCCAATTCTTCCCAATATTACAGCATAAACTTGCTGGAATACAATGCTTCGCCAGAATGAAGCAAGAGGCAGTGACTTTATTTAGTGGCGAGTCA
Organism: Dicrocoelium dendriticum; assembly: GCA_944474145.2. Taxonomy (NCBI): domain Eukaryota; kingdom Metazoa; phylum Platyhelminthes; class Trematoda; order Plagiorchiida; family Dicrocoeliidae; genus Dicrocoelium; species Dicrocoelium dendriticum. The sequence goes on from OX104063.1 coordinate 222,658,576, forward strand.
CCCGCCACGTCACAGTGTTGTTAAACGGACATAGGTGACTTTTTATAGGGAGAACGCTTGCCAGGCGAAAACCCACCACGTCCTGGAACACTGCAGCCGAACCATTTGCTGGAACGGGAAAATATTGAAACACCCAGCTGGCACCACGAGGAGGTTGTTCGGCAATTTATAGGAGTGGCTGGCGTTATAATAAAGGTTAGATGGTGTGAATAGGAGTAGAGAAAATGGATATCATCCTCACAACAAACGCGATGGAAAGCGCGCAGCAACCATTGTGACTTAGCCGCATTTTCTGCAGCATGACTACCATCCTCCTATTTATTATATTTAACTCTCCCTTTTAAAGAGGACTTCAACTAAACATAACATCTTCTGTATTGCCCTAGTGCTCCGAGCAAATGTTATCTCATAGCAAGCTTTTGCTTCCCTCCGCAATTTTCTTGCCAAATTCCAGCACGGTTTGCAACGTAGCCAACGTATAAAACTCAGCGGTCTGCTGAAACATTTCAAGCAGAAACCGGTTTGAAGCATTCCGTAGGCAGATGTCTACTCAAACTAATTGAATCTTGGCATGCTGGCTTTCATGCTGGTAACAAAAGGGTCAGAGTGATCTCAAATTCACTACTGGTTATCCTACCAGCCTGGCTGCACTTACGCGTCTTTGAAGAACTTTCCTGCCACCAACCAACAAACGCTCAGGCTGAGCCAGTAAAGTGAGACGCAACGGCGCAGAGGTCGATGTGATCTCTATAAAAACTGCAACGTACGATTTTGACCCTATGCAATAGGCCAAGGACGAACTGTGTTCCATCTCATCAACCCGCCTTCGCTATATATGCGGTTCAGAAGGGCTACCTGACAGCACGAAGCGCTCAACAGCCACACATGGACTAGTTTCAGTGCAGGCGGAACCACAACTTTTCCCGATTGACCGCATCCATAGTGCAATTGAATAACTCTATAAAGCTTTGATTTGCATCCACTAACCAGTTGAATATCGTTTTTATCACATTTGCATTGCATCCGGTCTCGTTCCGCTCCCTTTGCGTGCAAGATGTCCTTGAAAGTATGTTAGTTCAAATCAGCCAATGAAGGTAGGTATATGAGTTGGTGGTATATGGCGGAGACGCGTAGGCGTTCTAGCCTTCATTCAGCAACGGTGCCTAATCTGAAGTTACTACCACGCAGCTTAGGGGCACAAGGTTTTCCGAACACGTAATGCGACTGCTTGGAGTGTTCAGTGGGCGTAAATGGACTACCAGGTATACCTAGCGAACCGCAGCAGTATGGAACGGGGTGCGAACTGGTTACGGCAACACCCATCTGCCATCCTATAGCCAACTTGGCACTGGTGCAGCCCATCCGACACACAATGCTCGGGAATTCGACGGAACTGTGTCCGGATAGCAGGTGCATGGCTGCGAATGCGCGAGGGCGATGGTGCCAAAATGTCATGACAGGCTTGCGCGTAAATCGACAAAAGGGGCCTTCACTACCGAAATACGCTTGGAAGGTGGTTGTCTTGGGTTACAGAGCGACGGTCTGCTGGGAGGACTAATGCCGAAATATGACTGCGGCAATTTTGATACAAGGCGAGTAGGCACGGCTTTGTTACAGCAAGCGTTGCTCACGGTCATTGCGGATGCAGTACATAAACAAGATGGTCCCTTCCTACGGTAGTTGTTCCCGCACAGCCCATAATTCCGCGAGATCGATAATACTCAACTACCTATTTAACGGCCTGCGAACATGTAGTCCACTATCACAGATATCAGTACAATGGTATATAACGAGTCGAATAGATAACGCTTGACATGCCCGTAGGGTGGCCGTAATAGAAAGAGAAAAATTAAATAATGAACGTGCCAACAAAATGGAGTGTTAAATGATGATTTAGCAGAGATATTTGCATGATAATTGAAATACGTCCACTTGGTTGCAGCTAATCGCTCGCCATAAGTTACGCCTTCGATGCGAAACGGAAACTTCTAGAACATAATTTTACACATGAACTCCCGTTTATGCTTCCAAAAAAGTACATCAGAAGTAGAAGGTTGCGGATGACACCGTCAGGACAAGGTACCAGTGCTCGGACCGGTTCGGTGTGTCCGGATATCAAGACAGTCACAGACGTACGACTGCGGATGATCCGGACCTGTGCAGCCCAAATGTTATGGCGTGTATGTGAGCGAAATTTGACAAGATGGACTTGCGCAACTTGCTACTGAACTGTGGGTTGACAGGTGGCCGCTTCGAGTAAAAGCGAGATGATTTGAGCGTCACTCCACTGACAGCAACAATACCGAAATAAGGCTGCTGCAATTTGCCTACAAGTTGCGTATGCACTGCTTTGTTACAGCAGGTGTAACCTACTTCTAGGCTATTACTGTGCTGACGTAAGTAGAAAGTGACAACGCGACAGGATTTCTCCCTGCAGAACACCCAAGTTGGTGCTTTGTGGGTAGCAGCATTATGCGATTTGCACAGCAGAATGCGTTGTTATACTCAAGAAAACACGTATGAGTTGATCTGTGTCTGTTGCCAAGCGATGACGGTATAGAACGTACGAGGCGGGCCACTGTATCTACACTAGACCTCCAACTACAATAAGTGTTCTAAAGGGTCATTCGAGCGGGTTTGGGACAACATCATTTAATGAATGTTATTTTCCTTGAAGCTCCTAAGTACCAGAAAAGCAAGGGATAGGTCAACATTTGTTGGACCCATTTCTTGATACCGGTGTGATGCTGCTGCTCCT
>OX104063.1:222661435-222713999 GCA_944474145.2 Dicrocoelium dendriticum
CGGCAACCGACGCGAGCGCCAAGCAAAAATGGCGATGAGCAAGTCAAGCATTCGAGCGCAGCAATCAGTTCAACGAACCACACGGGTTGCATAGGTGTACAATGAAATAATTTTAGTTAGAATTTTACACAGGCAAACCGAGGAATCTACAGACTGTTACCTAGCCCTCTCCCAGAAGGGACCGTGTAAGCAATCCTTCGATCTACGTGAGGACTGTCCGTCGCGGGTCAGCCTTCTGCGAGACCAGGTTGTGAAACTTGATGCAGCTGCTGGGGGAGAACCATGCAATCGGACCCTATCGGGCTCCCACCCGTGTCCTCCCTACGGTGTCGAAACGGTAAAAGAACTGTTTGTGGGGGACAGTTAGTAAAGTTCACGTAGGCAGTTGAGTAGGAAGTTTGTTCCGCAGATCCAGCAAAAAGTGGAACCGATGTGCAACCAACAGGTGGTGTATATGGAAGACAAAATGAAAAAACAGCATAAATGCATAGCAATACACGAAAGAGTGCAAAGCTGTTTTCGGGTTTTCAAAAGGTTTTGCTCCTTTTTGGTAGTTTTAAAACGTTTTGGTCTTTATTTGTGGCTTTTCAAAAACGTTTAGTAAGAGCAGAAAATGTTGAAGGTACGTTCTATGTAAAATAGGGAGTGCGAACGAAATCCGAAAAACTAACTGGGGTTTGAGTTTCCTACCGCGTCTATTGATAGTAGGGCGATTACGAGTGCTGTCGGTTGAGGTTGTCGGTTCTGCTGGAGCGCACTGACTCGTATGAGGTTTCGGTGCGAGCTGTGATGGCACAGGCTGTGAAGGTGCTTGCTGCACCGAAGAGTCAGACTTGTCGAGGAATGCTGGCTTGAGTCGATCGACGTTGATCGTCTTAGTGGTGTTGCGTCGTAGCTTGTCTATGTCGGGACCAGCTTGTTGGGAAGGAGCCGTAACGTCTAGATTAATGTTGGTGCCAGGCGATAAGCTGATCTGCTGAATGCGTGAAAGTGCATCCGCGACGGGATTGAGAGCACCTGAGATATGTCATACGTCTGTCGTAAACTGAGAAACGCAGTCTAGGTGTCTAGTTTACCGCGGAGAATACTTGTCTGTTGCGCCATTGATCGCGTAGATCAATGGGTTGTGGTCAGTGAAGACTGTAGAATGTCGACCTTCGAGATATTGACGAAAATGTCTGATACCTAGATAGAGGTCTAACAGTTCCCTACCGAAGCTGCTGTAACGCGATTCGGCAGGTTGTAAGCGTTTCGAGAAGAAACCTAGAGGTATCCATCAATGGTCGATGAGTTGTTGAAGAACTGCACCGACGGCAGTGTCGGATGGTCAGTTGTCAGGGAGAGTGGTGCAGATGTGTCTGGATGGGCGAGAAGCGCTAGGTTGGAGATAGCGTCTTTGAGCTTCTCGAAAGACAGTCTAGCTTCGTCTGCAAAATGAAAAGACCGTTGTTTACCGCGGAGCAAGTCAGTCATTGGTTGAAAAAGGCTCGCGCAATTAGGAATAAAGCGTCTACAATAGTTAACCATGCCAAGGAATCGGCGTAACTCTTTGAAGGAAGTGGCAGCAGGATAGTCCTTCAGTGCCTGGATTCTGTCTGGCAGAGCTTCAATACCAGGGACAGATATGCGGTGGCCAAGAAAGTCGGTGGAACTTTGGCCGAGCTCGCATTTATCGGGGTTGACGGTAACCCTATGTTGCGTCAAGCGTTGGAAGAGTGCGTCGAGGTGACGAAGATGCTCCTCGTCAGAAGAGCTGGCGATGAGTATGTCATCTAGATAAGGGTAAACGCCTTCGAGTCCTCGCGTTGCCTCATGAATGAAAGGTTGAAAAGTTTGGGCAGCGTTGCTGCGGCCGAAAGGCATTCTGAGGTACTCGAATAGGCCGAATGGCGTGATGACTGCTGTTTTAGCAATGTCGTCTGGCGTCACAGGTATCTGATGGTAGGCGCGAACCAGGTCGACTTTGCTAAAGATAGACTTGCCAGCTAGAGCTGAGGTCAAGTCGTGCATGTGCGGACTGGGGTATTTATCCGGGACGGTAACTTTGTTAAGTGCCCTGTAGTCACCACAGGGGCGCCAGTCACCGGACTTCTTCGGAACCATATGTAATGGTGATGCCCATGGACTTTTGGACGGGCGGGTGATTCCCAGTTGAATCATTTGCTCGAATTCCGCCTTAGCAGCTTTGAGCTTGTCCGGGGCTAGTCGGCGAGGACGGGCCGAAACAAGTGGGCTCTTGGTGCAGATGTGCTGCATGACGTTTGACGTCACATGAGGCAAGTCGTTCAGGACGCGAACGAGTTTAGGATGCTTGTTGAAAAGTTCTAGAAAAGGTTGTGAAGCTTGAGGTAGGACACGAATGGGAGTGATAGCAGCCACGTTGGCGCTAGTCCCACTAACACTGAGCTGTGTCCTAGAGTCGATAAGCTTCTTCATTTTAGCGTCGACGATGAGGTCGAAGCGTTGAAAAACGTCTATGCCTATGATAGCGAAAGGCACGGCAGCGATTATGAAAGGCCAGCGAAAGATTCGCCGGAGGCCTCAATTGAGCGTTAGCGGCTTTTCGCCGAAAGTTGCGATTGGTGTGCCATTGGCGGCATGCAGCTTGGTCGGCGATGGTGAGACGACCTCATTTGGGCCACGGGGTATAACGCTAACTTCGGCTCCAGTGTCGACTGCAAACTCTGTGCCGAAAGTTAAATCCCTAACGCGGATGATGCGACTTTGGTGTGGGCCGGTCGCGTCTGTCGCCGTTACGGACCGGCCGAGAAGTTTCCCTGTTTCTCGGCGAAGTTGCAATGTTTGACAGATTTACGAGCTGCGGTACCACAAACCTGATGGTACCAACAACTAGCCCGCCTGTCGCAAAATTTAGAACGATTGAAAGGCGATTTTGAGCGCCTATGAGGACGACGGTTTATATTAAGCTGCTGAACCTAGCGACTAAGTATCGCAACTTGTGTTTGGAGGGCTTCTATAGTTGACTGTAAGCCAGTGATGGAAGTGCCCTGGGACGCGACGGCATTGATCTTGCTGGCGTCGGCTTGTGGCTGTGATCGCTCAGTAACTCGATCGGCTAAATCTGCTAGTTGAGCGAGCGAAACGGAGCTCACTGTAGCGAGAATCGCTTGCGTGTTTTCCGGTAGCCGCTGCAACCATAGTTCGCGAAGTAAATTCTCGTCCATGGTTGAGGAACCAAGGAGTTGCTGCATCTCACATAACAGGGTTGAGGGCAGTTTATTACCCAGCTGCAGATCCTTGAATATCTGCTGCAGGCGAACTTTCTCATAGGGCATAACACGCTTAATCGTGGCCTCTTTGAGAGCCTCATATAGGTTTTCGGTCTGAGAAATGATAACGTCACGAACCTGCATTGCTATCTCCTTGGGGACATAGGACAGGAGCTTGCTATACTTCGCGTAGTCGGAAGTGATTCTGTGGTTGTAAAACTCAGCCTGATGATGAGCGAACCACAAAAGCGGATCCATGTCCCAAAACGTTGGTACAGAGAGAGATACAACGCTAAGCGGAGACTCTAGCTTTGGGTCTACAGATTTCATGGCTTAAAAAATGACGCAAAGCAATCTACGTATGCAAAATTAAACCGGAAAATTTGAAAAATAAATGGAACAAGCTCACCGGCGAAATGCTCCGAATATCCGGCACTGAAATTGTTCCGGATACGGGGTCACCTTTTTAGAGGGTCTCGCGTACCGGGAGCCAAGAGAGCGATTCGAGAAGACGGATCGAGTTGCAGGGAAACTTTTATTGGTACAGTAAAAGATTCCCTGTTAGCTAGCTATAAAAAAACGACACCGTGGACGCTCTAGCTAGAGGAACGGAGCAAGCACAGCACACAGGGCAGTTGCGAGTTGCAACCGACGCGAGCGCCAAGCAAAAATGGCGATGAGCAAGTCAAGCATTCGAGCGCAGCAATCAGTTCAACAAACCACACGGGTTGCATAGGTGTACAATGAAATAATTTTAGTTAGAATTTTACACGGGCAAACCGGGAAATCTCCAGACTGCTACATGGGCAGCATTTGAGTTATGCTTTTTTATATGACCCTTTCGCGCATGCGGACATAGCTGCAATTGATTGAACATGGGCGTTGGCTGCGCGGAAACACTGTACTCCTGTGATTTGGTTAAATTTCGTTTGTTGTCATCTTATAGTTAGAGTAAGCAGCAGATACCTTCCTCGTGGTCAAATGGCCATGGATTACATAGACGGGAACAGTGGTCTACATTGAGGTTGCTTGCGGCAAAGCATTCACACAACGTGTATTTCAAAATGAAACGCAAAACAGTGTATTTATTCAGTAGACTCCTGCGCAGTGCGGCTGCGACAGTACGGTCCACCTATTGTCCCTACGAGGCAGGTTTAGAAGGCAAGCCTCATAAGTCCACTGTAACTAAGTCTTCCACAGCCTGGATTCCTCCTTCCGTGCTTAGTGTGTCTACCGCTATATTTGGAGTGCACTTGTTTAGACACAGCACCCAAAGGAAGTAAGATACATTTTCGCAAACTGGACGAATCCAAGCTTATATGCTTGGCTGTCCGTCGATGAAGTTTGGAATAGGCAGTCTTTACTAACTTGCATTTTAACCAAAGTCAAACTTCCTACACACATGAAATAGGTCATAATTAGCATTATGTCCGTGTAAGGCACCATCATTGTGCTTCCTAAGTCTCCAGCACTTATTCGAACAGCTCCTATTACGAACCGAAACAAGCTTGTCAATTGGCTTCACAAGCCCGATTATAAGATTCCATCACTTGCATTACTAAGTTGAATGCTTTTGCAAGTGAAAAAGTATTTTGACGTATATAGTAACTACATAAACGCAAATAGACCGAGCCTTCACAGTTGTCCTCAAATATTCATAATCTCGACGCTTTCAGGGAATAATAAGGCGAATAGTCGCTTCTGCTTTTGGGTGGCTCAATTGGCATGGTTGCCGAGGGACTACATTTTCTGATCACAATATCCTGAGTGATCGCAGTTTCTCGATACAACTGCTAGTTGTATCAAAGACTTGGTTTTCTAAGTTATTTTAACTCCTTTATCCGGTTCGGTTTGCCTTATTTTGTCCGTTTGGTTCACGGCATGATGTAATTGAGCATGCTAATGAGTGTTTCAAGGATATCATATGGTTTAACGCAGCAACCACCGCATGGCCTGTGTGATGAACCAACTAATTATCCCCATTTCTGCTGCAATTCGAATTGTAATGTGTTATGTCTTATTATTCCAAATAAATCATTGTCCAGGTAGAGCAAGGTTTCACCGAGGCGATCGTTGTTAATGTGATGAATGTAATTCTCTACTAAACAAACAAACGTATATTCTCGGTGTTGCACGACGCTTGCCAACAAGGCATGAGCAATTATGAACAAGCGAAGCTGTGACGATCAAAATATGAGCAAACGATGGGCTTCATATTGAAAATGTTTGCCTGCGTGAGTTCCAAGAAATGAGATAAAGTTATGATAACGGTTCGACATTACAATTGATGTAGGGTTGAAACTGCTGGGTATTGCAGACGCAAACATGTTGATAATCAAGAAATATGATACGGGAATTAGTCCCAAGTAAATGTTGTTCTGGCTTGAAGAAAGTATTGTTTCTTATTCCTGTTAACCAATTTTAAGTGTCATAGTGGGCTCAACTGCACTACTGGTTATCCTACCACCCTGGCTGTACTTACGCGTCTTTGAAGAACTTTCCTGGCACCAGCCAACAAACGGTCAGGTTGAGCCAGTAAAGTGAGACACAACGCCGCAGAGGGCGATGTGATCTCTATAAAAACTGCAACGTACGATTTTAACCCACTGCATTAGGCCAAGGACGAGCTGTGTTCCATCCCATCAATCAGATTTCGCAACATATACGGTTCAGAAGGGCTACCTGACAGCACAAAGCGCTCAACAGCCACACATGGACTAGTTTCAGTTCAAGCGGAACTACAACTTTTCCCGATTGACCGCATCCATAGTGTGATTGAATTACTCTATGAGGCTCTGATTTGCATCCACAAACCAATTGAATATCGTTTTTATCACATTTGCATTGCATCCGGTCTCTTTCCGCTGCACTATACGTGCGAGGTGTCCTTGAAATTGAGTTAGTTCAAATCAGCCAATGAAGGTAGGTATATGAGTTGGTGGTATATGGCGGAGACGCGTAGGCGTTCTAGCCTTCATTCAGCAACGGTGCCTAATCTGAAGCTACTACAACGCAGCTTAGGAGCACAAGGCTTTCCGAACACGTAATACGACTGCTTGGAGTGTTCAGTGGGCGTAAGTGGACTACCAAGTATGCCTAGCGAACGGCAGTAGTATGGGCGTGGGTGCGTACAGGTTACAGCAACACCCATCTGCCATCCTATAGCCAACTTGGCACTGGTGCAGCCCATCCGACACACAATGCTCGGGAATTCGACGGAACTGTGTCCGGATAGCAGGTGCATGGCTGCGAATGAGCGAGTGCGATGGTACCAAAGCGTTATGACAGGCTTGTGCGTAAATCGACAAAAGGGGCCTTCACTACCGAAATACGCTTGGAAGGTGGTTGTCTTGGGTTACAGAGCGACGGTCTGTTGGGAGGGCTAATGCCGAAATATGGCTGCGGCAATTTTCATACAAGGCGAGTAGTCACTGCTTTGTTACAGCAAGCGTCGCTCACGCTCATTGCAGATGCAGTACCTAAATAAGATGGTCCCTTCCTACGGCAGTTGTTACCGCATAGTGCATAATTCCGCGAGATCGATAATACTCAACTACCTATTTAACGGCCTGCGAACATGTAGTCCACTATCACAGATGTCAGTACAATGGTATATAACGAGTCGAATAGATAACGCTTGACATGCCAGTAGGATGGCTGTAATAGAAAGAGAAAAATTAAATAATGAACGTACCAACAAAATGAAGTGGTGATTAAGCAGAGATATTTGCATGATAATTGGTATACGTCCACTTGGTTACAACTAATCGCTCGCCATAAGTTACGCCTTCGAGGCGAAACGGAAACTTCTAGAACATAATTTTACACATGAACTCCCGTTTATGCTTCCAAAAAAGTACATCAGAAGTCGAAGGTTGCGGGATGACACCGTCAGGACAACGTACCAGTGCTCGGACCGGTTCGGTGTGTCCGGATATCAAGACAGTCACGGACGTACGACTGCGGATGATCCGGACCTGTGCAGCCCAAATGTTATGGCGTGTATGTGAGTAAAATTTGACAAGATGGACTTGCGCAACTTGCTGCTGAACTGTCGGTTGACAGGTGGCCGCTTCGAGTAAAAGCGAGATGATTTGAGCGTCACTCCACTGACAGCAACAATACCGAAATAAGGCTGCTGCAATTTGCCTACAAGTTGCGTATACACTGCTTTGTTACAGCAGGCGTAACTTACTGCTAGGCTATTATTGTGCTGATGTAAGTAAAAGTGATAACGCGACAGAATTTCTCCCTGCAGAACACCCAAGTTGGTGCTTTGTGGGTAACAGCATTTTGCGATTTGCACAGCAGAATGCGTTGTTATACTCAAGAAAACACGTATGAGTTGATCTCTGTCTGTTGCCAAGCGATGACGGTATAGAACGTACGAGGCGGGCCACTGTATCTACACTAGACCTCCAACTACGATAAGTGTTTTAAAGGGTCATTCGAGCGGGTTTGGGACAACATCATTTAATGAATGATTTTTTTTTCTTGAAGCTCCTAAGTACCAGAAAAGCAAGGGATAGGTCAACATTTGTTGGACCCATTTCTTGATACCGGTATGATGCTGCTGCTCCTAAGAATAGACTGGATATATACTAAGTGAAGACGACGTAAGTCGCTAAAACTTTTTCAGATAGGGGAGGAGAACCAGTCCGCTTGGAGTTTGGGAGTGTTTCAAGGACAGCAGATGTCAAACCAAAAAGTTAGATAGCTAGTCAAGTTGTAAAGTTTCAGGTTAAAGGAGAAACAAAATTAGTTGCATGGAACTATTCAATGAGGTTGATGAATACTTTGTGAAGAACATTGCCTCCACCTGAACCTACTTACGTCAATTCAATAATAGCCACTGCAGGAGCAACACTGAGAAAATATGCTGGCGACATCATCCTAGGTATCAATTAGCGAAAAGCCGATTGCTCTCTGAGATTACTAACTCCTCTGAATGACCTCCATAGTTGGTTCAAATCTCGTCATCTCTCTCCTAATGCATCAAAATGTCTTAATACGCTTCTTTGCGACACAGGAGCCGGGTACTAGCTGGTCCCTACTCAGTGCCTCAAGCAGCTTAGTGACAGTGCTGAATTTCACTCTGCTGCATCAGTGAAGTACCTAGGTATTGTACTTGAAGTACTGCAGATGACCGACTGACAAACCCTATGTGCGCGGACGACATTCATCTTTGGGTTTGACCCAGGAGGGATGCAGGCAAACTGATTCGATCGACATGTAACGCTGCACGTCTCGGCATAGTTTTGCACCTTCAGAGAGCAAAGTGTTGTGACAGCATTGGTCCGATCAGCCACCTGTTCTGCTTGTCCTTACAAAGCGGGGACTTCAGAGGTAATCCGAAGGGTAGTAAATGAAGAAAAAGCAGGATGATTTACCAAAAGGGTCAAACTGTCCATTCAGCACGGTTGCATTTGAATGACTCACTTCCCGCAGATGGGAGGACACGGAGCATGAAATCGACTCGCATAATGAAGAAAACTTCAGAAAGTGTTTGCGATCCACACTCCGAAGGCTGACTGCTGAGGCCTCGGAAATTGCCAGAGCCAACAGCTGCGTAGGTAGTGTATGGAGTGGAGTTATCGAGTGCGCAGCGGACTGTGTTGACCTACCAGTCTGAGGGGCGTTGCGAACGTATATGGGGCGGAGCGCGAACAACAAACCACTTCTACTCCCATAGCAGGCAGCGACGTACGTGTGATGACCTCGTAAATTGAAGCACATGGAATCTCTATTGCGCCACTTCAAATGACAACTTGACCTTTAACTAATATCCCGCTGATATCGCGACAGGCGCAATTACTGTCACTTCTTTTAATGAAAGTACTGCTAGTTGTCTTCTGGTTTACTTGGCCTGACAAAGTTTCATGTCGAAAGCAAACTGTTGCCCTCTAACCACACTATGGACCAGTTTGTTTGGTTTGTTTCCCCTTTCAAGTAAAGTGTACCTTTCTTTATTTTCCGAAGATTGAGAGTTTCAAACGAAATATCTTTGCAGGAGATGAGGGTATTGAGAAAGGTAGTCAAAGCTGTCGACCATCTACGATGCGCCATCTGGTCACGGTCCAGGGCCATATACAACTTAATTTCGAACACACCAAATGATGGTGATATTTACCCTAATTCAATTAACAAGTTCGGCCTGCTTGTGTCATTAATGCGTATCGACCTGGATGGATAGCGCGCTTGTACAGTGGCTGCACAAGTCCACAGTTTACAAGCCGCCGAGTTAGTTGATTCCTCGTCCCATACGATACCGTACAGACCAGCAAATGAGAAAGGATGCTATTCATTAGCCCGGTCCATATTGGATGCAGTGCCGTACTGCACGTAGTATGACGGTCTCTAACCCTGCACAAGACGCTTGTGGGTGTTCTCGATGACGTCACCTTTGGTTGCTTGAGCGGTTCGTGTACTCTTGAACATCGCACCACTAGCAATTAGCGGGCTACTTTTGATGCGCCGCATACATTGGCACAATTTAGGCGATGACGCGGGTGCAGTTGACCGCATATCCCTACTTAATGCTTTACAATAAGCGACAAACATCTGTTTTACATCCCAAGATGGACCAGTGGCTTACATCCCATGCGTCGTCTTAGCCTATATCGCAGTGTCTGTCCTCATGCGGCGATATGTAACCTACGGCACTAGCAACTTCGAGATTTCTTCAACAATGCTAAACCTGACGATCACGATGAAATGAGGCGAAGAATATGGTGCTGGCTCATGGCGTATCAGAAGTAAAGTATGACGATATCTGTGAACATCAAAAGCACGAGTTCGAAGAGCGGAGATACATCACAGAAACCCATACCATTCAAGATGTCATCGCTTTTAACCTCACTAGCCTATTTACCTGCTTAAACTGCCACGGCAGTGGGTCAAGAATTTTGTAAGTTACCTTGGCTACGCCCGAGATGCTAACAATGGCAATCCTAGGCAAGCATAACCACAGCAGACTTGTGCCTCCAGCGGTACGTTTGAGACCATTCCTTCAAGTAGTACAAACCCAAGTGACAGATAAATCAATCGCGATGTTTCCTACCTCAGACCAGTCAGTCGTAAAAACACACGCTTCGATGAACGCCAGCAGACCGGCACTGTTTGTGCCGGTCGCTCACAGCGAAACGAGCTAATAATTCTTTAAAACATACAATGTTGGTGCTCCAATGCTCATGACGTCTACTCTAAGCAACCAGATGTGCGCCATCGACATGAAACTTCAAATTGAGACATCATAGCAGTGCCTGAAACTTGGCTCTCGAACGACATACTAGATCCGGAGATTGAACTCAGTAGGTTGTCAGTCATTCGAAATAATCATCCATCTCGTGGGGGCAAGGTTACCATTTACTCACGAGATTATCTTAAATGTGACGCCCTTACTGAACATTTCCTTGTTATTCCTGATGTATTGTTTTACCTACTGCGCTTGGCAGGTTGAGAAAGTGGATCTCAGAATAAGACTGGTGATCAATGCTTCGTAGCTTTTGTCTGCAGATTACCGAACTCCTCCGCAGACAGTGAGTAGATTCGGTTAAACACACCACTATACAGTTTCAAAAAGTCTCTCATTACCTCATAATTAGCGAATTCAACGCGTTTTAACTGGCTCAATGTCTCCTAATAGGCCATCATTTTGGTCAAGTCTCCTTGAATCCATAGATCTGACAGTTTTGTATAACCATTACATCAACCAACCAGACACTGCGGTTCAAACAAGCCATCATTTGTGGACCTAATACTGACAAATGAAGAGTTGATATTTGTGTCAGTCAAACATGACCCTCTTCTAGGCAGAAGCAACCATTCATTTCTAACCTTTGGTTATGTGTTAAGCAAATATGGTTGATAAGAAACGCAAATGCCCAATGAACTATAACTGACTATTACAATCTTTGCAAATTAGCGACAGCCGTTGAGTGGAGTCTACACACTCACAGTTCGACGAACGAAGCATAGAATGAATTGAAAAGTAAAAGTTAACTGGGCCATACAAACAACCCCAAACGTTGCATTGTTACGAGTATTACGCCGGACTAACAGTTAGATCCGAAGCAAAACACGTAAATGGTTCAATGGAAGAGATTTGGAAGCAACATACGCTAACTCCATGGCAGAATCAGAAACCAATCAGAAACTACTGCACTTCAGTTATTAGGGCAGACAAGTACGAATGGCAGAACATGGTATCCAAGTTTGAGAGTAACAACAAACTACTATACAGGTATGCGAAGGATGAAAGAAAGGTGAAACCTGGAATACCACCACTCAAGACGACCAGTGACTTAACGACTGCCACTGTGGATACCACGAAAGCTCAACCCCTGCATTTAAGCTCAGTGGCTACAAATGCCATGGAACCTTTACTCTACCAACTCTCAATAAATGCCGTTGGCTTATCCAGTGTCACCTTTACTCCAGAGGGTGTCGTGAATAAATTACAGTCTATCCGAGAAAACAGGGCCTCGACAGTCAACGAGATCTGTCCAAAGGTACTTAAAGCTCTCACCCCCACCATAGCGGTACATCTTGCAGCGTTTTTCCAGGGTCTGTTTGACTCCCATACACTCCCATCTGAGTGGAAACGTTTATTCATCAATCCGATATCCTGCCAACTGCCGACAAATTACTCTCTTACCAGTTTTCTCAAAGGGATGGAACCAGTAATAGCAGATAAATTGACGCGATCTTTTGAATGTCCGCAAATAATTTTTAAGCTCCAACTTGGCAACCTTGCCACATCACTATGCTCCCGACTCGGTATTCATGGAACAGGATAGCTGATAAAGGAGTCTTCATAGATGTGGTTTACTTAGATTTTTCTAAGGCATTCGAAAAGGTCAGTCTCTTTGTTCTCCTCCAAAAGCTTGCGGCTTACAGGATCAAGGGTTCCCTGCTACCCTGGTTGGGAGATTACATACAAGACTAAACCATCAAGATAAGAATAGGCAGCACTCAGCTCGAAAGCCTGTGCATTTCCAGCAGGGTACCGCAAGGTTTCGTCCTCGAACAGTTACTGTCGTTAATTTATATACATGACCTCCCAGGACATTTTTTCCAGATGCAGAAATTTGCAGATGGTACTAACATATGGAAAGCAATTCGCTCAGCATTGTACTGTGCTTATCTCCAGAACGATCTGGATGGGATTAACGAATGAGCAGAAGGGAACCAGGACCCACTGAAGCCTGCTGACGGTACGTATCATCCTCAATAACACATATCTTCTTTGACGACAGGTTTTGAAACAGGTGACTAGTGAACGAACTTAAGTATAGTCGTCCAAGAAAGTATTGGCAATTCGCTTAAATGATCGAACACATTGAATGTGATGAACTTGAACTTGAGGTTTTTGATGCACCGTCTCGGCACCTTTGAGCTTCGGCTAGTACCACAGTTGATCAACACATTTCTTCGTCCCCATGTTGAATATGCAGTTCAGGCGTGATCAAGGGTTCTCGTCCTCACATACCGGATAATAACTGAAAGTGAGCACACATATGCATCACGGCTGGCCCTAGCCTCTTACAAACAGTGTCCAGGCCATCAGCTAAAACTAGTGGCACAACACCTCGTATTTTTACTCTCCTAGAATGGGTTTCCACTGGAATGCACTACCGACACATATGGTGAAAGCACCAGATATCGCAACATTCCAGGGACTACTAGACTTTCATATTTGTGCTAAACGCTACACAACCGAGTGATAAAGTGTGAGGACTTTACCACTGATGATTCCTGCTTCA
Source organism: Dicrocoelium dendriticum (assembly GCA_944474145.2). NCBI lineage: Eukaryota > Metazoa > Platyhelminthes > Trematoda > Plagiorchiida > Dicrocoeliidae > Dicrocoelium > Dicrocoelium dendriticum. The sequence continues at coordinate 222,674,430 of OX104063.1, forward strand.
CGTTGGTATGGTTCCGATGTGAATTTTCCTGTGCATCTTCCATTCTGTGGGTATTGTAAAACTAAGCATTTTATTCCATCATAAACTAGTGAACCATTGCGCTCTTCGTTTTCTGCGCACCGTAGTCCTCTTCCTTATACCAACGATGTATCACTGCCCCTCCATGAACTAGCGACACAAAAGTACGAAACAACACACGACCTCATCTCATTAGCAGCAATGTATTCCTGGGTGCAGGAATCATCTGTATACCCTCTGGTTGTCTTCGAACACCTAACGCGGGAACATGCGCGAACTCTCTGCGAAGACACTTAGCCTGAACGCCATCGTTTATATCTGAATGTCGAAACAATACACGCATAGCAGTGACAACACCAGTTTAAGTTATGCTCCTTTATCTCAGTAAAAGAGGAGCGATTTACAGAACTGTACAATGCATTGCGCCAGCGTAATTCCTCCTTATATGATCTATTATGTACAGGCCTTGCCGAGATATCACATAGGCTCTTGTCTCTGACACAATTCTTTCCAGAAAACATATTGTCCGCTCGGACTTGCAGAGTACACCCTCAGAATCACCCTGAAGAACCTAGGAATATCCCTGCTACATAGCTTGCTACACATATGCTTTTTGATGCCTCAAATGACTTCATTTGGGTTGGGTGAAGGAGAATATGGAGAGAGGCGCAGGAGGCCGCCCGGAAGGTAAGAATCCTCCTGGAATAGGCACGCCAGAGCTGTGGCGTATTACAGATCCCAGGTAGTTCAATTTACGAGGTCATCACACGTACGTCGCTGCCTGCTATGGGAGTAGAAGTGGTTTGTTGTTCGCGCTCCGCCCCATATACGTTCGCAACGCCCCTCAGACTGGTAGGTCAACACAGTCCGCTGCGCACTCGATAACTCCACTCCATACACTACCTACGCAGCTGTTGGCTCTGGCAATTTCCGAGGCCTCAGCAGTCAGCCTTCGGAGTGTGGATCGCAAACACTTTCTGAAGTTTTCTTCATTATGCGAGTCGATTTCATGCTCCGTGTCCTCCTATCTGCGGGAAGTGAGTCATTCAAATGCACCTGCGTTGAATGGAAACGAGCTGACGTGACCTTGAAAGAAGTTGTGTGCTAATCGCTCACTTGCGCACTGTTGGTTTTTAACTGTGGTCCAGCTACCTTTTGTCGTACACCTTTGGATCCATACTTATTCTTCGTGCTTTTACAAGCTCTACTTTGTGATACCAGTTTCCCGCGTTTACTCCAGTGCATCCTACATTTACCCTTAATTATAAATTCCCTGCAGTGTTTCGCCTATATCCAAGTGTCAAAAGTTGCCTAACTCCAACCATCGGAGACATTGTTTGGTCTCAGTCGATAGATCATTTCAACGGCTTTCGAACGAACTGTCACTCGTATAAATCCAACATTGCTTTGGTGCAGCTACAGGTCTCAAAGCAAATGCACTCGGCGCGATCCATAGGCCTAACCACGAAAATTCTCAATCACACCCTCGTGTATTCTGCACCATGTTGAAGCTGACACCTTCGTTTAGCACGCCAGAGAGGACGGTCTACAAGCACACGACTACAACGTGAACACTGTGATCTTACCGATAACGTCAATAACAGGACGTCCTTTTACCATAGAAGGTGAGTCATTCAAAAGGTTCGTAACATTTGCTCAACAAGCGTGATGTCCAGTGTGTCACAGACTAAAGACCTATGTGCATCATGTTCCAAACTTGTTAAGGGGGGGGGGGCATTTTGTGCCGCAACTTTTGCAAGTACTTCCATGCGAGGTGCCTCCGAGTTAAACCTAGTCAGACCAAGTTATTAAACAAACCAGACTCGCTAGGCTTCTGTGTGGAATGCACATCGATCCCACTGATAAAAAGCGTGCTCCTATTATCTCAGAAGCATGACCAGCTACTAGCCAAGTTTGAGGAAGCGGTGATCACCAAACTCACTACGGTTGGGGTAAGCATAGCGGACTGTGCAACCTAATCCTCCCCCTTGGTTACTACTCCTAACCCGCGAAGAACTGTTAATAGCACCGTAAGAAACACGACACCTAGAGACCAGAACATCAACAGCTGTCCAAATACCACACGTAGCTCACATTTGACTAGAGCGGTTCCCAGTTCGATCGGAGTAACTACACCTAAGGCTACTTCCAAACTCCCGATGGAGTGCGTAGAAAAAGAGCAAGCCGGCACTAGCGAAAGTTGGGTTACGGTTGCCTCCAAAAGGAGCCGTCATTTAGAATTAACATCACCCCCAACTGGACCGAAAACTGAGGAGGGTAGTGGAGTTTTCCTAGTGCAAGCACCAACGATTTCCTGCTGTACATCTCCGAGTACTTCAATCACTAACAGCGACATGTCGAAAGGTGTAAAGAAGTAACTACTTGTACTGAGCGTACTGTGCTCCAATATCCCAGAATCAAAGTCGACATCGATAAGAGGCAGGCAGTGGGATAACGTTAACCAGTGGGACGTTATTAGTAATCTAATCGGAGTTGTACTTAAATCAGTGCACGTAATGCGTATTACACGACATCCAACTCCCAACATTTCGATGAGCCAAGACTTCTGCGCGTTGTGCTGAACTCCATCACTGAAGTAGTACCAGTACTACTGTCGACAGGTAAGCTCAGAAATGAACGCTGCTCCGTCCGTATTTTGCCTGACGTCCAATGGGGCGAGTGTTATCGAGTTAACCACACCTTAGAGGAATACCGGAAGGAAACTTCGACCAGAACCATACTTCTTCACGGGGTTCCTGAAACCGAAGCATGTGATGAGCATGAAGTAACAAACCCTGATAGAAAACAGTGGTGTTATATACCTGAAACACTCTGCTTGGATGATGTGTTAGCGAAATCCGTGTCACGACTGCGTACCTCACCGAACTACAAAGGAAGTGGCCCGAGAGTTTTGAAGGTGGTCCTTCAGTCAAAACATATGGTAGCACGGATGTTAAAAAGCTGGTACATGTTCCGTTGCAGGCTACCATCTGAGGTTCGGCTGAAGACAATCAGCCATACGCATCCTAGAGATGATATGTCACTCAAAGAACCAAACACGATGGAATCTATGAAAGAACAATGCACCAGTAGTGTGTCGAATGAGCCCCTACAACCTGTAGAAGAGGATATTGACCAGACACCTTACACTGTACGTCGAACATTAGACACGGGACTAATAACACGGACGATGAATAAGACGTTAAACCCTTCACCAATACACATCGAAAAAAAACGATTAGTCGCCGGCCACTCACTGGTCGGCGAAACTTCACGTATGAGTTGTACAACCTCCGAAACATTGCTTAAATCTGAGAAACTTTCATGTATGTACACTATAACACCCAAGGGCTCCACAGTAAAATTACCGAATTTTGACTACGTCAGGTTGCGAATGCTTGAGACCTAATTTCTATTACCAAAACTTGGTTGCACCAAGAGGTGACTGATGCTGAGGTTGAGATAACCGGAATGTCACTCATCAGGAACGACCGCCCCAGCAGAGGAGGTGGGGTCCTACTCTACTACTACAGCGATCTACAATGTACAATAGTTAATGATCTGGAAACACACGGTGCATTCTCCGACTAAGACACAACGGCACATGTCTAATAGCTATCGTTTACCGCCCCCAAAGTCCACTCCGGAAATGGATTCCCGCTTTATCAGTGGTCTAAACAGAGTAACACGCACTAGGTACAGCCACATTCTCAACTCCGGGGACTCATATCTACACAATCTGGAGGTTTTGCTATGGCCAGTGAGTAGTTCAAAGCAGACTTGTATGAACTGATCGCTAATATACCCTTGTACAATCATGTCATCACGCCCACTAGATGCAGGACAGCAAACAAACCGTCCATATTGGATCTTGTGCTCACGGTTGAAGAGCTCATCGTGGACAAGTTATTGATGGATAATCCGTTAGGTCTCAGTGACCGTGTGGTAATAACGTATAACTATGTGTGTTATGCAGAGTATCCATCTGAACACTCGGAACTAACTGATACAATCACACGCTACCACGTATTGAAAGAACTCATCGACGCAGCTGCTTGGGAATTCTCAAACAAAAGTCCACTTGACAACGTTTGGGCAGAGTTCGTTAATAGATTCAGCGACATCGTCAACAGAGCATCAGAGACCAAGTCCCTTCGTCCCGAAAAATGCCTTCAGTTCTAAGCAGCAGGACTCGAAAATGTCTGGCGATAAGGGATGCAGCATGGCGTGCTTACAAGATTAACCCCGACTCAGAGACGTGGGGCAAGTTCCTGACCCATCGCAACTATTGCACTGCACTTGTCCGTGAGGGCAAAGCAACTTATTACAGTGCTTAGCCAAAAAATTCATGGCAAACAACAAACTGTTATATAGGCATGTCAATGGGCTTCGTAAAGTGAAGCATGGAATCCCTCCACATTGCACGACATGAGGTAGAGTACAAAGCGTCGAAGAAGCAGTTAATGACCTGCGGCTACAATACGCCCCAATTTTCGAACTCGCAACCTCTACCTGACCCATAATGTCATGCACATTACCGACTCCATTGTTTACGCACCTAATTTCTAACTCATCAGCTGTGCTAAGGAAGTTACTCTCACTGCATGAGCATAGTTCTCCGGGAGCAGACAACATCCGCCCGAAAGCACTGAAGGCTGTGGCCAACAAGCTAGCTGAAACACTCTCACAGTTCTTCCAAAGGTGCTTTGATGAACAACAAGTCCCCACTATGTGGAAGTGTGGCATTATCACCTCAATTTTTAAAGGCGATAGCCATTCAGATCCTGCAAAATATTGTCCAGTGACTCTCCTCCCTGTGCTCGCGAAGGTGATGGAAGCAGTCATCGCTGAGGTTTTAATGGACTACCTGAAAAATGCAACATCTTGGTACTGGAACAGAATGGCTTCCGTCAAAACCGGTCATGCACCACCAACCTACTCATTGCACGAGGTAGTTGGACGGATGTGGCTGATGACGGGGTCGGAGTTGACGTCATTTATCTGTACTTCTCCAAAGCTTTCGACAGCCTTGATCACCGCATCCTACTTCAACGGCTACAGAGTTACGGAACCGGAGATACTGTACTTGGTTGGATTGGCAGCTTCCTTCACCAACAAAACCTTCAAGTACGTGTTAGGGAGTCACTCTCTAACCCAATTGAGGTAGAATGTGGTGTTCCACCAGGATCAGTGCTGGAACTGCGCTTATTCCTGGTGTTTATCAACGACCTGACATCAGTTATCATCTCAAAATTCCTGCAGTTCGCCGATGCCGTCAAGGTATGGCGGGCGAGTAGTAACAAGCCAGATTACGACCAGCTCAAACATTACCTAGATTACATTTACGAATGGCCAAAGAGGTACGTGCTTCTATTGAAGATAACTAAGGGCAAGGTGACACATCGGCGTCACCAGCCGATGAGCACTTACAAGCTTGGAGACCACACCTTGGAGAAGGTCCCTCAGCAGCGTGACCTGGGTGTATTGGTAAAGGAAGATCTCGCGTGTTCAAACCAAAGAATCCATTCTGCCAAACGGTCGCAAAAAAGCTGTCCTCCTGCGTTATTCGCCTCTAAAGCTTTGGATTTATTCCCACAGAGACCTACGTGCCATCATTCGATTTGGCTCTGCGAGCTCCTCCTACCACTGTTCATCTACTGGATCTGCCATTCACGGATCACCAGCAAACTGTGCTCTTGCAACTTCGAAGTCAACCTATTTGAACCTTATCGGAGGATTTATTTTTCCTCTCGTCGCACAAGAACTCTTGTGGTCTTATTTTAAATATCTTTTGAGAGTCACCCGATCAGCTTACTACCATTCCTTCAAGTCGCTGTACAAAGCGATAGTCGCCAATTTGATCCGCCATTGGAACAGCCACTGTCGTCATTAGACAGTATTTTTCAAGTCAGCTTGCTTTGCATCAATCCCACGCTGCATCGCTGCCTATTCACTTATCAGCTGGATGGATAGCACGCACCCAGCCTATCTACCCCAAGGAACGTGTGACTCATTTGGCCGCGACACTCTTGAACCCGCTGACCTCAAACCAGCGCCGATAGCCACGCAATGGTGCGGCAGTATCTCTACCCTCTTGCTACCCCTTAAAACAGCACGCCTACTGTGAACAACTCTCGTATGAAGAGCAAATGTGAATCATGTGCTAAAGTGGTAAAAAGTGGTCTGGTATGTACAATGAACAATGAACAATGAATTTATACGGGTTAAGAAGCGTTGCTTTACAAGCCCCGTTGGATAGTTGGTGGGGATATCAACATAACAATTATGGTGAAGAGGATAGTAAAATAGTTAATACTTTAAATACGAAAATAAGGACTTATCGTTTGCTTCGCCGCAGTCCTGCCATCCACTTAGATTCAAAACACCCACAGATAACAACAAATAATTCCAGGGTAAACTCCAGGTGTAGGATGGAGACATAGAGTTAAGTAACAAAGTGTAAGTGGATGAGTGCATCATCCAACCGTCTTTTAAATATTGTTAGTGTCGGTGCAGAAACGACCGATTCTGGGAGAGCACTCCATGGGTGACAGACACGAATCAAATAGAAACTTCTGCAGCACTCCAGACGACTATATTGTTCTGCGAGTTTCAACGAGTGGCGCCTCAGGTTTGTATTGCTGCTGAGTTGCAGTAAAGGGCGGCCCACTTGATGTGGGTCTCGCAGAATCAAGTATGTCTTAATCAGGTCGCCACGTAGCCTGCGATAGCTGCCACTGAACAATCCTAGTCGTTGCAGCCTCTCCTGGTAGGAAAAATTACGCATTCCAATTACTTTCTTAGATTCCCGGCGTTGTGGCTGCTCCAGTATATTGAGGATAAGTTTTAGTCATGGATGCCAGGCTTGAATTGCGTATTCGATATGGGGGCGAACATACGCACTGAGCATTTGTCGAAATATGGCGCTGTTTATTTGTCCAAACGCCCGCCTCAACAGCCCGACGTGTTGGTTCCCGGTCTTCGAGGCCTTTTCGGATTGCCTGGAGCAACCCAAGTCATCTTGAACCAGGACACCCAAGTCACGTTCGAGAGTTGATTGTTGCAGTACATCCGTGCCGAGTCGGTATGAGTAGCTGCTTTGATGTCGTATGGAAAGCACCTTGCATTTACTGACGTTGAAATGCAATAAGTTTTGGATCGACCATTGATACACTGTATCTAAGTCACTTTGGAGCACATATGGGTCGGTGTTCGCCTGGATCCTGCGCCAGATCTTGATATCGTCGGCAAACATTAGGAAGTTTGAAGCGACTCCCTGTGCAAGGTCATTAATAAACACCAAAAACAAATGTGGACCTAGAACCGAGCCTTGCGGCACACCACACTCGACTTGTATGGGGTCCGATAAAGAGCTCCGAACTCTGACCACTATTTGCCGTTGAAGTAGAAAGTTGGCGATCCAGCTTAAAGGAGGGTCGCCGATCCCGTAATGCTGCAGCTTGGATAGTAGTATCCGATGGTCTAGACGATCGAAAGCCTTGGAAAAATCCAGGTAGATCGCATCAACACCTTCTCCAGCGTCTGCTGCCTCGGTCCAGCTACTGCGTGCAATTAGTAAATTAGTTGTACATGACCGCTGTCGACGGAAACCGTGCTGTTCAGGAGTGATGAGGTTGCAGTTTTCCAGATAGCACACCAGTGCATCGGCAACTATGGATTCCATGACCTTGGAGAGTATAGGAAGAAGGGTTAGTGGGCGGTAGTTGGAAGGATCAGATCTGCTTCCACCTTTGTGAATCGGGCTTATAATTCCAAGTTTCCACATGGCGGGAACTTGGTTCTGGTCTAAGCAGTGCTGGAAAAACTGAGCTAAATGTCCTGCCAGTTGGTTTGCTGCTGCTCCCAATGCCTCAGGACGAATGGCGTCGACACCCGGCGAGCTGTGTTTGCGTAGAGAAGTCAGCTTTTGCAATACAGCCTCTGCGGTAAAATTGATGTGGGTTAGTCCTGGTGAGCAGAATACAAAGCTTGGTAGATCGCTTGGTGGCAAGACCTAATGAAACGTGGGGGCGTATTGCATCTGCAGCGCGTTTGCAGCTTCCATAGACGTTCTTGTTGGGCCATCAGCCGTCTTGAGTGGAGGAAATCCTTGCCTCACCTTTCGTAGGCTATTAACGTGCTTGTACAGCAGTTTGTGGTTAGCACTGAAGGTTTTTGCGATGTTCTGCTGATAGGCGGCTTTGTCTTCTCTTAACAGTTGAGTGCAGTGGTTACGTTGGGCTACGTAGTTGTCCCAAGTTTCTGGTGCTGGAGCTTCTCTGTACACTCGCCATGCTGCGTTGCGTACTGTCATCCATTTTCGGGTTCTGCTCCTAACGAAAGAAACGGATTTGCACTTATTGCAAGCTTTTATCTCTGAAGCCTGTGCAATCAGCTGACTGAATGTGTTGACGAACTCGAGCCAGGCGACTTCCGGGGGTTCTTCTTCGAGGAAAGACCATGTTGTGGCGCTGACTAGCTGGGCGAGTCGGTCGTACCTTGTGAAGGTTCGCACAGTATCATCGTTATCATTCCGATATTCTGCATAGCAGACCATGTGTTTTTTGAAGGTGCAATTAGTAAATTAGTTGTACATGACCGCTGTCGACGGAAACCGTGCTGTTCAGGAGTGATGAGGTTGCAGTTTTCCAGATAGCACACCAGTGCATCGGCAACTATGGATTCCATGACCTTGGAGAGTATAGGAAGAAGGGTTACTGGGCGGTAGTTGGAGGGATCAGATCTGCTTCCACCTTTGTGAATCGGGCTTATTATTCCAAGCTTCCACATGGCGGGAACTTGGTTCTGGTCTAAGCAGTGCTGGAAAAACTGAGCTAAATGTCCTGCCAGTTGGTTTGCTGCTACTCCCAATGCCTCAGGACGAATGGCGTCGACACCCGGCGAGCTGTGTTTGCGTAGAGAGGTCAGCTTTTGCAATACAGCCTCTGCGGTAAAATTGATGTGGGTTAGTCCTGGTGAGCAGAAGACAAAGCTTGGTAGATCGCTTGGTGGCAAGACCCTTTGAAACGTGGGGGCGTATTGCATCTGCAGCGCGTTTGCAGCTTCCATAGACGTTCTTGTTGGGCCATCAGCCGTCTTGAGTGGAGGAAATCCTTGCCTCACCTTTCGTAGGCTATTAACGTGCTTTTACAGCAGTTTGTGGTTAGCACTGAAGGTTTTTGCGATGTTCTGCTGATAGGCGGCTTTGTCTTCTCTTAACAGTTGAGTGCAGTGGTTACGTTGGGCTACGTAGTTGTCCCACGTTTCTGGTGCTGGAGCTTCTCTGTACACTCGCCATGCTGCGTTGCGTACTGTCATCCATTTTCGGGTTCTGCTCCTAACGAAAGAAACGGATTTGCACTTATTGTAAGCTTTTATCTCTGAAGCCTGTGCAATCAGCTGACTGAATGTGTTGACGAACTCGAGCCAGGCGAGTTCTGGGGGTTCTTCTTCGAGGAAAGACCATGTTGTGGCGCTGACTAGCTGGGCGAGTCGGTCGTACCTTGTGATGGTTCGCACAGTCTCATCTTTATCATTCCGATATTCTGCATAGCAGACGAAGTTGAAACTGATGACTGCGTGATCACTGCGACCCAACGGGCAGTCTAAAACCAACGCATCAATCATATGCTCCTCGTTGGTAAGCACAAGATCCAACACAGATGGCCTGTTACCAGTTCTGAACCGAGTGGGCAAAGTGATGTGGTTGTAAAGAGGAGCAGTAGTTACTAGATCTTGTAAATCGATTTTGAATTGTTCGCCGGTTGTGGCAGGGGCTTCTAAACAATGTACGTTGAAATCACCCATGATAAGAATGTGAGTGTACTTTGGTTGTAAACTGCACCTTAAAGCAGCCATTAGGTGGTAGTCGGTTTCGGGTGTTGAGTTAGGGGCGCGGTACACCAAGATAATAAGGCAAGCGTCCCTGCCTTTTAACTGCAACCGGCACCAAAGAGAGTCGGGGAACTGCGAATCTGAATCCTCCACGGCTTCGCACTGTAAGTCGTTTCGGTAGTACAGGATTACCCCTCCTCCTTTTGTGAGCCTATCGTTCCGGATCAGCGACATGCCGGGTAGCGACACTTCAGCGTCCGTCATTCCCGTGTGCAACCATGTCTCGGTGATACCAATGACATCATACGAGCCGGAAGCTTGGCGATCTTTCAGTTCAGCCAGTTTGTTAGAAAGTCCCTGAGCATTTGTATACAAGCAGGCCAGTTTCTCGGTCTCTAGGAGCCCGCAGAGAGGTGAAGCTGTCAAGTGTGGGAGAATGCCGACCGATGGGAGGTCGGCAGTTATTCGTTTTTTTTGATGGGTCAATGATACCTCGTTTGCAACTTGATTCGGCCAAGGTGCGTCCCAGCCTTCGTTTAAACCTACTTCAGAGTCAATTAAAGCAGCAGTCAAGTTACACTTCTGTACATCCGTCGGATGCTTGCTGCTTCAGTTGCTTTAATACTTGAGCTGTGCGAATTGTTTGCGACCTTTAACCGAATTTCGGAAGGAAGATGTTTCCGATTTCTTCGCCATCGATCCAAAACATCCTTTGCTTGTTGCTCTGACTGAACCACAAGTTTTAGGATTCTAGGGCCGCATCCTCTATAATTCGATGAGAGAGGTATCCTGGTGAGCGATAGTGCCACAACATCATCCAAAGAAAGTGTTTCACGAATGAACCGCCACTGTTCTAAATCGTGCTTTCCGGTATCTTGAACATGGTTAGAAGGATGTTCTGGCACTCCATGTATGAAGACTGTGTTTAGGCGGTCTTGCTTGCTGTGCCCCTCTTCGGTGTTTCTTTTTGATTGTCGCGCGCTCCAAGGGACATCAGGATAGATACGTATCGCACAGGATTCGTGTTTTAGCGCGCTTGCGGAGAGCAAAACATTTTCCACGTCGGTTGAGGATTCTAGAGTTACTCGAATAAGTCTGGGTTCACCATAGTGTGGCGAGTTCGGATGACGAGTAATTCGTAACAAGTTTACGGGCTTGGCTTTGATACTCATCTGCATACACAATGAGTTCCATTGGTCTTGGTCGTCTGATAACTTATCCCGCAATGTGATGGCGGTAGATTCAGGGACATTTGAGCATACAACAGTCCGGGCACTGTTGTTGGATCCCTTTTTAATCGATCTACAAGGTATGGTACTCATTTGTCTTGACTTGTTGATAAGTGATTGTTTGCTGTTTTTCTCTCCATTTGCGTTAACGGTGTTTACAATGGAAGAGGACGCAACGGCGGCCTCTCGGTGGACCCTTGCAGCAATCTCTGCATATGTAACCGATGTTCTGGGAGGCTTAGTCTCGACAAGAGATATTTGAGCTACAGGTACCAAGGGTTGGTGTTTGGCTGCTCCATCCTTGTTAATACTAGATGTCAGGTCTAGTGGAATTTGCTTAACCAGACGTTTTGAATGGTGCCTGATTTTCTTTGCTGTGAGTACTGCTTGATTCACGTAGGTACAGTCTGTTTTCGCCCGGCGTTCTACCAAAGTTGGAGAAGACAACGGAGATGGAGACATGGCTGATTGCGGTGCAGGCGAAGCGATTTGTTCAGCATTCCGTTGCTTAGCAGCCGCTACGCTTCTGTGGTCCATACTCGCTCCCATTGAAGTAATCTCATTGTTTATCCTCTGCTCTGCTTCTGCGATTAACCGGTCGCATTTCTCAGCTAGGATAAGCAAGCACTTAACGAGGGGGATGGTGGAACACGCAGTACAGAACCAAAATGCATCTTGGGAGCTATTTCGCTCCCGTAACTGTTGTTGGGACACATTTGCACATTTCGTATGGTACATGCCTTTGACGTTATATACGCAATGCTTCATAACTTCTCAGTTGGCATGTTCTCAAGGTTTATCTGCTTCCAAACCGTATCATTGACGATTTACGTTATCTTATGTTAAGTTCTGTTACGGTATGTGCCGTGAATGTACCACTTATTATTTTTGGTTAAAATACGTTATGTTATATCAGGAGCTATAATTGGCACAGCAAGCTCAAATACTGTAGTTTCATACGGCAGCGTAGAAGTACAGCGCTGAGCCTACTATTGTTGCTTCGGTTTATAACAGACCATATAAAAGGCCACAAATGTCTGTTTAACAACACGGTGGCGTACCGAATGTAACACGCCACCATGGGAATTAAAAGCTTCTTGCCTTTCCGAACGACATTGACAAATCCGAGGACATCATTAATCTACCCTGAAGATGTTACCTGGCACTTCCACACTTTAACCGTCTAACAAAGCACAATCACCAATACAGGTGCACATTAACAATTAAAAACAACACGCTACATAAACATAAATTCATCCAACATAATTTCAATGTTACCCGTAAAATTGTAACGTTCCTGAACGTATTCAAATGCCCCACCATGCGCAGCGAACAATTATCATCCTGCAACACTCCCCAACACGCATGGTAAAGACTCTGGAGTGGACGGTGGTGTTGTTATGGACCTCAAATAAACCGCTGCCCGAGCAAGTGCGACGATTATCCTAACCAACGATCGTCTGATGCATTTCACTCCTTATTCTGAATCCATTGTTAGGTGCTAACTAATCAAGGGGTAAGCCTAGCTTAGACCACAGAGCGGGTCCCTATCACGCTTCCACTCTCTGAAACACGTAAACCTAGTGCCGGTAACCCGTTTATCGTATATCGACCGCACTTCCACCGTAACCGATTTGCGGTGCAAAAACTGCTTGCAGGCACATGCTGTTGACACGGCTCCTAACAACAACCCGCCATCAAGTGTGTTCACGCAGCAATGATGGACCTGCGAGTTCATTTAGACCAAGAGCAGAGGACACAGATCGAAGATAGATCGCCATATTTGTACAATTGTTTAATGTGTACAGCCTTTAGATTTTTAAATATACGCTTTTCACAGGAGAAGTGGTATCCACCTGCAATGTGATCATAGAGCAACTTGTAGGCAAATGGCAATCCTACCTGCTGCTTATAGAGTATCAACCTCCGTAGCCTATGCATTGCTGCATTACGCCGCACGCTATGAAACTAGTTGTTAATGCCCTGCTACCTCGCACGGCGTGATGCCATTGCTGTGAATTTTCGGAAAAATGTGTCCATAGAATAAGTAGTCTTTTGTAATTGCATTTGACATGTAAAGCACCGAAATTGCAGTTTTTCTGAATGCCACCAGCTTCCTAGCGTTTAAAACATTTACCTGCGTGGTCATTGCTCGTGTGAATACGCTCTCACTTATTTTTCTCGTGCCTCCAGATAGCGTTTCGCTTGTATCACTTGCAAAATTGACACCTGGGGAATATGAAACAATTTGACGCACGTTTGTGCTAACGTAACGTGACTTACAGATTTAACATGTGTCTCATGGCCTGCAAGCAAGGGTTTGAAGGCCTACATGCTTTCCAGTGTGATGGAAGAGATAGGTGTACAAACTAAGGCTGGGGGAATGCCCAGCCTTATTGCTTACACAATTGACTTAAGTGTATTAGCCATTGCCCACAGTGCGCGTGAAACAAGATACGAAAGGTCTATAAACTGGCGAACTGGTAGTCAAATTGGTTATGAAGTAACGTTTCAATGGCTTCACAGCTTCAGGAATTTTGAAGCCAACGTTTGTTGGAGCACGGCAACATGGATGACATTTGTTTGCAGTTCGGTAAGAAAGGCGAAATGCTTATGTACATGTTGGCCTGTTTTAGGTCCCAGCTTAGAAATCGCTCGGGAAATATTTTGGAAATAAGCTGATAGTATTACGTAAAGTACAAGCAAAATCTCACTTTATTGTCATATCTCTCTCAAGCGTGCTCTTCAATTATCTTCCAATGGATCATTCAGGGTTCTCAATCTGTTATTAACCGAGGTATGACTGCAATATATGGCAGGCCGATTATGTCCCAAAAGCTGGTCCCGATCTCACGAAAGGTAAATAATGGTTTTACATTTCCACCATTGAACAGTTCCAATCGTGGACAAGTGAACAGTTTTCTACTGTCACTGTTACTTTTGCTATAAAAGCTCTGTATAGTTGCACACACCTGATCATGCCTTCATGGGCGTGCCTCGCATATTCGAGAACAAAAATTTTATTTTATTTTACCTGTGTCATATAGCGTAGCAATACTTGTGCTGAAAGAAACTTTAGAATAAGTAATTGAGGAATCGTGAAGGATTGCATGCTGCATCTACCTCCTGTGTCCTTGATTTGCAGTGCACTTGATTCCGCTGCGTCAGGGATTGGTATCGATGTATCCGACTTACGGAAAAGAGGAACTAGTGCAGGCATGGCGTAAGAAGCAGCTGCAAACCATTGCCTTTTATCAGAAGATGGCTTGCCTCATCCTTGAATTTCAGTTGCTTGGAACTGCAGCTCGTTAAAACTACGATGACGTAGACTGAAAACCTACACGATACGCTAAGCCGCAGTTCGCATTAGGATGAATTGATCGGTGTCCTTCGTATCTGTTTGGCAGCCTAATGATTGTTCGAAGAAACTTGCTTATTCAAAACCACCTGCGCAATGCAAATTACCATGAACCATATTGCGCTCCTGACAATGCAAACGTTTGTTTCCTGACCGTCATAGTGGGCATCTATGAGCGCACACGGAGTCATGGTACTGATAGTAAGGAACATTTGGAAGAAGTGCGGTTACACCGTCAGATTGCAGTCAGGTGCTGCTTATGATGGTCGGCTCAAAAACCCCTTCACGTGTGTAGGGAACTGTGTTTTAGGGGTTCTGGTATCATATCTAAGGTGCGCTGAGTTTTCGTTAAAACTAAAATCAACATGGGTACGCCTAAACATCGATACACTGCAAACGGTTAGCTGATTATAGGCACTTTCAGTGCGTAAATGCTAGGTCATAATCAGACCCAACGTGTGTGGCTCATACCTGTTGTTCGACAACACAACCTAAACATGATTCCTTGCACTGTACGCAGCAGTTGCTGTTCCTGCTACAGCCTACAAGCGTCAACAAATGTGCGATTTCTTTTGCATGTAAGTGTGTAACGAAAGAAAAATTACCGTGCAGTACGAGCGTTAAGCTTTACACGTTTGTATTTGATGTCCTCAGCGGAATAGGTGAGGGACTGTAAGTTTAATTCCGCAGCACGTAATATACCCACTTCACTGAAAGGAAGTGCATGCACTTAGAGACCGGTAACTCCTGCGGGAACCGCGGGAACCACATATTTAGTAATTGTCATCGCAATCTCACTTTTTACAATAGTACCGCTGCATGGGTTTCATATAGGCTTAAATACCTGTTTCACATCAGTAGAAGTTCACCAATCGTTTAAAAGGGTATCATGAAATCGCATTTACCACTGGATTCTATTCGTTGTAACGTTATATTGCTAGTGGTAGCGCCAATAATCTGCACATTGCATACCGCTTTTGTATGCACAGACTGAAACGCTTACGCCTCCTTACACCATAAGCATAACTTTCCTCGAATAGACACAACTTATAAGCACAGGTTCTAATTTTGACTCATATCAAAATGCTTGTATCCTTAACGTTACATGTAATGTTTTAAAACAGTAAGCCACATTTTAAGGGAACGTAAGTTAAGCTTCAAAATTGAGAAAACGAAGCAACCGAAACACAGGGCGTCTACAATCAACAAAGCGGTTCAAACCGTGATGGCGAACAGATATGCACTCCAACATATGATTGTTGGCTCCGCGCTGACCAATTTTCTGGTTGGGAAATAATTTGTGCATTTTGCTTCAGTATGAACAAAACCGCTGCAATCTTCGCCATCAGCAGTTTTATCCAGAGGAGCATTTACTCCGAAAACAAAATGGTGGATGTAGCACTAGTTTGCGAAAAATAAACCCTATTTTTCGTTGCGCTGTGCTGCGTGCGTTATTAAATAAATAAACACATGTTTTATTCCGGCTGTGCAAGGCATGCCTGGGAAGACGTGATTAGGACGATCGAAGCATGTATGGTCAGTAATGGTACAAAACTACAGCAAGTTAATCAGTGGCATTCTGGATTTGTGTGTATGTAGATATGCTTGTGCCGATGGGTTGTACTCCATCTACATCGAGCGCATGGTGCTGTAGTACATGTGGTCGCCAGTGCCTGAGTTAGGCAGCCATAGTGAGCTATGAGCAAGCAACACAGGGCCAACGCCGAAACGTCCACTGGTCCTGCAGAGAACGTACGCAGAACCGGCGCAGCGTTTGTAGGTAGGCTGCATTCGATTAACTAACCGCGTGCTTGCATGCTGTGTCTCTTTATTTTAGGTAGTAAATTTTCTATATTGTCCTTACGCTTTTCTATCATATTAAGGTCCAGTTAAATTATTTTTTCATTACCTGGTTAATTGTAGTTACCTCGATAGACTGTTTGCGTTAGTAGCATTTTCTTAAAATATATTTTAGGGTTGCCTGATACTATCGCGCATTCGTTCGTGACCAACTTTTGTTCAGTGCTTAATTATTGAAGATTTATGTCAGCATATCTGTGTGCATTAAACAAGTTAGTTTCTTTGATGTCGTCGGTTCCATTGATTAGCTGTTGCTTTATACCCCGGTGTGGCTGCGCTTGATATATAACTAAATAAATAAATAAACTTTTATTCTCGACCATGCGAGACACACCTTTACAGGCATGATCATGTTTGGCTAACAGTGTGATCAAAAATGTACAAAAGTACATGTTTGGCATAACAGCGTATGTAAGTGTATGGGTGAATATACGTATGTAATTGTGTATGAATGTAGCTTGTGTCTTTGATTGTGCCGCAGCATTTTTGACTGTTTGTTATCGTCAGGAAAGTGAGCATAAGCGATTGATGTCCTTGGGTTGGATAGCACTTTCCGGATATCCGCGGGGCAGTGACTTTATTTTGTGGCGGGTCACATCCGCCACGTCGCAGTGTTGATAAGCAGACATTTGTGGCTTTTTATAGGGAGAACGCTTGCAGGGGGCTACCTGTCTATTGCCCATTATCACGTCCATACGGGCTCCAGGAGGCAGTTGGTCCTTACTGGATGGGGCGGGGTGCACGGTCCTTGTGGCTGCGCAAGGCTAAAAGAGCTGTTTCATGCAACCAGTGTGCAGCTGACTATGTTCCAACTACGGCCTTGTGTGCCCTTGATTCCCAAATACAGCGTGTCTGTGTTTGTTTGTGAGTGAGTGCGGGCCGGCTTCGTTGATGACACGTGGCTCCCATCCGCATGCCTCTTGGTCTTATTCTTTCGTGTTTACACTGGATATGTGAGGTGTGGTTGGAACTGTTGGTGGTGTATCGCAAACCATCCATGGTCCTTCTGTAGGTGCGGACGACATGTGTTTGTCGTGTGGTGACCACAGTGACAGACTAATCCTGAGCCGGACGCCTCCAAACATGTGTACGTGAACATGCTAAGTAAACTTGGGAAGTGTGGCTGAATGCGTGAGTTTGTTTCCTGTGTTCGCCGAATTTTAAGGGAGCAAACGTACGTTCCTGACTAGAAGACGTTTGTGGAGCGGGAAGATCCTCTAGAAGAGAAAGTGGCAGTGATTTTAGTTAGTGGCGGGCCACAACCACCAAGCCGCAGTGTTGTTAAACGGATAGTCGTGGTTTACATAAGGAGAACGCTTGCCAGGCGAAAACCCACTACGTGCTGGAAAGCTGCTGCTGTGCTACTCGCCGGAATGTTATTACTTAGAGACACCCAGTTAGCACAACGTAGACGTTGTTTGGCCAGTCAGCCATGAGCATCTCATGATCATACATATGAAGGCTTGCCTCAAGTTAACCAGAATGTCTCAGCAATCTACTTATATCCTCTTGAGCAGTTTTGCTTCGTTTTTTCATTGGTTTAAACCTAGTTACCACCAAGCAAAGCGCCACAAATATCCCTGTGTATTGTTTGTAAAATCTTGCTTCAGACATCATTTCCTGTTTCGAATTGAATAAAGCGTCTAGATTAAATTATTGACAACAACCCTTATATAGCCATTTGTTTAATAGTGGAAAGAGTTGCAAAATGGTTACATCCTACTTAATGACAAGTGCCGGACCTACAAGCTTTTGTTATTAGGTGTGTCTGGTCCTCACGGTAACCGGCCTGAGAATGAACTTGCAGGAGTCCCAAAGTAACGGGAGCTTCGTACCTCTGTTGAACGTCCATTGACGCTTAACTTTTCTTTACCTGTACGTTAATTTTATTTTGGTCTAGTAATACGTATGGAAAATGCCACGATGCACAGCTCCACCAGAAGCTGGTCTCGAGATAGAGGCGATAAACCGAAATACGTGATTTATTTTTTCAACATAATCCAGCTGTAGTGGTTGTGATTACACGGTAATCTATCTTTGTTTTTATCTTTCCGTTACCGCAGTGCATTGTTTTCCTCTATTTTGTGTCCTTGCTTAAGATTGCATTTTGCCCCATCACTAGAACTCATTAGGTAACGGTCCTCTACATAATTGGTGACCCCGTATTTTTTTGAATACCTTTTTTCTTCATTATGTATGTTCAACCTTCTTGTGAACAGCTATCCGAAAACTCCGTTACATTTTCTTTGCCATCCTTCGATGTGTCGAACCCACGTGTCTGGTTTATTCAAGTTGAATCTATCTTTCGTTTTCGTAAGATTACCCGCTTCACGATCCGCCCTTGGTGCCGTATTGCAGTAGCTGGTGGGCAGCGAGATTCATCCCTTGTCTTTCTTCGCCCAGAAGCTTCAACCTGCTCAGGCCAGGTACAGTACGTTCGGTCGCGAGTTCCCTGCCATGTACCTGGCTTTAATGCCTTTTCGTCACATCATTGAGGGTGGACGTTTTGTCATATTGACAGATCATAATTTGGATATGGAGTCCCATCCACACACTTTCAGGTCGTGTTGTTTCATTCCCCTCTAAACTAGCACAATACGT
The DNA here is from genome assembly GCA_944474145.2 of Dicrocoelium dendriticum. Taxonomy (NCBI): domain Eukaryota; kingdom Metazoa; phylum Platyhelminthes; class Trematoda; order Plagiorchiida; family Dicrocoeliidae; genus Dicrocoelium; species Dicrocoelium dendriticum. The sequence goes on from OX104063.1 coordinate 222,693,330, forward strand.
TCCATGAACGACATATCGAGCTTTGCCTACCAGCGCAAGCTCTAGGGGGGGGAGTTCTGTAGTGGTTGTGATTACACGGTAATCTATCTTTGTTTTTATCATTTCCGTTACCGATCACCTTGTACCATTTGTTTAAATTCACAACTTTTGAATATAACAATTTCTACGCGCTCGCGTCGTGCTGCTTTCGGTTTTGCTGCTGCTTGTGATTGTGCTGCTGCCGCGTCTATCCATTACTCGGATTATATGTTAGCATCTCTGGTCGGCATCGGACTATCATCGATTGAAGAAGAAACTATAACGCAAGTGCATTGATTTTCTTCTTTTTTGTGTTCTTGCTTAAGATTGCATTTTGCCTCATCACTAGAACTCAGTAGGTAACGGTCCTCTACAGTAAGATGTGTAAAGTAATAAAATAATTGCCAGTACTACATCCATCGCAGCTCGAATACCACTCGTGGGTTCTGTAAATCTTCTGTAGCTTTTCTTGCAGTCCTTTTGATCTTCTCAGTCGTCCCTTATCTTTTGTATCTAGAAAGAAGTTTGGAAAATGTACATTAGTATAACTTTCAGATGCAATGGAACTTTCTGTCGGCAGACCTGGGTATAAACTGTCCAGCCGAACAACCTCCACGTGGTGCCTGCCGGGTGGTTCGTGTTTATTACGTATCAGCAAATAGTTCGTTGGCAGATTTCCAGGACGTAGTTGGTTTCCGCTTAGCAAACTCACTCCTTAGAAACAGTTTAAAAAATCTGTTTAATCAAATTGTGATGTGGCGGCTGTGCTTCGCCACTCGTTAAAGGCACTGCCTCTCGTGTGCCCGAATGATTTTACCCGAGCCATGGACGTCGTTCCTCCAACAAGAAGATTTCCTTTCATCTCTCAAGCTGACAGCATGACCAAAATTAAGTACAAATCCGGCGTCACATTTGCACATGCAAGCAACACAACACGCACACAAATTTTACCTACATGCATTCATACACCCACCTAACAAGTATATCCTTATGCTACTTAGAAATATGTGCTTCTTACAGTTATCAATCTTTGTTAGAGCAACATTATTATGCTTTAACAGGGGTGCCACGCACTGTCGAGAATAAATGGTTTAGTTATTTAATTATATTAAGGTGGTGCACGGAAATATCCTCCATGTCTATTATTCGCGCCAACCGTTTTCGGAGATTATTCACCATACTTTTAAAGCTGAGTCGGAAAATATTGTCCACAATATAGGACACCTCGGCATTGCCAAACCCCAACATAGTAAATGGAAATGCTCGTGATTAGCACGGTTCAGTAGGTGTCCTTCTTGAAATGAAACTGGCACAGTTACGATGTTGAAGTTGTAGGACTAGTTAATACTAGTCCGAGACGATGCGCGGAATTAAGCGCGGATATCAGAAGGCAATTGGAGTCGGACACAGCGGACTGTATTCGATGGCCACAACGAGAAGCGGACGGATGAAGCGAGGCAAGAGCGTATGTAATATTCCTTCGGTCCGGCGTTTTGAGCTCTTCCGTGTCCAAGTAGTGTGATAGGCTGCAATGCAAAATAAATACCTCGTAGACGGCTGTACGCTCGAGCCGCCTAGTAAGAGGCCGATGTAAAGGAAGCAGCTAAGGAAGCACGAAAGAGGGAAGGAAGAGTGCCGGAGAGGAATATGAGAGTAATGATGACAGGAAGCAAAACCGACCGACCTCTTACCTGTTAACGTGTTACCGTGACGCCCGCGGACCGGCTACATTATCCCCCCTCTTAGCAGGCGCTGTCCTCAGCGCCCATAATGGCCCATACCGGCATCAACTTATGTACCTTCAAGAGGCATTGAGCGCGGTATATTAGGCCGGGAGATTCAAGGAAAGCAGCACGATAGTAGAAAGTTAATTTTTGCCTCAAATGCTACAATCTAGCTAGGATGGACTGCTGTCGTGAACTGGCACGGTCGCCAAATCTGTAATATTCCTTCGGTCCGGCGTTTTGAGCTCTTCCGTGTCCAAGTAGTGTGACAAGCTGCAATGCAAAATAAATACCTCGTAGACGGCTGTACGCTCGAGCCGCCTAGTAAGGGCTATGATAACAGGAAGCAAACCGACCGACCTTGCCTGTCAACGTGTTACCGTGAGCCCGGGACCGGCTACACAAATCGGTCAACAAGTAATTGTACACGAAAGATAAGAGTTATCTTTTTGGGCGCTACAAAGTAAGCAGTCGTCAACAAATCGCTCACATGCAGCAAACTTTGTTAAAGCACACAAAGTAGTTGTGCGTTTCAAAGTACCAATGAGGCTTTTACCCAATACTTTAGGGTAAAGTTGTCTGTGGCGGTAAACAGATGACGACAACCTATGTTCCGTAACAAATCAGTAATACATGATAAATTGAAACATGAACCATTATTACTAACAATAGCCAAAGGCACGCCATGACGACTGAACACTTTTCTTAGGATATGAATAGTAAACTTGGCGGTTGGTTTATCTTTCAAGAATACCGCAGGCCCCATCTAATAAGAAGCAATTGCTACAGGTCCACATTACTTCTGGAGGAATGGACCACAGTAACAATGTAGACATGCTGCCAGTCTTTTCATGTCATTGACCAAGGTGTCCATTAAATGGCTGAATTAGTACATTTTGTCGGCAGCCTTCAAATCATGAAAATTCTCACGTAGCACTTGTACTCCCTTGTATGTGGTATCCGCAAGTCAACTCAACTGACAATTCAGCGTTGGGATATTAATCCTGGCAATTACACCATCCCTGAGATACTCAGCTTGTTTATTACTGACAGAGTACCGTGAGGCTTGAGCAAGCAACAGTGTGATCAGACTACGTTGACTGACCATGCAAGCCATTACATTTGACTCTCCTTGCAACCGCGAAAAGTTTAGAATCACCTGATTGAGTAACAGGGTTCCCAGCTGCTCATGCTAAAGCTTCAATGATAACTTGTGATATGCTTAATTATACATAATTAGCTAAGCGTTACGGCCAATAGTATTCAAAAGACGTGCGGTTTCAATTCTTTCTGTAATTCAGGCTAACTATGCCACCAAAGCACTAATCGCTCGAGGCATTCCACACTTTTCTGTGGAAAAATAGGGTCCACTATTACATTATTTGGTGATATCAGAAGCTTTGCACCGACAACGACGAGAATTGTAGCACTTATAGAACGAGGATCGACTCAATGCTCCACCCGGACTTGGCCTCTAGATAGAGGGAAAACAAAGTAATATTATTTTCGGATTACGCGTTTAATATTTTTCAGTATGTAAAGTAAAAAAACTTAAGAAATGTCAGGTAGTACAACATTAACCCCACTGCAGCTCTTAGTAGGTAGTTGTGATATAAGCGTGCAGCCACCCATAAGGTTTTTGTTATTCATTGCAGCTCCCAGGTCTACTGCGATCTACGTACACAGCGGACACAGAAACCCACGGAAATTTTGTCCGGACGCATACCGCATCATTACGGTCTTGGTCGTCTGCTACGTCTTTAAGGCGGTCCACCGCCGCTATTCCTGGTCATCAAATTTGACACTTGGGCTTAATTCCTAACAAAAGTATGTTACTACTTGAATGCGCAGTATGTCTCAGTCTGCATAGCTGCAATTTGTTAAGGGTAGAAATTAGCGACTGCGCTGCTAATTTGTGCCTCGCCGTGTAACCTTATACAACTTGCGTAAATAAACTTAACCGCCACAGCTTATGCCTTCAAGTGCAGCATGCAATGAGCAGAACATTCACACCAGCGGTAGCAATGTGGTGATGCAGCCAATAGATTCAGGTGATTTATAGTAGACGTATCATTTAAAACTTGTGGGCAAATATACCCAGCTTACTACCTAAGTTGAGCGCACGTCCGTTAACACCGATGGAATCATTTGCAGCGGTATTGTTTGCGCAACCGAGTCTGTGACAACGTTTATTGCATGTGCAGCCTTCCGTTTGCAACATCGTCTAGACTAGCATGTTATGAATACTGTCCTCATTACGACCGTTCTTTTGGAGCCGTTATCACCATGTTATAAAGGTAAGCACTTTGCACATCTTACCCAAATCTAGAGTAGTACCCACCTGACTCCTTTGTTGGGTAACTATATACCATAGTTTTCCAATCTTTTCACTTAGTTACAGACATGTACACTTTGTTGTACACACACTTGACAAAGTGACAAACACACGCACTTCCAATGGCACTGAGCTAAGTCAAACTATTTCACCAGCTCCAGCTGGCTTGCCCCTCACTTTTACCAACTGTAAACCGCTCACGTATTTTAAACTTCGCTGGCAGGAAAGTGGTTTGTGATAACTTATAATATAACTCATATCAGCGGATACTAGTGCATCGTGTTTACGATCAATCAGGTGCATTATTTTCAATGTATACAAAGTGATAATTTGTCGAAGTCGCCAGAAACATATTTGAGCGCGTATTTGCACACACTGTGACCACGAAGTAAAACAGTTCAGGAGGAGGAAAACTTGCTGGCCTGCGGCGGAACCGCAATTTACAATGCAACGCATGGTAGCCGCATTTATTTGATGACATTTCATTCACAAGTCTTACTGTTTCAGAAAATTGATGGTAGCGGAATCTCCTTCCTGCGGTGTAGTGAATTGTATCTAAACGGGCTGCACAGAGTCCGGCTTTAAACAGCGGCTTCAGGATACGGAACAAGGTGCCCAAGCAGTGTCACTTAAGAACGCATATTGTTCGCTAGCCAGACTACCATATAGATAACTCAACTGCCAAGTCAAATATGCACCAGATGGCCCTTTTGCCATATTTTGGCATGCAGTGATGCACAACCGTCGCTCCACTGCCGAGGATCACACACTGACTGCTAATGGCTTGCGTCAACTAGCCCGCACTTTATGCCGCTGAGCCTTTGGGGGCGGTATTCGACCATCATGAGCGTTACCTAATTGCGATATAGGCCGACTTATCCTCTAATGCCATGCAGACACTTTCCATGCAGATGATAGCGGCTGGCATTCCGGCGTCTGGACTTCTTGGTTACGGAAGCTATGAATCGACCTAACAATTATAAAAAAATTAATGAATAAATAAAAAATGCTTCTCGAATGCGTTGAGGCACACAAAATCTGGAATGATAAACATTCAAAAGCGATTGTTTCGCAACAGGAACGTTGCTTTGTATGAAATGCACTGTTCGCACAATACACAGCAAATGCTGAAATGATGGATGCACTGATCAGGAACAGAATCAGTACTGATGGTGCAGAAGTCTGGGTTCAGAAAGTAGCTGCGTAGTAATAGAGAAGTGACGGAAGGTAGAAACGGTGAAGTGTCTTAGTATACATATCCAAAAATATTGAAATGATTTGAAAGTTTACTCTGGTTAATTTGTCAGCGTGAGTTTGGTAGTAGAGACTTTATTCAGTGGCGTGTCACACTAAAGAACGAATTTGTAATCAATAAGTGTGGAAGAAATTTGGCAAGCACCGTGAGTTCGTCGCGATCAGCCGACAATGCAGCCAGCTGAATGACCAATCCTGGAAAGCAACAGTTGCGGTGTCTCCATAACGAGCGAATTCACTGGTGCGCAACCTTCGGTCCTCCGGCAAAGATCGAACACATAACAGCTAATGACTTGCGCCACCTATCCCTCAGCTTACGCCATTAAGCATCAGTGGCGTTATTCGACCATCATGAATTGTTAGCCAAATGCGATATAACCTGAACAAAACTCTACTGACTCACAGGAACCAGCCATGCAGGTGATAGTGGATTGCCTTCCGGCAACACGACCGCTTTGACGGTAGCTATGAACCGACAGCATTCGCGAAAGACTTAAGAGGGAATTTGTACTACCTGTGAGTAGTATGCTTACGGCGGGTAGTTAAAATTCGTCGCATTCAGCCGACAATTCAGATGACTCAACTACCAATCCAGAAGAGCATCAGTTGGACGTTTCGCCCTACTAGGACACGTTGGTGATGCGCATCCTTCGGTCCTCTTCCGAGGATTGAATTCATGATTGCTAATGGCGCTCGCCAATTAGACCACAGCTTAGACCGTTGACCCATGGGGGACGGTAGACAACGATTATGACTGGTTAGTTAACTGCGATATATTAAGCAGTGAAGATGGTATTCGACCAACAGCAATTGTCCCCTAACTGCGATATAGCCCGACCCATCCTCTACCACCATGTAGGCACCTGCTATGAGAGCGGTTGGGCATCCGGTGGCACGAATTTACTGTGCCGGAGGTTACGCATGGATATAGCATGTGGGAACTGCGTAGGGGCAACTTTCATTTACAAATGGCTAAAGAATTTTGGCAATTAATTTAAATTCGTCGCAATTAGCCAATAATTTAGATAGCATAACTACTTATCCGTTGTAGTATCTAACAGCCGTATTACCATATTAAGGCTGGTAAGTGCAACGCATCATTCCATCCTCTTTCAAAACTCGGAACTACGCCTGTTAATAGCTGGTACCAAATAGCTCGTATCCTAAGCAAATGATTCATGTAGGAGAGTAAACCACAGTATCCATTTGCTGTCCTTCCATCATTAAAACTTTATCAGTTCCTTCTAGCCAACAAACTTATTTGGTCAGCACACAACTGTCCCACGGCCTCTTTTTTCTTGGTGTACTATTATCCCATACTCGCTGCCACGTTTGTCACACTTACTCAGGTAGAATTGCTAGCACACGCCTGGCTTTTCTCGACTAAGCATACCTCAGTTAAATTTCCTTAACAACTTAGAATGACTTGCCACTGCGCCGCCGAGCTTATGTCTCATATGTTGTGTCGTCCACAATAATCTTAATGCACGCTAGCGTTTCGCCCGTTCGCTGCACATCATCAATGAACCCTCCTTAGCCATCTTCTAGTGAGCAAACGAGAATCAAGTTTCAAAGCACAGCCGCTACTTAGTCTCTCGGATCTAGATGTTTAGGGTTCCACTACTCATTGTAACCTATTCGACATTAGCTAGCAAAGAAGCCAAAATAGGTTACTGGCATTTTCTTGCTAAGTCTACCTTAGCACCATTCCCTTAGCACCATAACATAAACTAAGTATTTGCACGTCTTCTTCAGACCCCGCGACGTCCTCGGTAACCTTAATGTATGCAAGCATTCTGCCTGTTTGATTTCCTTTCTTCATTTAACCATTTTTAGCCCTCATCTGGCAATCATTCTGACCCCCTCGGTTCAGCGAACAGCTGCTACTTACTAGATGCGCACTTATGCCTTACTCGCTGCAACGTCGGTGACAAATGCTCATGCAGGAGTCTAAATTTCTCACAGGCTTTCCCTGCTAAATATATCTTAGCAATATTCCCTTAGCACCCTCTCCAGACTTTAGTGTCTGCGCGCCACTACATCATAATGCGACGTCCTCTGTTACCTTAATATATTCATGCGTTCTGCCTGCTTGTCACCTCTTGTCCATTTAACCATTTTCAGCCTCCTTCTGGCGATCATTCTTATTTCTTCAACTCAACGCATAGCCGCTCCTCTGCCTCTGTATTCTGGACGTTTATCTACTACTTTATCGTTGTAAAGTCTTCAACCGTTTCATCTGCAAGCGTCCAGCGTGATTACTAGCTGTCGCTGGCTCTATCCACGGTACTATCATCCCAGTACGAGTTGGGTATCCAAGCGCCGCCGTCCTTCTGCCTCATTTGATGTGACTTCCTCGGTTAACTTAAAGTATGCTTGCATTATTCCTGTTTGCTGTCCTTCCTTCGTTATCGATCTTTTTAACTTTTCTTTAGCAATCATTCTGATCTCCTCGGGGCAGCGCACAGCTGCTCCTTGCTAGATGCTCAGTTAGCTTTAACTCTCTGCAACGTTTGGGACGACTGCTCATATAGACGTGCAGCTCTATCACTGGATTTTTGCATGTCAGTCTATCTTAGCACTATTCGCTTAGCACTCAAGAATGATTTGAAAACCTGTACGCCGCTGCGCTAAAGCCTTGTCTGCTCGGACTTAGCTAACAACCTTAATGTATGCATGCGCTTATTCCGTCCGCTGTCCTTTCATCATGAGACTTTCTTAGCTCCCTTCTGCGATGTAAACATTACTCAAGTGTTCTGCGCACAGTCACTCCTTGTTGGACGTTCATTTAGACGTCACTTGCTGCAATGTCTGTGATACCGGCTCAAGTAGAAGTAGATAACTCTCACAGACTTTTCCAGCTTAACTAACCTTAAAAATATTCCCTTAGCACCCTAATCTGACTTCGGTATCTGCATGCATCCACCTCATCCTACGACGCCTTCATTTAACATAATGTGTTCATGCATTTGGCCTATTTGCCTTCCTTTGCCCATTTAACCATCTTCGGCTTCCTGCTGGCGAGCATTCTTTTTTCATCAGATCAGCGCATATCTGCTCCTTTGCCTCGCTCTTCTAGACGTTCATCTATCACTTTATCGTTGTAACGTCTTCAACCGTTTCGCCTGCATGCATCCAGCGTGATTAGTAGCTTATGCTGGCTCTATCCACGGTACTATTATCCTAGCACGAGTTGAGTATCTACGCGCCGCCGCGCTTCTGTCTCATATGATGTGACCACTTCAGTAACCTTAAAGTATGCCTGCATTATTCCTGTTCACTGTCATTTCATTTAACCTTTTTTAGCTCACTGCTGGCGACCTATCTTATCTTTTCAGGTCAGCGCACAGCTGCTCGTTTGCCTCTTCTTTCTTAATGTTTAGCATTTGCTTACTCCCTGCAACCTCTTCGACACTTGCTCGTGTATGAGTGCAGCTCTATCACTGGCTTCACGTAACTCATTCTACTATAGCATTACTTGAGCATCTGTTTGCCGCAGTGTTTCAGCCTCCTTTGCTCTGACGTATTAAAAATTAATGTAAGATTGCGCTCCTCCAATTCGCTATCTTTTCAGTATTAAAGTTTTCTTAGCTCTCTTCTGTCGAGAAAGCATAGCCAAAGTAGTTTGCGCACAGCCGCTATTTAGTCTCTCATTTCTAGATGCGCATTTATTACTCTTTTTAGCGTCTCCGACTTTTATACCTGCGTGTCCATCGCAATGAGGCTGGACCTTACCGTGGTGCCATGGTTTGCGTGCCTCAGAGATCCATTGAGCTATGCTGGGTGGTGCTTTTGCACCTTCAGACCCACTCATACCAGATTGGTCAATGGTTAGAGGCCAGACAAACTCAGCCTCCTGGTCCTCCAGGAGGGGACTCAGTCCAGTGCCAGAACCCGCTGCTTTATGGTAAGGTTTTTGAACCGAAGGCTTTGGTTGAGAACCCCAATCGTTCTCCTGTCTAGGCCTGGGCAACCTGAGAGTATTCTGCCCACGCAATACATTGAAACTTTCCTTCAACAATTTCTTGATGCTCTGGCCGTCGCAGAGGATAATCAACGGCGCCCTATCTGCTGCATCGAGCAGGGTGGATAGGGGTTTGGATGCTACTGCTCAGGCCTTCCCGTCTTCTTATACCCCTTCTTGCGCTTCTTCATCCTTATCGTCCCGCTCCAACTTTACTTATATCCCCCATTTTCAATCCTCCAATGCTTGGCCCTCCCCCAGCTTTCTTTAGTAGTCGCTTGTCTTCTAATTTCAAATCGCACACAATCCCAGGGCCTCGCTCCAATCCAGTTGACAAGTCCATGTTCAAGCAAGCGGACAATGTCAGTGCATCGGTTTCCCTTTGGAGTCCTCGCGTCTCGCTAAGACTGGCATGCTTAAACGTGCGCACTTTGCTGCAGATTGGCCAACAGGCAGCAGTTGCCCGCACACTAAAGACCCTATCGATCGATATTTGCTGTTTATCAGAAACCCGTCTGCAAGATTCGAGCTCCGAGCTTACTCTGAGATCCCCCACATGCGACACTGGCGGCACATTCTCATTGCGCTTATCTGGCGATGATGCAGCTTCAAATGCCGGTCAAGCTGGCGTCGGCATTGTTTTGAGTCCCCGGGCTGAAGCTGCCCTGATTGATTGGATCCCAGTAAACAGTAGGATGTGCGCCGTTAGATTAGCTGGTTCGTTCCGTGCTACGAAGTCGCGCGGTGCCTGTTTGTCCTTGCGGCTTACGCCCCTACAAACTGTAGCACTGATTCGGTGAAAGATGATTTCTATCAGTAACTTCACGAGCTCCTTCGTTACAGAAGAAGCACGGATAATGTGGTGTTGGCTGGTGATCTAAACGCCCAAGACGGACAATTGTCCTCTGATGAGCTTCCGCTGGGCGGCCAACATGGTGTAGGATCGCGTAATGATAATGGTGAACGATTGCTACATCTGTGTGAAGATGCTCGCCTCTTTCTCGCGAGCACTAACTTCCGACACAGCACCCGCAGAAGCGTGACTTGGCGGCCATCGGCCTCGGGCCAACCATGAACACAAATCGATTATATCGCGATCAGTTACCGCTGGAGAGGCTGTGTCCAGAATTGTCGCCCAATTTGGAGCACGAGCGTGGACTCTGACCACGCACTTGTATGTGCCGACCTTTTGGTGCGTTTCGGTGGACGTCCGCAACGTCGAGGTGAACGGATTGACACCAGCCAGTTGGCGAAGCCAGATGTTCTGAATGTATACCATAGTGCGCTGACATCTGGGCTGAGTAAGCGCCCACTAAACACCGTTGAAGATCACTGGTCGCATATTCGTCAAACGTTAATGTTAGCAGGCATGTCTTCATGTGGCAAAGCAAATTACCAAACCGGACATTGGGTCTCTACACAGTCTATGGAACTTATGGACGCTCGCCGACGTATTCCGGCTGGAAGCGAATACAATGAGGCTCGCAGAAATCTCAGGGCAAAACTATGGGCGAGCCTGAAGAAGGACCGCGAAACCTGGTGGTCTCATCGTGCCTCTGAGATGAAAACAGCCGCTGCCGTTAGTAATCATCGTAAGTTATTCTATCTGATACGGGAAACAGGCAACAGGAGACCTGGTGTTAGCGAGACCATACGCGACGAGAGTAGGCAGCTGATCCACAGCTTGTCAAAACGCTTGAAGCGTTGAGCCGAACACTTTGCAAGGCAATTTAACAAACCTGCGTTATCGCTTTCTTCTTCGGGCATTGAGCGCCCTTCTCCTTGGGCCGTCTCCTCGGATCCGCCATCACGCGCAGAGGTCGAACGTGAGATTCGGCTGTTGAAATTGCATAAGTCCTCAGGAGCAGATAGAATTCCCCCAGCCCTCTTCAAATTCGGGGGACCTGCTCTAGTAGATGATCTACACGAGTTGCTAGTAAGACTTTGGGAGCAGGAGACAGTCCCGACAGACTGGAACCGCTCCGTCGTTGTCCCAATTTTCAAGGGAGGCTCTCGTTTGGAATGCGGCAATCATAGAGGGATCAGTCTGATTTCGATTGCCTCTAAATTGCTTGCCTCTGTCATTCTCCACAGATTGACTGGCACTCGTGCAAGCCAGATTCGTGAAGTGCAAGCCGGATTTCGTCGAGGTCGGGGTTGCATCAACCACATCTTCACATTGCGTCAAGTGTTGGAGCACCGCCACGTTTATTGGCGACCCACCGTTGTCGTGTTTCTTGACATAAAAGGTGCGTTCGATTCGGTCGATCGATGTGCCCTTTGGGACTGTCTGCTGAGGAAAGGTGTGCCTGATAAATATGTAAACAGTATCAAAGCGCTGTACGCGCATAGTTCGGGCAGGGTGAGGGTTTATGGCAAACTCTCGCCACCCTTCAGTATCACCAGCGGTGTGAGACAAGGATGCCCGCTGTCACCTTTCCTCTTCAACTTAGCTATTGATGAAGTCATAGAAACAGCGTTCGCTGGACACGACCTAGATGGTGTGGAGCTACTTCCTGGTTAGCGACTTCTTGACTTGGAGTATGCGGATGATATTGCCCTAATCTGTGACAGCCTCCAAACATGCCAAAGAGCACTGGACCAATTAGCACTGGCTGGCAATCGTTTTGGGCTATGCTTTGCTCCATCGAAATGCAAAGTACTTCCCCAAGATTGGCAGGGACCCAACCCTGCGCTAACGGTTGGTGGTGATCTGCTAGAAGTCGTTCAGGAATTTAAGTACCTGGGCAGCTATATTAGCACCCGTGGGATTGAAGATGAGGTTACGAACCGCATAGCAAAAGCTCGAGGTGCTTTTGCCAATCTGCGCCACCTGTGGCGCAGACGCGACATTACTCTCGCCCTGAAGGGCAGAGTTTATAACGCAGCCGTCCGTTCTACTCTCTTATATGGTTGTGAAACCTGGCCCATCAGGTCGACTGACATGAAGAGACTCGTCACATTCGATCATCGCTGCCTTCGCAGCTTAGCTCATATCTGGTGGGATCACCGCGTGAGCAATGAGCATGTTCGACGTCGCGTATTTGGTGCAGGAAGAGCGAGTGAACCGCTCAGCACCATTATATCACGCACCAGGCTCCGATGGCTGAGCCACGTGTTGCGCATGCCAGCACACCGACTCCCGCGACGTGCATTGTTTGCGCGTTGTGGGTGCGGTTGGAAGAGGAGGAGGGGAGGCCAAGTGATGACTTGGTCAAGAGAAATGAAAACCCTCACTTCGAAGTTGGCGTCGGTTGGTGCATCCCGACTGCCTGGCTGGAGTTCTAAGGACGATGAACACATTTGATTGGACACACTTGCTGATATGACTAGGAGCCGGTACCAATGGCGTTTGTGTTGTGATTTCCTTTGCCTATCCCCCTCCTGTTTAGCATCCCTCTCCAATCACGATCTCACTTGTTAGGCATAATACGACTCTCTTTTCGGCAGTCAGCTGTTAGCTCTCCGGAACGATGTCCATCCGTTACTGGAGACTCAGCGGGCGTGCCACTGTTTTCCTTTTCTTGTCTTTTGTATTGCGGCACAATAGCTGAGGTGTTTTCCACCTCCAGCTAACGTGTAATGATGATGATGATGATGATAACTGCGTGCCTCCAACTATCGGACTAAATTTCCCTGGCCCTATCCAACTTGGTAATATTGGCTTAACACCTTGACATGACCTAATAATCTGCGCGATGCCGCGCTTCGCCTCATATTTTGTGACGTCCTCAGAAACCCTATGTTGTGGTTACATTTTGCCTGTCAGCTGCCCTTTCTTTAAGTTACCTTTCTTAGCGCGGTTTAGCAATCGATCATTTCCAATCTGGTCACAGCGCAGCGGCTTCTTTCTTGTCATTCATTGATTATTTACTCGCTGGTAGGCCTGTGACTCTTGCTCATATATGGTTCTAGCCCTCTCAATGGCTTTCCCTAGTTTAGCATACCTTACTACCATTCCGTTACCAGGTTTGATTTACTTATATCAGCGACGCTGCAATTATTTTCCTTTTGTTATGACGTCCTTAGCAACCTTGATTATACTTTCGTTTCGCACGTTTACTTTCCAGTAATTGATTTATTGTACTTCCCTTCTTTTGATCAATCTTTCCTTGACTTGTAAACACACACCCACTTCTCAAGCATTCCGTTTTTGTTGTTTCGTTTCTGTCTTACAGCAACGCTTTTGACCCTTGTTCAAGCAATAGTCCAGCGCTCACAGTCGGCGGTAGCACTATTCTCTTATTACCCTATTGCCGTCTTTATGTCCTGATCAGCTGAACATTTTGCTCTGCGCTTGCCTTCTATCTTTCCGCTGCTTTCCCAATAATGGATTTTTGGGTCACTTGTCGCGAAATATTTTTATATTTTTGCTTACTTATTGTGCACAGGCTTCCTGCTGTTCTTTTAGCATGCAACCACCGCCAGTCTTCCAAATACCATTCTCTCTCTTCACGCGCAATTGTTGTAAATTATTAAACTGATACATCGATGGTTGCTTGTACAACGCACTTTTCTCTATGTAGGTGTTAGCAATCTAAACATACGGTTATAGCGCGTAGGTCGTGCGCTATAAACTCGGTACGCGACTAAACGGCCAACCAAAAGCGGTGGGTAGAAGACACAAAAGTAAACTAGGGAAGAAGTTTATTGGACGGGAGGAGCGCTGGCTAATGCTAAAAATAAGGCACCCAGAGAGAGCTAGCTAGGGAGAATGTCGTTGGCGTCGAGTGCGTTGACAGAGCGTCGTTCGCAGTCGAGTCGCGCGCCAAAGGCCGAGATCGTTTTCGTGTTTCCAACAAACGGGAACAACGTTCCAACAGGCAAACTGTATGGTTCCCTAATACATAAGAAAGCTCTAAATTGAATATTTTACAATAGTTTACACAGTCATCCGGGGGAATCTCCAGGTCACTACACGGCCATTGCTTTTGTAACACTTTCAAAAGACACTTTCAGCATACTCATCTTTGCACCTTTTATGTCATTTGGTCTCAACTCTAAATGCTATAACATATGACTTTAACACCCTGTTGTTTGTGGTCTTCTCTCGTTCGTTCCTCACATTCCCTTTGCTACGAAATCCAAAATTTCTGGGGAATCTGGGATTAGACTGAGGAACAGTGCTTCGCCCGATACGGACGGAAGAACCAAAAAGGACCCACATGGAGCATGGCTGTAAACCAAAGGGATCCAACTGCATTCACCACCACGACCGTGTGGATAGCTGGACACGCTGCACACATTCCCGGAATGTAGGAATAATATGAAAGATACAGCCAAATGAAACCTTGATATTTTCATTCACCTGGACACTCAACATAACGACGCTCCGTGACTTTCATCCTCGAACGGCTTCAGCTCTTATGGCGGTCCCGACCAAACTACCTGTTTAGCCAACGGAGGAAATTGGATGTCATTTGACTGCGAATACTCGAGTGTAAAGTCAGCCGGCAAGCTGCTTTGGCAGTTGTACATTAGTGTTCAACATGAATTACGGCAGTGTTCCAGGACGTGGTGGGTTTATGCCTGGCACGCGTTATTCCTGTAAAAAGCCACCAATATCCGTTTAACAACACTGCGACTTGGCGGGTGTGACTCGCTACTGAATAAAGACACTGCCCACAACTAAATGCTGGCAAGTCGACTAGGGACGTTTCAATATTTTCTTGACACCTTCAAGAATAAGATACTCCCTGTCTACATATACCTTATTCCTTGCAATTTTAGTGCTTTGATTGTTTACACTAGGCTTTACTTAAACGCAATGTATGGTTATCCATTGACGACGTTGCTTGTCATGTTCACTTGCTCAATCTCCGAAGCTTGTACAACGTTCGGCCACTGCCGCTTACATATATAACAACGTGTCTGTTGCTAAACATAACTGTCGGTAAATTATAATTATGCGTGATTTGGTGTGCCTTGGTAAATTCGAGCATAACCCAGTTAATTATTCATTTATATGGGCAAACTATTAGCCACTGCTTGCAGGTATCTGTCACGCACGTGGCAGCATATGGCATACCGTCAACAGGAAGTTCCGGTTACGGCAGATAAGACTCGACATAGCATAAATAAATAAATAAACAAATAAAGGGATATTGCTTGGCTTGGCTGGAGCTGTGCACTAGAGGGTTTAAAACATGATATACGCTAAGCAAATGTATTTCCTGAGTAATAATGGGGTCAATTTTATGTACTTCTGGATCACGAGTACTGCACAAGGAAGATGGAAATGGCTCTTATGGCACGCATTGGTTCAATATGCGATTGCTCTACCCGCCTGCAATTTGTAACCAGGCTTCCTCGCCTACCGTTACCTAGGAGATGGTTTCCACCATCGGTCCCCATGCTTCGCAAAAGTATCGGCTGCGTTCAATTTCGTAAGGGCCCATTTATGAAACTTATCATCACCGTACGCTAACGGGTAGGAACTGACCCTTACCGGTATTCAGTACAGCTGGATTAGCCATTTTCCTTAGCCTGCCTCTTTAGATAAATAGTGGGCTCAATGAAAGAGAGAAATAGTCAGCAACATAAATGTCGAGAAAGAGATTTGTAATGAGTTCTAGTAAAAAATTACAAATGTTAAAAAATATATCCTATAAGCAGATGGCACTCCGGTGAATTTAGCTGAAAGCATAACGTAAATTATGACAAATATATTTGGTTAATGGTTGAAGTTGAGCGTCAAAAACAAATTGCTTTCATCGCCGCCAAAATTAAAAACCATTCTTAGTACAGTTGAAACCGCAATGTATTGTTTAAATTGATAGCCATTACTAGTGACCTTTTCGCTTATTTTACAGGGCTTGCCGGACCGAATGCATAATGAATGAAGGAAATCAAAAACCAAGCCTCAGTAGCTGTTCCTTGTGGACTCGTTGTTTCTATACTTGCACGCCGTTTATCACGCTATGCGCATGCCGCACGGTTGGATACATCTGTCTCGGTTCCGCTTGCTCGTTCTCGTGGTCGACTCATTAAAGCATCGTTGGCCTGCATGTGTGCCGTTTGGTACCAGCTACTGGGTTAGTTACTCGGTCGCGGATTCTCACGGGCTGTTCGTCTGTAGCCGGGACTTCTCGTCCGTGTCTCGAACCTGCTATCTGGCATATATTACAAATTGGCGTCGCGGGCAGTTCTACAAGTATGAGCAAAAGTGATTTAAGTCCACCGAAGATTGAGTGTTGTGTCCGAGACACAAGTTTGCAGATCCAATCTCTCAGTCGCCAACCGCAACTTTTCAGCCCGGGTGAAGACTTCGCATGCTGGTACTTTCAAGTCAATGGGTACATCGCTACAACGCCAGTAAGGTCACTCGGCTCGATCATCCTCAGTTGCAGATTTTCTTAACCATGAGCGTACTTGCTAATTCACCCGTGGAAAAGATCTGGGCCACTCTCCGAAAATTGTTTTAACTGCCATCCCGTTGCCTTCTACCGTGACACCTTCTTAGCTCGGCGTCAGCCACCATTAGAGCACGCAGATGCCTTCCTCGCAGCTCTCCGAATTCTGGCTCACTAAGGGTTTCCAGATCTTCAATACGCAGATCTTACAAAGTGGATATGTGAGGGGTTCGCGATGGGCCTACTCGACCAATATCTCCGTGACAAGTATACGGTAAAACTTCCTCGTTCTCTGGAGGAGGTTCCAGAAACGGCCAGGCATCGGAAATTTCTGGAGCAAGTCAAAACCGACCGAACCCATCTTGGTCATGATAGTTGTTCAACTTTACGCCCATCGACCGACGTTTTCGCAGCTGATCACAGGCACCATGTTCCAGCACGAAAAACCCCCGTCTAGCACTGCGCATACTCCCGGCGGTTCGGCAAACAAGCCCAGCGCTGTGGACCCAAACCACCTATCGTTTTTCTAAAACCACGAAATAGGTCAGCTTTGCGCACTTGTCAATTATTAGCATCAACTTTCACTAGAAACCTACACTGTAAACCATGGAGGATACCTGGGTGTTTAGATGGTATTGGCGTGCATTTTTGATTAATCCTGGTGCTTCGTGTTCTCTACGCCTTGATACCGCCCACAGCCTTAGGAACGTGCGCACAGTTGCCAGCCAGCAGCCTCGTGTTACCGTCGCCAACCGGGTGGAGTTGCGAACAGAGGTTACACTGCCTACACGCGTAAAACTTGATGGGGTATTAGCCACTCATAACTTTATAGCTTGTCGAAATTTGACCTAAGACGCTGTATTGGGAATGGATTTCCTCACCCGACATGGGTGTACAGTGGCACTTTGATTCGGGACCGTATTGATGAGTCCTGAGCCAACCGTCAGTGATCATCAACAGAACGGTCGTGGAGCGTACGCTATCGCAGCCACGCCTTCAGTAACATCGCATTTCCAAAAGGAGGTCACTGAGTCAATTATTGGACGCATTAACGTTACCACAGAAAACAATGGCCAGTTAATCACAGTGCTACGAGAGTTTGAAGATGCGTTTTTCACAGCTGATTCGCTTGGCCGTACGAACCTAGTTGAACGTGAGATTTATACCATGTCCCACCGACCTATTCGTCAACATGCGCGCAGGTTGCTGGTTCATTACAAACCGCAATTAGTGGCAATGATCAAAGAGACGCTGGACAAACGTATCATTAAATCTTCATCGTCACCATGGGCGTCGCCAATCGTTTAAGTGCAGAAGAAAGACAGGAACTTGCGGCTTTGTGTTGATTATCGAAAGCTTAACGAGGTAACACGTAAAGACTAATTTCCACTGCCCCGTATTGATGCCACATTCGATGCACTCCATGGTTCATGCCGGTTCTCTGCGCTAGATCTTGCAAGTGGTTAATGGCAAGTAGAAGTAAGACCCAAGGATCGTGAGAAAACGGAATTCCCTGTTCTTAACGGCCTATATGTATTTGAAACAATGTCTTTTGGTCTGGTTAATGCTCCGACTACGCTTCAGAGACTAACGCAGAAAGCCCTGATGGGTCTGCCACCAAGTAGCTGTTTAATTTTTGCGGATGACGTAATCTTTTATTTGCGACCTAGTGAGCAGCATAACCGGCGGCTGCGCCTCTTACTACATCGACTGCGCGGGACGGGCTAGAAACTACGTGGTCCAAAATGTCCTTTTCTGTCTAAAGTTAAGTATTTGGGCACATTATCTTCCATTAAGGTGAGAGGACCGACTCGCCAAATGTGAAAAAATTACGTCCTAGCAACAACCTAAAACCAAAGCAGAACTCCGAAGCTTCTGAGGATTGATTTCGTACTATCGACGGTTTATTTTTAATTTTGCGGCCACCTCAGCCCCCTTACATCGTCTAACTGAGAAAGGACGGAAATTCTGCTGGACTGACTGTTGCGGGCCCGCCAGTAACTCCGGCATAATGGCTGTAGGAAGCGGAGTCCAATTTCTTCCCACAACGCAGCAGTGTTCAGCCACTCCGAGGCGCGTCCTAACTGCGAACCTTTTGACAATGCTCATTTGCAATTTACCACCTCTGCGTGGGGACTGTTTTTCCTAACTTAATGACCCATAGCACTGACTGTGATCGCCCTTTGTCGGTCGTAAAAGAGCCTACAGAGGACCACTTGTCTTTTTGTTCTCTTCGCCTCAGTTGGGAGTCGGTCGGGTCGCGTGATTGCGTGTGAATCGTTAGCTGGCCAGCCTTCGCGTCTTAGTCATTAGCGCGCGTCTATCGTACCCCCTCTCGTGTGCGTCCGTTTTCGAGGCCTCAGCGTCTATACGAACAAGTGCGGCTAAGATCGTTCCCACGCTCGTTCAATTTTCCGTCTCACCGGCTAAGCTAGCGTCATAGTAGGCGTGCTCCAACCGTGCGAGCGACAATCTTGTCACGCAATTACTTCAAGTGGCGGCGTTCCCTCAATCATAACAGTGGCGACTCAAATATAACAGTGACGACAGAGTTGACGAACCATGATTGACGAATATACCGATTTAAAATTGATGCTGCAGCAACAGCTTAAATTGATGTCCGTGCCAACCGAAAAGCTTTCCAGTTCTTCCCTTCATGCAGGTCCGAGCGCCAATTCTCAATCAGTGGACCAGGTGGTTAGCGGCATCAGCGAATTTCTGTACGACGCCAAGGCCGGGGTAACGTTCGAATCCTGGTACGAGCGGTACGAGGACCTGTTCACCGTTGATTCGGCTTGCCAAGACGACGCGTGGAAGGTCCGCCTGCTTCTGCGCAAACTTGGTACCCTCGAACACCAGCGTTACCCCAATTTCATCTTGCCGAGGAACCCACGGGACGTTACCTTTGACGACACGGTCCGAACGTTGTCACAGATTTTTGGCGAGCAGTCCTCCCTGTTCAATGCTCGTTACCAATGTCTGCAGCTGGCAAAACGTGATGCCGACGACTTCATCACGTACGCGGGCGTGGTCAACCGTGAATGCCAACGTTTTCAACTTGGCTCGCTCACCGAGGACCAATTCAAATGCCTGATTTTTGTCTCTGGCCTCCAATCTCCTCACGATGCCGGTATCCGGACGCGCCTCCTGTCCAAGCTACAACAGGATGGATCAGTCACACTCCAGAACCTGGCCGAGGAGTGTCAAACGCTGCTCAACCTGAAGCACGATTCTGCAATGATCCAGAACGCCGCCGCACCTGGTATGGTCCAGGCAGTCACAGCACCGAGAGCGCAATCGTCCGCGCGCCTTACCCAATCCGATCGAGCGAAGTCCCCACCCTAAGCGTGCCGATTCTGTGGTGCCTGGCATTACCACCGTGACTGCAAGTTCCGCCAGCATCGTTGTCAACGTTGTGGCAGGGGTATGGCACCGGGATGGTTACTGCCATCCTCCATCTCCCAAGGGGGCCAAAACTGGGCTAGCTCCCACCCGCGATCCAAAGAAGAGGTCCCCGACCCAGACGCACACCCAACTCTGGTCCGGTTGGCAGCTCCCTGAGCCTGCTGGCCACGTTCCAAATCAACACTGCTGATCGGAGAAAATTCGTCGACGTCTTGATCAATGGTCAGTCGGGTCCGATTGCAGTTGGACACTGCGTCGGACATCACAATCATCTCCGAGATCTCTGGCGATCTCTTGGCAAGCCACCTTTCGAACCGACCTCCCAATCTGCCACCAGCGCCTGTGGTGGTCGCGTGCAGCTTACTGGGCGGCTGCATTGCTCCGTCTGCTTCCGATACGTCACGTTCAACGCGATCTGCTACATCACAAATGCGAAGCTCAACGTGCTTGGTCTCGACTGGCTCGAAACCCTTGGCTTGGCCAATCATCCTCTTCGGGCCATCTGCAACGTGGTACAGTCCCCCGACAGTACCAAACGAACGAACCGACGACGAAGCCAGTCAATCCGACCCCGTGTCCCAGGATTGTCAACAAGCCTCAAAGATGCCACCACACCAA
>OX104063.1:222714090-222804369 GCA_944474145.2 Dicrocoelium dendriticum
ACGACATAAATGCTCGCTAAATGAGCATATAGAAGAAATTGGTTATAAGTGAATCATCCGTGATAAGAACAAAATGTCCGAAAGTTAGTTAAACAATACCACGCGATAAAATTACGCAAGTTTACCACAATTTGCGTGAGCGACGTGTGCAAGTAAGGAGAAGATTATCAAGTACGCAGAACAAAACAAATGACATGTAATGAATTTTATCCACACTAAAAAGACCTAGTTTGAGTGTAAGTTGGTTTAGCCCAACCGCGGTGAAGAAGCATCATGAATGCAACATCAGCCTCAGCAAGGGGCATGCGGATGGGAACCACGTTTCATCGACGGAGCCGGCCCACACTCCTTCACAGGCAAACACAAGCACACTGTATTTGGGAATCAAGCGCACACAAGGCGGTGGCTGGACCGTAGTCCGCTCCACACTGACTGCATGGAACCACTCTTCGAGCCTAACACGACCACAAGGACCGTGCACCCTGTCCCCTCCAGCAACGACCAACTGTCTCCTGGAGCCAGTATGGAGGAATTAGTGGGTAATAGACAGGTAGGCACCTTGTCAACATGCACATCAAGCGCAGTCACACTGGGGATATCAAACAGCCAAACACTTGAGAGAGAGAGAGAAAGAAAAAGAGAAAAACTCGATTAATGCATAAGGAAACGGTGACATGAACCTTAGGTTAATGAGCGTATGAAGTATGTTGTTTACAAACAGATCCTAGCTAAGTGCACGAGGTCAGGAAGCATAGTTCACGGAATGCCACGAACACAAAAATTTATGGAAATCGAATACAATTGGCTGAAGCGATGTGTGCAAGTTAATGGAATACGGTACAGGGAGATATTTATATGAGAAAGAAAAGCATTAAGGTAAAAACTGTACACCCACCACCTGAAATAAAGAGACTTAGCATGCAAGCACGCGGTTAGTAAATCGAATTCAGCGTGCCTACAAACGCTGCGCCGGCTCGCCGTAATTCTCTGCAGGACCCGTCGTCGCTTCTGTAGTGACCCCAAAGGACCTAGCTCATGGCCCACTAGACATTTATATGAGAAAGAAAGGCATTAGGAGAGAACCGAAAACACACCACCTGAAATAAAGAGACTTAGCATGCAAGCATGCGGTTAGTAAATCGAATTCAGCGTGCCTACAAACGCTGCGCCGGTGCTGCCTACGTTCACTGCGGGGCCCGTCGTCGCTTCGGCAGTGGTCCCGAGTGACCTCTCTCATGGCTCACTAGGCCTGCCTGACTAAGGCACTCGCGACCGCATGTGCTACAGCACCATGCGCTCGATGTCAATGGAGTACAATTCATTGGTGCTTGACACTTCCGCAACTGCCGCTTCTTCTCTGCATGCATGAGGGCTTTCTCCCGCACTTCAGCAACTGCCTTCGTGATTAGATCGCGCCATGCACGCCGATCAACCGCCTTCGATTCCCATGACCTACAATCAAGATTAGAACGTGTGAGGCTCACTTTAATCATGTCATGGTAACTTAACTTTGATTTCCCAGCATGCCGCTTCCCTATACTCAGCTGACCGTATAAGCGTTGTTTCGGTATTCGCGTCGAATCCATACGGCTCACATGACCGAGCCATCTCAGGTGTCGCAGTAAAAGTATGCAGTCCACTGCATACATCCCACTTCGGCGCAACACTTCCGTGTCTGCAACACTGGCGCCCCAGCCGATCCGCAAAATTCGTCGCAGACACTGCCGATGAAACCGCTCGAGATATCGTACATCCCAACGGTACATCGTCCACGTTTCACTGCCGTATAGAAGAACGGACAGTACCATGGATTTGTACACCATCAGCTTCGTGCCAATGCTAAGCTGATGGTTGTTCCACACTCGGTACTCAAGCTTCCCGAATGCTGCCGCTGCCGCCTTCGACACGCGATTACGCAACTCAACGTGTAGCTGCTGATCAGTCGACATCACACTCCCAAGGTAGCAGAAGCGGGAGGTGGTTTCCAATACTTCAGCACCAATGCTGAATTGCGGCAATATTGAATATTGCACCTCCGGTGAAGGCTGAAAGAGACAAACAGTTTTGCTTGTGTTGATGGTGAGCCCGAATTTGACTGCTGTCGAAGCCAGAGCACCAGTGATATGCTGCAACTCATTTGCGCTGGGTGAAAACAACGCACAGTCGTCAGCAAACAGCAACATACGGATAGTTGTCTCACAGACTAGAGTTCTCGCACCGAAACGACGGATGTTCAGCAACCCACCATCAATACGGTGCTAAACACGAACACCGTAAGCACAAGCGGCATCAAAAGCACAAGACAACATTGCATGAAGATAGATATTAAACAGGGCAGGAGCTAACACACAGCCTTGCTTCACACCAGAGACAACTGTAAAGTCATCAGAGGTCTCTCCACTCAGCTGCACCCTCGCTCGCATACCACTGTGAAGACATTCAATTAAACTTACAAACTTACGCGGGCAACCAAACTTACCCAACACCAGCCACAATGCCTCGCGGTTCACCGTATCAAATGCCTTGGGGAAATCAACAAAAAGCGAGTACAATGGCTGGTGTCGTTCTCTGCACTTCTCTTGCAACTGACGAGCCGCAAACACCATATCTATAGTGCTGCGACCCGAACGGAATCCACATTGCTCTTCCGCCACGTTTGGTTCCAAAATCTGTCTCACGAGGCAATTGAGCAGGATTCGGGCAATCACCTTGCCCACACAACTCAGCAAGTTGATGCCACGATAATTCGTGCAACATTGCCTGCTCGCTTTGCCCTTGTACAGTGGTAGCACAAGGGCATCCTTCAGCTCAGCAGGCACCTCCTCCTCAATCCACACGCGTTGCACCAAGTGGTGCAGCGCAGTCAACAAGGCGGGTCCGCCGTGTTTCAATACTTCAAGTGGGATCCCGTCACCCCCGGCACATTTGCCGTTTCGCAGCTGAGCAAGTGCTCTCTGCGTCTCATCCAGTCTCGGCGTATCCGCCAGATCCGCCTTCACATTGTGCTGCTTCAGGTCATTCAATGTAGGCCAGTCGATCTCTGAACGGTTGTTCAAGAAACATTCAAAGTGTTTCCGCCAGACCTGCATTATGTCTGCAGTCTGGGTGCAGGTAGCGCCTGAACTACCATCGATCAGTGTCCTCAGCGGCTCCAATCTCGGTCCATACACCGTCTTCAAGGAGTCAAAGAATTCCTTGTGTTGACAGCGTTCGGCGCAGCATTCCATCTGCTTCGCCTTCTCCGTCCACCATGCATTTTTAATGCGACGGAGCTCTCGGGTCAGTCGCCGTCGAAGTTTGCGAAACTGACTACTCTGCCCCAAGTCACTGGGGTCTGCCACATGTGCAGCAAATGCTGCGTTCTTCTCTGACACCAATGCGTCAATCGTCACATTGTTGTCATCAAACCAATCAGGCCGCTTACAGTTTGCGCGCCCGATGGTCTCCTCGGCAGCAGCTGTCTCCTGGTCGCGAATGTGGTGCCACAGGTCGCCCACTGTGGCTATACAGTCCACATCACCACACAGGCGTGCAGCCATCGCCTTCTCCAGCTCAGTACGTTTCGCCACAGTACCGAGGGTGAGAATGTTAAATTTACGCGGATTCACGGCGGGAGTGCAATACATAGATTTACGAAAATATATGTACAGTTTGGTCTGAACCAATTTGTGATCAGTGCCACACTCAGCTCCACGCAGTACACGTGTCATGCGCACTTCACGCATATCACGCTGACGTACGATGACATAGTCGAGCAGGTGAGCGTGACCACTCCGTGGGTGCGTCCAAGTTGCTATATCACTCGCACTCAGTGCAAACCGAGTGTTCGTGATCGTCAGGCCGTGAGTGGCACACAGTGAGAGCAGCCTGTCACCGTTCGCATTCGCTGAACCAATGCCATGCGCACCGATAACATCTGTCCACGCTGATGCATCACGCCCAACGCGCGCATTGAAATCACCCAGCAGAAATAGTCGGTCGCTCCTCGGCACAGACCGTATCACGGAGGATAGCTCAGTGTAGAACTGATCACGCGTGTCATCAGGATAACACATGGTCGGACCGTACGTGCTTATGAAAGTAGCAAACTTACCTCTTCCGAGTCGTAGGCGAACAGTCATCAGTCGCGCGCTGATGCCCGTTGGTTCACCCACCAGCTGGCCATTCAGGCGGTCGATATTGCAAATCCGACCCCATGTTCACGTGGTGCTGAGGCGGCGTTCCCCACCCAGTAGAATGTGTAGCCAGCACCTGCTTCATGTAACTTACCTTGCTCAGCGAGCCGAGTTTCACTGAGCGCCGCAATATCGATGTGGTAGCGCGCCAGCTCCATTGCGACCAGTGCAGTGCGTCGCTCCGGGTGCTCGCTGGAGTTCCGGTCCAGTAGTGTGCGCACGTTCCAGCACCCGATGCTGAGTGCTTTGCGCGCAGGCATACCATTGCATTGGTGGGCAATCGCACGCGGGGTGGTCGTTGTGCTTCGGAGGTTTGCTTGAGGGACTCCACCCGGAGCCTTTGGCTCAATAGCCTGACCCACAAGGCAGTGGGTGGTTTGGAGGTTTGCTTGAGGGACTCCACCCGGAGCCTTTGGCTCAATAGCCTGACCCACAAGGCAGTGGGTGGTTTGGTGGTTTGCTTGAGGGACTCCGCCCGGAGCCTTTGGCTCAATAGCCTGACCCACAAGGCAGTGGAGAGCAGATCCAGCTCGGGAATGTGATTGCAGCGACAGATTGGGATCTGCTTGACGGCCGTCACACGCAGCCTTTGAGGTTCTGGAACAATTATCATATGTTTTGCGACCGTAGTAGGATACGCACCTGCGACCACGGCCAGACGCAGGTGGGTTTTTGGCGGGTTTGCACCAATTTGACCAGGGGCTGCCTGGCTTGAGGCGGGCAGTAGCAAACCATTGAACACACGGAGGTGTCCTCCCACCGTCAGAGACAATGCGTGGCACTCGTGCTCTACGCCAATCGAGCATTGAGAATATAACCCGTAAACCTGTTGGCTCCCATGGCTAGGTTTTACGGGAAGTGGGCCATCGGCCACTTTTAACCTCCGGAGAGGATGGACTAGGATACTGCCAGGGCGCCCAATCCCGACAGGAGAACGACTCGGGTCCTCAGCCAAAGCCTTCGATTAAATGAACACCCGAAAGGCAGCGGGTCTAGCACATGGTCAGTTAGCTGACTCATGCGGATTGGTGTCCTGGATCTTAGCAGGGAGAAGGGCGAAACCTAACTCCCACCCAGCGGTCGCCACGTGGAGGCGCCCAGGACATGAGACTATGGCGCAACAGTAGCAGCAGTGGGTAGACCATCTGTCAGGATCTAGCCACCACCAGCCTCAGCGCACCATAGGCTCTCCCGCCTCATACACAACAACTATCTGCATACATACACATGTATTACTGGTTAACCTGAAGTTCCTTTGTGCAATTACCTATCATACAGGTTTGCATTACCATGATCCTACCTTTACAGACGTGGCTCGCACTACCGATGATAAACTATTTCTTTATATCTTTATTTATTTAAATACGTCACTTCGTTCGTCCATACTCTTCCTGCTTCCTGGAAAGTGGTGCTTTCCCACAGCTAGTGGAAGAATAGCATCCCACTACTTTTTATAGTTGATTACCTCATATAATTTAAGACTGCAGAAAATCTTTGAAATCCGCCGTTACCACTCTTATGAGGGAGGTTACTGACGCCATCTGTAAGAAACTAAACATCTAAAGGTCGGCGCTAGGTTAAGCAGATTGGGGTACCTATGGGGGAAATGAGTCTGGCGACGGCTGATTTTACCTAGTGCTAAAGGTTCGTGAAGTTATCTGGACTGTGACATCACTAACAGCTATGTGCTTTTCATGGAAGTATAGTTTGCATTCTATCAAATTATCCAAACTTACACAAGTAGATAAGATATATGTATTGGATTGAGATTTGATTGAGAATTAGTAGAACTAAAATAAATAGGTTGCTGTAGCATCACAGGAATGATATAGCTACAAAATTTATGCGTACCCAAGAACCAAGCAAAGTTGTCAAATTGTCGCTAGCGGATTCCTCGGTATCCACTGCTGCTATCAGTCAACCCCGCCAGTCTGAGGAAATCACTATCTTCAAGTCAGCCCTAAGTACGGACCATAATACATTCACCGACTGTCAAACAGCGATGACTTCTACTTGTTGGCAAATTTGATCGTCTTGTATGGACTTGATTTTGAAATTACATGTTTTGTCAAATAGGACGTCAAACCAGATTTGCGTGACTCATAATCCACGACAAATTCTGCAAGCTACTGACAAGTTTTCCCGATGATTTGAGCATGCAAGAAGTATGTATTAAGTATCTTCTTTCTAAGCAACAGCCCCACGTTATCTTAGCGGCATTTCTTCTCATGCTTATATGAACCGTTCAGATAAAAGCTTGTGTACTCCGTACACATAAGTGTGGTCTTGTGGGTTAAGCTTATATCCTGAGTAACTGCTACATTTCACTCCCTCTTAATAAAGGCAATATAGATATTTGCGGATACATTTTAAACAAACTATAGGGTGCAATTTTGAACTTGCGTTCATTACCAGCTGTGACGGTTGTATTGTTGACACCAGCAATTAAACGGTCGTACTAAATCTGTAGTGTCTATTAAAAACGGGAATGGAAGTGCTTCATTTGGTTACTTTCGTTGTACCCAGGTGTCATGCGTTAAATGGTGTCTGACGCCTGGGTTAACTAAAAAACATCATGTTTTATTTATTTTGCTAGCCGAGGAGAATGAAGCCCGTAGACATTCGGCGCAATCTGGAAGCGGTAACGAAAAGAGAAAAGAATGTAAGTCTATCTTTCCAGTAGAAGTAACATGTCCTACTTCTAGGCTAACATCTTATATATTAATTGGATACAATTGTATGCAGCTGTCAGTTACTTCCGTCGCTTTATTACTTTGATTCTTTTCCCAAATTACGGGAGTATGAGATGCCAGCATTTATAAGAGGTACTGGCCAATAGTTTGCATTAGCTAATCCGAAGAGTAGTTGAAATAATTTTGCCTTCCGAATTCATATGTAAACTGCATGAAAAGAGCATGACAGACTTAGAAAATAGATGTTTGCTTTAGGCAACTGAAGTCGCTACTGTCGGAAGGCAAAGCTGCACACTGCAAAATTGAAATAAGTTAAAAGAAATATAAACGCTGAACAGTAGAACCAAACATTCACAAAACGGACTTGCCAGTCAGTTCTCGGAAGAATTGTAGTTACTTAGTTTGGCTCAGAAGCAATAGGTTACTATAATCTACAGCTACTACAATCTTTGTAAACATTGATTCAGATTTACGACTGCATGACTTCAGTCACGCGAAACATCAACAGGCGAATGACATATATGTATACCGGAAACCTGCAACCTTCGACCGACTCACGTACTATCGCTCTTGCTTGTCAGTTTATTGTCGGACATATTGATGAATGCGCAGTAGGTATTAGTTTGCACGCAACCTGTAACGTTGTGGCTCGTGTATAGATAATAGTTGCAATCAACTTATAACTCCTTCGCAAATAAGTATCGTGGACGCAGCTGTTAAACGTCGTGTTCATTCCTACTTACACCAATATGCATATGAAATATGCACAGAAATAAAGTAAAACAACCAGAGAGAATAATTAAATACAGGACATCTCAACATGTTTGCGTTGGACAAGGAGGCATTTCTCTTTAACTCATTTTCATTATCATCAATGCACGTTAGTTGAGGGTGAGAACTACACCTTAGCTAATATGCCACAATACAAAGAGGTAAGACACAAGGTTATACTACAAAAATTTCAAAAGCAGCTAATATAAATTTAAATATTATACTATGCATTTGGCATGAGATCGGAATGGTAGGGAGAATCTAAAAGGGAGGGGAATGGAAAAGAAACTCACCAAACAAACGCCACTGGGGCCGCCTCTTGGTCATATCAGCAAGTTTGTCCAAACAAACGGGTTCATCCATCTTAAAGACCCCAACCAGGCAGTCGGGATACACCAACCTATTGCAGAACTCAGTTCTACATATACAGACGTTTAATCGGCACAGACGACTAAACAAAAATTACAGCATGTTTAACATGTTAAACTCCTCAATATAAATTGCAGGCTCAAGTCCATAACTAACGACCATCCTGAGACGATGAAATTTCTCCTTAGCTTCAGTTAACCAAACGGTGAATCACTCACGCGAATAGACTTCAATCCGAGTCCAGTAATCTTATCCGTCAAGTCCGCCTCCCATTGGCTGTTTGGCTCGCTCGGTTCGTCCACCTGCTTATTATGATCCGATAATGCCATCACACAAGCAACCCCAAATTCGAAGTGAGGGTTTTCATTTCTCTCGCCCAAGTCTGCACTTGGCCTCCCCTCCTCCTCTTCCAACCGCGCCCCTTCGGCGCGCAAAGGATGCACATCACGGAATTCGGTGTGTTGGCACGCGCAACAGGTGGCCCAATCATCGGAGCATGGTGCGTGATATAATGATGCTGAGCGGTTCACTCGCTCTTCCTGCACCAAATACTGGACGCCGAATACACTCAATGCTCTCGCGGTGCTCCCACCAGACATGAGCTACGCTTCCAAGACAGCGATGATCGAACTGACTAGCCTCTTTATGTCTGTCGATTTGATGGGCTAGGTTTAACAACCGTAGAAGGGGGTTGAACGGACGGCGGCATTATAAATGCGCTTCAGGGCGAGCATGATGCCACCTCTCCGCCACGGGTGGCGGAGATTGGCAAAAGCACCTCGAGCTTTTGCTATACGGTTGGTAATCTCATCTTTGATTCCACGGGCGCTAATATAGCTGCCGAGGTACTTGATTCTCTGAACGACTTCTAGCTGATCACCATCAAGGGTCAACACAGGAGTAGGTCCTTGCCAACTTGGAGAAGAAGTTTACATTTCGATGGAGCAAAGCATAGCCGAAACCGACTGACAGCCAGTGCTAATCGGTGCAGTGCAGTCTGGCAAGTTTGTGCGCTGTCACTTATGAGGGCAATATTGTCCGCATACTCTAATTCAAGCATTCGCTCACCAGGAAGTAGCTGCACACCTTCAAGGTCGCCTCCAGCAAACGCTGCTTCCATGTATCGTCAATGGTGAACTTAAATAGGAAAGGTGACAGCAGGCAACTTTGTCTCACTCCTAAAGGGATAAGGAAATGCGGCGACAGTTTGCCATAAACCCTTAGTCTGCCCGAATGAGAATGTTTACAAATTTATCATGCACACGTTTTCCCAGCAGGCAGTCCCAAAGGGCACATCGATCCACCAAATCGAAGGTACTTTTGATGTCGAGAAGCACGAGAACGGTGGGTCGCCAATAAACATGGCGGTGCGCCAAAAATTGTCGCAAATTGAAGATGTAGTCGATGCAGCCTGGATTTCCTCGTTACCTGGTTTGCGCTTCGCGGATCTGCATTTCACGAGCGCCAGTCAATCTGTGGGAAACGACAGAAGCAAGCACTTTAGAGACAATTGAGAGGAGACTGATCCCTTTATAATTGCCGCGTTCCGAAGAGCAGCCTCCCTTGAAACTTGGGACTATGATGGAGCGGCTCCAATCTGTCGATACAGTATACTGCTCTCAAATTTCCACTAGCAACTCGTGTAAAACTACATCAGCAGATCTCTTGAATTTGGAGAGGACTGGGTAAATTATCTCTGCCCCTGCGGCCTTATGCAGTTTCAACAATTTGATCTCCCATTAGACTTCTTCGCGTGAGGGTGGATCTAAGGAGGCTTCCCGTGGACAAAGGCACCCAAGGATTGAAAGAGAAAGCGATAACTCTGATTGTTATACTGCCTTGCTAAGTGTTCGGCCCAAAGCTCCAAGCGCATTGATAGGCTAAGTATCCTTCTTTGGTTTAAACGTATTTGGAGAGTCTGCTCAGTGACTTGAAAGTAATACATAATTGGGACGATTGTGATACAGCGTTTAAACAAACCATCTATCTAGGTTCCACTCTAAACTGAAACGAACTTTGTCGCCGTACAGCGCTAAACCTTTTTGACGGGCGCCTATTAATCTGTGAGCGCATAAGGATTTCGTGCGATCATACCCTGGCGTTTTCGATTCTGATTATTAGGCAATGACTTTCACATGCATGTATGAGTGGACGAATCGAACCGAACAACAGGTAGGATGCTGTTCAAGTTGCATCATTTTAACAAACTACAAGCCCGAGTTCGTCAAAACTCGGGTGTGTTAACGAAGCCGTCGCTTGGAGTTCCCACCCTCTTCCCATGGATTTTTCTACTGAACATGCCCCAGATATTTAATCCGTCGAGACTGGTCTGCACGCGCCCCAGTTCAGCACCGAGTGCGCTTTGTAGTCCCATTGGTTTGCAGTTTAGTTGTTATCTTGTCAGCCTGGTCGAAGTAGGTTAGATCAGTCAATCCACACTCTAAGACAACAGATCAAGATGAAACTATCACTATGTTTTTTCTACCAGCCAATTTTGAGGCTGGTAGGAATGGTTGTAGGATGTTTTAGGCGCAGGCTGGAATGGCGTTATTCGTGAAGTAAAACAACATTGCTCAAACATTTTTTAGAATCTACTTTTTCTGCGCTATCTATTTAAAACTCCATATGTGCGTTTAGTATGTGCTATTTGGTCCCCATACCATAACCCATGCCTTCCCCATCCAAAACTACTGCACGACTTAATCCCAAACTAATTGGAAGGAATCATTTGGAGGTGTAAGTGCTATTTGCTAAGTTTGGTAAGTTGGATTGGATTACCTACAATGTTAAGTAATATTTTCAGCCTATGACACCCCATTGGAAGTTTGCAGGGGCCTCATACCGTCTGTCGTTAAATTTACCAATTTATTTCTTTAGCGCTTGCGTCTACGAAATTTTAACTCAGATCAGGTCGTTTAGTTGTTTGTGCAAAGATGATTGTTGATATAGCCATGAAGATGTGTCCAAGTATGCGAAGAATTGATTTGAGTACACGTATGAGCAGGCGCAACGAGTAGCAAGAGAAGCTAAATTTGGCTACGGGGTTCCAGCTGACTATTATGAGTCACATATTCGAAAAGTTTTCAATCAAATTTAGTGCATCTCAAGTGCAATGCATGTGACTAAGTTCTTCGAGTGGAAATTTCATGGGGAGACATTTCCAGTAATTTTAGCACAATACCTTCCATTTGATGAGCCCAATTCTTTACACGTTTCTACACATACGGCAAGTTAAATAAAAGAGAAGAACACACCCCTACTTTTGCTGGATGACTCTCCACGAAATCCGTAATACGTGGCCGAATCAAATCACTCGTGTATCTCGTAAACAGAGACGCACGGTGGGAAGCAGCAATAAAAAACGCGAATAATTTAAACTTACGTTCACCTATGAATTATTATAAAGTAGCATCACTGGAACTTGTTTTATATCATTACTCAAAGTAATGAAGAAGCACGGCATTTATCGATTGGGTCAACTACTGAAATAGCTTGGGATCAGCATTTTCTCTAGATATACGCACACTTATTTTCACCTTGCTTGGATGTTCAGTGGTAATAGTACTGTAAAGGATCACGGAATTTTACACCGAACTTGATTTACACTAGTAAGCAGTTGGTGTTATTCATATGTGTGCAATTCTTGCATGTAAGATAATAGTTTGACAACTTCTGCGTCGGCCGCCTGTCACCAGTTTCTTGCAAATAATGCATTGATCAAAGCGCTCCCCAGAGGTCATAGTGTGAAGGAGCATACACTGTTTTTTAGAGCCAGAGGCTTTTGCTTTTTTAAGGATATATTTATTACCTGGTAAAGGTGCGTATAATGAAAACATGAGCTAATGACCAAACCTCGCTTTCATATTCGTGTTTCGGAATGGGATTTACTTGGCTGTAGTTGCCTTAAAATGGAGCAGCCGTTTTAATATGCTAACAATGCTATTTTCGTTTCTCCAGTTGATCTTTGGCCACCTATCACGGTTATTGTCACAAAAGCAGATGTGAATTGCCTTCAGACGGGTGAACAAGCAACCCGTCGCGTTCATATGTGTCATGGTGAGCGTAATTTTAATAATCTAAGTTACACAAACCATCGTAGAAACCAAATCGCTATTACGACAATGAATGCAACAAAAGCTTTACAATGAATATCAAGACTCATTTTCTGCACTTCGCACTAGCTGTTGTTGCAAAGCCTCAGGAGAATTTTAACTAGTTAAAATGATCATAGCTGTCCTTTGTTTGACTGTTTCTTAGGAGCTTATTACTAGGTTGCTTTTCCTTAGTGGAGTGACTGTATTTCAAAGGTTTACAATTTACCATGACGAAGCAATCAAAGCAAGACGCAACTAATGTTTAGAATAGCCCGATGCAGTGATTCCACACGTTGAGTTTATCGCAGTGCATTGAAATGTAACATTTGGGAGGAAAAGAGGTACAATAACCATCTAGTTTCACAAATACTAAGCCGGGTGACTAACAGTTTCAACTTTAGTAGTATAATATCGGCCTTCAATTAGTTTCGCTCACATAATGGCATAATCATTAGTCGGTACTGTGTACCGATGCTTCGCAGCTATGCAACCACCATCAGTTGTATGTGGAACAAGGATACTGCGAGGATCGCTCTGTCCCTATGCTGGATCCAACCCGCGCCTTCAGATTACAAGGCATTGTCGATAGGGAAGGTTACGGGCCTGCAACTTTATCCCTTATGCTTTTCGTCTTGTTATCTCTGAAATCCTCATAATGTACATTACAGCAACATTAAAGTCAATGCACGTTAGCTACAGAGAATTTACCACACTTCCCCGGCCTGCGAAGAAGTTGAAAGCATCGAGGTAGTAAAACTTTACAAAGTAATTGGTACGTGATTGCGCTTTCGCATTGCATGTTAGATAGGTTAAGCAGACATTTTTACTGTATCACATCCTCAGTAATTCCACTGCTGATTGTTTCTAGGGGACGGTTGTCCCGTAATGGAAGACTTTGTGGAAACACTAGTTAAAGAGCGATTTGTACCCTACTTCTATTGCCTGTGCAACTATTTACAGGAGCAACATCCTAGGTCATTATCTCCTTTTATTTCTTTTGAGTAGTGTGGGAAGCTAACCTTTATTGAGACGGTCTTCCCTACTTAAATTTTCTCCAAATTTTGCGTACGTGTAACTTACTAACTATTAAATTCCCAATGTTTAGTTAGGTATCAAAACTACGCCATTGACCTCGACGGAAATTTGGACAACAAATAATTAAGGAACTCAGATCCGAAGGTAAAACGAAGATGACTTTGTATTTGGCAGGATGTCGGTAAGTTATTGCTAGGAGGTGACTTGTCATTTTACCGAGATTTCGGCGCAACCCTATCTCTACAGCGGGCTTTTATTACAAAGAAATTTGTCGAGCGGCACCACCGTGCGTCTTTGCTTTGACTCGACAATACGGTCTTGTGTATTAGACCAGTATCGCCGCTGATCTCGTAAGTTTGTTCATACTAATTCCAGAGAAATAAAGTCTGCCCAGCACTAGTAGACTAGTTATGTAAGCGAGTTTATATACGGTCACCTGACTGCAATCATGGGGATAAGTCCACGCGATAACCAGAAAATGCCCCAATGGAGCGTTGCTCATAACAAGGGATTTCTCATTGTGGCGAAAATTTGGCTATTATCCAAGTATACAGGAAATAGAAATACCTTAATCACATACGAATATGTGCATTCACACATCTCAAAAAGTTGAACTGTTCAATTAACATAAAGTTTTTTTCGGTTGCTTGAGATTCATCAGGTCTCAGTGTAGAAATATTTAGTCATTAAGCAGCACTATTTCATAGAAGTGAATCTAAAGATTCTGTGGAAACAAAAAGCGCACCTTTCATACAAAATTAGATGAACTACTTATGTAGACTATTTTATATCATGCGAATTATCCTAAACTTTCTAAAACAGAATAGCGGAAAGGGGGTATAACTTCCAAAATTTTGCTGCGCTAGTTTCATTCCTATATTGGCACGCCTACCTCATTTCATGAATTTCTCGGTAATACTCTCCTTACTGGTAACCGAAAACTGGTTGAAATACATATAGTTAAATGTATCGCTGTAGTCTTGCGCCCCATCAACACGTTGCAAGTGTTAAATGGAAAATGTCCACCTTTTGATCATCTGAACTCGTATGATGACTTCCCATGCAAAGTGCAGTGAAAAGGTTGAGATGAGCAGCAGCTAGAGTTTCGTCGACCAACCAGTGGGAAGCACACGTTTTCACTAAGTGAGTAAATCAGTACTGAACAGTTGTCAACAACAGCAGGTCGCGTGTGCATCGGGCTGTGCTCACCACCCGGTCGAAATAGCTTTTTCCATCCAAACCAGTACTGCAGTGTAAGGTAAGTCTATAATCGGTGTAACATTTCGAGTACACTTAATTCTATAATTGTAGCATGAGTATTATAGCTACTTGCTTCTAAATAACCGCATACAATTTATCACAGGTCTTCCGTTCTTTGGTACAATGTCCACAGGCTAGCTCGCGGCTACTTTACAGCGACATGGTCATTCAAATACGTCTGTGCCGTGGTGCTTGCACTTTTTTTGTAACAAACGGCTGGAGTGTAGTGTTAACATGCATCCATTTTAACCCCAAACGTGCCGTAAATCGAGTAAAGTTATGA
This sequence comes from Dicrocoelium dendriticum, assembly GCA_944474145.2. Classification (NCBI taxonomy): domain Eukaryota; kingdom Metazoa; phylum Platyhelminthes; class Trematoda; order Plagiorchiida; family Dicrocoeliidae; genus Dicrocoelium; species Dicrocoelium dendriticum. Next base: position 222,728,771 of record OX104063.1, read on the forward strand.
ATGTTCATCAAACAAATCTTTTCGGTACTAAACGATTGTGTTCACCATCATGGGGGTAAACGTACGGAAGTGGATACCACCATTCAAGGGTGGTAAACTACAATATATTTTAACACCTTTGCTGCCGTGGTGTGCTGTCCATTTCCGTCACCAAAGTCCTAGCAATTTTTCCGATATATGATTCTCAAACAATGTGTTTAATGACAAGATTACGTTGTTCGTGTATCATGAATCCAGCCGCTGGCACAGTTTAATCCCTATCAGGTTGAAATTTGTGTTTCTGTCAAAGAAATCGCCTCTATTTTACCTAACTGGTATCAAGTCGAAGTGGGCTTTTGTGACGCTTTAACTAAGGTTCCGGTACTTATACCCTATTGCGCACTCACGAAAATATATCATTAAACGGGCATGTAGTTTGCCGCAGAAAAGAGACATTTATATGCAACACAAAAAGTGCAAGTTTGCGCTAGCACGAAGAAATTTCAAGGTAGCAACGTGTGCTCTTCAAAATTTAAACTAATATAGAATGCAGTGTTATGAGAAACAGGACAACAAACTGTTATACCAACACGCAAACTAAAGGCGGTTATGAACTTCATGCAGATGCGCAAAAATTAAGTAAACGTGATTATTATCTTAGAATAAAGCAAGAATCGGGGGAGAAGTTGCACGCTAACAAGATACTTTGATTCACCTAGGTCATCAAACTTCAACCACAAAATTAAGTTACAGTACATCGGAAAAATTTAACAGAAAACCTTTTTAAGGAAACGAACCTCTTATAAAAGGACTGTTTTGACGCATATCGAAACCAAAAGCCGGATAAAATGCGTTTGTCTGCAAGTATATAATCACAATTACAAAGTTTGATTGTATTAAGGCATCATTCAAAGCAGGTGCGCTGATACATTTGAGTTTGGTTCAGGTGCGATTGGTTTGTTTGGTCGTAACCGTATTTGTGTGGCATTCAAAATCATACAAAATCAACATAAGAAGAAATCTGCTGATATTGAATATACCGATAAATCACCTGACTTCCTTTACCGGTGAAGATAGTTTACAACCAATTTAGCATTTAGTAATTGGGCTTATTGCAAGTTCTTAAAAACTAATAAATCAAGAAATGTGACAAGTAAGTCCCTACGCAGAAATTTACAACCAAAAAGGAACCTGCCAAACATTTTATCAGGTAAAGCGGGTGCTAGTATCTACAAGTCAAACTTAGAGCAACTGGATGGGCACTGCTTTCAAAATCAGAGTACAACAAATTAGGAACGCATTGACACGTATTAAGAATAGAAACCGTATTGATCACAAATTTTTATTAAACCCAGTTGCTCTGTTATGCATAAGATACAGAATCCGACTTGACCCAGTTTAATTTCTTGTTGCACTGATAAATGCTATCTCCCAATGTATTGCTGAAGGGTACATTTTACTTTGAATACTTACAGTACACAAAAGTAGATTCCCTCGTATCATTCGGTTTTTATGCACACTAATCAACGATTACCCTGAGCAGTACTGACCCACGTCACTTGTGACCTCAGGAGGGCTACTCTGACTCATGTAGGCATATTAACACATGGCTTATAAGTGGACGACTTTTAGCAGATTCTAAGGAAGAGGGATCTATCGCAAACTTCGTCCGTCGCACAAGCTACCTGTTAAGTTCATTGCGCCAAACACATTACTTAGTTTAAGCATACAACAGCACTAATTGGTAGTGACTAAGTAGCTGTATATATTTCATATACTTAGCGCTTGTGATCTTGCTAAAAGCTTACATTTCGGATTTTGAATATTTCGGCCATCGGGGCATTTTTATCTAAAGTGCTTAAAAAATATGATCAATTTTCTGAGTTATTATATCCTATTAGGAAAGGCTTTTGTGTAATAAATATGATGGGATTAAAGTGTTGACAGACTTAAGATATCCAAGTGCACAGAAAGCAATTGAAAAGTAATAAAAGTGCAATTGTTTTTGGGTTTAGCGATTTTCTTGAAGTTTCGCATCTGGTTTACGAAATTAGTCTTATCGAATTAGTATTGGTATATGTCTATATAACAAAACAACAGATTTTCCCTGCGTTTCATTAAGCTTAAGTCAAATTTATATGGGAAATGTAGTAGAGTTATAATACCAAGACAGCTGGTATTGCTTCGAATTTATTGTTCTTGATGTCTTTTTGCAAATTATGGAGCAGCTTAGTTTCTGGGCTGGTTTCAGCTTGCAGCTACGCATGCATTTTTATTGTAATTCAGAATTTTTCCTTCTGTGTGCAGGAAATTGGCTGGAGAGACCACAAGTAATTGGTCAGAGCCGCAACCTAATTGTCTTCTATTACTTTATTCACTCCATTAAAATTGATTTACTGCTACTTTCTCGATGATGGTGAAGTGCAGTCTAAATGAGGACTCCACTTAGAGTTTTGCTACAACAACTGGTTTGTTGGTAGGTAAGAGAATAAAACCAGCTAATGACGATGGGGAGCTAAAAGGCATACGTCTTTTTGCCCCGTCGATGTATTATGGGGCGCGCGCTCAAAGTATCGTCATTTATTACCGCGCACTGTCAACGCAGTCCAGCTGTGCGATGCGAAAAGGGAACGTCGTGGAATTTCATGAATTCCGACAGGGATTTCGCCCTTAATATTGTCTCCGACAAACTGTCCCACTATTTAACTACTCGACGCTCAAAGCATAGAGGGCGAGCTATCCACTTCAGATCTTTTACCACGAGCTTGTACCGTTGCCCGCGTGTTCTTTTTGGTGCACACACGTGTATCAGCTACTCGGATATAGAGAAGTCACCCAAGACAAAACACATAAAGTGTTCGTGAGCCGGATTTTCGCACTTTGCCACGGGTGCTCTTAATATGCGCGGGTGAAACATGCTCTAACTTTGATTTCATAATGAAGGAGAAGAGGCGATTGGCAATCTATTCATGAATTTTGCAGACTGCATTTGCTCATCCAAATGGTGCGTAAGCCGTTTCCATATAGCCTGTCCGTGTTGTAGACGGGGATTAAGTCGCAGCGTGAGCGTACTCTAAGCTTCTTCACTGTAGGTGTGGGATGTAGCGGTTGACCAGCCTGAGTGTATGTATGTTCATTACTATGATTATCCAGCTACGTAAATAACGATTTCACTGGGTTGCCCAGAAGCCGGACATGTACACGGCAGTAGCGATCCCGCTAAACCATGTCGCAGACATCAGGAGCCTCATTTCCTCCCCAACTCTTCAAATTATCTGCAAACATGCACGCGGTATCCAAAGAAGTTTGTGTGTTTCTTTGCTGTGGATCGGGATCACAATGCTCCCTAACATTGGGTCTTGAGGCAACACACTGTTAAAGGGATATCGCTTGGTTAGATGATAAACCATCCACCCAAAGAAGAATTCTACGATCCATTAGTGCATTGAGTCAACAACAGTGCAAATTTTCAGCTTACGTAGGTGAACCTCATGGCTCACCTTGTCCAATGCTTTGCTGCAGATAATGTAAGTCACGTCGACAGACTTCATCCGGTTTATAGCTTTCAACCATTCGTGCTGCGTCACCAATACGTTAGTGAAGCATGAGCAGCCGTTTATAAAATCGCGCTGTGTTAACGTTAGAAGATCTGTTAGTTCCAGCCGCTGTACCATGCTATTTTGCGCGATTTTCTGGGTACGGTAAGCAAAACTGAGGTCAAAAAATTGACCTTCAGTTCTTTACTTTTCTGGAATCACCGCCTTTTGGAGTCGGCCTTCCACCCGGTCGTTCAGAAATTGACCCACACACAGAGACATCTTGAACAGGTCTGCTACTGGAGACAAGATGATAGCCGATAGTTACTTGAGAATCAGAGAGCCGCCAGGCTTTGTGCCGGCATGACTGACGAATAGCTTGCCACATCCTTCACACCGCAGTCCGGGCGGCTATAATTGTTTGAGGCTGCAAAATTCTAAGTAAGTACAGGTGCACGGCCATTTACAAGTTCCGAAGCGACGTTTAACACCAATGGGAGTGCAAACTCAGCGCTGGAAGTTTATGGGCAGTCCAGCAGTGCTCTCTAACATAGCTACGTCACTTCCATATCTCATGCGTCGCTTTATTTGGACAAAGTTTATCATCTCTATTGTGTTCGCAAGCTGCACTTCGAATTACTGAAGCTTTTGTGCTTTTGCGCTGTTGCATTAAATTCTCTGTCTCTTGGACACCTCATATTGGTCGGCAGAACCAGACTGGACGAATTAATATTATAGCACGCTTCACCAGTGAGGCAACTGACAATATGTCTTGCGAATTAAACTGGACCATGCGCCCAGCTTTCCGATACATAATAGGGTACGAATCAAGCGCACAACAATGGTACACCATTTTTATGATAGACCAAAGGACTTCAGCAGACGCTTCCTGCGGCAACAACCAATCCACTTCAACAGCGGTTGGGATGAAATCATCGGAGTCCATTTCCCAGTGGTTGTAGGATGATCACTGTGGACGCGAGCATGACTGCAGCAGCTCTAAACTGGCTATGACCACTAAGTGATCACTCGCCACCAGTAGTCCATAAAACTGAACGGCTTGTATAAGCTGTTCGCAAGCAGTCAACAGCATGTACGGACACGTTGGTGCTTAATACGGTGTGATGCTGGTCGGGGAGCAGATCTGTTACGCTGCTTCAGTTTCAGCTAGCATCTCAACAAAGTCTGCCTCAACTACACAATGTCTGCAATGACGTTAAACCTAAGGAGAAGTGTTCGAGGTAAGTTAGGATCACCCATGTGCATGAAGCGAGGACAACATATGTTTTCTCGGACATGCGGAAATTCGTCCAAGTAGCGATTTTGCGGGAATGCAGACGACTCACCAAATCTCCTGTGGATGGCGCACCAAATGTGAAGGCATGGACCATCTTCGCTTTAGTATGTGCTTATTTGTCTCCTGGACATGGAAGACTGAATGCAGAACAGCACAACAAAACGATCGTTTTATATTATTTCGCACCAGATGCACGATTAGCTGCTGGGCTGTACTTTCTTGGCAGTTACCAATGAATTCAAAGAAGCCTTAGACACTTTTGTGACGTCCAGCTACCGGTTCGTAACAAAGTGACACAGCTCACCGCATATGTTCATAAACCTACGCAATAAATTGGATACCAAGATTACTATGCTAGTAACAATAACGGGAGCAATCGGGGATAATTGAAAACTTCTTCTTTGGGTTACAATGAGGAAGCTAAAATTTTCACTCCAGCAGCTACTTAAATATCAGTGAGCAGTCGCTAACTGCTTATCAGTGTAGCGAGTGCAGCGTGATGTACAGTGCCGCAAACCAGCATCACTTCAAACGTTTCATTCATTCTCAAGGTGTGTAGCAAGACACCGGGACTCTCTTATTTTTATTTGCTTCGTTTAAGGTGGCATGCGTAGGACTGCCATTGTCTTCTAGAGCGAAACCCTGTTATCGGTCCTTTAAGAACCTCTGCATCACTTTTATAATGTCTCACTTTACTGTGCTATAATTTTTATGGCACCAACAATAATTTCCAACTTGTCAAAAGTGGTCTACTGTTAATGGACCTCGACTAGATTGCTAGCTATAGAAGATTCTGTCCTTAAAAATAAGTTTTTACATTGCCGATTGTCAAATCAACCATCTTAGTAACTCCACCTTAAAAATTACTGGAGACCGTCGTTCGTACACTATTACATCTGAAACTTTCTGAGGAACTAGGTAAGACACTTGATGTCTTCGGTTATAGGCTGTCAATTTTATTTACACCGGTTGTTCTAGTTTTGTGTTCATCGCTGAAAATAAACGCCAACGTTGCCAATTTCGAATGTGTTCGCTGGTACATAGCTGCTTTCGCGTACGGTCAAATTCTATTGGCATGACAAGCAGGTGACCCCATTCGCATAAAGGCCGAATACAAGACAAGGCAGGCTAAATACGCTGAGTGTACAAGCAAGTTATATATTTTTTGTCCCTGTTTATTTGTTCGAACAAAGCTAACTGCTGTAAAATGTTTCACCAAAGTCCAACACTTTCATTATGGGAGGCGGCTGGATGTGATTTGTTTCGCATAATTGCTGTTCCTCAAAATGGCAAACACGTGTCAAGTATATGTATAATAGCAAAGTATTGTATTCTATCCAAGGTTTTCTTGGCGCAGGTTAAGTGTTCACGCAAAGCAGCAACGGAACGAACATATAGTCCCTTGCTGGTTAAGTTAATTCTGTGTATGGTTTTCTGTGGTATACGCATAGCGGTAGATAACACACGGCAACAGTCCTGCTGGACTATTTGAAAAGCAAGTTATATTGCTGGGATGATTGGCTGGGCCAAGCAGTGTTATATGTCCGCTTCATAAAGCTGCTAATTCCTATTCAGCCATCCATGCTGCTTCGCTGTGTGCTGATCAATCAGAGTAGATCCATATATTTAGAATATTTAAGGTCCCGATTAAACAACAATGTATGATCCTTAATTTACTGTAATTCATGACGCCATCTGCGAATCTATTTCTACCAATTCTAAATCGGCGAGATACAAAAATTATTTCATTTCATTGTTTCACCTATTTCCTACAATAAGTTACGTCTATTTGAGCAGATAGATGATGAAGGTTTAAGGCAGAATTATATTCCAATGTTGAGCTTACTATTCGTATTGATCAAGTGCATTTCTTGCATCTTGGTGAGGTCACAGTTGTACTGGTAGTTGAATTTATTCTTTTGCTAAACCTACTTTGAAAAGTGCAGTAAGAAGACAAAGACTGGCAAATGCATGCATTTCGTTTTCTCAATATGCCTAAGTGAAATGCAGCTGACTTTCAGCCTTGTTTCTCAGGCATTAGCATGCCTTCGAAGTATGTATAGCAAAGGTGATGACTTCCCAGGAGGTGGATCTAATTACCGACAGATGTTGATCGAATACATGAATGCTTACTTGAATTACCACTGAGCGAACTCATTGAAGGCAGACTTGAGCTACTGTGGTACTCTGAACCTGCATCTAGTCCGATAGTAGATATTTTCTTTCGTATTAAGCAGAAAAAATGGAAATGTTAGGCAGGGCCGTTAAACTGCGCTCGAGTTTTGATGACGTATGCCTGTATCTTCTTCACCATTTTGGAGCGAGTTCAGTAGTCCATCAAGGCGACCTGTTACTGATTTATCGGAGGTGGTTTTTCTATTTTAGTAGTGGTTTTATCTTACAAGCATACGTATTAATTGCAGTTGAATAACAAAAACAATATAGTCTAAGAGCAGAAAGCAATCTATGTGATATTATTTGGTCTCATTTTACCCATTTTAGGCATCTTCTATGCGCTGACATATGTTTTAGTCAGTCCCAATCGTTTTAATCTGATCCGGTATAGGAAACTGAGTTTATTCTTAGCCAGATTTAGGCTTCCTTTTATGAACTTTCTGAATCGTATATGAGAGGGTTCAGGCTGATAGTTGACACTAAAACAAAAATTAATTCGATAAATAACAGTAAGACACGGTACACTGGGGTTTTTCTTCTATAAAACATTAGGCAAGCATTAGCGTCGCTTGCCTCTGATGAGCGATTACCAGGTCCTGATTTAAGCGATCCAGAAACTTACAATATGCTCCTAGTTCCGCCGCTAAATTCACAGGAGTACAATAATGAACCAATTCACTTCCCGATAAGCTTAATAGACCCATGTGTGATCATTTTCAGCAGTCATCAATTAACGCCTGTCTTTGAACGTTACAGCTTGTTTACTGCGCTAATACGAAGGGCCCATTATACCTCGATCGGTTTTATTGTTTGCGATAATCTGTCCCTTAACATTTAAGGCTTTCATCTACACATTATCCAGGACGAGCCTACATTCGCTTCTTGGTTACTGTTAGTTAAATGATGTTAGCATCGGTTGGAGTATTGTAAACTAATTTTCGGCTCAGAGTTCGTTTGTCAGCGAAGTGAGCTGCGAGCCCTTCTGGGGCAAGGTCCTAAGAACAACCGAAGTCATCTGCGAGTATTAACGGCCAGAGTGTCCAGCAACTGCTCTGCATGTGAACATGATTCCTAAAAGTAGATCTGGGCGACAGTAGACTCGTTTGTCAGGTCATACGTCGCTTACTGCTACGGGCCACGTAGACAGATTCTTAAAATCGATCTGCACTCGCTTAAGAAACCAATATTCATCGATCAAAACTTCATCGTAGTTCTCTGGGTTATATCAGGTGGACAGCAGAGTGAAAAAAAACATTATGTTTGACCTGAACTCTTAGCTTTGCGTGAACGTAAACATGGTGTTCTACTCATTAAAAAGAAATACATTCAAAAGTCTTGTGGGCTGCCTGAGATGAACACCAACGTTCAATTTGCCGTTAGCAAGTCAGTGGTAAGCCTACTGAGTTGGGATGAACATGAGTCTGCTAACCTTTCATACCACTGAGTATATAAATTAAAAAGTGGGAGCATGCGGAACCCACATCAATACTGTGTTAGTTGTGATATTCTCTGAACAGAACGTTACACAGGCGATGCGATGCATTAAGAGACCTAGCAAAATCTTGAAACATCGCTGGTAATTAGCACATGGACAGTTTTAAGCGACCTCACATGGCACCTGTTGCAATTTCAGCAGTCTGTCCACTGAAGTAATTTACATTTTTCGTACCCAGGTTTCTAAGCCTATAAAATAGCGCAATTAGCATGGATAAAAATGACAAACGCTTAGCAATTTCCGTAAGTTGAGTGTGAGCTCAAAACCTGAGTGCATCAAGGAAAAATAACGCGTGGTATAGGACCCAACGCAAATTTCATGTGTACACATGGCTTGGTTACGCTGTGCCGTGTCCCAGTAATTTGGGTAAACTCAAGTAATGTCGATGGTGTAAAGTACAATCAAGTTGCAGTATGAATTATGCTTACTCAACAGTGAAGACCACAGAATGCTGAAGACTACTCCATGGATAGGATATACGAATAGTGAAGAAGCTCTGGGGCATTCCCAACGGCTATACTGGGCAGCCATCTGAGAACTGTTGCCTCTCATTGAGACGTTGTAGCTAAGTTTCAATAATGTTGGTATGCGTAGTCAGGATCCTTGACGACCTGATATTTCAATATGATATCATCTCACAGTAAACAATATTTTTCACTGCGAACCTCTAGGGTCTTTGGTATAAACTGGTAAGGGAGATTAAGCAAGCGTTGAATACTTTAGCCGCCCTCCACTGTAGACTGGCAAAAGTAGTATGGTCAAGTTCGTACCAATGGTGCCACACCTAGTTGGTCTAGCCTACAAGGGGCTCCACATTAGTGTTGAGTATTGGATTAAAAATGTCGGATCGAACCGATCTAACACCATCTGTAGTCGGCCCAAGAGATATCTAGCTTTCTCCACTGCTTTCTAGGCCAGTTCTGCGCATTCAGTGACGCCTTGCACAAACACCTCAAGATTACTTTCATGAAAACTACACTGTAGAACTGTTCTTCCAATCAATCTCCGTAGGTATTCTGGCAGCGTATGCCCAGTATTCCACACTTGAGAGTGTTAAACACAAGCGAGTTTTGCGCCGACCACTCGTAAGTCCTATTGAGACCATCTCGCTGTGATTTATGGTCGTCTAACCTCTTGAGTGCAAACCAAATGTTGAGGTCGTCTACAAAGTGAGTAAACATTTTGATGTCAACACGCTTGCAATGCCGTTTATGAGCACTAAATATATCCGTGGTCCTATTAGTGAGCCTTGAAAGATTCCACAGTTCATCTATATCGGATCGTTGAGGTGCTACTAACTGGCGCATATAAGTGGCGATGGAGTAGGAATGTATTTCTTCATTTGAGAATAGGGTCACTGAACATTTAGCTCCGAAGCTTGCAAAGAAGCCTGCGGTGAGTTAGATGATCCAATGCCTTCGAGAAACCAAGGCAGGAGGTGTCGACCGTTTCCCCAGCAACGGCGGATTCCGTCCAGCTGGCACAGGTTAACAAAATGTTGGTGAGATATTAGCGGTTTCGGTGGAATCCTTCCTGCTTCTGCCCGACGAATTCGTATCGTCCTAAATATCCCATGAGTGTTGTTACTACGTCACGTTCCATGACTTTGACAAGTGCAGAAAGAAGAGCAATCCGGCGGTAGCTTGTGGGCACAACGCGATTGTCTCCCTTGTAAATGGGGGTGACTATTCCACATTTTCACACAGTTGGAAAATGCATCTCGTCGAAACAGCTCTGGAAAAACCGAGATAGCAGTTCAGCCAAGCTCATGGCAGCCTCTTTCAATGACTTGGGATGCATAATTTTCTAGGCAGTAGAATTGTGCTGGCGTAGTGACATCAAACACATCAATATCAAAAGAGATGTGGCTAAATCCGGTTGATGACGTGCCCTGTGCGAGAATGGTATGAGATGACGTTAAGTACTGGAAAGTGCAAGCTAACTGAAGTCTAAAAGTGTCAATTTCTTCTTTCACAGTTCGCAGTTGCCCGTATGCGGTGTTCAGGGGGAAAGATGCCTCACTCTACTTTGTGGAGTTGGTTAATAAATACGTAAATTAGCCTCGGAACGGAGCACAACTGTTTGTGTTGCTGTGCTGTTGGTGTTTCAGTGTGTCTTCGCAGACCGGTCTGACACAACAGTTCTGCTCGGCTCTGTAACCATTCCAGTATTCGGCGATTTGTATGCTTTCCAAAGCGAATTTATCAAAGGGCAATTTTACCACATAATACTCCTCAGAAAGGACTTTAGATTTTGAGCTAAGGATCATGGTCACTGAATCGTTTGTTATCAAATTATTGCCGAATTAACTCCAAGCTACGTTGGCTGTTCTTCTACCAGAAACGAACAATCATTGATCATGAAAAGATAGGATAAAATAAAGTGATGTGTTGTAAGACGGACGTCTACGGAGTTCCCCCTGAACGTCTCCGCCTAACAGACAATGGTTTTATACGGATAACGAACCGAAAGCCTAACGGATCCCCTATTATGGTCATGATGTAAATATAATATACAGTAAAATTGCCAGTAAAATTAGGTTCACAATGGTGGACGCATCGCAGTATTTGTAGCACAAACTGTAAAGTCAAGGTAAGTCCATAAGAAATGACAAATGGGATGTTGGTTGTAATCGTCTCACTTCCATATTCATGGGTAGGCTCCAATGATCACAGCACCCAAAAGTGCTTCTCACTGACACTGTGTCCATCATAAGTAACTCGTTGGTAAAGATGACGTCCAAAATAGCAGGCTTGTTCTTCCTTCTGAATCTCGTAGGGGTACTAAGGTGATTCTAAAGTGGTATGTCACCGATGAGATTTTGCAGTTCGCCCTACACTGCTGGCGGAGGACGGAATCACTGGAGTATACCATTTGAAGCCTTTCAAAAGATGAACTTGAGTGTTGGTTTGAGCTAGAACGGTTTTCAGAGCAGAAGCTAGACGGTTGTCTATTACAAGAATGGATATGGGGGGAAGGTATAAGAGGAAAATAAGCATGCGTCGCCATCACTTAGTCGCAAGCGGCACCAAACTGAGTCCACAGCTTAAATCTTTCGATCATCAACAACTTTGGCACAGGTCACCGCGATGGTACAAAATAAAACCACTTCCTCTAGTAGGTCGAGCTTTACGTAGGATGAAACTGGCTGGTAGAGCGATCTCCACCTCCATGATTTCACCGTTCATCCAAGTTTCAGTTATCAGTATCAGGTCCATAGACATCAGATATTGGGCAGAATGGGGCAAGCATATGTTGTGAAAGAGGCTGTGAGCATTGGTAAAGATACCGGAGTATGATTCGAAAGTTAGATGCGGAGCTCAGTCTAGGCGTGTTATGTACGTGCTTTTGCCGATGCTTGTGAGATCGGTAACTAATGGATGTTTCTGACATTGAAGTTTGAGTCTTCATATTGGTTAATAAAGTTATGGTTTCAGTAAGTATTGGAAAAGTCCTTGCTCATTCAACGGTTGGCTGTGCCTTACAGTTGTCTGTTTCGGTAGTGATACTTAATTGAGTCACTTTTAGGCCCTGGGGATTTTGTTCTCTCTTGCTCAAATGCGGTTTGACGCTGGACGCCTTTAGGTGTAGCTCTGGATGGAGATTCTTACGTCACTTGCGTCACGTTTCAAGTGCACTTTCCGCCGTGTATTTGGACTGGATCATAGCTTTCATCTCCTTGGTTCGCTATCATTAGTACTTTGATGATGACAACAGGTTTGTGGTTGTTTTGTCGAGCAATTTATCAATTGAGGTAGTCTGACGAATATGGCCCCATTCCTCCCACTCATGGACACGAGCTTCATCGTCATGGAAGTCTTGGAGCTCGGGGACTCCATGAATAAACTTGCATTTTCGTTTTCCTGATGGTGGTAGTCTTCGTGGCTCTGTTTTATTTGTTGTAGTCCGTTCCAAAGGACGTCAGGAAAAATCAGATTGCTGCATGTGTCAGTCAGAGGGCACCTGGTTGACAAAGGCACGCCACAACATCCCTAGCTGGTCGTAGCGTCAATCGTAGCAGCCATGGTGTTCTGTACTGGGTCGAGTTTGGTTGCCGTATGGTGCGCAGCATGCTAGACAGTTTAGCATTGTTACCTACTAGCAGACATATGGCGCCCCACTTTTTCGGTCACCCAGCAGCTTATCTTTTATAGCGTTTGCGCTAGACCCAGACCAACTGGAATATACGATTATAAGCGACTGTTAGAATCGTCTAACAGTGACCGGTTTGAAAATGTTGTCATAATGTTTGGTGAATTGATTGGCGCATGTATGGCACTTTGGGCACCCTGTGAAATGGCGTCGGGTGTAGCCATAGCATTTGTTACTGGTTCTTGGGCAGAGGCAATGGATAAGTATGTAGCCATGCCTTCAGCGGTAGTGGTTCTGTTGCCGTGTGCCGGTGTACCTTGTTATACCGAGTTATTATTATGCAAGACGTACAAACTGTTGCTTCGCAATGAACGGTTGTACCGTCTCAGCTTGGAGGCATTCAGACCCAAACAGAGTGAAACCTTGCTTACTCAGTTTAAACACAGGACTTTTATGAACTGAAAATACCCTTACCCGTTAATACAGCTTCTGTTAATAAATTAAACATTATTCAACCAAGAGCAGCAACCAATGCGCAACTGCTGCGATAATCCACTGTGTCAAATTATCACGCATTTAAACGTAGTAACCTAACGAAAGTGTATAGAACGTCTTGAAGTGGAGGAAAAGGTGCGTTGTTCCACCTGTTAAAACCACCGTAAATCTAGCTAACAATTGAGTGTTGCCCGCCCGAAAACACTGCACTGTTATTTCATCTCATTAGATGGAGATAGTAAGCCTCGAACTCTACAGTGTTGGGATGTTAGTTGTGACCGCTGCCACTGAGCCACTGGGTCACGACGGGAAACGCATGGCACAACGATTAATGATATACTTTGAGGGTCATTTCGAAGTACACCTGGTGTGGATGAAGTACCAAGCGTTGCTCATCGTAACGCGTCGACTTAGTCATAGCGGTCACAAATAACATCCGAATGGTCCCAGGTTCGATGCCTGACATCTCTGTCTGAGGAGATGAGATAATATCGCCCATCGTCATAGGAGTGCAGTTTTTCGGGTGGGTAACACCTAATTTCTATCTGCATCAGCTACGGTCCTTGTGATCGAAAGACCAAGATTCATCCTAATGCGAATCGCGGTTCACATCGAGATTGCGTGTCACGATCCGTTTAGACAACGTGTACTGCAAAGTGAGCCTCAAAACCATAAAGGTACACAAAATCCGTTGTTGGCAGGGCTAAGGGCCTGTCTTACTACGCTTCGCTTTGCAATATTAAGCTCTACCGGGATAAATCTCAGTGTGTTTGTTATTCTTTTCGGCTGAGACTGGATATTGTCTATTTACCACAACACTCAGAAGTCAGCGAAGCACATATGATAGATTTATCCTGATCTATTGAACACTGCTTGCACAAATCGAGACAATGAACTGCAGCTGCTAATCCAGTCCATCCGATACCTACTTGTTCAAGCCCCAGGAATATTTAAATGCCTTAGCAACTATTTCTTGACATAGAATCATAACCGTTTGTCCTAAATAAGTTTCACTTCTGTAGTGAAAGAAAAGAAAGCACTCTGTTTGGATGACTAGCAAGATGTGATTGACCGCTTCAACACAAGTTTGATGTTTAATCTTACAGCGTAACTTCGATTATGATGCTTGCTGTTGAAATTAAGCTGTCTAAAGCTGGTGCTTTCGTTACCAACAATTTTGGGTGGGCTAGCTTCAATAAGGAAAATAATTCCTATTTGTGATAAACATAAAATTTGTCGTTGATATAGTTACAATACGGGAATACAGTCATTACATCCTCATATAAGGTAAGCACGCTGAATCCCACTTCTACTTAAAAAGATTCCTCGGTATAACTAGCTGACTGAGGCACATCCCAGTGCAATATTTTCTTCACTTAGATCCGCTTCATGCGCTCGAAACTTAAAACACACATGGCGATAATTGTGACAACAATGGTACGTACATCCAGGTGGGCTATAAAAACATTGCGCCCGATAATTATAACTTACTAGTCCTCGCTGCTTGCTCCTTGGTTATAAGTTGAAACAGAGGATGATAGGTTTCTGCAGGAACAGTTCCCTATGGAATAGCAATGAATCTTCGATGAGAAGCATGCCGGTTCATTAACCCATATCTTTTTGATGACGAAGATAAATGTGAGAAAACAGTTAAAAGTGAATGCAGTTTGATTGCAACTTCCAAAGAGGTGGACGCTTACATCATGAATACATCTGTTTGAGGAATAAATTTGACATACTGGCAGGAATTAATGATCTTTCCTAATTTAGTGTAATCATCTCCCAGGTTTTTCGTTTCTTGATAATGCGAAGTGTTGCTTAAGGAGAAATTTTTAAACCAGCATTCTGGTGAGGAATGCTGTAGCGTCACCTCGTGCCTACCAATATTCTAACTACCGAGGTACTGTAATGTCTCATACAAATATTGGTAAATGGTCTTCACTTGACTTAAATGAACGATTGGTATGTAACGTTGGAAGTCGTTTGTCTCTTGGTTGGTTCCTTAAGACTGGAACCGCGTACGACGGTTTGATCGGAAAGCGTTACTATGAAATATATATATCATGATACAAGTGGCTTTAAGGTGAGGTGAAGCAAACTATTTCTATCATTAAAGGTTAAGCTCCTGGTGAAAATTTCTCTGTCGCATGTATGTCTGAGTTCCATTACCTCATTCAATGAGTTTCGAACGCCAATGTTTCACCTAGCTTATGAATTCCGTGACTGATGCACGCTGCACATATTCACTGCTACCGAGGAATTATCATGCGCGGGCATTAAGAAACACTCAAATCAGTTCTTTATCCTCTACCCTCGGTATATATGCTTCCCCATCGTGTCTATTTTCAGTACCTCAACGACCAGTATTGGGCGGCTATCCCCTGCTAAGTGGCAGGCCCTCCCTTCCAGTCGGTAAGTTGTTGCGGATAAAAGAGAGCAGCCTTTGGGAAGCTTGCATTTCACATTTCCTATGTAATGGTTTCCATACGGTTTAACATGGACTGATGGATTGTGTTTAGTTACTCTACGCGTAGTTTGAATATAGCCATCGTGATTACCACTTGTCTGTTATAAAGCCCACAAAGTAGTAACTAAGCAGATTACTCCACATGTATTGTTCTCTATTTGGGTGGCTGCTCTTTTAGACGATTATTTCTACAACCCCGTTTCCTGACCCAGTTGGGTATCAAGTTGTGTATGCGAGCTGTCTAAGGTCATGCTAACTAAAGCCAGTTAACAAAATTAGCACACACAACTACGCTTATTTCACTACCCCTTTAGCATAAACATCTTGATTTTGCCAAGAACTAACCGTTTTTGAGACTTTTTGTACCACCACTTTACTTATACTACGCAAAACCACAGCACCACCCTCTGAACAGGTTGACCAAACTACTAGTGACCTACAGCAGGCAATGTGCATCTCAAGAAAACTCACAAGCTGATCAGTCTGTTCTGAACAATTATACTTTTAGTATTAAGCACTTCAAATCAATAGGAAGTCCAGAGTAGTCCCTAGCGATGGTGTTACACTTGAGCTGTTACACTGTGGAAACACGGCCACCACTTTAGCCACAGCGCGAACGTATGCCGCTACCGAATTATGGGTCCCAGGATAACATTCAGCCCCAACAATGGTTATTCAAGGCCAAATATTTAAAATAGGTTTTCTGGTCAGATCCTAATTGTGGCACATTCTGTCAAGGTGGCTATGTGTTCTGTTTAGTCGTAGCTAAACTGATAAATTCAGAGCTCGCAAACATATGCCAGCGGCATTACCGAGGGAGCTGTGTCAAACTGAATACTGCAACCTTGACAATTCGTTTCGTGCAGTATAGGTTCGGTTATTGGTGTAAATGGGAGAAAAACGTTGGAATATATAGGAGTACTTTCGCAGATTTTAAATAAACAAAGATGCTTTGAGCAAACTATTTCAGCAGACAAATGCAGTAGTACATTAGTGTCTTGATAGAAGCCATTGTTCTGCTAGTGGAGATAAACGGGGCTTGATAATTCGTTGGATGGGTTATGTTCAGAGTTAAAAGCAAGTTTCGTTTATATCGCATAGGGAATTGCAAAGCCGGTTATTTAACAGGAACAGGAGCGGGAGCATTCTTCACTTCATTGTCAAAAGCAATAAAGCAAAAATATACATCTTATCGTACTGTCAAAAAGGGTAAATATCCTTGATATTACAAGCGATGAAACTTTTACAGTAAACTTTGCTATTTGGCTTGTAGTAGATCCCGTGATTTCCCCAAAATAATATTATAGGTTTATACAAAATTCTAAGTAACATTAGTATCGCGTTTCTTAATTAGGGGGACCGTCAAAGTGGGGAAATATATTTGGTCTCTGTGATCTGAATGACCGAGGTCTTCTTCAAAGGGAACCGAGGTCTTACTAGAGACTGCTTGTCGCAATCCAAGCACAAGCGAGTACTCCAAATCCAATTCGGAGTGACTATATGTTATGTAGTTTTCTGAGACCTGCATGCATGCTAGGTAACGTGGTTTTACCTACCGCACGACCGCATCATGCAGTAAGCAGTTCGCGGGGTACGTTTTTTGTCAAGTGGTCAGATGATAAATGGGAGCATTAAATCCTTTGTCACTGAATGTTGGGACCGGTATTATTACGACTGTTCGCCAGCTCACGATAGATGTGACTGGCGGTATATGAATTAGCGTAAAGCTGTGAACGTGAGCTAATCGCTGCGCTAGCGTAGACACGTAAACTGAAGCTAATCTCCTCCTATTTGCCTGGTGAATTTCATTGTCTTCTTATCACTTTTGATTTATCTCAACTTAACTGTGTTCATTTTTTCCTTATGTGCGCCATTTTCTAAATTGGTAACGTAAACTAAATGCTTCAACTGATCGCTTTCTTAGTTCATCTATGCGTACGGATGGACCCTCGCTCATAGTCTGGTTAAGTTTTCACGTGCCCTGGATAACTTTGACCAACATGCAACGTAAACAACCGCTAGGACCTCCTGAAACTCGCCGTAATGAACCATCTCACCGAATCGAATAAACTGTTTCTACAGGAGCTTACCAATGAGTTGCAATTTCGGAATAAAATGCGCAGCCTTTAAACGTTAGTAATTGTTCTCCAAACGCGGGTACTTAGTAAATTGCCATGATTTACGTCAGGCACCGGTTGTTTTACCTACGTTTCTTCTGCAAACATAACTAAAGTTATAAGATCCCATTACTGAGGTGCGCAATCTAGGTACTGGATAATCATCCTGTGGACTCAATATTCTCTTACTGCCCCTAAGACACAAATAAAACGTTAAAGGTCTTTCAATCACAACTGAGAGCAAACTCGATCACTCTTGATGCCTACAACGGAAAACAAAGTCGCCCACTATGCTTTTAGGCATTTGCTTTAGTCCTAGTTTATATGTGCATATCCATAACCCCGAACTTTTATTCCGTTAACCACTATGTTTTCCAGATGACTAGTTCACCACTGGTTTGGACTCATGCAATGACGATGCGACTACAAGTTAACAAGAGTAATTGGAACTTAGCTGTGGGTAGCTAGTCAGGTACCTTCCCAGCATAATAATAAGCATGAAGTATATCCAAAGAGCAAATAAAGTGGTTACTGGTACGTGTATACACGCGTCACTCAAGCAAACATGTGTGTATCGTACTGATATTTTGCTTTGCGTCAACGTCTAGTCGTGACAAGTACGGTAGGATAGAATTGTGGTGAGATGCAGTAAAAGAATACAGTACTCTAAACTAAAAGTTTGTGGATTAAACAGATGACTTTTTATTGTTCACCATGTACGAGGTGAAAAAAGTAGTTTAGAACTTTGATTGAAAGCTAGTGCGGGTATCCAGATACTTGCTGTAAATGAACTTTGGATGTCTAGCTAGAGAATCCACTGCATTCAGAACAGCTTTGTAAAATTACAGCGTTACAGTAGAGCCACTGCGACCAATAGAATTCAGTCACAAATTCAAAAGCAGCCTTTGCAGCACTCATGTTATCCTAAGACTGAAGAAGTCAAATAGTATCCTTCTAATCTCAAAAAACATTTCTTCGGCATACACAAACCGAATAAAAGTTGAGATAATAATAGTTTCAGGTATTTTGATAGTATCCATCTGGGTGTGTTAGTCACGCTCGTCAGTTGCGAGTAGCATCCAAGATAGCTAGTAGCCTATCAGAACGAAGAGAATGTTAGATCCCAAATTTTAGGAATATTCATAGTAAGGAACCGGGAAGCCAATCACAACGCTTGCTCATCAAGACGTCTCTGAAGATTAAAATACGTTCCAATATTCGAAAATACGTATTCCAAAACGACCTTACTAGTGAAGTTGGATGAACTGAAAAACATCTTGATGTACAAAGCAAATAGAGGATATCGCTTCATTTAAAACACCACAATTAGTGCCATGCGTGAAGGGGATGTGAGTGCTAGTTGTACAGCAGTCTTTGATCGTGCTGCAGACAATTGTTCGAACATCATTTTCGGATACTTGGTTGAGTAGTGTTTATCTGTTAGCTCACCAACAGGCAGTTGAATAGTAAGGAAACATATGTCGTACTGACGTTCCTTTTTCCCTCTATACAAGATGTCGTAGAATAGTGATTCTCAACCTGGGGGTAACTACTCCCGAAGGGCTGAACTGCAATTTTTCGGAGGTAAATTTTAGTACGAGGACTGGGTAATCAAGTGGTTGCCAAACCGGATTAATGATAAATGCAAATGTATCAAAACATGTAAATGACGACCTAATGACACTTGTCTACCCGTCAGTGATTAATCATTAGTGAGTTGCCGGTGAGTTAACCAAGTTGCTAAGATATTTATTACTCAACATACAAGTATAAACTTGCAAATCAACGCAGCTAGATGGTGCCCCTATCGGTTTGCTCGTCAAGCGTTCTTCTTTTAAGTCAGGTAGTCGTTCGGCGGACGAATTACAAAGTTTAGTGAACACTAAGGTAGGAGCGTGGGTCAACCGAATAGACAAAGGGGAAAACGACGTTTACAAGGTATAAAGGACAAAATAGTTAATTAGTGTTAAGGAAGTAACGATAAAAGCAAGATGCGCAGAAGCGATCAATAGGTGAGCAACCAACCCGGGCTACCAGTGTTCCAAATTATTTCATGAAAAGTTTGGTGGCGGCAACCTGTCATGCAGGACGGACTTGGACAGGACGGTTGAAACAAATAAGAAGTCACTTACGTAGGTTCTTTTGTGACTGGAATCATCCACCAACGCAATAAACCGAATGAACTTAGGGCACGAGTTACGATGGAAATTAGCTGCAACCGCACTAAATATACCAGCAACTGTTGGAACTCAGCAATAACTACCATTCCAATAGTATACGTTGCCGCTTGTTTATCTAAAAATAGCTCAACAAGCGGTATTTTCTTTAGTTAGGTGATTGAAAGGAGTTAAAAATATCATTCATCTTCCATAATTTACAGCAAAAGGACAATAGTCAATAGGTAATTAGCATCCTTTTACTAACATTTTGAAGGGTAATGGCTTATAATGAACCCACTTTGTAGGTAACAGCACCAAAATTTTAGGAACCACTGCTGTAACATTTTCAAAGTACCATAAACCATAAAGTGTTAAGCCATTAGATCTTATGAGAAACTGGTAGACATCGTCTGCATGAATGCTCACGAAAATTCGTTGTGAGTAGTTTCTCGAAGTTAAATCCTTGGATGCCTTCTTGGGTACAGTCGTTATGCTTAAAGATTGCTACAGGTCAGTGATAGTGACCATTCAAACAGTATTAGTTGAATATAGCAGGTAAAATCACCGTGAGATACTCAGAGCACGCTATTAGAACAAGTGGTGATAATGCGCAACATTCAGTATCTTCATTTATCTGAATATTTGTATCCGAGTTCACAAACGATGCTATCAGCAGTAACCACCGAATGTGTGCTGGTGACCAAAGGCATGGAAGATAGGTCCTGTGGGCAAGAATAACACACAGAAATGAGTTCCTTCCCATCGAAATATCAAGGCGCTCAAGAACATATTTAACACCTAGCTGCTTCAAACT
This sequence comes from Dicrocoelium dendriticum, assembly GCA_944474145.2. Taxonomy (NCBI): domain Eukaryota; kingdom Metazoa; phylum Platyhelminthes; class Trematoda; order Plagiorchiida; family Dicrocoeliidae; genus Dicrocoelium; species Dicrocoelium dendriticum. The sequence continues at coordinate 222,749,397 of OX104063.1, forward strand.
CTCCAATCATATTGACAATCATGGCTGCCAAACACAGTTTCAGTGTACCAACAGTCACATCCTACTTTTCTGATTTTACTACCGTAAAGATTGGTCCAACCTGGGTTGTGCTTTTGCAGCTATGGGCCAGTTACTTTCTTTTCCGTTTCATTTCAGTAGCGGAGAATATTCCTTTATTCCGTAGGCAGGTGATTTTGGTAAAGCAGCTCAAAGCAAAGTGGAAGTAGATATACTCAGTCAAGTACTTTAATCCAAATGATCGATTTCGTCGTTGAAAACGAAACCATCAATTGAAGCCAAAATCTTGAAATTTCGTGACAGTTGTTTTTGCGAATTCTTGGCGCTTGTCAATTTTGTAATACCTCCTTGTTATATGGACAAATTTGGTCGACCTGTACATGACCTAGCGTATCTTAAGTAATGTTTTGGCGCATAAAACTGAGTTCTTTCCCGTGGGAACAAACTCAACCTGTGCGCCTAGCCTGACTTTGAAGAAAATAACATCCTCAAAAATACCGTTATGAAAATAGTCGCGTAACTTGTGTTAAAATCGCCAACAAAGCCACTGAGAGATCAAGTAGAGGGATGTTTTAGAAGCTGCCTCTGTGTGTCGGTTGCAACATGCAATCTCCATGTGGGCCACGGTTCACATTAAAGTAAGCCTTGTTTAATTCGACCACTGTAATGGTAGAGTTAGCAGACGGTTACAATTTGCGTTCCCCGCAAAACGTTAAGAAGTATAGCTGGGAAAATTGTATTTCTATCTTTTTCAGCTGATAGGTTATGTCAGGAGCTATGTAGACCTTTCCAATCAGGATAGAGAGAAATCTATTCAAATACTCCGGTTTCTATCAATTCAAACAATAGCTAATTGTGTACTTTGAATATGTCAACAGCTGGGCTACAGGGCCACCTCAGATTTGGTAGGTGTAAGTGAGTACTCTTCCTCCACAGTTAAGGAAAAGTTGAAACTCGCGGTACGGTTTAAATTCAATTGAAATGCCTTGACCACCAGATAGATTAAAAATATTTCTTCTGGCATCACCATACCAAATCTTACCTATTCCTTTCGCCCGATATTGGCAGTGAGGTCGTCGATTTTACACCAGACAAAGCGAACATTACTTTGGATATTGGACACGATGCTTAACCTCATTCAGTAGTCGGTGATCAATGTTCCATCGCCAAATCTTATGCGCTGTAAAACCATACAGAAGACAGGGTGAAATCCCACTGGGAATCACGAGCATTGCCGCACCTTATCAACTGCTTTCCGTGCATTGCAAGCCATTACAAGGCTGCCTGGGTTGCAGTAACTGGCCGTTCACGCGTGAGGCCAACCAATATCAAATAACACGAAGGTAAAGCAAGAGGTTGCTTATGAAGAAGAAAATGGTGAAAGCCTATATATAGCAGTAGGGAAAATTATAGGATTTGTAAGTTGGGGATGGTGTGCCCGCTGTATGCTTGCTCTGCTACATACAACTTATATTATGAGGTTGGTTTACTTTTATTAACTCGGTCATTCCGATCAACAAGACCCTAACCGCAGTTAAACAGTCTCTGTTGCTCCATCCCAACACTGACATCATACAACCGGTTTTGTCCTCTTTTGGACAAATCAGGTAGAGATAACCTGAACTGGGAGTGGAACTCAAGGACTAATGATTGATGGCCGGTACTCCAAAATAAACTTGATTTCCTAACCGTTGTGCCTAGGGTTGACAAAGGATCCCAGTAGTCTAATGATCAAGGCGCTACCGGCCAACTGTTAGACCCCGAATTATACCCCAGCTCAGGTTGTCTTTATGTGTAAACTCGAAATGAGAATGAAACCGGTTATGGTGTATTAGTGATTGGAAGGAAGAGCAACGAAACCCTTTTAAATTACGCGGCTCTGAGTTAGTTGCGCATAGTCTTTACTAGCGTCATTTCGCGTTAGACATTTGGATCACTCGGTATGAACTTGCTTGCAACATGTAGTGATCGTTTGTTTTGAACGTGCGCACATACAAAGTCCGTGTTTGCATCATTTGTTTGATCGAAATACACGTTGCGTAATTATTTGTCATTACATAGTAACACGCATCCTCAAATGACACACGGGATTAAAACAACTGTAGCTTTTCCGCGATACATGCATCTTGCCGTCTCCTTGGTGGAGACTATTTACAGCGATATCTATAAGAATACAACGACCAAGTAGACATAATTCTCCGGAACAATTTAAGAATTTGATGGACAAAGCGTGGAGTTTGTCTTCTGTGGACTTGCAGTAATAGTGTTCGCGTAATGCTGCTTTCGTTTTAAAGGCTATCTACTGCTACAAACCTAGAGAAAAATTTCTGCTCCATATAGTATGTCCAAAGTTTACGTAACCTGAAACGTTTTGCAGACGGTTCATTAAATCAGCTCGGTTGTTCAATAGCTGCATATCCAGTTTTAGTTCCTGCTTGTTTTCTTAATCTGCACTAACTACCCACACTAACGTACAAATACCAAAGTGAAAAATTGTTAAATTGCCCCTTTCCCACAATCTGAGGATTGCTTAGTACTGGACGCATCATTGTGTGTCGTTGCCGAATCGATTCTGAGTGGCACTCAGGTTTCTTGCTTTAAAAGCTAAAATACAACCAAACGACGACTCCGAGTACTTCTATCCGACTGTACGAAAATTAAAGTGCATCCAATAATATGCACAGTAAAACTCTGGCAGAATTACGCCCAAAATTTCGTCCACGGAAAGCCTGTGAGTGCCTTTGTCGCACAAAAGTAAAGTTTAGCATAAAATGTTGCGGTATAGTTCCCTGACGACCCGCTCTTTCTTGATGGCTATTAACAGGAGTATATTAACTGTTGACGATGTAAAACCATCCTTTACTTCCAAGCTTCTCAGTTTGAACGACCCGCCTGTATTATTACTGGTCGCTTGACCTGATCATCTGAACAAGTACTGGACCGCATGAAGTTTAGGTCTTATTGACTTCCAACCTGTGTTACGGCTGGTGCTTTTCTGATTTTAACAGTTTAACTAAGGCTTACACAGTTGAGGTTCAATGCGGGGATCGCGTTGCTTCGGATCCAATTTGGATGTTACCCCAGTGCTGGAAACGGGAGTAGAAGTTGGGATCGCATGTCGTGGATTAAACACACGATGTGGTTGCTTATTCATGAACCCTTACATCACAACTGATTGTGGAGGATGAGTGCTATAGAGGTCAAGAAAATTTATGTGTAGCAAACTGCATGTGAAACAAGATCAATATTTCATCGTCGTAGGTGGGGCAAACAGCAATGTTTGCTTTGATTAAAATAAGGCTAAACAGCGATTAAAACTGGGTTACTAGCTCACACGAAACCAATACCCGGAATTCAGGGCACCTGCAAAACGCTTTCACTTATTTTGTTCAGTTAAACGTTCAATAAGTATGTCAATATTCGGAAATGTGGAACGATAGAACAATTGGCTTGTTGGGGGTAAAAATGCAAACACTTCTCTAGTCCGGCAAATGGTAATTGCGAAACTATAATACTCATATGCCGAAGTACTAAACAGTGTCGGTAAACTCATGGTAAGTTTTACAAGTGAACAAAGTTTGGTTAGCTTACTTCATGGCTCAATGCACTCGAAGCAAACCATACACTGTGTTTGTAGCAGTGAATCATGGAGGTGCCACTTGAATTGGGCTAATTTGGGAGCTAAAACTAGTGAAGTTAGGAGCGTATTCCGAATTGGCATACCTTAGTGTACAAAGTTTCCATGTCATTCCAACCGGCTGTCCGTTGCGGCAGGCTTTAACTGGTGGTCTGGCACTGGTGTGGTTCCGAGTATCAATAGATGACGGAACGCGTATTTGGAACCCTTTAGGAACTGATGTGTCTCTATAAGGCCTTCGCGCATAGGTCGATACCGTGGACATTAAACTTTTAGACCCTTCAGTCTAAGTTGGTGAGACGAATTGAATAACCCTAAGACATTTTTAATCACCCTTCTTTGTTGGATCGAAGCAGCGTGATCCAGTTTTGTCTATTAGCTGCGAAACCCGCATCGTTCCATATGGGTCACATTCAGACGCTAAAAATGTGCGGAAATATAGTCAGATTGAATATTTGAAGTACCTTTCGCCAGGGGCCAGTGTTGATTAGCCTTCCCTGCTACTTTTGCGGTCTGTCCTGAACAATGAAGGTCATCTTCTGCAAGCAGCCCATGAACTGTCAAAAGAGACCCTCCTATCGGACACTTTGGTGATGTTTCAGTAGTAGGCAAACCACTGAGCTTCACATGATCTACTCTGGTTTGCAAAAGGAGTAAGATGTTCGGGAATTAAACTTACGAATAGTGCGCATCCCCAAAGTACACTTGACATATTGCAATGTCAAGCCGACTATTAAATGAGGCTAATGCGGATCGAAAATACTGCTTCGTGAATCATCTGCTAAGGATTACTTACACTACTGTAACGTCTAACAGCATATAATGCTGTTGCGCTGCGACGTCAGGTTTAGAGCGCGGCCTGTCGTTTGAGCCGGTGCAAACAGCGACGCACACCTTTCGATTGATAGATTATCAGTTGAACCAGTGTTAAGTTACCTGGCACTTTACAATATCTTCCACAGAATACTCCTAAGGATTTTACGCTGTGCTATCAAGAGACGTTGCACGTTCCTCTTGACGTACTTAGTGAACCAAATTTGAGGGAGCTGTAGCTCAGTGTGATTGTGTTTTAGCTGTTTTTACTATGCCTGCATAGTATCAAAGACAGGTATATGTGCTGAGCATTTAGGAACTCTAAAGAGGTCCAAGTGGCCAAACGTGCCTCTTACGAGCCCTGCGAGTTGTTTTCAATTCAGTGCTTTTCTACTTATACGCAACAAGCTAACTTACATCGAATTAATACACTCCGGTCACTTAATAATCAATTGCCTGTGGTACATGTGCGCCGAGCCTATATCAGTAAGTGCCATTCTTCCGTTTGGGTAAGACTTCAAGTTTGTCCACTTTGAACTGCAGTCGGTTTCAGGATCCCCGCGGGGGCGCATGATGTAGGTCCCACAGAAGCGATTACTGATCAGCTTTAACGGTAATCCTTCGATATCCCTTATTGACTTCAACAAGTTTCTCTTAGGCCGAGAGAGAAAATCTAACTAACCGCTAATTATCCTTGCACGGACAACTTTGTGATCCATCTCGTTCAATGCTCGTGGATACTGCAGTAATGGAACTTGAATAGTGAGAACCCATGGTCTATATGGCTTGACATTGTTCAATCGAGCAAAGTTGATCATAAGATGCTTTCCCCAGATTCTACTGATTTCATCTAACATACACTTATTGACAGAGTACGAACGCAGTCAATAAAAGACGATCTAGTCTGGAACAACAACAATCTGGTTTTCAAAATAAGTCATCAACTCAAATGTACCGAGAGATTCTAGGACTTTGGATGGCGCCAGAAAAGGATTTATCTGGATAGTCATAAAGTTTGCACGTACTTGCACTTTCGACGAATTACGATAAACATCCTAAGTTCTCAGTTAGTGTGAGACTGACTAATAGAAATAGTGCTAAAAAACTGTCAGACGTTCCTCCAGGCCACTCTCTGTTACTCTGTGACTTCCAATAGGTGGCAACCCATCCAGTATAGCTGTGAATTCCTTTGATGCGGCAAGTTCTAGTTTCACACGATGGATCTTATACCTCAAACTGCAGTGATAATGAGCTCAAAAGCTGTGTTAAGTGTAACAGCTAAGGTTTGATTTGATTAGTCGAATTGACTGCTATGCCATTATTCTAAATGTAATTTAAAAAATCATAAGAATAATAATTGTAACGGTGCTTTCATGTTTTGGTTATCATGAACAGCAACTTGTCTGGTAGCGTTCTAATGAGACTTACACTACACTAAAGCTTTCTTCAATCCTTAAACTTGATTTAATCAAAAAGATGCCTTCGCTTTCTTTTAGGATATAGTGGAAGTCAGACGGAAAGTTCTAACAGCTCTTCATCCAGTGGTGAGTATTGTCCGGCTGACTCTTATTTGGACTTATAAACAAATAGATTTCATTATATATGCTAATGAGCATTTGTACAACAGATTTCACTAAACATCCAAATACAAGACATCCGTTTAATATTACCGTTTTCCCAACACGCAGCTTGGTTGAAACACCACAAAGGAAATCAAAAAATAATTAATTCACCTAACTGCGATTGTCCTAAACTCCTAACACAAAATTGAGAATTAGGGACTCATCCTCCATTGTGCTGCATGTTATCACCGTACAGATGACAAGGCGGTCCCCGAGAGCACCGAATTCCTTCGCAAACCACCACCAATCAATGTGGCATGTAATCTGTTAAGGCGACTAGTGTTCATTGGTGAATGCTAGAGGTCAGCCGGACCCTCTGTACGTTCGTAACATACAGGACAATGGAAGATGAGCTGCGCTATATTGTGGTTAGATATCAGGCATGGCTGTCCGCTGCCGTCACCCACGGCTCAGGGGCATAAGTCGATCTTCCGTAAGGTCATGGTTTCGAATCCGGCAGGATTCGGAGGGCGCGCATTACTAACAAGCCCCAATAGACGAAACGACCGTCTGGCGCTTTCCTGAATGTGTGTTGTCTATCAGCTTGAATCTAGCTGCGACAAATCTTCGCAAAAAGCATGACAGTTTCTTCCCGATTGCATCATAATGTGTTTCGGATTATGTCAAAATCTTGTTCAAGTTTAACATTTAAGTGTAAAACTGAACCAGGACATTATTTGGATTACGCACATTGCTATTATTTGAGCATTTTATCAGGTTGTCCCAAAAGCAATTGGCTTTTTGCGCTATTCAAGAATTTTCTAGAAGCTTATTGAAGATTCCTTTGTATGGGTGTATATAAGGAGACGGATTAGAAAAATAAGCTTATGTAGTTCATTTATTCTACAGCTTAGCAATGATTGGGGCATTGGTAAATGACCAACGTGCTGTTCTCGGATTCTTATTCTACAAGGACCAACAGAGACGCAAAGCGGTAGAAGCTTGTCGAAACAAACGTGGCGTATTAAGCATGAATGCTCCCAATTACGGTATGGCAAAATGTTAGTTTCGTTGATGCAAAGTATGGAACAACGAATGTTCAATCCTCGGAGGTCAAGGACACAAGCCAGTGAACTTTGTCAGCGGCATCCAGGATCTGATACAAAGTGTTCGTGAAGTTTGGTCACACCTCCACCTTCCAAAATCACCGTTCATCGCTATTTGCGCCAATCCGGAGCGGTACTAAAGCTCGGACAACTAGTAGTACAATAGTTCACTGACGAGCGGCATTGGAACCGTTGTGTCTTCGCACATTCCTTCATCACGTGAGGACGCAATCATCGATGGCTTAACGATGTCGTTACTGGAGACGAAAACTGGATGCTCCATGTCAATAATAGTAGGAATCGTCAGTGGATCGCAGCAGAAGAAACGCCAGTAAAAGTTCAGTAAGACGAACTGCACGGCAAAATGTGATATTGTCGGTCTGGTGGGATCGCCGTGGCGTCATCTATTGGGAATTCCTACCTGACAACTCCACGGTTAATACCAAAATCTACTGCCAACAACCGCAAATACTGGTTGACGAACACCGAAAAATGCGTCCAAGGGCGGCTCCATTCCTTCTCCTGCATGACAATGCACGTCCTCGCATGGCAAAGATGACGCATCTCAAAATTTAGCAGCTCGGCGTCGAGATTTTTATGCATCCATCATGTAGTCCGGATCTCGTTGCTACTGAATACTATTTTTACCGCTTGCAGCAAAATAACTTCAAGGACAAGATATCCGATGAACGCAACCATATCGAAACGTACCTTGCCCACTACTTTGACAGCCAACCCAAATCGTTCTATGAGAGAGGCATCGATAGCGTGCCTGAACTTTGGTAGGATGTCGTCGAAAACAATGGATTTACGTTGATTAAATAATGTGGTCCGTTAAAAATAAATAGTGATAGCAAAAGTGTGTTAAAAGAGTTATTTGCTTTCGGAACAATGTAATAGGTAGAAAATAATTTCGCTACTCCTGCTTTGTAGAGTTACCCGGCCTGTGCAGCAGTGTTTTGGGGGCGGGCAGCACCCATTACCCACGTTGACCAACTTAGGTAGTTGTGTTTACAAATAATCAACATTGTAACTATTTCTTGCTTAAAATGCATCTAATATCCTAATTTGTACTAGGTACCATGGACACTCCATCACCCCCTTAATCAGCTAGCATTAGCACCAAACGGAAGTTGCATAATAACACACTGAAATCGTACGGTTGCAGGAGTTTGTCCGGTTAAATGGGCAAGAGTCAAACGGCCCCTAGTCATGAGGTGGCTAATTAGTTGTGCACTAATTAGTTTCACATACACATATCTTGATTCTGTAGCGCTTCCTGTTGTACTTATTGATGGTTAAGTAGATCTGTTAAACTCGAATGGCGTTTGTTTCAACAGATAAAAATAGCGCTTGTCAATCTGAACATTTTTGGAACAGAAGATACCATTTCTTATCGTTAGGAAACTTTGTGGGTCGACTCCTAGCATCTAAAACTAGCAAATGACCTTAACAAGGTCAAGCTTTACTTAAAGGTTTCTGCAGTGGATTTCAGGTCAAACTGCATGGCACACTTCTGAAGAAGTGTTAAACGCTTGTTTCATCAATAATAGGCTTTTGTCAACCCTAGCAGGGGCCACATACAGAGCCATTAGATACCAAGGGCTTGTGCCGGTTGCCACTAATTCGTGCCGCTAATCTACAGGCCACCTATTAAGGGGGATGCAGACCACTGACGAGTTTCGAGAAAGTGGAACAGCCGTCTAACGCTTTTTCAAACATCTGAAGACAATTCGGAATTGCAAGTTACAGGTGAGCGTATCAAAAACCTACTCACTGAAAGAATTAACACGGATATTTTCAAACAGTCAATTTTTACCAACTGATTATCAGAGAACCTTGTTATCCCCATTTACACTTTTCTATATTTCCTCTTGCACTCCTCTTGCAATCTTTATGCTGTTTCAGTTGGGGAAAAGCATCATTTTGATACCTTCATGGCGCAAGGAAAGGACACAAAGGTCTTAGCTGCAGGTAAGTTGCTTAACTAGATTCTTCTTATCACAAACGAAAAAGCCTGAAGGAAAATAAAAGATGAAAAGCAGACTGGAACATGAACGCTACAAACATTGTTGACACAGGGATCGGTAATTTATTTTGTGGGTTTTAGAGTACTGCTTTGTCTGGATTTCGACAAGCAATCCAAAATAAGACCAGGGTTTATTCTGCAATTAACTTGTGCTAGCATAACCTCCGAAGTTGGAAGTTCTAGGGCTGCTTTCTCTCAACACTGAAGTCCCGATACACTTTTAGTCAGACGCAGTTCCAATTATCGTAATGGAACACGCTTACTTCAAATTAAATCATGGATACAATTGAGATTGTGTGTCTCAGTCTGTACAAGCGGCATTTACCCAAAGACCCAAATATCAAAAGAATCGGACACCACGTTTAAAGCAAACCCGCACAAACTAAATTATACAGACAACATTCGGAGCATTGAACAGAAAATACCCGAAAGGAGCGCAGTATGCAGGATGCGCTAAATCTAAATTTGCACTACATTTTATGACAGAGGCTCTATTGCTATGCTTCTGACTTGTATTATTTTTGAACACATATAATCTACAAAACACTGAGTTTGCGAATACACACTTTCACTCTTTATGTCGCGCCTATTTTCTTACATCCATGTGATTTTCAGAACCAGTTAAGCTGGGCCGCGAACCAGTGGTCGTTCGATGTCAGACTTGTCAGCAGCGTACTATGACAGTAACCACATTTCACATTGGTGTCATAACCTGGCTATCCGCTGTACTTATCTTCTTGTGCGGGTAAGACACATGTTATTTCCTAAGTATCACAATTCCTAATAGTTTACTCTTCGATAGAGTTTTGCTTCAGTTGGCACAAATTTAATCAGCTGTCTTTTGATTCTGCATGATCAAAAAATTAATATCAGAATATATTCAAAAGTAGCAAAATAGTTTATTAGATAAATTGACATTTATGTTGTACTGAACAGGTCGTGGCAGCGCTTTGCCCCAACTATGGCCTACAGTGAAGAGAACGGTGTTGTCCAACATTCTCTCGTATTGAAAAGGCATTCAGCATATTACCATTTAAAACGAGGTAGCTGCACAACGAATAAATATATACCCCGTCACAGATGCGTCCCCGCAGTTCTTTATTTACTTAGCATGTTGAACCTGTAGCCATTGTTAATGGCTGAAATCAAACATTTGCGAGCCGTGTTCATGCAAGGAGATGTCATCGTCGGCAGATGCGGAGTGAATTACACCAGATCTTACACATTGATTCAAATAATAGCCATCGTTTCGTATACATGGCCGACAGGTACTCGATCGTAAAAGACATTCTATGAATCAATATATAGCTTTCTTACTTTATCGATTGTTTAGTCTAGATGAGTGCAGCTGAGCTAAACCCGTGTTAAATATCGGGCGAACCATGAGGGCTTGATGCGCTCATCGAAGTAAGAGTAAAATGTGTATCGCTCGGTAATGTTGAAACTATGTGAACTTAATATCAGTTACATGACTCTGTTTCCAAAAGTCTCTCTTGCTTAGTTTTCATTTTAAACCACAATCTGTACATTTCACAATGGATTCATTCGTTGCTAAGTGTTTATTTGGAACGTTTAGGTCGAAAAATGTTATTTTATGTGTAACGCTCTTTTAGGCTGTTACCCTTCACTTTATGCCTTAAGCTGGTACCTGTTTTCTCCCACAGTGGCATCCTTGGCTGCTTCCTAATTCCTTTCTACACGGACTGTTGTAAGGATGTGAAGCACACATGCCCGGTTTGTGACACGGAAATTGGACTGGTGAAGGTGATTTAACCGCGGGCGGTGATCAACCGAATGTTGCAGAATCGTGCTTCGACGTTACTGTCTGTGGTGAAGATCAAAATGACACTTTTCACCGAATGATTTCATTTGTATTTCTAAGAGCGCCATTCATGTGCTAATCCAGGCTCAGGCATCATCTCACCCTGAACAATTCACTATCAAAGTACCTTTCCCATGTTTGTGACCTGATGCAGCCTGTCACAGTTGTATTCCCCATAGGTCGAAACTCCCCCCGTCCATCTCCCTAGTACAGTGACACCAAGAACACCGTTGCATTTCCTCCCTACTTCTCAACCAGTACGTCAAATACTGTTTCATCATCCGCTATGCTACTGGACTGAGGAATAAATAAATCACTGTTGTTACAGTAAACAGTTGTGGTGTTACCGAAATTAATTTTGGGATATGTTCGATGCTGGTTGTATTGCCGATCTGCCACCACAATAGGAGGTCATGCGATATACCGGAGAGTATTGTGAATATGATAACTAAGGGCACCTGGTAACCAAGGCGTTGGCTAAATTTATTTGATATCCGAGGTTGTGCCACATTCTTCCTATTCAACTCTTACAAAGATTGTTTGAAATAATATAAACCTTGCTTACACAGCAGTAACATGCGAAATGTAGCCCTTGCCCCAATGAATAGTACGTCTCAAACAAACTGTAAGAGATATGCCTACTGTATGACCCGAAGTTAAGAAGGTACCCAGTATAAAATCGCACGAATGGCCAGTAATATGGACAGAAAATTAAATGTTTCTCATAGATACTTGAAAAGCTTTCCTTGTTTGCGTCATAGCCATTGACTGTAATAAATTACTTGAGATGGCGAAACGTTACTACCTAACTAATTACTTTTCTTTGTAAACAACTGAGTTTTGCTGAGTTTTTTCTTGGTAGTAGAAATCAACGCTATGTTGATGTTTAGAAGGTACTAAGACTAGTTACTTATTATTAATCTCGACAAGTTTTCTGTCCACAAATACTATCGGCCTCTAAACTTTTAAAACTCACGTTTGCCAAGTGTACAGACTACCATCAGTTTAAGCGTTCTGCTACATATATCTTCTGCATAATCTTATGGTAATGCATCTTTTTCTGAGTAGCGATGACGTTTGTTACTGCTTCAAGCTATCCACCGGAGGCATACTAACTGAGCTACTGCATCTATGCATATTCGGAAGTGTGCAACCCTCATTAGCGTGATGCGAATCGCAGCCATCGTCACAACCCAATGATAAGAGATATGGTCTGCTGAGGCGTTACATAGAGGCACCTAGCGCTCCGTTGTGGCGTTACCTAGTCAATTGGCGCACCCTACACAAGGCAAAGTCTTGAGGTGGAAAACAACAGTAACACCAATTTCAGCGCCTATCTTATCAACAGAAGCAACCGATAGCTGAAACACAATTCGTTTATAACTATACGCCGTTTGTACAGTGATCAGACACGACATCCCAAGTACTGCTTCCAAGTTCTGTACGGTTTCGCTTCCGGTACGTGTATTAGTTGCTGATCATCGTGGACAGTGGGAAAAGTACCATCGTAGACTAAATGACGGAAGCTATTTTAATGGAACTTTCTGATCTGAATGGGAAGATGGATCCAGGAATCGAACCTTGCAGTCCATTGGGGACGACTCCAGCGGATTTGGTCATTAGCGGCAGCGGAGTTATTCGCCAAACTACACGGTTCCGTTGATTAACTGATATCCACCTCCGCTACCGTGATTCCTCATTGTTTGTTTAACGTAATCAAATGCAATATAACACCGACCCCAAAAGCTCATTTGGAAATGTACGGAAACTGTTTATCTAGGCGTCTAAAGTACTTGAATTGTCGGAGTTTTCACTACTGTATAAACCGCTTGTCCCAAAATGACCTAATGTTTCATGCTGACGTTCTGATGCCAACAAATCCACACAAAGTGCTTTGCGACAGATTAACCGCTGTTAGATTTCCTGAGACCTAATTAGATGGACGAGCTGAACTTGCTCGACCAGTCGGTAAACACTATATGCCTGCAGTCGAAAGTCAAGCAAGCTACGCAGATGCCAACGATGAACCGTGAATTACGCAACCAAACTGCAGACCTGAACCGCCGCCATGAAACGTCGTTCAAGCCTGCTCTCGGACGTTGTCGCGTAGCCAGGGCGGAGCTGAACTTCAAATCAGATGCCAGACCAGTCTAAATCTCTAGTAGAAACCGAGCTAAATCGTTCGTAATCCGAAGGTATAGTCGAACGGGTCTAGTATTTAGTAGGGGGGACACCGATTGTGGTGGTAAAGAACACGAACAATAAGGTCCGTACCTGTGCTGATTTTCTAACAGGACTGAATTCTGCGATGGAGCCGCATCAGTACCCATTGCCTGTACCAGGTGACTTTTTCTCCAAACTCAACGGTAACAACTGCTTTGCAAAACTTGACTTAGCTGACGCTTGCTTGCAAGTTCCAGTTGTCCAGCAGTGCAGAACATTAATAACGGTTAATAAGCACCTCGGACTTTTCCAGTGCAACCGGCTGCCATTTGGGGTGAAAATCCAACCGGCCATTTCCAGCACATTATCGATACCCTGCGGAAGACATCCGCAATACCGCGGTCTACCTCGATGATGCATTGATTATGGGCGCAGGCCTGCAAGAATGTAAGCACACACTGGAGCCGGTGCTTTCACGTTTGGAAGAAGCTGGATTTCGTTTACTGGCTGAGAAATGTGAGAAATGTGATTTCATGTTAGACTGTGTTAAATTCCTCGTGTTTAGCAGAGACTATGGCCGGCGGCCAGATCCGGCCAATATTGAATCTATCAAACAGATAGCGCCTCCGAAAAGCGTCGCAGAGCTTCGCTCATTCCTCAGTCTCAAGAGCCAGTACAGTGTTTTCCTACCAAGTCTGCATCAAACTAGAGGTCCGCTGAAACAGTGGCTGAAAAAAGATAGCGTTTGGCAATAGATGAGGGAATGCCAGCAGTCCTTTGGCGTAGTCAAAGCAACACTCACCTCATCTCCTATTGCCCCATTTCAATCCGTTATAGAGAAAATGATGCATTACGCGAAAACAGGTTGGTCAAAAGCTGGTATCCCTGCTGACTTGCGGTGTTTTTTCAATCAACGTGGGGCACTGTCCGTTGTGGACAGTTGTTTGAGGTTTGGATACCGAATGGTAGTGCCAAGGAACTTGGACAGGCAAGTCTTACAGCATTTTCATACCCGGCATCCAGCTACCAGCCGTATGAAAGTCTTGACACGCAGTTTGTTTATTAGCTTAGAACGTACGCAGAAATTGAACAATTCCGCCAAAAATGTTAATCCTGTCAACTGGCGGCGAAGACCCTTCACATGGACCTGCCCCTGGCAAGCTTGGTCCAAAGCATAGAAGCCATAGCAGCGAATCTACCTTGATTATAAGGAGCAATCGCAGGTCAATCCTTCTTGTTTTCGTGGACACTTTCTACAAGGGACCCGATGTGATGCCAATGTAAATCCCCACTGCCCAGCACACGATTAACAAGCTAAATACGCTGTTCCAGTATTTCGGCCTGTCAGAGATAATAGTGACAGACAAGGGTACAAAATTTTTTTCAAATTTCTTTCTTGAGTGGTGCAAGGAGAAAGGAATTCGGCAAATTTTTAACCTCCCTAACATCTACAATTAAATGGGCGGGCGGAACGGTTCGTATATACCTTTAAACGTGCTCTTTGTAAAGCGGGATAAAACAATGCCCCGAAGGAGGCGATCCAGTCTTTCTTGTGCATGTATCGGAATGCGTCAAACCCAAATGCCCCAGATGGAAAAGCGTTGCAGAAATTTAATTTGGAAGTAGGACCCTAACGTTCTTCGATAACCTTGTGTCAAGCAGAAAAGAAAACCATCGCAGTTATTACTTGGAGGAAAATCTAAAAGGCAGGCTCCGTCAATTCAAACTTCGTGACATACTGTACGCGCGAGAGTTCCGAGGACCGATGAAGTGGACAACAGGTGGAGTGCTCCGCAGAAATGGTCGTGTCATTGAAGAGCTATTGGTATAAAATGCAAAATGAACCATGCACGCCAATCAGCCTAGGCCTACTTACGGCAAGACATAAGATCCCTCAGAACCGCCATCCTTACCGTCGTCCATCCTGCTAGAAAGGTTTGGTTTGGAAGAGGAAGCTGAGCAGCTACGTGGTTCAAAACATAACCTAGAGGCATCAGATGACACACGATACGGGCCGAAACGAAAGTGAAGACAGCCATAATGGCTACAACTTGACCCCAAGGCAAATAGGTTTGAAAAAAACCGAGTTCGAATAGTACGCAAGCAGACTCAATTCAAAAAGCGAGGGAAGCATGGGCCGCAGCATAGGAACATGACGGTTTCGAGACGCCTATCATTGGGACACGAGTTGCTACACGACCGGTGGTAGCTGGATGGAGTCACGCCGGAAACTGATGTAATCATTTCGTATTTTTGTTCGTCGCAATCAGGCAACAATTCAGATATGTCGACCAGCTGTCCGGAAAAGCACCAGACGGCCGTTTCGCCCTACTGGGGCTCATCAGTTCAGGGGTGCCAAACCTATGGCAAGGAAGGTCATATTTTGTAAAACTATGTCGGACCACAATCAGCCAAAAACTTAGAAAAGAACGGCAAACATTAACTTTCTACTTACAAGTTTTTAATCTTACTGATGGAATTGAGAACCTGACTACAGCAACTTGGTCAGATTAGGCTTTAAATGCACTGGGTTTTATAAGCAAGCTGTCAAATAAGTGAGGATCAACTGGTATCATCCTTACACCTTTCTGGTTAAAATTCAAAACTGAGGATAACTGCGTTCAAAAGTATGTCAAACAAAACAAGCTAAGCACCTGCTTAGTAAATGTTCACTTTCTTGGGATCTGTATTTATCCAGCTGGCAGTAAATGTGATGACGATGCGACCCGGAATGAACATTCAAGAGGAATTTATCCTTATGTTCCAGCCCCAATTGAACGTGAACATGTTGGTGCCGACTGCGACATTCTACGTCGCTTGGTAACAATTAGTTCAAGATGCAGGTGGCCTGGAGCACCGTCAGGATCCACAGAGAAGGGCGAAGAAAAACTCTGAACTTCTTTTCAGTGGCTACAAATTCCAGAAAGTGCCTTGGAAACAGCCCGCCAGGGATGAAGTTCCTACGACGCACTTCCACAGTTGTACATCGGTGTCACTTTCTGGAAGTCATGTCATGATTAATTGTAGTGATGGGAAATCTGCGGTTTTCGGCTGCGCTTGAGACAGCTGTCTTTGGCAAAGTTGAAGCTTTTTCCTGAATGCTTTGATGAATGAATACAATTGCTTTACAGAAGAGTAGTAAGGGGGTTGAATGGTATAGGTACAAATGCAGCACAACTATACCTTTTACAGGAAACTTCACGCATAATGCTAATAAGTTAGCATGTTATAAAAATTAAAATAACGTGTTGTGCATTCAACCTCACGCGGGCATCAATCCATCCTCTCCCTGAGGCTTACATACCCGCCATATCAGTGACACTGTCATTGGTCATGGGACATTAGCCAATGGGACTCAATGGATGTAAGCACAGGGCTACATGTATGCGTCTATTGAGGACATGTATGCTCCCGAGTAGGTTGAAACATTGCTGTGAACGGAAGGCAGACAGGGATGAGAGTGTCAGTGCTGGAAGTCACCGACAATACTCCTGACTGTAGCTGGCCAACCTAGGATGAGTTGGTTGCACGTTCTCCGTCAATAACAATTTGACAGATCTTTTGTCGGAAAGAGTTACCATTGGTTCGTATTCTTACCCAGCCGGTAGCCGGTGTCCCTGTACCAAATTTTCAGCCCTTGTCCGAGCAGCCCGTAATGCATGGAGCGCACAACTTGTGTTCGGTCCAAGGTACACAGTACCAGGGGCACATTTAGGCTCCAGGTTAGTATTGCCTCTAGTAAAAAATTGCCGCATGAAGATAATAATAATTATTAGTATAGTAGTAATATCAGTAATAATAATGAGCATATTTCTGATCAAGTGCAAACAGGTGACAATATTTGACACAAAACATGCATGCACAGGTGTTACCGTGATCTTACAGGAACAATATCAAGTTATTTTCTTATATTTGTCTGCATTTCTGGCAAGGTATTTGGCCCATATAATTGTCTTATGCAATGTAAGAGGCAAATTTGCCGTTTGGGTGTGTTCTAGACACTGCGGACTAATTACATTGCGTGAATTGGTGATATTACACCCGCTAGACATTATGTGGGCTTTCATTGAATGGATGTTAAAATAATCTTCCCCATGAAAAACGGCATGATGGTGTTCAGGTAGCGGTAGCTTCCCAACTTACTGCAAAAGGATTGCACCGTTTTACACGACCTGAGGGTGACTGGCAACCGATTCCATAGCGAAGCATATATGGTGAGACGAAAGTCAGACCGCAAATTTGTCTTGCCCCGTGGTGTAAGCAGAGTAAGGTCTTTCTTACCTAATTCTCGCACGTAATTGTGCTACAATGTTTAGGATGAATCGATTGCAATGGGTATTGCTATGAATCAGATTGTGCAGCAGTCTCCAGTCATGGTTTAGCCTTCGCAGCCAAAGCGGATAGAGACAGGGTTGCTGCCATCACTCCCGAAAGTTTAGGATAAAAGTTTTCCCAATACGTGCTTAGTAAACGACCGTTGAACGCTTTCTATCGATGTTCTGTCTGATTTCCTCATATTGCCTCTGATTATGCTGCGATACTCCAGTATGGGATGATTAAGGATTTTAAATAGTTCAACTGTAGCTGTGATTGTATGCATGTTATGAGAGATGTTAGCGAAGGATTGTCTGGCTCGTGCTATCTGGTACTCAATCTGTTCTAAGAACATAAAGGTACAAGAATATCTGATTCCAAGGTCACGGGTAGACCGTTGTACACAGATGCGTTCGCTGTTACGTGTGATAGATACTTCGGGTGTCAAGCGACCGCAACATATGATACTTGACTGTTGTGCTTAAAACGTCATCATCCACCTGTCGCACCAAGTCTCAAGCGAATGAATGTATTCTTGAATGAGTGGTAGTACATTCGGAAGCTCAACTCCTCGGTACTTGTGGACAAATGTTATATCATCAACAAATAAATACGGCACTCCATGTTTGTTAACCGAACTGCTATCATTGACACAAAGAAGGGAAATTAAGATAGCGAACGCACATCCTTGTTTAATCCCGCTGGTAAATGGATGCCGGGAAGAACAATAGGCGCCTAAGCGGACTATTTTAGCAGGACGGTTCAGGTATGATGATAGGCAACCCATTAATGCGTTGTGGACTTCAAATAAATCTATGTGCTTCGGTAACCGTTTGTGTGGCACCCGATCGAATGTTTTCTACATGTGAAATCATAGAATTAATATGGAGTCCGGTACATAGTTCAGGCAATGCAGCTATTATCATGTGTACGATCGTTAGTCAAGAAAACCATTTTAGGACTTGTCTATCAGCTCCAGTGAGTTGATGAACTTCCTCACACCTTTTACCAATTTCACAAATAATCCGGATATTATAGGAGTGTTCTGGCTTGGTCTGTTATTGTCAATCTCTTGTTTTGCGCAACCCCTTGTGGCGAGGGTTGCTGTATGACATTTTGCATTGATCTACTGATTACTTGGATCCGAGTGAAACGGCAAACATATGCAGGAGGAGCAGTGACACATCAGATCCTCCCAGTTTCATGGCGGATGGGGGGATGGCATCAGCTTCCAAACTTGAGCACGGTTGAATAGAATGTGTTGCTTGGCGGATATTGAGGAGGGTAATAGCACTTTAGATGGAGCCTTAGTGTAATTAAAGCGTTAATGTCAAGAACAATGTAGGTGAAGGGGAAAGAGTTAAATGCGCCTGGCTAGCGTCCACCATTTCAATGATCAATGAAAGACGTTTGTTGGTTCTTTGAAGGAGAAGTCAGATTAACTCTTTTTCTTTACATGTCATTCTTAGGGTTGCTTGCTTTTCATGTGTTCTCCCCATCAACTGTAAGTGCTTGATTCCAGAGATGAGACGGTGCATCTATGGAAGCATAATAAAATATCCTATACCATTTAAGCGCGCGAGCGGCTTGCTGGATTTCTGACTCACCGAAAGTTCGGCTGCATCTTTCTACACGTCACTGATTCGTTTTTTTGTGCAGCTACGAAGGTTATGGCCTGCTGCGACTAATGATAGAAGTGCTCCACGGCTGTGCATGCATTGTTGGAGAGAAACAATGTGTTTCCATTGCAGGACGGGATTATTTGACGGAAGAGTTTGCACTTAATACTGCTGCTGGTGTATTAGGGAGGGAGGTACTTGTTTGGTGGCCATTTTAACGGAAAAGGTTAAGAGTAGCATGTTGTCATGGCTACCAGGGTTGTTCTATGAAACGTATCGCAGTACGTTGGCCATACCCAATGTAAACATCACGTTTAATGTGTTCGTCATCCTAGTTGGTATAGTAACCCACTATGTCCAAGCAACTCTGATTGAATAAATAATGACTATTTATAGACAAGTAGGTCTTGGAAGACCAGTGTATCTTCGGTATGTTGAAATCACCAGCAATTGTGCTTTGTTTGTGCAGCTCTTTCGATGCAAAATCGAAAGCTGAGGGGATACGGACATAATTTATGGTTGATGAATTTGGCTGGTTGCGGATGAATGCAAATGCACCGAGGCTCATGAGACGGAGAACCAGAGAGAATCAGGAACATTTGTCAGCGCTGGATGTTCGAACCGTTCAGCTGTATATATGTGATGGAGTTACATGAGGCATGCTCCAGCTTTTCTTTTACAGCGAGCTTTAGGAAAATGATGCCAAAAGGGGTAATTGGATTACAGACTAATAGATCAGCGGAGTACCACGTTTCGGGAACTAGGTTTGTTTGCTTATCGTTTAAATATGCTAGAATGCTTAAGAAATACCATTTGTTGTTAATCCATCTAACGCAAATCAGTAGTAATGGAAAGATACTGTAAATGGGGGAAATAGCCTTTGCCTCACTGTTGTGTGAGTCATTGTAATCGAGGAGTACTTAAGCGGTAAAAATGCATTGAAAACGAGTCCATTGCTAATAGCCTTGTGGGTAGGCGTGGCGTGCCGTCCGCCATCGCCGCTATACCTTGTGATTTAGTGTGGTCCCATTATTTGGTATACACTTCGCTTCTTTAAAGTGCAAAGTGTTGCTGCAGGATCACCAGCCACTTTATGACCCCTTGACGATTGCTAACGAGGAACTCGAGGTGGTTGATCACTTCACTTATCTTGGCTGCGGCATCAGCGACGATGGACACATAGAAACTGATGTCAGCTTACGAATTGTAAAGGTCAGAGCTGCCTTCTTAAACCTGCAGCATCTTTGGTGACAGAAGGGAGTTTCCCTCCGTCTGAAAGGCCCTGTATACAAGGCCATAGTGAGAGCCGTACTGTTGTATGGGAGTGTGACCTGGCCCCATCGATCTGAAGATCTGAGGCGCCTTCATGTCTTTGAGCATCATTCTCTGCGAAGCATTGCTGGTGTCGGATGGAACCATTATGTCCGCAGTGATGATGTGCGTAGGCGAGTACTAAGTAGTGTTAATCATGCTAGCTCTATAGAACAACAGATAGCACTAAATAAGTTGCGCTGACTTGGACATGTGCTATGTATGCTTGGTCATCGGTTACCTAGAAGGGTCTTGTTTAGTCTGCCAGGTGTACGGCGGTGCAAAGCTCGCGATGGACAGAAGTTGACTTGGCAGTCTGAAATAAACGCACTGACAACCAAATTGGGTTCCGTTGGTCCGTCTGGCCTTCCGGGCTGGAGTCCACGTGACACACCTTTACTTGGCTCGAGACTTAACAGGACACGGCTCGCGGTCGACACTAGTGGCGCATCTACTACAGTCTCCTAGTCGGACTACCTGTTTAAAGTGTGTTTGATTCCGAGTTATCTTGGGGGTAATAGATGATTATAACGCGGGGCAAAGCCTCAAGGAAACTGTTTGAAGATGCAGCCTTATCTTTGCACGATAGCCAGCTGCATGTGACGGTATGTTGTCTACACAAGATGTAGGCGTCTTGACACTGAATGTTTGCTTCGGGCATTAAGAATTTCAGATAAGTCCACCTTCTCTCCCTCTTCTTATTCTATATTTCATAGGTCCTCATGGTTGTATGGCAGCGAAGCATTAGTTCAAATGGCTGATGTACTGCTGTTGTTGATGTTGTTGCTGATGTTATACCTTGTGAAAGGAGAGGGTTGATGTATCAAGGATACATTGCCATTAACTTGGCGCTGAGCTTATCTGGTCGTGTGAAGAAAGCACACTTATTTGCACATATTTGCATATATATTTGCATATAATTGACATCATCCTCGAATGTTCGGAGTTTAATGGCTGTGGTTCCATTCATTTAGATATATATATTTAAAAAATTTATACCGAATTATCTTCCGTCATAACACCATAATGTCAGCCACACGAGCGGTTTACAGCACCTTAACTAATAATATCACTGTAGCCCTTTACCTGAATTGCGAAAAGGAATACATAGAAGCTGTATTCCGATAAGCCCGCTTATCATATACCCCACGTGCCTGCATTCCGGATGATCTGAAGCGAAGAAGAATCAAGGCGACTTCTTACCATCACATGGCTAGCACAGCGGTTGTAGCGTGCTTCTTCAGTTCATAAACGCTGTGACTGCAACAGAATTTTATGAAACTCGTGACGCTGTGCGTCGTGACAAACCAAACGCCCGTTCAAAGTGAAGTCTGGCGGAGTCGAGCCTATTTGTCCCCTAATGGAACACAAATAGCAACGTATGAATTGGACACAGGTAGTCCAGGTCGGTAGTCCACACCAGTCTGGAAGTCACAAGAGGCTCACAAAATGTGACCATTTAAATGATTCTGAATGCAATTGGAACCTCTCTATTACTTCCAGTGACTCGACTACTAGCTTCAAGGCTTCGTCAATCGCATCACGCGACTACGAAACATATCACTTTGCTACAAAAACTGCCGTTTTGCTAAATGCCACTTTATCGCCGTAAGCAGCACGGCAGGGCCAATAAATAGTGATGGCGCACGAAGCGCACTCAGGTAATTCAGGTAACTACAGAAAGCAGCAAAACGCTGTTCTCTCATTTGCCAACGTCCCTGCGGCTTGTTGTGAATAATTTACCAGTGAGATCCGCGCACGCTAACCCTGACGTAGACGACTATTACAGGCAGCCAAGCAAGCAGCCATTTCGGCCCGCAATAACACACACTGCTGCCGACCTGCAAGTTACGCGGATACATGTTGTCATCAGAAAGCAGTGAGATCCTGAAGCTTTGTTAGACCTTGGTTCTACAACGCATGCCTACAATACATTTACAATGCTTGCAACAGAACGGTACGCGCGCAGCGCCTAGAGTGAAGCGTAAGTGTCTGTCATGTTCAGGGTGGATTTAAACAGCAACTTCTTAACTTGCTGCCAAACCACATGCTCAACAGCTTACTGCGTTATCTACTGATGGAGGCAATATCTGATTCTCCTGCCATTTACTCTCCTTTGAATAGCATCTTTATGAACACCTTTTTCTTAGGGATGTCTGGCACTCCTTTGTTCCCGGATTTCGCCTTCCTGTTTGCGTGCTTTGCCAGGAACTTCTCTGGACGTCCATTTTTTCGCACCGTAGTGGAGACGCATTGCAACTCACGACTAATCGTTTCCTCTGAGCATAGCTGACGAGCTCTCACAAAGATGGTACGAACTGGAGGTTGTTTCTAATTCACACACAACTAACTCACATGCATACCTTCACACATGTTTACTTACCCTCGTTAATCAATACGGCGCTAACTATACTGCTTCTTACAAGATGACTTTACATTTTCACGTTTCGGCGTGTAATCTATCCTGATCTTGGCAAAACACCACTGCTTTTCTAATTCTGATCATTCTCGGTTTGGTGTGCCCCGAAACATACAAAAATAAGACGTTTATTTATTTAGTTACTTAGTTAAAGGTTAAACTTAGGGTAGTGTACCATTTTGGTTGCGTATAAACGAACATCTAAAATTGAAAGGCGTTGTAAGATACGTTCTCAACTAGAAATTCGATTACGGGGCAATGGTTGTTTAGCGCTAACAGTAATTGTTCTGCTTACTCGACAGTGTGTAGAACGACGAAAGTGTCATTCATGTAGCGGCTATATAAATGCACGTGGTGTATATTACATCCTGACCTTATCTGTATGCAATCTACCCAATCCGCTAAGTATATGTAAATGACTGACAAAAATACGCGGAATAGTTGACTTCAAATTATCTTGTCAAAAGGTTCTTTTTTCTTCCTATTTTGACGCTGGCAGTGGTTCGTTGGGTAGTTCAGTCTACCGTGCTCGAAATACTAACGGTCTTAGTCGAGATTGGAAATCACTCTCACCGCATTCATCGGACCGACGAGATATGCATCAGGAGAAGTAGACACTGAATGACAGACAGGATGCATTTTGTAATGTCAAAGGTGCGCAAAGTGAAACAAGCGTGAACTCGGAACGATTTGACAGATAAAAATGCATGGCAAGCAGCGCTACAAAATCTCCAAAAACAACCTCACTTAAGCAAAATTTCCTCGATGTCGTATTAGACGGGGAAAGCAACATTACATGCTATTCAAACACGTAAGAATATTGGGATTATTCTAATCAAGAATCATGTACCATGCATCTTGTTCTGTAGAGGAACTCTTAATTGTTTCAAAAGTATAAATTCTTTGCACATGGCTGTGGTTGAACTTAGGAATTTGCAATCGCAGCTGGGGTTGTAGGCGCAGTTTCCGAAATTGTATCAAAGCCACCGTCCTGGATGTGTCTTCCAGTTTCGTGGAAGAGTGAAATCAGTGTGCCCAGTTCAGAACTACTTCTGCCAGCTTCCGCCAATAGACTAGGATTCTTAGCCCGAATCGCACAGTACGGTTCATGTGAGTAACACCAATTTTGGACGAAAGCTGTTTCACTGCACACATAGAACAGCACAAGCAGGCAGTCACGGACGCAACCTTGAAGGTGGTAACCTTCTAAAGCAGGCTTGACTGTCCCCAAGTAGGCCAGCATGGTACAAAAAGTGTTCACTAACGCACGTGCTGTGGCACAGACGGGCAGTTGCTGTGCCGGGGGCTTGAGAACCAAGTCCTCAATCTCATCGCGCAGTGGCAGCGGGCACGTGAAGGGCTTGGCTGAAACTCAGGAGAGATGGTTACCAAGTCTGAGCAGCGGCAATTGACTGCATCGTTATCGGAGTACTCATGTAACATGTGATGACTGCCTGAGTGCTGGGATTGTCCGAGTGTTACGGAGTCCCTGTTCGTACCCGATACGTAAAGTGACGCAGTAGAATGTCGTGCAACTGCTGTGTGTATATTCAGTGCTTATTTGCTTTCTACTTTATGTACTCTGGTTGCATCTGAGTACCTCAATAACGGATCCTAGCTACATTTCTTTGCCTCCTGCCACTTACGGAGGCTTGTTAGCTTCGCGCATATAGTGCGATACACTAAGAATCCTGCATAAAGTTAATATTAGGGATAGGTAGCCTGTGGGTGATCAAAATGTTATGCTTTTAAACACCATGTCAACTAACGCAGTGAGTAAGTCCTATGGTTGTCTTACATCCACCTGGCCATATCGCAGAAATGACTGGGAAATATTAGCAGCACCGCTGATATGACATTAGATGGATACAATGTAAACTACATGCGGCACGGGAATAGCAGCGAATTCTTTCCATGAGGATATAAACGCATGTCTATGCAGCGTTTGCCGTGTAAGTTGACAAACAAGCCACATGCATGCAAAGGCACAGCAACACTCCTGCCAGTACATGAGAAAATCAACATGTTTATCAGTGCCCCCCATATCGCTCATGAGTTGACCGCACGGTATTAACTTCACAAGCCAGATGGCTGATCACGTGCATGCCCAGTGGAATATTGCCTTTCTGATAAAATCCAAACTCTCTCAGGTGTGCACAAACCGGCTTAGCTTCTACAGTTACCTAAATAGACGAAATGTCGGTGAACAAACAATTAACGCAACGCTGGGGAATGTTTGCACTGCATCTATTGGTCTATCACACTTCCTTCACAATTGAAAATTCCGTGAACGCCTGCTATAGGTTTGAAGGATAGTTAAGTTTTTCTTTGTTTGATACCCCGCGCCCAACATCCATTTTCTCGACATCGTGGTCATCCACCAACCTTCTGTGGGTGCGTGGTCCACTTGAGTAAACGCCAGGTAGCGCATTTTTCCCAATTTGTGTCGCAACCGTGCACCGATAGTCGAATGCGGAGGAGGACTAACAATCTTTTCTCTCCTGCCACGGTAACTGGTGTGTGTTGTTGGTTTATCGTCATATATCACCGCTGGACCGCTGTACAAATAATGCGTACCCGAACTTCACAGACGTAATGCCGCCTGCTTGCCTTCCCAACACTTAACAAGCGCCAATATACCACAGTTTATTCCTTCGCTCTGCCACAATCAACTAAAGCAATCACCTGTGCTTCTAACACCGACAGTGGCGACAACAGCAAAAATAGCTGCGAATATTTATAGACCCGTAATCCTCTGTATCCGTCATGCAGATGATTTCGTGCACCAGGACCCCTCCTATAATTCGAGCAAAACTGCCATCAATTTTAGGGCAAAATTTTTTCTTCAGTGGACCATATTCTATAAATCAAGCAACTCAATTGCGCGTTCGTAATTCCCGGATACGTTTCGCACTATCTAGTCGCAGTGTTGCGAAGTAACACATCTGCGCTCTTTAGCTACCACTTTTTCCAGAAACTTTGTACACCACTCACTGTTGCTCAGAACATTTTCCGGAGCTCCTCTCAGCAGTTCGCACTACCTGGTCCTCATTACGTCATTCACATGTTTGATAACATTTCATACGCCTTCAATAGGGTTCGGCGACGGAAATTATGGTGCTAGCCGTATCAGTCTTCGTGTTCAATACCTTTCCTCCTGGAAGCCGCTCTCCAGGTCCGTGATGTGCGGCGCTTTGTCATAAATCAGAATGCACCTATCGATGAAAGGCGATCCCTTGGCATTCAAAAGTTCTCAAACCTAATGCGCGCAACATCGTTTTTGTAGCTGCCACGCAAAATCGCAAAACTTTTCAATGCTTGCCTCGCCACGGCGCCAACTATATGCGCATTCTGGCTTCGGCTGTTCGCAACAGTACATGCTGCATGACTCCCACGCCTTGAACGACCCCTAATACCAGCACAAAGGAGGTTGAAATGCGTTTTATTTATCTAAATGAGTTCTCTTCCTTCCGGCTGTGAGTGTAACCGTGTCAAGACGAAAAACTTGCATTGCTTTTTATTCATCAGCGCACTCACTGATTCCGAGCTTGTAGACAACTGCTTTAGGGTTATAAAGCGCCCATCCAGATAACTGGACACCGTGGTACCGCTCACTGCCAAGCCGTGTTTTGATTTCAGCCGCTGAGGAAGAATGGATAGGGTAACGGTGGGCTCTTCCGTTCTCCATTCAACGAGAGCATTTACGTGTATTTTGTCAGAGACTGGCGGCGTGCTCCCTTGTTGCCCACCTGGCTCCGCTGATTCCAACATTCGTACCCAACTGCGGCATACGCTCACTCTCACCTGCAGCAAGGAGATGACGGTTTTCCAATCCTCCCCTTCCACATACGCCTTCAGTATTATTTCCCTCGCCTCCGCAGCGTGGTACACGTAATGACTTTGTTGCCGCATTCTGTGTACTCGCGGTAAAAGTCCACACACCAACTGTCTAGTTCGGTAGTGCCGTCCCTTTTATTGCCATCAACTTGGTCAAGCATGATGCCCCGGGATACGTTGTTGGCATGGAGGCGAGACCGCTGACTTCCATTATGCACTCTAGCTAGTCAAAGCCTAGGGACGTCACACGATTTCGAGAAGCCTGTGTGGATGGCACGGCTTGCTACCCAACGGACGGTAAAACGGCTGATTCGCGACGGTAACTGATGAAATCAAATCGACAGCATCACAGGGTTGCTATGATGCGGACTTCAACCTACATATAGCCAGACAGTCCAGGCCCGTACCAAGGTCGAAGCTGTCCAGACAAGATATGCCATTCACCAGTGACAGACCGCCGAAGTAAGAGCATTAGACTTATAAACTTAACTGCGTTCACTTCTTAGTATACTTCGATCCAGTATACTTGCTGTTCTGATTTGCCCGCGGGTGAGTTCGCGCGGTAGAGAGCGGGAAGAAAGCAGCTTTACAACAGTTGGTTAATGACCTGATCTGTCACTGAGCTCAAAATGTTATCGCTGCGTTATCAAACTGTTCCCCCGCATAGTGGCGCAATCCCCAAGTGATACGAGGGGTGTCAACTGCAATCCTTATGCTTGTTAATGGGACAACTAGCCTATGTCTCGCCACCATTCCCTGCCATGAAAATTTCACAAAATCCTTTTTTAAGACAACATATTCCCCAACATTTCCCTCCACCACTTGGATTTTCACCACTAAGCCCCATGAATCAACAGATTATCTCTGTATTCGAACATCTTCGTTGGATTCGGTACTACCTAGAGTTCTCCAACTCACGAATGTCTCATTGTGATAAAGCACCAAGAACAATCTTAGCGCACAGTCCTCCTAAACCCTCCCCACAGCACCTCTTCCAGTATATCCTCTAGATTCCGCTGCTGCAAAGATTCTTTCACTACCACCTATATTGAATACTCTTACAAGTTTCGTCTGTCTTAAAACTCCCCAGTTTGTTTGCATCACTGAAACATGGTGCAACTCAGACACAAGTGACTCTCATCTTCAAGTTGTTGAGTACTACGTGTTCCGTAAAGATCACCTGAGCAAGCGAGGAGGAGGATAAGCTACCTACATTCGAAATGATATCATAGCATTGCGCCTATAGATCCTCTAGCGCAACCAATCGACATATAGTACAACTAGTTGATGCTATCAACGGAGCCTCAAATATTTCCTACAAACATAACTTTGTATGTGGAGATTTCAACTTACCGCATATTGTCTGAACGACGCCCACATTTAAGGTGTCATGGAGCCTCATGGGAATAATCCATAGCACTCAGA
Organism: Dicrocoelium dendriticum; assembly: GCA_944474145.2. Taxonomy (NCBI): domain Eukaryota; kingdom Metazoa; phylum Platyhelminthes; class Trematoda; order Plagiorchiida; family Dicrocoeliidae; genus Dicrocoelium; species Dicrocoelium dendriticum. The sequence goes on from OX104063.1 coordinate 222,777,472, forward strand.
TAAACGGTTAGAGTCAACAAGTTAATTAACCTACAAGAACAGCCAACACATTAGATATGATACCTACCATTGGCATTCCGTCACTGCTCGTCACTATTGACAGTCCACTAATGGGCTGCGACCACAAAGCAGCATGAATGTTAAAATAGCAGACAAACTGCGAGTGACTGACTAGCCTACTCGTTGCATCCCTCGAACTGACTGGATCATATTTGACAATCTCCTCAGTACCCTGAATTGAGACCAATTCCTCTTAGCACAGGATGCAACCTTAGCCACGAGCGAATATATAAACAATATTCTCACCTGTACTGACCTATTAGCACACACACAGTAGAACAACCCCAAAAACAATAGTAGTCATGCTTAAAGATTACCACCAAATTGAATAAACTGAAGTTCCAATATCGCAAAAATAAAAAGTTTACAACATTAATGCAAATTAATGAGACTCTACTAAAACTAAAACTTCCGGCACTGCAAGCGGCAATCATCAAAGCAAACAAGGCGCTAAGCAATCCGCAAAACACACGAACCTTGTTGAACTTGCTCAACAGGAGGAATGCAAAGCGGAACCAGCAAATCCCAAGTCGACATTAGAAGATAGACCAACAACTGATGGCGTTAGTCGAATGTGTGAAGCATTGCACTCTCATTATGTAACCTATTCAATACAGATAACAGTATGTCCCATCCTCTTCTATAACGGAAGACATATGAAGAAGTCTCGAGTATTCCCGTGAGCCTGAGTGGCTTTCAAAGGAGTACACTCTACAGAAAATCGTGATTTCAGCCAGGTCCCGATGGTATTCCTCCGGCTGTTATCAAGTACAGAGTCAAAAAGATTCCTTCGCTGATGTTAAACGTCTTCACATTATCGTTAAACACTGGAAATTCTCCTCCGCAATGGAAACTCGAGAATGGCACCAAAACACAAAGGTGGCTCCCCATCTGCGAGGATGAATTATCGCCCTATTAATCATACTGCGGCAGCCTCAAAGACACTGGACGGAATTGTCAAAAATGGTCTTGTTCAATTCTTAACAAGATTAGACCTGATAAACAACGCACAACACGGCTTTCTCACGAAGCGATCCTGTATAACCTGTCAAATACAATTCTTCGATCGCATAACATCAGTGGCTGGCAGTGGCGTGGTAGTTATTGTCATTCTACTAGACATGTACAAGGCCTTCGATAGTGTTCCACATAAACATTTGCTGTCCGTCCTGCACTCTTGCGGAGTCAGCAACTCATTGCTAAGCTGGTTTAAGTCCTACCTAGAAGATCGGATACAGAATGTTAAAATAGGCAAGCAATTCTCCTCCTCGAGAGAACTTACAGGCGGAGTTGTCCAGAGCAGGGTCCTTGGACCACTACTCCTCCTAATGTATATGAATAACATGCGTGATTCCAGCAAACATGGCCGCTTATACCTCTTTGCGGACGATATTAAACTCCTCTACTTATTTCCACCCCATAGAATTGAGTCGGCCTTAAGAAGGCACATGAGGACTTATTTGCACTGGACTCTTGAAGTAAAAATTGTTCCATGAAATTAGCCGCCGAAAAATCACAAGAGCTTGGGTATAGACGCTGCATACTGGATGGTTCCATCACCCTAGCAAGTACAAGCATCCCAAACTCCTCTTCAGTCACGGACTTTGGAGTAGTATATTCCGCATCGCTGAACTTTCCAATCATATCTCAGATCAGATAGCAAAGACCAGGAAATTGAAAGCCTATATCACCAAATCCTTTGTACCACCCGAAACAACACTGGAAATGTTTAAGATAATCGTGAGACCCATGCTGGAATACTGCGCACTTATCCATAAGCACCTGTGTAGAACGGATCAAACAGCTTTAGAAAACATTCAGCGTTCTTTCACCCACCCAAACCCGAACTTCACGAAAATGCTTATTGGCCGGTCCATTACTCTGAATTATGAAGGTTTAAGATAATCGTGAGACCCATGCTGGAATACTGCGCACTTATTCATAAGCACCTGTGTAGAACGGATCAAACAGCTTTAGAAAACATTCAGCGTTCTTTCACCCACCCAAACCCGAACTTCACGAAAATGCTTATTGGCCGGTCCATTACTCTGAATTATGAAGGTTTAAGATAATCGTGAGACCCATGCTGGAATACTGCGCACTTATTCATAAGCACCTGTGTAGAACGGATCAAACAGCTTTAGAAAACATTCAGCGTTCTTTCACCCACCCAAACCCGAACTTCACGAAAATGCTTATTGGCCGGTCCATTACTCTGAATTATGAAGGAGATGAACAGCTTTGCATGTTACATTTGGCCGCTAGTAAGAAGTATGCAATAGAGTACGCATCTTTCTAGACAATTTCAGACACATGTCGAAAGCTACACTCGTTGTTGTGCGTCAACGGGTGGTTTGCTATTAAAATTTTCACAAGGACTTTTCAAGAGTAGCGTTTTCCGCTAGAAGCAAATGAGTTCCTAAAACGACAGAATCGTTGAAAAGAATGACAGTGTTACTTACATGGTTCAGGGGGTTGGTAGGTACATCTGGGGCTTACACGACTTGACACTCTGCCGCTTACAACGACTGGCGTTAAACAATCTGCAGTCAGTACATGACCGCGGAAGCCAACTGATAATTTTACAATTAAACCTCCGTAATTGGATTAGTTGGCTCTGTAAAAAGAAGCAATTTCAGCTGGTCAAATTCAACTGAAACGGGATCAATAAGACTTTCCTATAGATATACCTTCTTAAGTGCGTTCTTCAACCATGAAAAAGCTTGTGGGACCAAGTTGAAACTGAGCATAGACAAAGCAGTACGCTGGATTCCAACCATGATCAAACTATCAATGTCCGCATGACCTATGCTAGCAGTCCACCCTGTACTGGTAATAATAATAATAATAATAATAATAATAATAAACGCTGTTAAAACTGAAAGACAAACAGCTTACTTATAGGCTTAAACCTGTCGCAACAGCTATGCGGCTTGATGGGCTAGTTAGCATGTACTCAGGTCACTCTCAGAGGAATAGAAAGTAAAGTAAATTGAGAAACATGTTTAAATAGGGCAATAAATATTGTAAGTCGTTAGGTCTTAACAACGGCGCACTTTCATTCCACGCGAGTGACTGAGATGCTTCCAATGAGGGACCGAATATTCGGCCCTTGACCTTCGCAGTGCAACACATGAAGAACAAAATTCGGCAGTTAGGAAAATGTTTCAGTGCATCATTATAATTTGCGAATCAAATTTCTGTCACAATGATATTTGCTATTCGGAACAAAGACTTCACGCGTCATCCAGTATTCGACAACTTTTGTAATCTGCAGTAGACCAATTTTAACGGAAATAAAAGTCGATGCCGGCGAAATGCCTAAATCAATCTGGTGGTCTGCGCGTAGTATCGCATTCCCGTTAAGTATCAGGTTGTAACTACACTCCCCTAGTTATATAAGTTTTCTTCACTCCACATCTTTGAGTTTTGAAAAGCAGATACAGACAATCGAAAGATGTGACTTTTTTCTTCATACCTATAGCCACCACTTTTCCAATTAAATTAATCTTTACTAGCTTTCATGCATTTGAAATGAACTACAAGGCTTTGTTTTGCGTTCCCCCATAATCTGCTTTATTATTAGTCGACGAAAACAAAACGTTCTGTCATCATAAGCGTAGCGAGCATCGGAGCACAATGCTCGTTATACAATGGGAGCTTCATTCCCTTGGTGTTTGGTACAAGAAGTAGCTAATGAAATGCCCTTTTGGCAACAAATGCATGTCCTACAGTCGCTCGATTTCTGAATAGTAACTCAAGCTCGACAGCAAAATTAAGTTCATATAGCTGTCCATTCATGATTCTGAAACCCGGCATTCTTACCATCTCTAGTTCCTTAGCAAACCAAATCCTTGGTTAACACCTATCACAACCACCACGTGAGAGACCGCACTAAATGTAACGTGCTACCGGCTAACATTTAGTGGAGAGTTAACTGTAATTTTCTCAATTTTCGAGTGTATCGAGCCTGAGCAGAGTGAATTTTGATAACAAGCACTGTTGGTGGTTTCGAAACAAACGGGAGAGTACGAGGATGATGGAACAACAATGTTGGTTTACTCAAGGTTTAACCATCTTCTTACCCTATGGATCGCTATTAAATCATGCTCCGACTTGGTATATCACCCAGTTCGTCAGCTATAGTCGGGTTTATTTCATGCAAAAGTAGGAGTATATGAACTTCCGATATGGAAAATCCCTGGGGAAAAATCCACTGGAATCCATGTTTTTACGTTTCTATTTATTAACGGTGGCTTACGAACAAACGACCTTGCACTGTTCCGCTAGTAAACACGCTTTGGCCTGATCGGTGGATAAGAAAACGCCATTAAATCCAAAATGTACCAGCATGGATGAATTGGCATTGCATTCGCATAGACTTCCCCATCTAAAGAAGACAACGATGAATACAGCGCATGTCCCCTATTTCCAAATCCGGTAGCTAGTGAACTAGAACAATCCTTCGTGATAATAAAGAAGTCAACTTTGATTGCTTAACAGACGAGTACACTGCTCCGGATACGAACCGGTGCATGCTTCCTGGAACTGTTTAGCATAAACATACCACTGCATACCACCCCAAAAAGATGGAAACAGGTACAGAGCCCCTGGCAATGCTACAGTGCAATTGGACTAGCTTGCTAAAGTTCCGAAATCGCACTATCTCAACGAGAAAAAGTAAAAGTGGAGATACGTGTAAGAGGAGTAGGAATGTATGGGTCAGCCTACGATGGCTTACGAAGCAGTCAGCGAAAACACAATAAGGTATCACCACAAATGCCATGCGGGTACCAAGTTGGACTCACTGAGACGCATTTGATGTGATGCACATCTCTTACTTAAATACTGGGATTTAATGCAATCGGGTGGGATGAACTACGAAGAGAGCAGCGGCCCTCTGTGCAGATCCAGTGCGACTAAGTTATCAATAAGTGAAAAAGAAGTACGGTGAAATATAGGTCCAAAAGCATCTCACCCAGTTGCGAATTTATCAACTTCGCGTTTTAATGCAAGAAACACTGATAATATATTCCTATTTTGACAGATAATTCCGAGGACGGGCCTTCCATTTTGCACACTATAAGCAATTAACTTGAAAAACCCATTGATTGATCAAAAGTCTGCGTAAGCAAACATATGTTTTCGATCATTCTTCTTCAGGCTTTTACAATCAGATGAAATGCAAAGTTATGTATACAGACCCAACAGGTCGTCAGTCAGCCAAATTGATCCTAGTTCGCTATGACAAACCGTCGGTTAGGTTCCAGTTGTAATCGTACGCCCGCACAGGTCACCTGCCGTCCGTCCTTGTCAAGGTAGATTCAACGCGTCAGTGAACCTTTTCTGCGTGCACAGTGCTGGTTTGTACAGCCGAATGGCAATGGCTTCTACGGCGTCTAATTTCCGCTTACGGAAATATTTTGATCGATTTTCTGGGGCTTGACAGATTACTTTGAATGAATCAGCCAACTTGCTGTATTGACCTGTATCCGCAAGACGCGTGGCGATGGCAGAGTTGTGGACCTTTTGGCCTCCATTTCAGAGCCAGGCCGGATGGTGTTCCCCCACCCTATCGGATAAGCGTCTTGTCGTACGACCAACATAGAGATTGTATGTTTTGCTGGGGTGCTTCATGACCATACCTTCTTTGATGTGCCTCCTGTAAAATCAAGGACATACGTTCTTATTCTATTTAAGGCATAAATTTGCATACCGTATTCACGGCTTACCTGTACTTCGCGGTAGGAGGATGCCCCAACACAGCCTACACTACGGCGCATTCAAATGTTCTCAGGGCATGTATTCCTATAGCAACTCAACTGGTGTTAGGTCATCGAGCGTTAGTGTGTTTTCACACCATTCATGTAGCCACCTCACGCTCGTACCTCTACCAGCAGTTGTGACAATGCCGTCCAGCTCGCCATGAGGTGTTTGATGTTGTAAACATGCAAAGCCATAAAATTATATTTTCTACCTCTTTTGGTTATGTTATTCTTGTCCGTGATGCGGATGATCGCATGTATTAAGTCTGTGCCAGCACTGTAAATAGCGCAAACATAAGGGTATCCACTTCATAGTTATTTAATTCCAGTCTCTTAATAACGCTACATTGAGGCTGTTAATAAAATGCAAACCCATTTAATGTCCTTACACCATACATACTTTAATTGTTCTTTTCAGAAAATTACAGCAAGAAGATGACATTGTTTGACGCAAGCATTTCGCGTTATCCCTACCGTACCAATAACAATAACCCCTGAAAAAATGAACAAACGGCGAACGTCACCATGTCTAAATAAGCGAGTATCGCATTGACAGAAAATACAGAAGTCGTTTATATATTAACTTACCTGGGAATCAAGACGCACGAGTAAAAGTGGGTCTTTATGTCTGTGGAATTCTGAGACCGACAAGTGACTGTGTGTGCTCGCACGGTATAGGCTGTATTCAACTAACCGCGATAGCCTCGGCGAAACCAACAAACCGAGGATTAGGTTGCCGCAGAACACCCTTGAATGCGGTAACGAGCCAGAGCCGGTAAGCAGGGATCAATAGGTATTTACCTAAGGATGATGCCGGCGAGTTACGCAACTAGAGGGCTTGGGAAAACTAACGCTGCCCTTTTATCCCACGCAGGATCCACTACGTTACGTGTTACTTCATCCAAAAAATGCTCGATCGGTTCTGCCAAGGTAACTGACTCCTCAATTATACGTGATCTGGTATGCACGATGGGAGCCATGCGCCAACTGACAGAGCTTCCTTTAGGATGAGGTACTGACAAAACGTTAATTCGGTTGATGATGGCGAACTGAGCAGCATAGCAGGTCCTACGAGCAGCAGTCATCAAGCGCTTGGTGGTCCCTAACGTAACAAAATTACTCTTGGAAGGTAATTCGATATACACTTGAATATTAGTTACCTCCTATACCAAGGCCTTTGGACATGGTGTTTAGCTGGGCTTTTCTAAAATCCTTCAAGTGTAACTGAACGACATCTGCGTGGCTGCAATTTGTTCCAACTCATCAAATAGACCCTCTGTCAATCGTAGTCCCAGCATTCCAGAAAAGCTTTCGCTACCATTTCCGAAGAACAGTTAGGTATGGAAACGGCTTGCGGACAGCTAGTGAATGGGTCGACACAGGTCCGTAGGTAAACGGTGCCATTCGAAGGCAGCAGAGGACATACGAGGTGGACAGGCACATGGTGAAAATGTGCACCTGGTGTGGGAAATGTTCCTACTGGGCTTTTCATCTGCTTATACACTTTCGCACGTTGACAAGGAAGGCAAGCAGCTGCCCAAGTACGGACGTCCTGATTGACATCGCAACAAACGCATCGTGCGGTTACGAGTTTAACCGATGTAGAACACCTGGATGAGACAAGCAGTGCACTATGTCGAACACGGTTTGTCGAACCTCAAGTGAGACGAGTGGGAGCTACGTGCCCAGAGAGAAATCGCAAGTATAGTTCCGTCTGACGATGGCAGCTGAACGGGTCATATGTCCAATGAGGGAGACTTGCGTAATATAACAACCTCAGGATCAAGGAGTTGCGCTGCTACCATGGCTGTCAAGTTGATGGCGGTACCGGCGTCTGCAGAGATCGCTTGAGTTCGAGAAAGTGGATCCGCGACAGGGTTGTGCACACCTGAGACGTGTCGTATGTCGGGCGTAAACTGAGCGATATAGTCTAGGTGACGCGACTTATTAGGAGAGTATCGGTCGGGATTCGAGCCGAGTAAGTAACTCAGGGGTTTGTGGTCGATGAAGACGGCAAAGGAACGGCCTTCTAAAACATGTCGAAAATGACATATGGATAAATAAATTTCTATTAATTCTCTACCAAAAGTACTGTAATGAGATTCGGCATGTCGCAAACTTCTGGAGAAAAATGACAATGGCTGCCAGGCGTCAACTACCTTTGGTTTTAAGACCTCCCCGACTGCCACATCTGAAGCGTCGGTACTGAGCAACAATGGGGCTGCCGGGTCATGATGCGCTATAAAAGCTATGTTGACGATGGCTTCTTTCAATATCTGGGAGGCAGCGCGCGCTAAAGCAGGAAAATCCAACTCCTTACTTTTCCCACGGAGAGGGTCCGTGAGGGGTTGCATAAGCGAAACGCAACTATGATATGAAATGGCGATAAAAGTTAACGAGGCAATCAAAGCCTCTTAGCTGTTTAAAAGTGTAAGGCTCAGGGCACTCGATGGGGACCTTAATTGTATCCTGTAGTGGCACGACGCCTACAGGAGAGATATGCTGTCCGAGAAAACTGACAGAATCGACAACAAGCGAACACTTTTCTGCGGTGTTCGTCACCCCTTGTTTAGATACACGATCGAATAGCGTTTGAAGTTGGCGTAAGTGCACTCCGCGTGAGGAGCTCACGATTAAGATGTCGTCGAAGTAGGCATAAACGAAATCTAGGCCGCAACAAATTTGGTCGATAAAGGGCTGAAAAGTTTGCACGGATTCTTTAGACCAAGTAGCATACACAGAAACTCAGACAAACCTAATAAATAAAAAATCAATATATGGTTTATTATCTTTAAAATGAAGGCGTCACAGCAGTTTTAGCGATTTCCGCTTTCGCTATCGGAATTTGGTTGTAAGCGCGCACCAAGTCGATTTTACTGAAAGCCTTTTTACCTGCAAGACGCGGTGAGATCTACGATATTTGGGATAGGATAGCGATCAGATTTGGTTACGTTGTTTAGAGATGTATGTTCACCACAAGGACGTCAGTCCCCCATAGTCTTTTTCAGAATCATTTGAGAGATGACGCCCACAAGCAGTTGGATGGTCTTATAATACCGATCTGTATTATGTGGTCGAATTCAGCTTTTGCGGCACTAATTCGTCTGAGCCGAGGCGTCTTGGTCTGGCACTCGTTGGTGGACAACGCGTGCTAATGTGATGAGCGAACACTATCGGGACTGGCGGAAGCTCTGCAGCTAATCGCATCACTCGCGTTGATTCAGTTTGTAAGATTCGCCTAATTTGAAGGGACCTCGGCGATTCGGAAAACGAAACAGAGTATCAGGACGTCCGTAAGAGCGCCTTTAACCACTAGTCTAGTACGGTCGTCTAAAAGTCTGTGGTGACCAGCGTCAGCAAGTAACCCAAAATGTCAAAGGAAGTCAATACCGATAATCGCGAAGTGTACAGACGCTAACTTAAAAGCCAACTAAACAGCTGGGCGAAGGTTGCAGTCCAGGTTCATCATGCGATGACCGAAGGAAGCAACCATAGAACCGCTGGCTGCACATAAATTGTACGTAGGCTCTGAGTGCATGTCATTTGCGTTCGCAGGGATGGCGCTGAATTCCGCTCCCGGGTCGAGGAGGAAGATGGTTTAAGAACGTCCATCCTTAAGGTAAAACAGGCGATTTGCTTGATTATTAATGGAGACGTTGATCGTGTTAGTATGCGGACTATTCACTTTACCTGAAGCGACTGAGTCGTGACTAATGCAGGGAGCCCAAAAAACGTCTAGTTCCTTCACCATGTTGACGGTGATACCAACATAATTCCGCAACGGATCTGATGTTACCTGACTGAGAACGTACAGGGAAAATGCTGCGCTTTCGTGTCGAACGTGACCTACCCAGTGCAGGCACAGACGAGCCGCAATGTAAAGTAGCCAAAACGTAAGCAGCATCTTGCCGTGGCATACGCTGCTTCGAAACCCTCATTGCTGCTAGCCTGCTGCGAAGTAGCGTAATTTTCTCCTTTTTAGGGTCAGAGCAACCTGACGACTTGGAGCAAAGATGAAACCCGGTTTTAATCGGTGAGAATACGTCACCGGGATTGCTGGTCTTCTGCTACGGGAGACGTTCTAACCCAGTGTCTACCTCGGTTGCTAGTTAATTCAAATGCGTATCCAGAATCATGGAGATTAGTACCGGCAGTGGCTCTGGGAGATGTGCAAACCACAGTTCTTTATCCTTTCTTCGCTTTAGAATAAGAGACAAGCGATGCGCTGAATTTCGCAGAGCCACGGCGACGTCTTGTTATCTCCCAGCTTGAGTCCATTGAGCTGTTCAATTCGAGATCCTGTGCTGTTTTGTAACTTTTTTTAAAATCGCTGGTGTGCTCGTTTCGTACTTTGCCTCACAACCGAGAGAGGACGGCGTGAGACGAGCTGATTGTACTTTCAACGGTCCGTCATAATGCCTTTATTTTCCAAGTCAATCCCGAATATCGCAAGCCAAACCTCTTGGCTGTGTTTTATGGAAGTTGGAGCAGCCAAAACAAGCATGCTTATGATGTGAAAAGACCTACATGTCACTTTCAAAATGTATATGGAAAAGATCAAAGATGAAGAAAAGCACACTGAAACTACAAACTCACGCAAGAGACAAATGAATACACGTATAAAATAGAGAAAAAGGAACGAACACACCGTTACAAACGGAGAAAATGTTCAACTTCGCGCGTGCGGATCGGGGTCACCAATTTGTAGGACTAGTAAATACTAGTCCGAGATGGTTCACGAAAGTAAGCGCGGATATCCGAAGGCAATTGGTGTCGAACACAACGGAATGTCTTTAGTGGGTTACAAGGAGACGCAGACGGATAAAGCCAGACAACAGCAAAGCGTTAGTGCGGGAACTTACAAGACAACAAAATGTCGAGCCGTTCGTAGCTGCTAACCTGGACGTAATTTAAGGGAGATTAAAACGAGAAGGAATTGTATACCATTGGACATCAGCGAAATTGTACACGAAAGATACTAGGTATCGTTTGGGGCGCTACAAATACAGCTATAATGTCAGGAACATTCGCAAAGGTATTAGGAATAAATGTCTTGGATAAATGCGCTAGCATCGTGCTGGCGGGCACTCTGGCTTTAGTCGTTGTTCTGTCGAAAAGGCGCAATTCCCCACTGAGATTTTCCAGTAAAGTTCACTCGCTCCTTGGTCAAATCAGTGACCTCAGGGCCATTCTGCAGTGAAATGAGTGGGTGAATACAAGAATCCTTCCGGTACAAGAAAGTTGGTTGACTACTGATGTGGAAAATGGGGTACTTCAAATCGATGGTTATTTTCCCATCAGGTCTGATCGACCCGGGAAGCACTTATTTTGTGGTTCGGGTGTTATACCTTCCATTATTCAAGGTGGTTACAACGCAGCAATCATAATATTTACGTATTTCTTTAAGCTGCCATTCAGTTGAATGTAAACCGATGTTAATAAGCGGCTTTTGTAGCGCCCAAAAAGATAACTCTTATCTTTCATGTACAATTTACTTGTTGACCGATTGTACATTATTCCTTCTTGTTTTAATCGTCCTTACAATCGGCTCGACACACAACTGCCTTGTAAGTTCCCGCGCTCACGTGTACGCTCTCGCCTCGCTTCATCCGTCCGCTTCTTATTGTAGCCCATCGAATACAGTCCGCTGTGTCCGACTCCAATTGCCTTCTGATATTTGCGCTTAATTTCGCGCACCGTCTCGGACTAGTATTAACTAGTCCTACAAATTGGTGACCCCGATTCGCACGCGCGAATTCAACGTTTTTTTTCTCGTTTGTATTTTTTGGTGAGTTCGTTCCTTTTTCTCGATTATATACCTGTATTCATTTGTTTCTTGCGTAATTTTGGTACTTTTATCGTATTTTGTTCATCCTTTATCTTTCGACTCGCATTTCGAGAGTGGCATCTGAGTCGTTTCACAGCGTAAACATGCTTACTTTGGCTGTTCCAAGTTTCATGGAACACAGCCCAGAAGTTTGGTTTAAGATATTCGAGATCGAACTAGAAAATAAGGGCATTACGGCGGACCGTCCGAGGTACAATCAGCTCGTCCCACGCCTTCCTCCGTCGGTTGTGACGCTGATTGAGGACATTCTACTCTGCCCATCGAATGAGGCAAAGTATGAAACGATGAAGCAAGCGATTTTAAAAGAGTTACGGCCCAGCGCACGAACTCGATTTGAACAGCTCAATGGTCTCAAGCTTGGAGATCGCAAGCCGTCGGCGTTGCTCCGCGAACTTCAGCGCATCGCTGGTCCCTTATTCTTGAGCGAAGAAGGGATAGATGCACTGTGGTTTGCACGTCTCCCAGAGCCATTGCCGGTAATGCTGTCCATGTTTATAGATGCACCCCTGAAAGAATTAGCTACCAAGGCAGACGCTGCGTTCGAACGTCTTTCGCAGCAGACGACCAGTAGCTCCGGTGACGTATTCTCACCGATGAAAACCGCATCTCATGTTTGTTTCCAGTCGCTAGACCGATCTGACTCTAAAGACGAGGAAATTGCGCTACTTCGCAGCAGGATAGCAGCAATGAAGGCTTCGAAGCAGCGTGTGCCACGGTCAAATGCTGACCACGTTTTGGCTACCGTTCATTGCGGCTCGTCTGTGCCTGCACCGAGTACGTCACGTTCGGCACGAAAGCGCAACATTTTCCTTACAAGTTCTCAGTCAGATAATGTCAAACCCGTTGAAGAAGTATGTTGGTATCACCGCCAATACGGTGGAAGAGCTAGACGTTGTCGGGCTCCCTGCATTAGGCACGACCCAGCTGCTTCAGGGAAAACGAATAGCCCGCATACTAGCACTACAAACGTATCATTCAATAACCAAGCAAACCGACTGTTTTACGTTAAGGATCGACGTTCTTCCATCACATTCCTCATCGACACGGGAGCGGAAGTCAGCGTCATCCCAGCGACCGCTAACGACAAGCACTCAGAGCCTACGTACAATTTGCGTGCGGCCAACGGTTCTCCGATAGCTTCATTCGGTCAGCGCATGATGAACCTAGACCTCAATCTTCGCCGAGATTTTCAGTGGGTCTTCATGGTTGCGTCTGTACCCTTCGCAATTATCGGTATCGACTTCTCCGACATTTTGGGTTGCTTGTTGATGCTGGTCGCCACAGACTTTTAGACGACCGTACGAAACTAGGTGTTGATGGTGTCCTTTCAGATGCCCCGATAATCAGCCCTGTATTTCGGATCGCAGACGCACCGTCCGACTACTTGAGCCTCCTCTCCGAACACCCGCGACTGGTTCGACCGGCTGCAGAGCTTCCACCAGTCACGACAGAGGTCGCTCACCACATAGTTACGCGCGGTCAACCAGTTAGCGCACGACCAAGACGGCTTGCTCCAGACAAACTACGGGCAGCACGAGCCGAATTTGACCACATGCTTCAACTTGGTATCGTCAGACCGTCCAACAGCCCATGGGCGTCGCCTCTGCACATGGTCCCGAAGAAGGTCATGGGGGACTGGCGTCCTTGCGGCGACTATCGATCCTTGAATACGGTGACCACGCCTGATCGCTATCCGATCCCACACATAGTGGATCTCACCGCCAGTCTGGCAGGTAAAAGTATCTTCAGCAAAATCGACTTGGTACGTGCATACAACCAAATTCCGGTAGCCGAAGCGGACATCGCTAAAACTGCCGTGACGACTCCATTTGGTTTGTTCGAGTTTCTGCGCATGCCATTTGGCCTAAAGAACGCCGCGCAAACTTTTCAGCGTTTCATCGACCAAGTTTGTCGCGGTTTAGACTTCACTTACGCGTATCTCGATGATATTTTAATCTCAAGCTCTTCACGAGAAGAGCACATGCGCCACGTACGAACACTTTTTGATCGTTTATCTCAACACGGGGTGACGATCAACGCGGAAAAGTGTTCGTTTGGTGTCGATTCAGTTAATTTCCTCGGCCATCGTATCTCCTCTGCAGGCGTCGTGCCACTGCAAGATAAAATTCAAGCCATCAGCGACTACCCCGAGCCTCATTCTTTCAAACAGCTCAGGCGCTTTGATGGGCTTGTCAACTTTTACCGACGATTTATACCCAACTGCGCCTCGCTGATGCAACCCCTCACGGACCTTCTCCGAGGGAAACTCAAGAAATTCGAATTTCCTGCTGCAGCACGAGCTGCTTTTAAGTCACTGAAAGAGGCTATCGCCAACATAGCTTCTATAGCGCATCACGATCCGGCCGCCCCACTGTCCCTCAGTACTGACGCCTCGGACGTGGCAGTCGGCGCTGTTTTGCAGCAACGAGTAGCCGACACGTGGCAACCCTTAGCGTTTTTCTCCAAACGCCTACAACCTACCGAATCTCGCTACAGCACGTTCGGTAGAGAACTACTAGCCGTATATCTAGCGATACGTCACTTTCGACATGTCCTAGAAGGCCGCTCCTTTATCGTCTTCACCGACCACAAACCCCTGACTTACGTGCTCGGCTCGACTACCGACCGATACTCTCCTAGAGAGTCGCGCCACCTTGACTATATCGCTCAGTTTACGACCGATATACGGCATGTCTCAGGTGTGCACAACGCCGTCGCCGATGCACTTTCTCGCATCCAAGCTATCTCCGCTGACGCCGGCACTGCTATCGACTTGGCAGCCATGGCCACAGCGCAACTCAACGACCCTGAGGTTGATCTACTACGCAGGTCTCCCTCATTGGACATACGATCCGTTCCGCTGACATCATCAGACGGCACTATACTCTGCGATCTATCTCTGGGCACGCCGCGGCCAGTCGTCCCACGCGAGTTTCGGCAGACCGTGTTCGACGCGTTGCACGGCTTGTCTCATCCACGCGTTCGTGCATCGGTTAAACTCGTAACCGCACGATTCGTTTGGCGCAATGTTAATCGGGACGTCCGTACCTGGGCAGCTGCTTGCCTTCCGTGTCAACGCGCGAAGGTGCACAAGCACACGAGAAGCCCATTAGGCACGTTTCCGACGCCAGACGCACGTTTTCATCACGTGCACGTCGACCTCGTAGGTCCTCTGCCGCCTTCCAAAGGCTCTGTATATCTACTGACCTGCATCGATCGATTTACTAGATGGCCTGAGGCCGTCCCTATCTCAAATTGCTCCTCAGAAACGGTAGCGAAAGCTTTTATGGAGCGCTGGGTAGCTCAATACGGCTGTCCCGCCATCGTGACCACCGATCGAGGGTCACATTTCTCGTCGACATTTGCCATGTTGCTTAAGGATTTAGGCTGTCGCCACGTCCAGACGACAGCGTATCATCCGGCCGCTAACGGCATGGTGGAGCGTTTTCACCGCCAGTTGAAGGCAGCGCTACGTGCGCACGCAGATCCTTCATGGTCTGAAACGCTTCCCCTCGTTCTCCTAGGCTTAAGAAACACGGTTAAAACCGACTTCGACGCCACACCAGCGCAGCTAGTCTACGGTTGCACGCTGCGGTTGCCCGGACAGCTGGTAGCACCAGCCCCATGTACTTCCACTTTTGACTACGGAAGTTACACTGATCGATTGGCTCACCAGATGCGTGAGCTACGTCCACCCGCTCCTCGATCGCAGAAGATACCAGTGTACGTGCCCGAGAAGCTGTCTACGTGTTCACACGTCCTTCTTCGCGCAGACGGTGTTCGACAGCCTCTTCAGTCGCCGTACATAGGACCCTTCAAGGTGCTGCATCGTGCGAGTAAGGCGTACACTATTGACCGCGGTGGTCGACGCGAAGTCGTCACCATCGACCGTCTAAAACCCGCCTTTATGGAAGTAACTACCTCGCCTACTTCGTCTAGTAGTGCCTCGTGCGACGTCACAACTCACCGTACCAGTTTTCCGCATGCTAATGAAGTCCAACCAGACCACGATCACGGTCTACAAGCTTCAGCTGTCCCGACATCTCCCGAACCTAGTCCGCCGCCTCCCACGACCAATCGCCGTGGTCGGGAGGTACGTAAGCCCGTTCGTTTCTCCGACTATGTACAGTGTAAATACTTTTAACTTTGTAGATATTGTATATATTTGCCCCATTTTTGGTCGATTAACGTTTTGAAAACAAACAAAAATATCAAAAAACCTCCGCAAAACCTTTATCAAAAAATATTCAAAAACCAAAAAATATTTAAACACGCAGATCATTCGTTTGTTCTTTTTGGCGTTTTCTGCGCGTTTTTCTATTTTCTCGTCTTTACATGCCCCAACCCTCCCCTTCGATCGACTGGCCCACACGAGGAATGTTTTCGAGGACCCTGACGCGAACACTGGTCGTTTCTCCGCGGGACGAGTGTCATTTCTCCGCGGGACGAATGTCGCTTCTTCGCGGGACGAGGGTCGCTTCTCCGCGGGACGAGGATCGCTTCTTCGTGGGACCATGGTCGTTTCTTCGTGGGACGAGGGTCGTTTT
The DNA here is from genome assembly GCA_944474145.2 of Dicrocoelium dendriticum. Classification (NCBI taxonomy): domain Eukaryota; kingdom Metazoa; phylum Platyhelminthes; class Trematoda; order Plagiorchiida; family Dicrocoeliidae; genus Dicrocoelium; species Dicrocoelium dendriticum. The sequence goes on from OX104063.1 coordinate 222,793,692, forward strand.
GGCGCGGGGCGGGGTGCGGCGGGAGGAGAGACCACTCCCAAGCGCACCGTTTGGCAGCAGCGGAGGTTGAGGTCCTGTCGGCCTTTTTTGGGCTAGCCAGTTTTTTGTAGTCCGACAAGCCCGCTCCAACGGCTCGCCGAAATGCACCCTGCCCTGCAATCAATAAATAACAAACCATAAACGGCACAGCGGACTCCGAATTCCGACGAACCCCCATTTACACGAACGCACGCTCATTTTTACTCGGCACGATTTGCCTTACGAACCTCGTTTCAACAGTCCTTTTCGATTTCGAAGGCTTTCTATGTTCAGCCTTCTAGGGGGGAGCTCTGTAGCGCCCAAAAAGATAACTCTTATCTTTCATGTACAATTTACTTGTTGACCGATTGTACATTATTCCTTCTTGTTTTAATCGTCCTTACAATCGGCTCGACACACAACTGCCTTGTAAGTTCCCGCGCTCACGTGTACGCTCTCGCCTCGCTTCATCCGTCCGCTTCTTATTGTAGCCCATCGAATACAGTCCGCTGTGTCCGACTCCCATTGCCTTCTGATATCTGCGCTTAATTTCGCGCACCGTCTCGGACTAGTATTAACTAGTCCTACAATTTCGGTCAGTCCTCATTGGAAATATAGTCATTGCTCCTGACACATCTGCATCGGAGTTAAATCCTTTTGAGGACTAAATTTCGTTAACACTAATGCTTAAATTAAATTGCTCTATCTGTATTGTTGCTGGTGACTACCGTAGAAAGATATAACCTACTTGAAGACACTTGGCTTGGTAGACCTAGTGAATGTGTCGAGCAGACAAGATGCACAGTTGTACGCTGTGTTCCCATATAAACGACAGTTTGGCACACAAAATCGGGTCCCTTTGTGCATCGCAGGCCATTGTATTTTAAAACTGTTTCCAGTCCTATAAATCGGGCTTCATTTTTAGAGTTGACAAGACATCAAGGTTATAAAACGGCGAAATTGCTCCTTGGAAAATATCACGATGTTCCAGACTAGATATTTTTAACTGCTTTTTCGGTCTTCAACAACAAGGACCTGTCGCCTAAATGTGACCATCTTACAGACTACATCAAATATTACTTAAACATGCGGTTTCATATTGAAACCATCTACCTAAGAGCAGATAGATTTTCCTCATCACTAGTAAAGCTACTTCGAAAGATGAAGGAATGGACCTACAATTGCAAGAATTCTGGTCGTGTCAGACGCCCAACCCTGGCAAGTAAAGCAGAGAAAAATCTACTAAGCCAACTATACGTCGAAGCAGTTCTAGGCAACCATAACTGTTACGATCTATGGATGCTTCTGTGACACCCCTGTGGTAAGAGCCTTTGCAGACATAGAGGTGAAGTGGATGTGAATAAACTAATTTCTGCATTTAGTTACACTTCACATAGCTCATCTTCCTTGCCAACCTTCAGTAGCTCAAGTCTAGCCGCGTCCTTCGATTAAAGCAACGTGCACAAGGAACTCAAAATATTAAAGACAACCAAAGCTTGTGGTCCGGATGCTCTCCCACCATTACGTTTAAGGGAGGATGCTGTTTCGCTCACTGCCATATGTATCTGCTCCAACGGCTGGCTGCCTGAGGAGTTTGAGCTGATCACTAAAACGCTTATAGAGAATAGCCACCCGAAGCGATTCATAGACAGATATAGCACGGTTAGACAACCCAAAGAAATGGTGTTAACAGCCCCATAGTAAAAGGTGTACATTGAGCTACCCTTCAAGGGTGCTACCACAGCTAGAAGAACAACCAAAGGCACTGTCTCGGCCATTCAGCGTACGTACTGTGCTGCGGAAGCGGTAATTATCAACAGAACCCGAATGGTGCCGTTACCTTCAGTAAAGGAAGATGAACCCGTCGGCGCTAGATCACATTGTGTTTGCCAATTCGTGTATGACTGTGGCATCAGTTACATCGCCAGAACCGAACGGGCTTTAGATTCCAGAGTGAAGGGGCACTTACAAAACTGGGTTCCGCGCGAAGTTACTCAATCCACCGACGATACGTGCTCGCGTAAGCCGCCAGCGTCCTCCATAGGTAGGCACATTTTGACGAATCTTCACCGGGTCAATCCCTTCTCAGCCTTCCGGATCTTGTTGCGTCATACTAATTGACGCCTTTTGTGATTTGCTGAGGTCGTTAAGCCGAATTTGACCAGCCTTGTGTGTTCAAAAGCAATTATTTGCCAACGTGCGGCTGCCGTGGTCTTATTTTTATCAACAATGACCACAACCATAAGTTGGATTGACTTGACTGTGTCCTATCAGACATATAAAAGGATTTCCCTGTTATTATATTGGTACTGATGCGATAATACACAATGCTAGCATCTTCCAAAATTCTTCTCATTTCGTTGTCAAACTACTGAAGGGAACTGTTAAATTAAACAAATCTCTTTAACAGATGTCTCACGATGGGTGGGCTCACGTATATATGGAGAACGGCGAGTATCACTCCAGTACGAAAAGCCGGATCTCAAATGTATCGCCCAATTGCATGTACATCTGTGCTCCTATCAGTTTACAAAAGACTGTTAATTCTGCAGATTGTTTCAGTCACTACTTAAGACGATATCTACTAGTCTGCGTATAGACCCCAGCGCTCCCAGTTTGGATGCAGTGACATATCCTGTTCATTCTATGGCCACCGCATCACATCAAAAATGTAAATCCGTACTGCTTCTTTTCCTGGATTATTCAAATGTCTTTGGTAGCCTGAACAGCTCAACGCTGCGAAACCTGATATCCAAACACTAGTTCACCCCGGTGTTTGTACTCTGCTCCGTGACCATTTTACGGATCGTACTCACTTCAACAAGTTGAACGGTAAGGTATCCTCTGTCCTCCGTTTGGACTGTGGTGTTCTACAGGGAGCAATTCTATCACTTTTTCTATTCTCTTTGTATGCTGAACACCATTCTATGCAAACCACGTTTATGGATTGTAAATGTGCTGTTGATGTTGTTCTGAGATGTATATCCTCAAGTAACTAGGATTTCTCATCACTTCAACGAGGGTTGGAATATCTGGTGGAATGGTCTTCATCCAGATCTCTTAGCCTAAATACATCTAAATGCTAAGGTGTAGTATTTTCTTTTCTACGTGGCGATGTGTTGCAGTCCCTCATAGCTTGCTCCCCCACACTTATTGTGAATAAAAATATTATGCCCAGCTCTTCCACAGTCAATGAGCTCGGCTTTTTGTCCCGGAACCTTCGTGTTCCACGCATGTCTGTAAAATTTTCCGTAAAGTCAGAAACCTTTCTTTTTATGCCGTCAGACTTAAGGTGCTTTTAGTACCTCGTAATTTATTTTCAGGTTTGTGACCACTTGTTATTCCTCATTGGCCATACTGCTCTCCTGTTATTTTCCCCGTACTGCTTCAGAAAGACTATATCTAATTGGTGCGATCTGTAAAGCACATTTCTAGATGTAGTGGCTTGTCTAGAGATTATTTAGTTGGGTTGATCATTTCTAGGCATCTTGATGCCTACAATGATATTTCATCTAAGATACTAACTGAACAATTTCATGCACTTCGTAATGCTCTTTCCAAAATGTACTCTTTCTCTTCTACTTGTTAGAAATTCAGAATTTTATTCTCCAGCACGTCAGGATGATAATACTGCTTTGCCTTATCTCTGACGTCTGCTTGTTGACAACACAACTCACTAACATGCTACGCGAGCGCTTGTTGGAGTAACAGTTCTATCTTTCTCCAACTTCTCTCCCATAGCTTATATACTGACGTTAGCATCTAGGTGTCCGCAGTGGTCGCGTACATGCTGAAAATGAACCCATTAGGTTTCACAAGGCTTGTTTTGACTCTGACTTTGATCTTAGATGAAGCTAGTTCATGAAACATTCCTGCTGTGGTGGTAGAATTTTGTCTTACGTCACGGTAGTCCCTGTTTGGTTTTTCTATTTGCTCTCTGTATAAAGCTACTTAGTTACGTTTCGTTTATCACTAAAATGTGATACTAGGTTAAACCATAGCAGCTAATTCTTGGTTGTCGGGTCTGTCCATGAGGCTTCTCTTATGCAGTAAGCTTGCCGTAATCCAACGAACCTTTGTTCCATAGCAAAAGAGCCGATAATTATTGTAGTACTCATGAGTAGCAGGATTTTTAGTTGTAAATTTGATAAGGCTTTCATCCCAACAGTTCACAAGCTACATAGCAGAGCCTAGTCCGGAAAAGCGCCAGACGCGTTTCGCCCTATTGGGGCCCTATTGGGGTTCGATCCTCATTAGAGGACCGAGGGAATGCGCGCCACTGACGAGCCCCAATAGGGAGAAACGCGTCTGGCGCTTTTCCGGACTAGGCTCTGCTATGTAGCTTGTGAACTGTTGGGATGAAAGCCTTATCAAATTATTGTAGTTTTGCATCTCCTGATGAGGCCAGGCCCATAGGAAAATTCACTTGCTCCTTCAAAATATTTGGTGCTCCTCACCATGGCCAATTATTGTATTTTTCATTTTGATATCTCCATGAAGCCAATTCAGTGAAGTAAAACGGCCGCAACCTCAATGAACTTTGCTTACATGAAAGTAGCAAATAATGGTTTTGGTGTTCTTAATATCACTAGTCTGCATCAGGTAGCCATTGAGTTGCTCTATTCTGGACAGTCTACCTCGATGCAGTAAGTCAGCTGCCACCCGGCGCCCGTTCTAATTAGGTAATCAGAGGTTTTACTTCTCTAGTAGTCAGTACGCGGGGGTTCCCGACGCATGAACCACAACGAACATAGTAAGCTTACTTTTCTCATGGTACTTCTCCGTTGCCTAAGCACATTCTTATTGGTCGACAGCGCAAAGCCTAGACCTTGGATAGTCTAATCTAACCTCTAGGTGAGGCTAATTAGACATAGCATAACTGGCGCTACTTCATTGAAGCTGGTCTACATGACCATAGACAGCTCGCTGTTGTTTTGTTCTTAATCGCAGCTAAAGGTGGTTCGACGCGATGTGTTTCGCGTGACCTTACATTATTGAGTGGAAGAACAATTCCTGTCGGTTGCTTGTACTGCCCTGGTGTCTGGCTGAGGCTACTTGAATCCATAAACCTGGTTTAATCTCACTGACGCTGATCTACATGACAGCCGTCAATTTTCGGTTGTTCTATACATGTAATCGCAACGAGCCTAACCTCCATCATTACGACACTAGACCTAACGTAATGAGCTGGTTTTCGTAGCTATGTTACTTTATTTGCTAGCTGGTTGGCACTTTTCAAGTGCTTTCAGATCCAATCGAACGAAACAGGGCAGTGTATAGGGGTTAAAGTTACACAGGTTTAAAATGCAAGCCTTTTGCGAGGTTAGGGTGGGGTCGTTGGTCTTCTTCCTTTAAAACCTAGCCATTGGAGATAATCGGTCTACGTGTTATAAGCTAGGCATAGTCTCTGAAAAAGGTAGGACGTCACACAATGCTTAATGGCTTGCTATCGCCTGCCACAAGTCATGTAGCCATTATCAAATTACTACAAGCCCATCAATCCAAACTGCGGCTGACCGTGGTCATAAATGGCTAATATACTACGATCATACAATGCAAGTGAATGTTTTAGCGACGACGTGTGGACTTAGGCTTCTTTCATCTCTGCACACATCCCGAACCTGCTAAGCGCCACTCCTTACCTCTCTGCTTTTTAATTACTTGGGTTGTACGGATCAATTACTTTTGCTGTTTTGTTGACTTATTCTGTGAAACTGAAGGTCTGTGAATGGCTTAACGATTATGATACTACCGGTCTTGATTGCTTTTTGTACCTGCACAGGCTTTTGTGTTGATGTTTGCCTCTGTAATTTTGTACAGCCACGAGTAGATGACGAAGGCTTTCCGCAGCTCTGCACAGCTCCCCTCCTCATTTATTCACAATGACTGGACGCAGGATCCCGGTATCTCTGCGTCCATACAGAGTCTGCTAAGCGACATTCATTTTTCCATTATCTTCAGACTTTTTGGCAGTATGTATCACTTTCCTTTCTTGGTTTGTCAAGTTATTCTGTGAAACTGTAGGTATGCACAAATGCTCTAATCATGTGATCAATTAAGCATTGCTGACTTCTTTTACTTTATTTACTGGCGCCTATATCCCTCTTTCGTCTCACTTTCTACACTTCTGTTACGTAATGACACCTTGGACGCTGTCTCGAGGTTCACGTGATGAACGGTTGCCATGAGATGCGTGGTGATAGACGATGCTGGGCTCCTATTAATTTTCAGATCCGTCCAATTCAGTTGCGTAAGCACATGTCCTAACCACTTTGGCAAATGTTCAGCTACCCTCCGAGCTAACTGATTTGCAACTCAGACGTACCACGCGAGGATTTGTTATTCATAACCGTCAGAGCATCTTATCGGGTAGTTCAACCTCTCACGTTGTTTATCAGTTCACCTACGGTTGCGGTGACCTTTACATAGTCAGAACAAACCGTCAGTTAGCTCAGAGAGTAGCTGAACATTTACCAAAGTGGTTGGGACATGTGATTACGCAGCAAAATGGGACGGAGCTGAGAATTCATGGAAGCCCAGCAACGCATATCACCAAGTACCTTATGCCCTTCTGTTCATTTACAACGACTGTATGCAGGATTCCTGCAGCTCAGCAAATATACGCAGTCTGCTGGTAGTCCATCTTTTCTCTCCATCTTTTGATCACGTGGTAAATATGCAGCAATCACCTTCACTTGTATGTAGCCGTATTCCGTGACACTATGTATCCAATAAACTCTGGAAGATCTAATTACTGAGATAGTGTTGGCCTCCGTTGCTCTCTTTACTAGCCCCCATACTCCTCGTTTTTATTCCAGTCCGTCCTCTTACTTACTAACAACGCTGGGACTTGGACTTCCTGCAACTATGCATATATCTAGAGCCTTCTATGAGCCGTTTATATTTCTCTTCACCTTTCTTGGTATGTATGCGTTACTTACTTGACATCAAGACCTTTGCGCTTGGCGATTGCAAATACAATTTCTACTATTTTCTCTATACTTATGTTATTTATTATCATTTATATCTCACGATCGCTTCTGTTTGGGACTAGCGCATTTTATTGTTTCATTCTTTGCTCCATCACAAGCCACTGGCTTGCTCGACGTTCATGCGCCACATCGCCATGGTCGCCATTTAAATCCTTGCCCGTCATTTTCATAAGTATTTCCAGCCACCGTATACTAATGGGGAACATGGTCCTTGCCTTCCCACACAGAAATTCTGCCTCACGTATATCCTCCACTGTAGCCATACTCGAATCGGACTTCATAGAAAAGTATCTTAACTAACAATGTGTAAACTAAAATTCACATAATTGTTTTAGTTTTAGTATGGTACGATCATTTGATCTTTCTACTGTTGCGTATTAATGCCGGTTTATATCTGCATTTTCCCTCATGTCCTTTCACGATATTTGCAAAGAGCCGAACCAACTATCTCGACCGAGGTCAGCAAGTGGAATGTTTTAACCACCGGTCTTTACGAATGACGAAGGAGTTTACCTACTCAAAAATGGACGAAGTTTTCTTTTGGAAGCTTAGCCTTTCGAAAACGAATTTGATGGTCCTAGCAATTTGATGGATGATTCCGCAAGTCGAAATCTTTTCTATACAATCCGGATTATCAGTCGGGGATCGGTTTTATTAAAGAAATAGTTAATTCTTTACATTTCGTCTGGAGTTAACTTGATGCCAATCAATGCCACCAGGCCAGTGGGCCTTGCGTTTGACAAACTCCCGATTACTTGGCAGCACCCCACTGTACACATAATATCCACCTCGCCATTGAGAGGCTTTTGCCGCATATCGCGGTGCTCAACAAGCTTGTAATTGTATTACACGAATTAAGGTTACGCAACCTCTAAGGCCAGCCTTCGAAAACACAAGTTGCTATTCGTCTTTTCTTGAGGCAAGTAGATGACCTGCCCCAAGTTACCGAATATGGGTGAACCTATGACCATGACTGGCAAAGCATTTTGTCCAGCCTTACCATGAACCATAACACATTGAACCAAGGGACAAAGAACCACTAAATAACTCAATGTATCCACCATTAAATATGTGTCCTATTCGTAGACAAAACTTTGAAGGACATTCGGCTTTTTATGTTTAACCCATTACGAAAATACTGTACAAATTTTCACTTATATAGGCATGCATTCAAGGGCTTGCACCGCAAGGACCAGAATAAATAATTTATTTACTTAAGGTTATTTATTTACATCATCGAACGCTGTGCGTGACAGACCTCAAGCAGAGGGAGGTAGGTCACTGCAATCATAATTCTGAGTTGGACTTTCTCGCAACTGCCTAGTGGGTCATGCTATCGAGTCAAGGGTTCCGACTGAATTCTCTCCAGGAAACCTCCATGTACTCAACTGCCTTGTGGGTCAGACCGTTGCGTCCTTGGTTAGAGGTAGTACACCTCGAACAAAATCTCTCTATCGGAACCGGAAGCCAGAGATTACCATCTGATTTCTCGACCTCGTCGTCAATACGCTCTCCTTTTTGTTTTCTTCCCCTCTCAATTATCGTACTTGCCAAGTGAGTAAGAGAATGGCGCTGATCTAGCAGCTACTACTGTCGATAGTTGTACCTCCTCCTATCAACCTAGCAGTAGAATCCGCATTGGTTCTTCTAACATACGCGCTGTGGATCAGAACGAAGAACAAGCGGCACCAACCATCACACTTCGCTCTCTTGATACTTGTTGTGCTCTGTAGCTCAAACACGCATACAATAGGGCAGCGGTGTGACAAATCTTCAACTTCCTGGTTTTGAATCTGAAGACGATAAATGAACTCTTCGCGTCTTCGGCGATACTGTGTTAATGGTAGAAGATCTTTATGGTGCTGGTGACTCCCGCCGCGAACATTCTGAAAGAAATCTCGAATGTATGCCGAGGAACAGCCGCGTTTAGGTGGTCCGTTTTGAACCTCAAATAGTGTCTTTGAATAGCGTCCAAGGATAGTGTGACTTTTCACCGCATAAGTCTATGTCATGCCTAATGAAGTTCATTGTGTATCAAACGGACAGCTCTCATATCTTCATCGCATGGCAAAAGTACTGACATCGTGGTTAATGCTGGTGACATAAATGTCCTAGTGAGGCATTGGGACCGCTAGAGAAGTCCCAATATTAACGTACGAGACAACACAAGGTAGATGTCAGGTTGGCCCACGCATTTTATTTGTGGATGCAGATTGCTATATAGGAGCGTCGGAAGCAAACTAACTTGGGCAAAGGATATTTTCGTGGGCGGGGAGAGGGTCACCTTGAAGTAAGAGGATAAAGATGCGTTGTTCAGCTGAATATTTCACAGAGTTGTGTTCATGGGGTGGTAGGGTTGGTCACTGATGCATACATGCCATCGAATGCCGAGCGTGGAATTAGAGCCTACTGAAGCTACCCGGAATGCTGTAACCAGCCAGTTGGAAAAGGTCTGGTGAAATGTAAGATTTAGAAGTTGAAAGACAGTAGATGCTTAGTATTGATGGATTCTTGGTGGCTGGACTTAACCTGCTGCGTCATTTAAAGAAGTGACGCTGGTAAAGGGGGCAGTGTTACGTAAGCCATATTTACCGGACTACCAAACTAAGGCTTTCCATATTTTTGAAAGCCACATTCCAGACAAATGTGATTTGCCGCTTTGGTAGCATAGAAAGTACGCCACTTGCCAACTGCTATAGAGCCTCGTATGTTGGGCGATAATGGATAACTCGGGGTGTGCACTGCCTAGTTGAAAGGTCTCAAGTAAGTACCGATTACCCTGTGGCTGGCTGTGACTAACCATTAACCCATACCCAAGCAGATGCCGAAATCCGGCTAAGAGGGTTTATGAATTACCGACTACCTCGGCCGAGACTGTGGGTTAGTGTGTACCATATGGTACACAAGTACGTTCAAGTCAAGGTGTTTGCTTATCTGTAGTTCGTTCGTCTTCCGAATATTCGCTGGGTGCTCTGACTATGTGAGTGCCAGACACCTTGACTTGTGCTGCAGGATATTTTTAAAGGGCCGGGAAAGGCGCGCAGGTTATCCCGTTTGGTTGCTATGATGTATTTAGCATGTAAAGCAACAGCCAGGGTTGCTGGTCCAACGACTATTTCGCACATACCGGGGACACATAGCAGTATCGCTGTGCATTTTTCAAAGCTAAAGTGCCATAGCATGACTTTATTGCGGTACCTCGATTAGCGTAAGATTTGAGCATGGTCCCTCTGACAGCGACGCCGAATTTCGGTCGAGGTTGGGAACATTCTAGCTCAACAACGCAGCTTGCTATGCAACATGTGACAGGCGTCACACATTTGGGTGCATGGCAAGTTTTGTTTGGACAATGATGAAGTGTGTAGCGATGCGCTGCGTAAGAATGGCACGGCATCTCTGATTACGGTACACTCGGCAGTAACATGTTGTTTACGAATAATGCCGGCGGCCATGAAGCTTTTCACGAACGCAGAGCTTGCAAAGCTGAGTTTGCTAGGACACGTTGGACCGCGAAATTTTCTTAGGCGGCTAATCGTACCAACACTTAGCGGCAACTTACAGACAAATAAAAGCCTGCACAACCACTTATTAAGGGGCAACCTATCAGGAGCGCCTATGGTGCTCGGATGTTGGTGGTGGATAGATCCTAGCCACTGCTGCTACTGTTA
>OX104063.1:222804695-222854864 GCA_944474145.2 Dicrocoelium dendriticum
TGACGTATATGAGACCTCCGCCACCTCGGTGGTAGGCGCGTCCACTACGGAAGATAATGTACCCTGGGATGTGTAGTGGTGTGTCTGATTCATCGGCCGAATGCCATGTTTCTGTGACCAGCACCAGATGCGGGCGTGATAGAAGAATGAGGGGCCCATGAGGTGCATTTTATTTTTGATCCGTTTGCTGAGGAACTTGATATTCACGCCTGAGGAAAAGCGTTATCACCGAATTCTAGAAAACATTCGTCAGAGAAACACGGAATGCTTTCAGTATTTCCATAGAACATGGATGCCATGTGATGTTGGGCGGAGCATGAATTACGGCATGTCATGATATTGGGACTCAATTCTACGAGTTTAGTGGAGAATGAAAAGATGCATCTTAAACAGACTTTGAGCGAGCGTTCTTCATTACGGGCGCTTTTCGAGGTGATCGTTCATCGTGCGAAAGGTATGGCTGATCGTCATAACACTCAGTTTTAGACGGAGTGCATACGAAGTAATGCAGCTGGCGATGTATTTGTGATGTCAGAACTTGTAAGCAGATTGACGGCATATGCTCGCGAAAGGGTTATGAGGTATTTTCAGCGCACGACTATTATCGGTGTTCTGCCGGATGGATCGTTCCTGGTGGTGTCAGAATCCGAGTCTGCTGTCTACCGCGTTTGCATACACCAGCGCAGTAACTGTGATTTTTCTTTCAATCGTTATTGGCGTTTGCTTTGCGGTCACATATTGCACGTTGCGGTGGAGGAAAAGCGGAATGCCCACGGTGTTCTTCAAGGAGGTCGATGGTTGATTGATCCAGCGGTACAATCTCAAACGGCGGAGAACTTGGATTGCGGTCAATGTGAAACGGTCTCCGCAGCTGGACATGCATACAGTGTGATAGACAGGCTCATAAAGATTCATGGCTTGAAATAGGTGCTTTGGGAAATCAATGTGAACGTCCAAAGTCTCGGCTCGGAGGGATGTCAGAAAGCCCTGGATTTTTGCATGCTTACGGGAATGTTATCTCCGCTAAGTTGGATTACAACATTGGCTGCGACATGTCAAATTTTTCAGAAAGTATACCGCCGTGCATGGCAAACGTACCACGTTTATTGGGAGGTCAGTGTGAAAATGAGGTGCAAGTTATTGCCTTGTGCTCCGTTGAAATGTCGGCAAACTTTGAGCACCGCATTATGATGGATGGCAGTCAGGAAACCATCCCAGGCCCGTCAACTTCCGCTACGGTGGTCTCTGTGGGGAATGCAGGGCATCGGAAACGTGCGCGCAAGGAACCCTTGATCCATCGTGTTGTAAATCCGGCTCCCGATACCAGCCCAAAGTGCACTATGCAGTTTCGAAGGGTGCCGACGACTACCACGGCTAGATGCAGAACGCAGAGCAATCATCGTGCACATGGGAGTGCAAGTGGCCAGATTCCAACAGCTGATTGTGAATGGTGTCTGCAGGAAGACGACATTGGAACGTGTGGTAGCCATGTCTCCTGGTTGGTAAAAAATGGTACAACGATTGAGGCATCTCTCGTATCCTGATAGGCTGCTCAAGTTGCATATGTTTTCTCTGCACTATAGGCGTCTTCGGGGAGACATGATGCTTACGTACCGTATATTGACCAACAAGATTGGGCCTGACCTAACTGGACTGTTCCATCCGGCTCAGATATCATCTCTTCGTGATCACCCTCTGAAGCTGCCTAAGCCCAGATCTGATCTCGTTCGAGCTGACTTTCGTTTATCACGCAGGGTCCTCGAACCATGGAACGCATTACCCAGCGAAGTAGTATTAGCACCCAAGGTGAAGGAGTTTGAACATCGACAAGCGGCCCTTAGGTTGCAATTTCAGACCTTTCCATCCATCCATCCATCCATTTCCTTGGCTTCTCATACCTATTACTGTTACTGTGTAGTGACCTGGAGATTCTCCTGTTTGGCTGCCGCATGCTGCGTAAAATATTACAGAAGCACAAAATTATATTTTCTCGACGTACATAGCAAATTATGTGCACGCCTGTTTGAACGTTGCTCGCGTTTGTTTGAGTCAACATATCATCCGCATTCGAACGGCGCGACGCTCATCTGCTCCGCGGCCCTCTGTGCTCTCCGCGCACACGACCACACCTTTCAGCTAGCTGGCTATCTTCCGGTGTCTTATTTCTAGCACTAGATAGCGTTTCGCCTCACTTAATAAATTTTTCCTAGCGTTGCTTTTGGTGTTCCCCACTCATCGGAGGTTGGCCTTATATTCGCGTATTGGTTCTAAAGCGCAACCATCCTGCTTCTCGTTTTAAATGTCTTATCCGCACATTCTCTCTTGTACTACAGTTATCATTATTGTTTTTTGTTTCCTTTCTGTTAGCCTTTATTTTATTCACGTGGCCGGTACAGCGGGGATTGCTAGTGCAGGCCGCGTGGGCATTGATTGGTTGACCTTGATGTCATTCGTGTGTATCGATTTGGCTGTTCTCGGTTTCAGATCGTTCCCGCAAGCTCTATGCTGGTTCAACGACGTATTGAAGAAGGAACACACACGGGAATTTTCCTACCGTTCCTGCCCAATTTGAATCTGATGTGTGACAGATGCTCAAGGTCTTTCCATCAAACTTGCGCATCATATCATGGTGAGGATACTTATGAATGCGTTTTCTGCGGAATGTAAGTTCCCGGTATTCCATGTAATGATAAAACGCATTTCAGGTGACCAGGAGAGAACAGCACGGGCGTTTGCGATTGAAGGCCATTTGCAAAAGTAAACGCGTTACATTGCATTCGCGAATGTCCATCACACTGTCGGTGAATTTTTTTGTTTTCATGAAAACAATCATTTCATGTGCCATTGGTTTATGTTGACTTACCCTTGCGTACGTGTATTAAGGCAGCAGTTGCAGCAGCATGTGCGGTTATGCTAACAGTACGGCATGCTGTGCGCATTTTCAGCTCGCTGACGCCTTATCTTCTGCAATAGTAAATGCGTCATCATTAAGCATGTTAGTTAGAGGTGAAAAAACGTAGCTGTCACAAAACGTTGGATAAAAAAGGAGAGAAACTATTCAACAAGTGCAAGCCAGCTGAGCTACCGTTAAGGAAAAGGCATGGTTCCGGTAAGCTATCAGCCGGTCACTATTCCGCAAAATTCAAGTTCAGATGGGACTGGAACGATAGAAGTATCCCGTGAGTGTTCCATTTTGAGTGGATCGTTGAGCCAGGAATTGATGAAGTGCTCAGTTATTGATGGATCTAAAACGGAACACCCGTGCCGCATCATGGCCAACCAGTTTATGTCCACGTTTCCTGCCCTAGCAGTCCCTGCTGTGGCAGTCACGTGAAGTAAGCTAAAGAGAGGAAGAGAAATCGAAGGCACAGAATAAGGAAGTGCATTTTAAATAAGAAATTAATACAAATGCGTCCACTTACTTCCCCAGCCAACTCATGCAGCAGCTTCGGGTGAATTAAAACAGGCTCAGAGGCCTTAGAACGGTTCAGCCCTTCTATCAGCCTACGAACTTACGTCTCCGCTACAACAAATTCAGTAGTCTTTAACCCACTGGGATCTTACAAACCAGCTCAACGCCTGTCAGAGAGGTTTCCCTTACAAACGCTGCCGCATAGTGCCCACTAAGTACACAGGCCTTGTCATATTCCGTATGCGCATTAGCACCGTCATCACACATCAATGCTGGAATTGACATGTTCGAACCGCAGCGCCTTGTCACATAAGCGAAGAATCTTTTGGATTCTCTGTAGGTTCGTCCGCTAACCTCCAAATTAAGTCGAGCATCCCCTAGGTGTTGCTTACACCTATTTCTAGCTTTAAGGTACCTGTCATCTGTATAGGTGGATGGAGCATCTGGTTAAGTCCGCCGATACCTAGACCACTTTGTGAGCAGATGCCTGCCAGTGGGATCCATCCAGGGCGGCTGTGCTCGCGCCTTCTTTCTCCTTGTGACTGGGGTGAAGGGAGCAGAGACCTCTGTTAGGTAGGACTTAAATTTATCCCACGCAACCTGGACGGTATCGTCGTCTGAGATCACACCATGGAAACCTGATGCCTTGGCTCCCATTGATTGATGGTCTGCATGCCATTTGTTCCGGGGGAGACTCAACAGTACTCTGGTAGCGTCTAGACGGAGTACAACTGACGAGCAAACAAACATGCTCACTGGAACCCAGTGGATTTCTGTAAGTAATAGCCCCAAGAAAAACCAGTGACATAGCAAATACAAGGTCTAAGACAGACGGTACCTGGACGTCCATGTACGTAGTGGGAAGTTCAATAAACTTCTGCAAAGATACTTGGAGTGTAAGCTCAAGCAAATCAGCGCCGAATGTGTCTGACGCTGAGTCACAAGAAAGATATGCCCAGCAAACCTCCGGGAGGTGGAAGTCGCCCATCACCAAACACTATTTTGTGGACTTGGTGAGAATGAAATCAAGTGCCTTTTTGAATTTTCTCCCAGGGTTTCTATACACAATTACAACTGTAACCTGAGCTGATGATGTGCTAATAACAGCCGACAGAGCTCCATCAGTTTTATCTTAACTGAAATAAGCAAGACTTCAAAACATCAAGTTTGCAGCTCACATAAAGAGCGACGCCACCACTCTGCCGGCCAGCGGAGCGATGGCATCGAAATAGTGCGCAGACAGGTAAATGTACTTCACCATCCGTGATGTCCTGCGGCAGCCATGTTTCAGTGAATGCGAGTATATCGGGATGAGACCCATCTACAAGTAGACCTAAATCCTACACCTTAGTCTGCCCACTTACTTAAGATTATCTGAAGGTATTCGTTAGACCAAGACCTGGGTGGTGCTCTATCAGAATTGGCAGTGGTAGGGCGGAAAAGGACCGCCGGCTGACCACCCGAAAACCCACTAACCGGAGACGTTCACCGGCCGCTCGCCTGCTTTTGAAGTCCTTGATGGCCTCCATTAGCTTCAGCCTATCGGTCAGCGGAAGGTCCGGCTGAACACTAATATTGGTACCTTTCAGCTTAGACGCAAACCACATGTCTGCATTTCGTTCCTCCGTGGTAGAGAGTACCACACGAAGTAGCCGCGGTCGAGGGTTTGGTACATTAACTGGGACGTTCCCCAGTCTCATCAGCTTCCTGACAGTAACGCCTAGAAAACCGGCCGCACATTTTAAACCATTGAAGGTCGTCCAAAATACGATCAGCAGGAAGGATAGCAGTAGATTAAGCCGCGTTACGGAATATAACGATGCGTTCCGTGAAAGCATCGCCACGACGGGGTGTATTAACCCCACGGCTCTTTGATTCGCTATTTATAGCAGATGGCTTTCATACAGGTGATAAGACTGTCTTTGGCCCCTCCGATGATGTATCAACGGTAGCGTTTTCCGCTCCACTGTCGATGTCTTACTTGTTTTTAGTCATCGATTCCATAGCAACGCTTTATGGCAGATTTAGTATGCTGTTTCTTCTTGATAACGGGAGCAGGGTTCCGTGAGGCTTTATCGCTTCGAGCAGAGTAAAGCAAATCTTCAGAACATGCCTTCTCGGTGAGAATCGAGATTTCCGGCAACTTCGGCTGAGAAGTAGTGCGTGTTGGAATCTTCGTCTTCGCACAACCGTCAGACGGTTTGCAAAGTAACGGCACTTGGCTTCTTCCCGGTGCTGAGACAACTATAACTTCTTGTTTAGCAAAAAGGTTCCGTTACAGGTGTTTATTCAAACACTGGCTTCCACAATATTGCAGCTAAAAAGCTCGACCAGTATGGCAGGCCAAAAATTGGAGTTACCGCGTAGTACTCACTGTATACCGAACTGCTGCTGTCTTGTCCTAATGACACCGAGCTTCAGTGCAGTAGGATCTCGGCTACCATGCATGAGTGCGTTTGATTCAGTCGGTCGATCGATTCTGTTCGAAATACTTGCGCGGAAAGGTGTTCCCATGAAATATGTGAACATCCTTCGTGCTCTATACTCGAACACTGCAGGCCGCGTCATGGTCAATGGTGGCCTATGGGGTAGATTTCCGACCACAAGTGACGTTCGTCAAGTTTGTCCTATTTCCTCATTTCTGTTCAATTTCGTCTTGGATTCTATCATGGAGTGCTCCCTTGCGGAATCTCAAGGTGTTGACGTTGAAGTGCTACCTGGTGGAAGGTTAGTTGATCTAAATTATGCGAGCGATACCGTCTTGCTTTTCGACAATGTTGGGGCGGCACAATCAACTCTGAATAGCCTGTCCAGAATGGTCCCATTATTTGGTATGCACTTCGCACCTTCAAAGTGCAAAGTGTTGCTGCGGGACCACCAGCCGCTTGATGTCCGCTTGACGCTTGCTAACGATGTATTCCGGGTGATTTATTATTTCACTTTTCTTCGCAGCTGCAACAGCTAGTATGGGCGCATGGAAACTGACGTGAGCTCACGCATTGCAAAGCCAGAGCTACCTTCTTGAACCTTCGGTATCTTTGGCGACAGAAAGGATTTTCACGCCGTTTGAAAGGCCGGGTATACAAGGCCACAGTGAGGGCCATTCTGCTGTATGGCAGTGGGACCTTGCCCCTTCGGTCTGAAGATCTGAGGCGCCTTCAAGTCTTTGAAAATCGTTGTCTGCGGAGCATTGCTGTTGTCTGATGGCACCAGCGTGTCAGCAAAGATGACTTGCGTAGGTGATAATCATGGTAGCTCCCTAGAACAACAGATTGCAATGAATAAGTTGCGTTGGCTCGACGACGTGCTACGTTTGCCTGGTCATCGTTTATCTAGGAGGCTTTGTTTAGTCTGCCAGGTGTAGGGTGGCGCAAAGCTCGAGATGGACAGAAGTTGACTTGGCAGCGGGAACTGAAGTCACTGAGGACCACACTGGGTGCCGCTGGTCCGTCTCGTCTTCCGGGCTGGAGTCCACGTGAATTGCCTTGGGCTTGGCTTGAGACTGCAGGATATGGCTAGCAACCTACATCAGTGGCGCGTCTGCTGCCGTCTCCTAATCGGATTGCCTGTTTAAAGTGTGTTTGGTGCTGAGGTATTTGCGGAGTAATGGCTGATTATGACGCATTGCAGTGAAAGCCGCAAGGAAGCTGTCTCCCTCATGCCGCCTTATCTTTGCACGATAGCCAGCTGTTTGTGACGGTACGTTGTCTTCACAAGGTGTAGGCGCCTTGACCCTGAATGTTTGCTTAGGGCATTAAGGTTTTCTGGTTAGTCCCTCTTCTCTCCCTCTTATTCCTTATTTCATATTTCCTTATGGTTGTATGGCAGCGATGCATCAGTTCAAATGGCTGATGTACTGCTGTTGGTGATGATGATGATGACTCACGAAATCGTATATCGCTATATAGTGAGATGGTGGCCGCAGAGTAGGATAATAGGTAATGCCTGGTGCAAAGGAACTCAGCACGAACACCACTAAGACCGGTTGGTAGCCGCGTCAGCAACAGTGGTCTATCGAACCTCAATCATGGCGCCTAGACGCTCCGACCGATGGCGCAAAAGCGCCTTGAGCTTTTGCTATACGGTTCGTTTTGTCATCTTCCATCCAACCGGTGCTGATACAACTTCACAGGAAGTTTATATTTTGAACGAATTACAGCTTCTCCACACCAACGGTCAACGTAGGAGGCGATCTAGGCAAAGGTTGGAGGAATGCTTTGCACTTCTAAGGTGGGAAGCCAAGCGCGAAGTGACGGACGGCCAGTGCTAACCTGTCCGGTGCCCTTGGCTAATTTTTCATGTGTCACACATTAGGTCAATATCAATAACATACTATAAGTTATGAAGTAGTTATCATGAGAGTAGCTCCATGCATTCTAAGTACAGTCCTGTGAATGTGATTTCTATTATTTTGTCAACAGGAATTTAGCAGAGAACATCCCTGTCTCACAACGCTGGAGATAAAACGCGGCGACCACAGCTTTCCATAAATCATGGACAAGGACATGTGTCCCGAATTTCACGAATGCTGTAGGAAGATCATGGCATCCCGCGGTGTTATTTAACTTCAACAGTGCGATCTCACTTTCGACTTTTGAGAGAAGGGTCGTTCTAGAGGGACAGACCACGGGTCTGGGCGCTCACTGACATTCAGACTACCTGGGTTCCCCAGTTACCTGGTGTCAATGCGCGCACGATGTCCTATTGGGCGTCCACTAAACGCTTCCGTTGGTCTGCACACACAAGTGCATCGTCCGTGTCTACACATTTCAGGATGAAGCTTTCAGAACACTTGTCTATCCGTGATGCCTACTTCAGTGATCTGCCACCACTGGTCTGCCTCCACTTCACGTGTGCTACAGCAGAACTACTTCTTAGTAAGTCAAGTTGGTGTATGAATGTGTAACACGTGGCTTTTAGAACGGGCGCATATTCCCTTCGTATGCATGACCACTCTGTCCGTCTCGTCGCTTCTGGAGTAATGCAAAAATCCATGGGTATGTTCATCACCGCGTATTTCACATACCAGATGTTTTCAGGTAACATTTCATTTTAACAATATTTCCTATTTATACTGCATTACGTGTTCTTTTATCCAATATCCGGTTTACATTGATTTCGAGAAGTTAACGTGGCCTCTTATGAGGCTTGCGAAACCATTTCTCAGTGTTCACCCTTGTTGGGTTCAGAACTACATACATGTTCACTCACTTATTGATGGATATTTCTGAATGGTCCAAACGTCCGTCACGTTTTCTGAATCTGCTTTCACTATGTCAGAAACCATTTATATCCACCGCTGCTTATCACCTAGAACGTTACCCTGTATGGTTGCTGCCTTAGCAGTTAGCCTTACTACAAGACAACTACCATGGCAGCTATGCAAAATATTGAACATAAATGCAGTAAACAGATATGTATATGCATTGCAGCTACCGCCTGTCCACCAAGCTGTGCGCAGAGCCGTGACAAATGGATAACACTGCATTTTCAAAATCTCGTGCAGCACAAATGAGGTTTCCGTGAGCTTATTACCGCCACATGCCATCTGCTGTTCTAGAACCGTGAGCAAAGGCATATACACCTCGTTGTCCAGTATAACGGCAAACAGAAGTCCCAGAGAATCCATGCAGAAATCAACCGCTTATTCACATGCTAACGTATATTAGACATTCACGACCCGGAATCTCTACCATTAATAACTACATGTGCACTGCGTCGATTACCTTTGATTTGTCTTGTATAAAGCACATTGTTTCATGTACGCATATTGTTTCCCGATTGATATATTGCCGCACATTTCGTGGGACGTATTTGTGGTAATTGACAGCCGTTCATGGGAGCTCGTGCAGCCCAGTGACATACGTTTCAATCCCGTTAATAATAACTTCTCCCTATCGGGGCATGTACACCCTTATAACGCAGCTTGAATTTCCGATGGTGGAAACATCCAATGCGTCACAGTTTCTTAGTTGACGATGACGCTACGGTTACCGTACTTATATTCTCTTTCCATGCATAACGGCAACGAACGCAATCCATGGGTCCGGTAAAGTATGCATATTAATGCGATACAATGACACATTAACATGGCCATGATATGCAACCGTCACGTTCGCAGGAATACATAGCAATACGTACTCATGCATAAATGTGTGCTATACATACATAAAATTATTCCCATCCCTGTTCATAACTTCTCTAAATTGCTCATTTATCATAATGTGATTGCAGGTGCTTCATACGAGTCATACATTTACGCACCCTAAAAAGTTAAGCTACCATTAATTTTGCTAACTAGGTAATGTTATCCAAGAAAAGCGCATTCCAACGATGCTAATCACTATATTTCAACATGTAAAATCACATAGACCTGTTCATATGTATAATTAGTAGTTTGTTTTTCTCTAATTCATCACAATCCATTATCAACTAGAATATTACAAGATATACTTAGATGTACATTTTAATAAATATGCTTAAATGTGTGAACCTTTAACACATGTGTCAATGCATTAACGTATATGTTACGTTTGCAATCATTTGTATATATATGTATATATATATATAACATTACACTTGTACATACAGCCATTCATTTTATACGAATACACACATAGGTTCGTGCATCCGTAATTCCATTCACTCTTTAATGCAATATATAGCAAGCTATTTCGCTTCCTATTTACATTACCATTGTTAATGGCACATACACCTAAGGACATGCGCAGTAAGTGCACAATCATACACGCAGTTGTCATCCATAAGTTCTTGTTACCGTGCCCCAGTAAACCGTCATACGCTTCCCTCCCATTGCAAGCATTGCTTTTTCATTTTCAA
This sequence comes from Dicrocoelium dendriticum, assembly GCA_944474145.2. Classification (NCBI taxonomy): domain Eukaryota; kingdom Metazoa; phylum Platyhelminthes; class Trematoda; order Plagiorchiida; family Dicrocoeliidae; genus Dicrocoelium; species Dicrocoelium dendriticum. The sequence goes on from OX104063.1 coordinate 222,814,948, forward strand.
ACTAAAATTAATGCACCTCTTTTGTATTCCATTTCTACTTTTACGAAAATCACGAACTTATGTATTTAGTCTACTAGGACACAAATAGATGCTTTATGAGTATCTAGACCTGCTGAAAGATAACATTCCACCTTTATCTTGCACAATTTCGCCATAGTTTCCTAGACCCCTAGATCAGTTGTACCTCGAGGCATCACCCCGATTTTGAAATCGCGCGTATCGTTAAGCGGTCCCTCCCGTAAAACCTGACCTGACCTGACCAGGACTGAAATTCTCCGTATCCTGGAGCGGCAATGTTCAAATACGTAAATTCAACAACCAGCGTTATTTTGAGACCAAACGCACTTTAGAGTAAGAAATTGGCATGTTTTCTGCCGTGTTCTTCAAACACTGCATCCGAGCTGCATATACGGAGCGTCGGATCCGCTAATCGCGATCAATGGTCTTTTGGCCGTGTGATTGTGATACACAAGGTAGTATGTTGATACACAAAAATTTTGGGCCTTCCGACGCATGTGTGTTTATTACTATGTTAACGTCGTTGTTAATATGCTAGGAAGAGGATTAGAAATCAATAAAGTAAATGGTTTAAATGGGTTACAGTGGTTAATCATTTTCCCGCTTCTAGCGAAAGCAGCCATGGTGAATGACTGTTGTGCACTACGACGTATCTTCAAGGGTCCATACGTGGACTTTTCATCGAAGAACGAGTAACTGAAACTTTGCAGATGGAAACGGCGACATCGTTCATTCTGCGGAGCGTTAAAACTGCGAAGGCTTACCAATGGGAGACTGGACAGGTTGGACCGGAAAGATGCCAATACCTATTTTTGCAGTTTGTGTGCGTGCATAGTAAGCGATGGAATGTCGCTGGAAAGCGGTAAATGTCGGGTATCCGCCTGAGGAATATATATTAACAGGTTCCGGTGTTACAGTTGCCCTGCGCATTTCTCAGCGGTTTTTAAGGGAGAATGTTACGAGATTTGGAACGACTGTCTTTGGAATTCGTACACTTTTCATGTGGGGGAGCCTTGGCTGTATGACAAAAGTTGGCGGCCAACAGCCGACCAGGAAAACATGGTGCTTAACTTAATGAAGTCGTTTCGTCGGACGAACAGATGCGTGCATTTTTGTCTTCAATATAACATTCGTTTAATAAGGCGCGATTTGCACGACATACGGCGGCGTCCTCTTAACGCTTGTGTCACGGAAGTGGCGTAGGTTACGCAGCTGTTGGGAAGAAATGGTCAGGAAACGGACTAGATTGGGTACCGGTCCACTTAACGCCCCAAACCCTGGACCGCGCCTACTTCGTGTAATCCTATCCACCCCGGAGAAACGCAACGCGCTGTAGCGGTTTGCCTTCAAATTAAGGTTGCTAATGTTGGCGTTCAGCCAGACCTTGCATTAGCGGATAGACTGAAGCTAAAAGAGGCCATTAGATACATTAAAACCAGGCGAGCGGCCGGTGAATAAGGTCTCCGGTTGGTGGGTTTTCGGGTGATCAGCCGGCGGTCTCTCCGCCTTACCAGTGCCAGTACTGGTAGCGCACGACCCAGGGCTGGACATTATGAATACCTCCAGATAGTGCTAAGTAATGTGCGCAGCTTATGGGATTAGATGTGCGAGTTAGGTCTGCTGGTAGACGGGACTCATCCCGATATATCTGCCTTCACTGAAACGTGGCTGTCTTAGGACATCACGGACGGTGATGTACATCTGTCTGGTTACGCACTATTTAGATGTGATCGCTTTGTTGGCCGACAAGGCGGAGGCGTTGCGCTTCACGTTAGCTGTGAACTGATGTTTTACCTACCGACATGTTTCAGTCAGCAGGTTAAACTGTCCAAGCTCTATCGGTAGTGATTAACACTTCCTCAGCTAAACTTACAGTGCTGTGTACAGTGCTCCAGAAGCGTTCTAGGTGCTGGAGGACCTATCATGCGGCTCCATCTACTAGCACCTATGCTAGGCACCGCGACGCTAGAAATAGGTGTAACCAACACTTAAGGAATGCTCGGCTGTTATACGAAAAGGAATTGGCAGATGGAGTTCCGGAAAATCCGAGGAAGTTCTTTGCTTATGTTAAGAGGCGCTGTGGTTCAACTTCGATAATCCCAACTTCGATGCGGGCCGATGGAACTGATGCGTATGCGGGCCGATGGAACTGATGCGTATGCGGACTCAGATAATTATAAATAAATAAATAAATTGTGTATTCTCGACTAAGCGAGGCACGCCTGCGCAGGCATGATCATGTTAAGAGTACAAAATGTGATCAGTTAATGTACAATGGAACAATTGGATTGTTGCATATGTTTATATATGAATGTATGTAAATTTGAATGAAGGTGTGTTTAGCTTTGTTTATGGGATTGGTAAATGTCTCCTGTCATTTTGCTTGAATGTGTTTGAAGGTGTCGCCAGTACTTGCTATCTGTGGACTCGAAGAGATTGTTCGGATAAGCAATGGGTGACTTTAGTTAGTGGCGAGTCACAACCGCCACGTCACAGTGTTGTTAAACGGACATTTGTGACCTTTTATAGGGAGAACGCTTGCCAGGCGGAAACCCACCACGTCCTGGAACACTGCCGCCGAACTATTTGCTGAAGGGGGTAAACCCGAATCACCCAGCTGGCACCACGTGGAGGTTGTTTGGATAGCCAGCCTATGGTGTACTTGGGGAGCAGTACACAGGGGCTTTTGTATGTGAGGCTGGTTTGACTAGCGTTGAACTTCTTCCCAGAGAACCTGAAGGTTCTTACGTAGCTGAGTTTATGATGGTGGAAACGCAAGTCCTTAAACTGCTGCAAAAGCTGAACCCTTCCAAAGCAGCTGGACCTGATTCAATTCACCCGAAGCTTTTTCATGATTTGGCGGTGGAACTAAATGGACCGCGGACGATGGTGTTTCAGAAATCACCTGACAGCTGTATGTTACCTTCTGAATGGAATGAGGCCGTCATCCGTCCTACCTTAAAAAATTGCGACAGGAGTCTGTCAGGCAGTTATAGGCCAGGCAGTCAGACTAGCGTCGCGGTGAAACTGTTTGAAAAGCTGGTGACAGATTCGTTGGAAGGTTACCTGAATAGATTTAATCTACTCAGTAGTGCACAACACGGATTCCGGAATGGGTTTCCGTGTCTTACGAATTTGTTGGTTGTTCGTGAAGCTTGGGCTGAGGAAAGGAACAATGGCCACGTAGTGGATGTGGTTTTTCTAGACTTATCGAAAGCAGTTGTTAAGGTACCCCTTGAGGCTTTCACAAAAGCCGAACTCCTACGGCTTATCTGACTGCGCCATTCACTGGGTATCTGCGTTCTTGCAGGGAAGAGAGCAGTGTGTACGTGTGGGTCGCAACTTATGCATTTAAAAAAGCTGTCCTTAGCGGTGTCCCACAGGGCTCGGTCCTTGGACCGATGCTGTTCTCCATCTACGTATACGATCTTCATGGGGAGCTTAGAGTAGCATCCCTATTGTTTGCTAATGACGTTAAGCTAAGAAATGTTGTAAAGGTTTCTAGCGGTGCCGAGGCCATACAGCTTGCCCTGGACAGACGCTGGGACTGGTCTACTTTGTTGCTATTGCCCATTAAGCAGGCGGTGTTCCGTCTTTCGTATAGGAACAACTTTGCTCCTTCAAGCTCCTTACTCGGTGGGGTCAAACGCCCCTGTGTCTCCAACCAGCTAGACCTACGCGTCATCCATACCTCTTCTTTGCATTCCGGTGACAACTGGAAGAAGGCCGCAAGTAGGGATTCCAGAATGTTGTGGTTAATACGCCGTTCTTTCGGCGTCTTAGCTGCCGACATATATGTGAAGCTGTTCTCAGCTTTCGTTCGGCTCCATCTGGAATACTGCGTCCAGGCTTGCCCGCCCTGCCTAGTTCGGGACAAAATGGAGCTCGAGAGGGTTTTGAGAGTAGGCACCAAACTGGGTTACGGAGACCGACCTACCCCGAGCGTCTACTTAGCTTGGGTATGTATTCCGTGCACTAACGACGGCTTGGAGAAGACCTAATCCTTACTTGCTGCATGTTAACAGAGAAGGTTGGACCGGACTTGAGCTGGCTGTTTAGCCCGGCTAGGTTGCGTAGTCTTCGCGGCCGTCCCATGAAGCTGCACAAGCCGCGTTCTGACCGGATCAGGGCGGAAACTTGGTTATCACGTACAGTTATCGCGCGCTGGAACGCTTCCAGAAAGTGTACTCAGTGAGTCTACGGTTAAGGGTTTCGAGCGTCAGTTAAGCGCTCCTGGGTGGCAACACGAAACCTTCCCTTCTCCAGACCATATCCATCTTCCAACTTTTAGTTTGCATGCTGTAATTCTCTTCACTCGTTGGTGTTATCCTTCATTTAAATGACTTTCATTCCCCTTTGTCTTCCAGTTTCTTTCTTACTTCACGTGAGCTACAGAACGGGGATTGCTAGTGCATGGAACTTTGGCAGTAAATGGTTGACTGGGGTGTGTTTCGGTGTTTAGTTTTAGTTCTATCAAGCCTTCCTAGCACCTTATCCTTCTCTGGCTCAAAGATCAGCTCAAGATGGAACAATCAAGCGCTTTTCCTATCGTTCCAGTCCTGGTGTTTCGAGGAGTATTGACAGGGGCTGTAGGAGTCACAAACGGAAGTCAACTTTGATACCTCGTGTGGCGGAGGTTGCGGGTCGCAGCATGACATCAGGGCAATTGAAATTCCGTACCCTGAAAACAATAACTTCCGCTCGTCACCGCACAAACACATGGCGTACAAGGAGGGCGAAGGCTGGTGAAGGTCCCGGCAGCGCTGTTTGCGCTCTGTGTCAGCAAGGGGGATGACTCCGCGAGCTGCGAGCAAGTGGATTGGATAAGGTGCGACGAATGCGAGCGACGGCTTCATCAAAGTTGTGTAGGATACCGTGGTGACCCGGCATACACATGTATGCACTGCTGCGGGTAAGTTAAATTTGAGGTACATAACATTGCGTTGCTTTAGAGCTTCAAATGACGGTAGAATGAGTGTTGCCTCTTAAAGTTTTCCCTTGGGATTTTGCTTACCATCGGAACGTGTGAACGCTGCACAGTTGCTTCACGGAACCGCTATACTGCTTTACAAGTTTGTATGCGTTGCCACTCTGTAATCATTACTCTTCGCAGGTTCCTGTGGTTTCCATTTAAAGCGCTGTGCGCTTCACGTGCTAAGCAGCGCCGTGCATACCGCAGACGGACTATACACGCGTAGGTACTGACGTCAACTGACGCATGGCACACGTCACAGCTGCCTCCTTGAACCTGTGGATTCTTTGCCGACAGAAGTGGGTGCTGGGCCATGTGAAAGTCCGTGTATAAAAGGCCCCAGTGAGGGCTCTCATGCTGTATGTTAGTGAGACCTGGCACAAACTGTCCATGTCACCTGCTTCAGGTAACCGCTTGCCGGTTTCACCATGTTATACTTGCATAACACTATTTGAAAGGGTTTTGTGATAGTCCCTGAATACCTATGGCAATGCGTCCTGCGCTGCTTTGAACAACCAACATATTGCCGTAGGAGGCAGCGCGAGATGCAAACAGGTTGTGCTTGAGGAGTCCGTATTCATGCAGGGCAACGTATGCAAGTTGTAGTACCGATGGGCTTACCACGATTTCTGCTGTCATGTGTAGGCCATCCCGCTGACTAGAGATGGCATCCCATGTGATTGCATTTTATGCCGCGGTTGTCTCGGTAGGATAAGTTACGTGCAACCTCTGCTCGGCAACTGCACTCCTGTCTGATGTGGAATGCGCAACAACAGTGGTCTGCTTGTGCGGAGCACGTTCGCCACTAGGTGGCAACTGCTGCGGAGGAAACAGTAGGGGTTTCTGGAGCCTAAGATTGTGGGTTCGAGTCCCTTCCGGGACGTCAACGTTTGTTGTGACCAAATTGTTGGCCTCGATTATAGTTCGTCGTCTCACTACGAAACGGAAATCTCGAAGTAGGGAAGAGCAGGTGGGTTTCCGTCCAGCGCGTGGCTGTATAGACTATATATTCACTTTGCGGCAGATCCTAGAGCAGCGCCACGCATACCGCAGCTCGACAATAGCTGTGTTCCTCGATTTCAAGAGTGCATTTGCATCAGTCGATCGATCGATGCTGTTCGAAATACTTGCACGGAAAGGTGTTCCCACGAAATACGTGCACATCCTACGGGCTCTATACTCGAACAATACAGGCCGCGTCAGGGTCTACAGAGTCCATCGGCTAGCTTTCGGACCACAAGTGGCGTTCGTCAGGGTTGTCCTATTTCCTCCTTACTGTTCATTTTCGTTGTGGATTCTATCATGCAGTTTTCCCATGCGGAATCTCACTATGTAGGCTTTGAAGTGCTGCCTGGTGAAAGGTTAGTTGATCTAGATTATGCGGACGATATCGTCTTGCTTTCCGACAATGTTGATGCGGCACAATCAACTCTGAATAGCCTGTCCAGAATGGTCCCATTATTTGGTATGCACTTCGCACCTTCAAAGTGCAAAGTATTGTTGTAGGACCACCAGCCACTCGATGACCCCTTGACGCTTGCTAACGAGGAACTCGAATGGTTGATCACTTCACTTAGGTTGGCATCTGCATCAGCAATGATGGGCGCATAGAAACTGACGTGAGCTCACCCATTGCAAAAGCTAGGGCTACCTTCTTGAACCTGCGTCATCTTTGGCGACAAAAGGGAGTTTCCCTCCGTCTGAAAGGCCGTGTATACAAGGCCACAGTGAGGGTCGTTCTGCTCTATGGCAGTGAGACTTTGCCCTTTCTGTCTGAAGATCTGAGGTGCCTTCAACTTTTTGAAAATCGTCGTCTGCGAAGCATTGCTGTTGTCGGATGGCACCGGCGTGTCCGCGTCGATGATGTGCGTAGGCGAGTACTAGGTGGTTGTAATCATGCTAGCTCCCTAGAACAACAGATAGCACTGAATAATTTACGTTGGCTCGGGCACGTGCTACGCATGCCTGGTCACCGCTTACTTAGGAGGGCCTTGTTCAGTCTACCAGGTGTCGGATGGCACAAAGCTCGAGGTGGACAGAAGTTGACTTGGCAGCGAGAAATGAAGTCACTGACAACTAAACTGGGTGCCGTTGGTCCGTCTCGCCTTCCGGGTTGGAGTCCACGTGACTCACCTTGTGCTTGGCTCGAGACTTTACAGGACATGGCTCACAACCGACACCAGTGGCGCGTCTGCGGCCGTCTCCTAATCGGGTTGCCTTTTTGAAGTGTGTTTGGTGCCGAGTTATCTGTGGGGTAATGGCTGATTTTGACGCGTGGCATTGAAAGCCGCAAGGAAGCTGTTTCGCCGATGCCGCCTTATCTTTGCACGAAAGCCAGTTGTTTGTGACGGTATGTAGACTACGCAAGGTGTAGGCGCCTTGACCCTGAATGTTTGCTTAGGGCATTAAGGTTTTCAGATAAGTCCCCTTCTCTCCATCATCTTATGGTTTATTTTTAGCCTCCACGTTACCTTGGTCGTCGCTATCTACTCCGTTGCATCTCTAGTGAGGGTTTTGGCTATTAACAGGTGGCTTTTAGAGCTGATGTCAATCCGTGCGGCCTCTATGGTTTATCCGCCACCACTGAGCAGCCTCCACGAAAACTTTGCCGCCGCACATATACTCCATTGCATCTCCGGTAGGTGTATCGGCTGTTCACATGTGGCCTTTAGAACTGCTGTGTATGCGTGTCACCTAGTTAGTTGCTACGACACTATTGGTCTGCCTACCAAAAACCATCCTTTCAGAACCCCTGTCTCTTTGTGGTGCGTACTTCAGTGGTCGGCCGCTGCTTGTCCGCCCCCACGTAACAGGTGACGCAGCATACCTACTTAGTCGCACCTTCGGCCTGTGTATTATGCGTGCAAATGTGACTTTTATAACGCGCACCTCTTCCAATCAAATGCACGGTTGTTCTGCCCGTCCCATCGCTTGCAGACTGATGCAGAATGACATGCGTCTAAACAACACCGCGTATTTTACACACCAGACGTTCACATGCAGCACATCTTTTCAACAATGTTACACGTTTGTACTGCCTAAGGACTTCTTTTCCCATGTCCGGTTTACATTGATTTTGAACTGTCATGGTGGCCACTTATGAGGCTGGCCAAACCGTTTCTCAGTGTAAACCCTTGATGGGTGCCGAGCTGTATACACGCTCACTTAATTAGCGCTGAATATTTCTGAATGGTTCAAACGTCCGTCACTTATATTGCATCTGGTTTCCCAATGTCTGGGACTATTGGCATCCAACGCTGCTTATTCGATAGCACCTTATCACGTATCAGCGGCACTGCGCCTTTTCCCACATACTGCCACCGGCAAGTGATGCATCATTGATTCACGACCACAGGTACCATTGAATTTCCATGATCACTTCTCTTTCGGAGCCCAAGTGATATGCGCCTCCGTTTGACTTCGTACTTACCTCAGCCACTGTGCCTACTCCCACGTACTGCCACCCGCATGTGATGCATAACGTATGCATAGACACAGGTACCATTGGGTTCCCATACTCACTACTCTTTCAGAGGCACAGTGATATGAGCCGCTCTTCGTCATCCTACTTACCGCTGCCGTTGCTTCTCCTCAAACGCAAAGTCTCCGTAATACGACGCATCTGTGAAACCTAGTTACAGGTCTCATGTCATTTCATTAATGACAGCCCTTCCACAGGCAAAATAACGTGCGTCGCCGATAGTGTGAACCCTGCCGCTGTCTATTTTCCCACGTATTCGCCCCACATGAGCTTTCAGCAGTGATAAACGTACAAAGATTGTATTTCAATGATGACAGCGCTTTCCTAGCCGAAGTACATACGCGTCGCCCACAACGTCAAGGTTGTCGTTGCCCCTGGCCCGCCTCCTTCCGACTGATACCTCTATAGCAGGCGTTAGTGAATGCGAGCCAAAGGTAACATCAACTTTTAATGATTACCGCCTTTTCAGAGGCATAGTACAAGTGAGCCACAATCCGCCTCCTCTTTACCGCCCATGGTCACCTTTTGACATACGTGCATTGGCCGTCTCCTGTTATAGCGTCGGATCCGGTCTTCCTTCGTTTTGCACTTTCGTCTACATATTACATTCCTTAGAGAACGGAGCAACGGCTCTTTTCAGGGCCACGTACTGTCGCTGTACCTTGTCGTCTCACATCGCATAGGCAACGTGCAACGGATTAAAAAGCTTCCACGGTTCAGTTGGTGGTTTTGCAATCTTCAGACAATATATGGGCCAATTCCTACATCTTTAAATGTGACGAGACACTGCAACCAATGCGAACAACATGTTTATTCATTAAGAATGTGGTAACTTCACCTTATGCTGTTATGTTCAACGATGAACATGCTGCTGTAGCCCTACATTCTTCGTAAACCTTGTTTCTCTATTTCACTGAGCCTTTGGAATGTTTACCCCTTAGCACCCTCTATTCCTCCTGTACTAATAAATGATGAACTATTTTCCAGTATTCTCGCCTGCTGGGTGATGATCATTCGCAACACACCCCACCAAGACGAGAATATTTGCATATGGTTTGGGCGTCCATCTGCCCATCTGATATAATCATACACCACCTAATCAACACACGGCGTATATCAGTAAACCGTCGTCATGTGCATCGGTTTCCATTCTACTGCCAATCCGTCGCCCCAAACATTCACTTCCTACTCAGTAGGTCTTGTTAGCCTACCCAGCAGCGGGTTAAGCTTAACCCCAATGCGACACTAATAAGTAACGTAAAACCGGCTGCACCTTCAGTTAAGATTAATGAACACAGAACACTATATCTTATTTATCTATTACGGTAACCTTTACCGAATTCCATCTTCTTTACTTTTATGCATACAACAGATTAACTCCGTTACCCTACCCGAGGCAATATTCCTTAAAACGATTTTAAATGTTTAAACACATCTGTTCCTCCCAAAACCTCTTAAGCTTCCAAATGAGCAATCATGGACTTCGATGTTTACCTACCATTATCTCATGCAAAATCACCTTGCATACATCAGAATCACTTGATTTAGCACATCTTGCAGAAAAAGAATGACGATCACAGTAACAAACAGCTGCAGTCCCCACGCTTAAACGTAACATTCCTCTGAGTCCGCAATTGTATACAAAAAAGCGTTTGTACTTAAACACTGTTTTTCTTTCAGGCAACATAACATAACATCCGCCATCGCCTCAAGTTCTCATTGGTATAAGTTACAACCTAATGATACTCTTCTTTGTCTTAAGCATTATCTCTATGCTTGGTAACGCCTACCGAAAGCCGATTTTCCGGTCTCTGATTGAGTTCGGCTCTCGGCTCTACTATCATGTATCTCAGCTCACACTAACGTCTTCCTCTCTTATTTGGCGTCTCTCTTCGTTCATATCGCAACTATCCATTGGCGGTATAGGTACCACTAGCCTGAGCTCATCGGTCACCCCATTGATTACAGCCAGCACAACTTTGCCATAAATTTTATATTTATACAATAACAGTCCTGTTCAATTTTGTTGGCAGTTTGCTCGGTCCGTTTTTCTTCTCACCCTTGTTCCACAGAATAACATTACCTGCACTGAACACCGCTGAGGACGTACCTGCGACGCTCTCATGGGCACGGATTCAATAAAGAACAAAAAAACCCGCACTTCATTATCATGACAAACTAAAGAACCTAGGAAACTGATCAATTCAATACAAGTCACCTGATTCGTCCGACTTCAACAGCTCCAACCACTTGTACTGGACTCCGAAGTCGACTACACAGTCACAGGAAACAAATTGGCGTTACGTGACTGCGAATATCCGCGAGGGTAATCAGTCAGATATAATCTTGTCAATGTTATATCAGCAGCCGGCAGTGTTCCAGGACGTGGTGGGTCTTCGTCTGGCAAGCGTTTTCCCTACAAAAAGCCACAAATGTCCGTTTAACAACACTGCGACGTGGCGGATGTGACTCGCCACTCAATAAAGTCACCGCCCCAAACAATGGCAAGTTGACCGTCACCACATTTACAAGTTCTGTGTATATATCGGCTCTTGCACGAACACGCTTACATATCTGATTAGTGACATACCACTATTCTTAATTATTTTTCACCCGTTTCCTCATACTTCACTCACTGACGTACATTGCTTACGGGACCTCATCGGACTAGTTCCCCATCAACATACCATATAAGTGATCTGATTAATATCTTTACCTCTCGCATTCTGTATACATAGACCACATAAAACATTTGGGCTCTATGGGCCCACACTACTGTCTCCAACTGTACTACTCCCACTGTTGGTGCTGCTTATTCCGCTATCATGTACAATAATGCAATATGCTGATCATGCCCAAAAGGCGTGTCTCGCTTTGTCGAGAATAAAATATTTATTTATTTATTTATTTATACGTACTATATATATATATAAGCGGGAAAGCCTATGGTGCACTAAGGCTGGTGGTGGCTAGAACCTGACAGATGGTTTACCCACCTCTGCTACTCTTGTGCCATTTGCTCATGTCCTGGGCGCCTCCTCGTGGCGACCGCTGGGTGGGAGTTGGGTTTCGTCCTTCTCCCTGCTAAGATCCAGGACACCAATCCGCCTGAGTCAGCTAACTGACCATGTGCTAGACCCGCTGCCTTTCGGGTGTTCGTTTAATCGAAGGCTTCGGCTGAGGACCCGAGTCGTTCTCCCATCAGGTGTGGGCGCCCTGCCAGTATTCCAGTCCATCCCCTTCGGAGGTTAGGAAGTGGTCGATGGCCATCTTCCCGTAAAACCTAGCCATGGGAGACAACGGGTCTACGGGTTATAAGCTCACGGCTCGATTCGCGTAGAGCACGAGCGTCACGCATTTCACTGACGGTGGGAAAGCACCTCCTGTTGTTCAATGGTTTGCGACTGTCCGCCTCAAGCCAGGCAGCCCCTGGTCAAATTGGTGCAAACACGCCAAAACACAAATGCGTCTGGCCGTGGTTGCAGGTGTCCCATTACGGTCGCAAAACGTTTATATATCGTTCCAGTACCTCCAAGGCTGCACGTGACGGCCGTCAAGCCGATCCCACTCTGTCGCTGCAATCACATGCCCGAGCTGGATCTGCTCACCACTGCCTGGTGGGTCAAGCTATTGAGCCAAATGCTCCGAGTGGCGTCCCGCAAGCAAACCTTCGAAGCACTACGACAATCTCGCGTGCTACTGCCCACCAATGCAATCGTATGCCTGCGCGCAAAGCACTGCGCATGGTGTGCTGGAACGTGCGCACACTGCTGGACCGGGACTCCAGCGAGCGCCCATAGCGACGCACTGCGCTCGTCGAGATGGAACTGGCGCGCTACCACATGGGTATTGCCACGCTCAGTGAAACCTGGCTCCCTGAGCAAGATAAGTTGCATGAAACAGGTGCTGGCTACACATACTACTGGGTGGGCAACGCCGCCTCAGCACCACGTGAACATGGGGTCGGATTTGCAATGTCTGATTGCCTCCTTGGCCTGCTGGTGGGTGAACCAACGGGCATCAACGCGCAACTGATAACTGTTCGCCTACGACTCGGAAGAGGTAAGTTTGCTACTTTTATAAGCACGTACGGTCCGAACATGTGTTATCCTGGTGACACGCATGATCAATTCTACACTGAGCTATCCTCCGTGATACGGTCTGTGCCTAGGAGCGACCGACTATATCTGCTGGGTGACTTCAACTCGCGCGTTATACGCGATGCATCAGTGTGGACAGATGTTATCGGTTCGCGTGGCATTGGTTCAGCGAATGCAAAAGGTGACAGACTGCTCTCACTGTGTACCACTCACTACGTGCTGATCACGAACACTCGGTTTGCACTGAGTGCGAGTGATATAGCAACGTGGACGCACCCACGGAGTGGTCACGCTCACTTTCTCGACTATGTCATCGTACTTCAGCGTGACATGCGTGAAGTGCGCATGACATGTGTACTGCGTGGAGCTGAGTGTGGCATTGCTCACAAATTGGTACGGACCAAACTGTACATACATTTTTGATAATCTCTGCATCGCACTCCCGCCGTGAATCGACGTAAATTTAACATTCACTCCCTCGATACTGTGGCGAAATGTACTGAGCTGGAGAAGGCGATGGCTGCACGCCTGCGTGATGTGGGCTGCATAACCACAGTGGGCGACCTGTGGCACCACATTCGCGGCCAGTTGACAACTGCTGCCGAGGAGGACATCGGGCGCGCAAACTGTAAGCGGCCTGCTTGATTTGATGCGAACAATGCGACGAATGACGAATTGGTGTCGGAGAAGAATACAGCATTTGCTACACACGTCGCAGACCCCAGTGCCTTGGGTAAGCACATTCATTTTCGAAAACTTCGACAGCGACTGACCCGGGAGCTCCGTCGCACAAAATATGCATAGTGGACGGAGAAGGCGAAGCAGATGGAATGCTATGCCGAACCCCGCCAACACAAGGAATTCTTTGACTCCTTGAAGGCGGTGTATGAACCGAGAGGGGATGACTGATGACGCTGATCGATGGAAGTTCAGGCGCTACCTGCACACAGACTGCAGACATAATGCAGGTCTGGCGAAACCACTTTGACTGTCTCTTGAACAACCGTTCAGAGATCGACTGGCCTACTTTGAACCGCATGAAGTCACACGATGTGAAGACGAGTCTGGCGGACTTGCCGACACTGGATGAGACGCAGAAAGCACGTGCTGAGCTGCGAAAAGGCAAGTGTGCCGGAGCTGACGGCATCCCGCCTGAATTATTGAAGCACGGCTGACCCGCGTTTTTGATTGCACACCACCACTTGGTGCAACGTGTACTGATTGAGGAGGAGGTGTCTCCTGAGCTGAATGATGCCTTTGTGCTACCACTGTACAAGGGCAAATGTAGCAAACAATGTTGCACGAAGTACCCTGGCGTCAACTTGTTGCGTTGTGTGGGCAAGGTGATTGCCGGAAGCCTGCTCAATCGCCTCGTGAGTCAGGTTGTGGAACCTAACGTGGCGGAAGAGCCAAATGGATTCCGTTCGGGTCGCATCACTATAGATATGGTGATTGCTGATCGTCCGTTGCAGGAGAACTCCCGAGAACGATACCAGCCGTTGTACTGGCTTTTTGTTGCTTTTGCTTAGGCAGTTGATAGGGTTAACTGCGAGGCATTGTGGCTGGTGTTGGGTAAGTTTGGATGCCCGCGTAGTTTTGTAATCTTAATTGAATGCCTGCATATTGGTATGCGAGCGAGGGTGCAGCTGAGTAGAGAGAGCTCGGATGACTTTGAAGTTGTCACTAGTGTGAAGCAAGGCCGTGTCTCAGTTCCTGCTCTGTTTAATATTTACCGTCTTGCAACGATGTCTTGTGCTTTTGATGCCGCTTGTGCTTACGGTGTTCGTGTGGAGCACCGTATTGATGGTGGTTTGCTGAACGTCCGTCGTTTCGGTGCGAGAACTCTAGTCTGTGAGACAACTATCCGTATGTTGCTGTTTGCTGGCAACTGTACGTTGTTTTCACACAGCGCGGATGAGTTGCAGCACATGACTAGTGCTCTGGCTTCGACAGCGGCCAAATTCGGGCTCACCATCAACACAAGCAAAACCGTCTGTCGCTTTCGGCCTTCATGGGAGGTGCAATCTTCAATATTGCCGCCAACCAGCATTGGTGCCGAAATATTGGAAACCACCTCCCGCTTCTGCTACCTTGGGAGTGTGATGTCGACTGATCAACAACGATAGAGTGAGCTGGGTATCAGCGGGTCGAAGGCAGTGGCAGCATTCGGGAAGCTTGAGTACCGAGTGTGGAACACCCATTAGCTTACCATTGGCGCGAAGCTGATGGTGTACAAATCCATGGTACTGTCCGTTCTTCTATACGGCAGTGAACCGTGGACGATTTACCGTCGGGATGTGCGATTCCTCGAGCATTTCCAGCAACACTGTTTGCGTCGGATTTTGCGCATCGGTTTAGGCGACAGAGTTGCGGACACCGAAGTGTTGAGACAAAGTTGGATGTATGCAGGGGACTGCATGCTTTTGCGGAAACGGTTGAGGTGGCTCAGTCTTGTGTGGCGTATTGATTCAAAGCGGATACCGAAACAAATTTTTGTTGTCAGCTGTGTATTGGGAATCGGCATGTAGGGAAACCAAAGTTACGTTAACGTGATTTGATCAAAGCACCTACTTGGCCAACTGGTATTTTCTTAAGTAAACACTTAAAAAAATAAATAGCTCTCCGTCACTTCTGGCTTTGCTTCGCACCGTCGAAGTGCAAAGCGTTCCTCCAAGCTTAGTCGGGACAGCCCCTTCGCTGACCGTCGGTGGAGATCAGCTAGAAGTCGTTCAAAAATTCAACTACTTGGGAAGTTGTATCAGCGTCCGTGGGATTGAGGATGAGATCACGAACCGTGTAGCAAAAGCTCGGGGCGCTTTTGCTAATCTTCGCCACTTATGGCGACGGCGCGACATCACTCTTGCCCTGAACGGTAGAGTGTACAATGCAGCAGTACGTTCGACCCTACTGTACGGTTGTGAAACCTGGCCGCTTAAAGCAGCGGACCTGAAGAGGCTAGTTACGTTCGACCACCGGTGCCTTCGTAAGTTAGCTCACATCTGGTGGGAACACCGCGTGAGCAATGAGCGTGTTCCACGCCTTGTTTCCGACACAGGAAAAGGAAATGAACCGTTCAGCACCGTTATTTCACGCACCAGACTCCGATAGCTCTTCCACGTGCTACGCATGCCAGCCCACCGACTCCCGCGACGTGTGTTGTTTGCACGTCGGGGGTGTGGATGGATGAAGAGGAGGGGTGGCCAAGCGATGACTTGATCGAGAGGAATGAGGGTCCTCACTTGTGAGCTGGCCTCGGTTGAAGCCTCTCGGCTCCCTGGCTGGGGTCCGAAAGACGATGAACACGTTTGGTTGGACACACTTGCTGCTATGGCTGGGAGGCGACCTCAGTGGCGTTCGTGCTGTGAGTTTCCTTGTCCCAACCCACCAATCTCTGCCTCCCCCTCCAACCACGATCTCATTATTTAACCTTATATAATTTGCATAGTAATTTTTTGATGCATAGTAGCCGGCTGGTAGCTTGCCGGAACGATGCCCATCGGTTACCGGTAGCTCAGCCGGTTTGCTCCAGTTGCTTATTTCTTTATTTTGTGTATTGCGGCGCAGTAGCTGAGGTGTTCCCCACCCCCAGCTAACGTGTATTATGATGAGGATAGTGGCGGCATCTTTGCGAGTACCGCCTTTGTAGACTGTTGGTATAGGCTTACATTTCCAATTATTGGGAACTATGACTGGCAAGAACATGTGGGTTATCAGCTCCGCTAGGTTTAAAGCTAGAGCCTCAGCGCACGCTCGCAAATGCTTGGGTGGAAACCACCAGCGTTATAAGAGGCCGTTAGCCGCAGGGATTTGAGTTTCGCCCTGACCTTCTCCGGCCTGAAATAAACAGTCGTCAGGGAAGTTGCGCGTGAGATCAAAGAGGTTGCTGTCGTCGTATTCACTGATGGAGCGGAGAACGTGGATGCCTATTGTTGGCACAGGACTTGTGCTGTTTTTTCGCTGACTTCCTAAGGCCTATGGGGTCGTCAGTGCGGTGACACCGTGCTTGACTTGTTGAAGGTTTTTGACGTGAATATATAAGGTTTTGAGCCTGGATGAAAACTTGCGCATGAGCTGACGCTGATGCTCAATCTTGTCTTCTCGTAAAAGACGCATTGTTTACGGATGGATCGGTAATAATCCCACTGATTGGCCGGTAAATGGGAGCAACAGTTTCTCCAAGCCGTGTCCCTGGAAGCAATCCACTTCCTTGTACGACTTTGTATGAGTGCAGGGCGTCACTTCACTACGGAAACTTCTTTGCAGGTGATCGTACCGGAGCAGAGTTCACGTAGGGAAGGGAAAAAGCTTGCTCACGCTGTCGGCATGCAAGTGGGGCTCGGGTGACCAGCCGTTAGCGGAAAGTAGAAGGTTCAACTTTCCGTAACCAGTCCAGCGTTTGGTATAAGTTGGCGTGCTGACGGGTTTTTCGGCAAAGTATATAAAATCAAAATGGAGGACGTAGTCGTCGCTAAGCTCCAAAGTGGAAGGATACTCAAAGTGCTCAAGCATCAGTTCTTCGTTAGTGAGGACGAGATGTAGCAGGGACGGTTGGTTGTTGGATCGAAACCCAGTAGGCTGATACGTGTGGTTGTAAGGCGGGGCCGTGTGGGGAAGGCAATGTGGCCTGATGCAAATGACTCAGTAGATGGAACAGAATGAAATTGGGGGCAGGTTGAAATCACCCATGGTAAAAAGTATGTGCGCATTTGGGATAACATAAGGTGGACGTCATGCAGTAGTAGTGCGCCCTGCTCGGAGGAGTAGTTTGGGGGCGGTAAATTATACCAAGACAGCTGGAGCTTTTGGCGGTTGGTACGACCTCGCACCACATGGTGTCTGGAGACTGGAGGGCAGTGTTTGTTAACTTGCTGCAACTGAGGGATATGTCATAGTACCGTGCGACACCGTCGCCTGGGGTGGCGTGGTCAGAGCGGAGAAGTGACATGTGAGGAAGTTGGGTGTCACCGTCGAATATGTCGTCAGAGAGCCACGTTCCGTTATGACTATTAGGTCAACTGGCGTTGACAGAAGTCTGGACTGGAGCTCCGGAAGTTTGGACATGAGGCCCTGTGCGCTCTCGTAGGTACAGGCGAGGCCCGTTTGAGTGATGAGCGCGGGAGTAAATAGGGTGCAGCCGGTCAACCGATGACCGGCACTGCGCCGTGTTTTTGGTCTAGATGGGTGGAGCTGCTAAGGTTTGTATTTGGGGAAGCAAGGTGTGGGTCGTCGGCGCACAGCTGGGTGCTGGCGGCTGGGTCCTTGAAAGACTGACAGAATGTGTAGGTGAGTAGATTACTCCAGGCAGTGAGGCATATGGTTCAGTTATGGACCGTCTGAGAACGGTTTGGTCAGTGTCGGTACCTAGTTGCCTGCCGCTGCTGCTGCTGCTGCTAGGGGTCTGTGGGAAGCTGTGCGCCACGGCACCGGATGCCCACCAGGGCGCAGGCGGATATGTGGTTGTGCTCCACTTTGATTAGCATGCCAGGTGGTGAGTGCATCGGTTGCCATGCTAACTGTGAGGAACGTCACCTTCAGGAGGTGGTGACGGCCGTTTTTGCAATATCGGAGAAAAGATCGACTTTCCAGGCAATGCAAAAGAGAAATCGGGTATATGTGGGCCCGGGTATCTGTCGGGTAGTGTGGCGTTATTCAGTGCTCCATAGTCGCTACATGGGCGCCATTCACTGATGCTTTTAAGTCTAAGGTGCAGTAGAGATGACCAACAACTGCTTGAATAATCCCGAGCTTGAGCATGTGCTCAAACTCTTTCTCAACAGCGCGCGGTTTGTCAAGTGTGTCATAGTGGTTTCGCTGTAGCAGGTTGACCAGTTGTGACGACATGATGTTGTACGTCGTGCTCAGTTTCCGCCGCGTCGTTATTTACTCCGACAAGTGATAAGAATGTTGCAACAATGCGGAAGGCAGCGAAGGATAGAGCATTAGGACTCATAGTCCGATGGAATCAACTGCAGTAAGCTTGCCGGAAGCAGCTAACACAGTGGTATCATTATGTAACTATGGCTAGCCGAACAACCTCCTCGTGGTGCCAGCTGGGTGGTTGGGGTAAATCCCGTTCCAGCAAATGGTTCAGCGGCACTGTTCCAGGATGTGGTGGGATTTCGCCTGGCAAGAGTTCTCCCTATAAAAAACCACAAGTATCCGTTTAACAACACTGTGACTTGGCGGATGTGACTCTCCACTAAATAAAGTCACAGCCTCTTCCCTTTTCCGGAGGATCATTCACACATAACAAACGTCCTCCGACTCAAAGCGTTCCATTGCTTCCCCTCCTTGATGGCGAACAAAACGAACAAAAGCACACACAGTCACATTTACCTACTCACACAACATGTCCACTTCCAAATACACTGTTAAACATAGTTTTACATCTCAACACACACAAAATTCCTATACTATTGGTCAAAATGTACTAATTTGTGCAATTACCGATCGTACCTGTCTGTAATACCATGATCACGCCCTTGATGGTGTGCCTCGCAGTGACGAGAACAAAATATTTATTTATTTATTTATAACGTAGATCTACTGCTAAAACAAATTTGCTGAGAAAATAGATACGGAGGATAGGCTTCTGTACGTCGGCGATTGCAAAAATATAAAGAAAGCAAGGACGTAGTTCAGGACTGAGCTTGAGACGTTTCTGGTCAAAAGTCGCAATCTTCGTCCGGTTATTAGCCTGTAGGTTCATTCCAGCCGGCTGTAAAGAGCGCTTTTCCAAGGAACGGGGTATTATGCTTATCTCCGCGCTGGTGTCAACTAAAAGGTGCATTTGGATCGTGGAATCAAATAAGTACAGGAGACGACTAATAATTTGGCCAGCGGCAACCGTCGCCATTACTGGCGGGCTTCGATGTTTCCCGATACGTAATTAGGGAAAGCCTTTGGGTGAGTACGCCCTGAGCGGCAGTTTCGTGCGGCATTACCAAAGCAGTAATGGAAGTAGCAGGAAGAGCGCGATGAACGTCTGCGGGAGATGCTGCGTGGCCGGCTCCTGGAAGTGGAGCTTCGGTTTCGTATTCGAACACGGCCAAGATGAGAAATGCTGAGCTTCAAGTTTAAGAGCCTCTCACAAATGGAGTCGAGTACGGCACTCCCCAAAGTGCTTGTAGTGGATGCCTTAGCCACTTGATTCACAGCGTTTTTAAGGAAATTTCCGTGTATTTTGTCGGCCAGTTCCGCCAGCTTATTCAGTGGAAGTACCTCAGTCAAAACAGCCAGTATCGATGTCGCGTTTGCTGGTACATGCTTAATCCAGAGGTGACGAAAAATGAAATCGTCTAAGAATGTTGAACCAACAAGTGTTCGCATGGGTCGGAGGACCTGAGACTTGCAGGATCACCAAGCTCGATGCCGGAGAGTAGCTGTTGGAGGCGTGCCTCGTCGGATAAAGTAGTGCATTTTAACATACCTACTTTAAGCTTCTCATAAGGTGTGCCAATCGGCATAGGGTCAAGATATCGATGACTTATGAAACCACGTGCGTAGATAAATGGGCGGTAACATGAAAACATCGTAAACTGTGAGGTGCTGTTATGGAAACGGAAGTTAGATTCCACCTGAATAATCCAGACACGTTAAGTAAAGCTGGCCACTAGTGGCAAGGCAAACGGCGTGAATTCTAGATGGCGAAGCTATCCGATTCGCTGCATGGAAGTGATTAGAATTGCGTGGATACGGGTAGTTTCTAGTCAGCTTAACCTGAAATTGTGTGTTTGAGTGTGCCAATGTGACGATTACTATTGGTAACCGTTGGCACAAAAATGAACGATGTCAATAAATATTAAGGACAATGGGTTACTGTCTGGTAGGTAAAAATCACACAATATCATTGTTCCTTCTTTGGAAAAGGAAGCAATAAGCTGGTATATCACTGGCAGCTGTGAGTAGCTTATGGACAGCAAAAACGGTTGTTGCGCTCTTGGGATCCATTTCTCATAGAGAAGGTTTTGAACGATATTCTGGAAAGCTCTGTGGTCGTAGTATGATACCCACTAGAACCCAACTTGTCGTTATGTTTTGACGAATTTATACCTCAAGGTTAATTTTACAATTTCCAAAGCTTGGACAACTTTCGGCTTACTGCCGATTACATACATAGCAACGTGTTTGTTGCGAAACCTAAAATTGCTTGTAAACGTTGATCATGCCTGATCAGGTATGTCTCGGAAATTCGAGAATATACTATTTATTTATTTATTTAAAAGGGTTATAGAAGTTATTATGTTACAGTGAAATGTTAAGTAATGAAAGTAACACACTAGCTGTCTAGACACAAATAGATATATCGGTTCACGACAAAGTGAAGAAGCGTTCACGGGGCTTTTATTCTGCTCTTTACTACTCAGTGAACTCAAGGATTAATTGCACTAACAGTTGGCAAATAGCCGTCGCCGTGGGCGGCATGCATCGAGCTATCTGTAAATGTAAATATATTTGAGGCTGTACGGGAGGTAATTAAGTGGATCGACGACCCGCTCAAGAAGGAACACTTAAGGGATTCATCCTATCGTTCCAGTCCCACATGAACTTAAACTTGAGGTGGTTGCTAATGAAATAGATATACAATGTGGGAGTAGTAGGTTTGGTAAACAACTTTCATTAAATGACGCTAATGGATGCAACACAGTACCACAGTACCAAGCACTGGCATCTAATGGATTGCTAGGATACAGATATCCCCTACGATTTCACCCCGTAATTAAGGAAGAGCCGTCCTGCTATATAGGTTACGTTCATTTCCAACCGCTTGGTAGCTTCCGTAGGTTTTGTTTAATGAAGCCGTCCGGTAAATTCGGCAGCACTTAGAGTGCTTCGTGAGCAGGTATTTACCGGTACGATCTATCCAGGGGGATGCGCCCGTGTGTTCCGTATATTAATGTGACCAGCGCAGCTGACTTCATGTAGAGTAACGTCACCGGGTATAAATGGATACCTGTTGCCAGCCTCGGTAAGTATATACCCAATATGCCAAAACAACAAAACTGAGTAGAGGAAGTGCGCACCTCAGTACACAGGGCCCCACTAGTTTTGCAAAGCAGACATATGCCCACTTGTTGAGTGTAATGATAACAAGGCAAGTCCACAGTCACTTCAAGCATGTGATGAAGGAATGAACATGTTTGCATGTTAGATGTTTATGGGTCACGGGGCATCACAAGCCTAGGGAAGGGCCTTTGGGATTAGGCGATGAGCCAGTTGCCAAAATGTAAACGGAAATTCGGAAGCTTGAGAGCACTACGGCTTCACAAGGTACATAGGTTTCTTAGCACTATAACCAAGAATGTAATTCACGGAGCCTCTATACATATCAGCACAGACCTGCTGCGCTGGTGATACACTAGCCTACTTAGGTCTCTTAGCATTAGCAGCAATGGCGTGGGTCTCTAAGCCTCTATACTTATCAACACGCACCTGGTGCACTGCTGATATAGTAGGCTACATATGTCTTCGTTTAGCCCTCAAGACAGGGGGCCAAAAGCTCATTGCAAGAGCACCAAAAATGCCCATCAGGAGGCAGCAATAGCTAGCTATTTAACAACGCTGGAACGATGCGGATACGGTTACATGCAAATGATAACCGAATTGGCAAGAAAATTATGAGCACAGATAACATTTCCGGGAACGTTGTCGTTCAGACCCATTCAAAGTGCTCACGCAAATGTGTCGGACACGTCATATGCGTCACGTCGACACAGCGGTTCACTAAGGAGTGGGGTAAAAGTAATGTACCTGAAGGAAAGCAGGGTGAACAAGGAATGCATGGGCTTGGACGCCAAGTTGAACAGCAATTGGGCCATTGCTGCGAGGATTACAGAGCCACCGTCCGATTCATTTACCGAATGTTCTAATCAATGGCGTCAACCGAGCAGTTGCGTCGGGTTGGCAAGAAGGAAGCACACGGAAACGAAATAGGTGGCCCTTAAAAGGGCCAATTTTGCGTTCTCACAGGCTGGCCTTTAAGCACTTAGGCAAAGTCGTAATCATCAGCTGCAGTGGTTTAATGACGGTGGCACAGAACTTACTGTCTGGCAAGCAGATCATGAAAGTGCTTCTGCAAACGGTTGTCTTTCCAGCGAAGGGTTCATTTGCAATGGATTCCAGATCTACACTGAGGAGGAGGCAGGTAACAATATATCAGGACATACTCAAACGCAGGTTTGCAGATAGGCTGCAGCTCCGCCGAAGTGTTCGTCTCATTTTCTAATCGCATAGGCAAGGCGGGTGCGTTGTCCGTACTATGTGACACGTATGCATAGCTGCAACAGGGTACCGCGTCGCAACCATCCGAAGTGTCTGAGCGGTGAAAAGCTATTTAAAAGCGCTTGCCTTCGTACGCCGGGGAAGTAGATGGGGTCGATGATAACGTTATATTCGGAAATGGTGCACGGCGCGCAGCTGAAACTAAATTACTTGATTCCAACTCACGTACGTTACTGCTATGTGTCGGCTTTTTGGGAAATGTAACTGCTGCTATGTCACTGGAGCAAACTTTGAAACCTTCGGTTTTGTTCTCCACCAAGCTTTTACGGTGGTACAGTTGCCCGTTGTGCACGCAATGAACGCCCGTACCTGCTACCTGTTCACCGCAAGCGAAGCAAACTGTAAGCAACTTACCGGCTTTGTGCCACCGCGGTTGCTTACGCGATGGTTGGCAGTGTGGCTTATCACTTACGACGAGCGCACCTGGTGCTACCTTTATAAACTCATCCGTTTGTTGAATGAGGCTATCAATGAACCCGGATACTGCACTGGGGTTCACGTCTTCCAGGCACTTAAGCCGAGCAAGCAGTTTTGCTACGTTGGAATTTGGCTGCCTTGAGGTGGCTACCTTCAGAGTCCGAAGCAACATGGAATCCTCCGGCGTGTTGTAATTCTCTAACCACCGACTACGAACAGGTATGTTTTCTAAAAAGGAAATGAAACGTAATCGCTGTTTTACCCGCCGGAGGTTGGTTCTCCTTATATAACATCGGTAAATGGACGCACGGTAGGCACATGTGCACGTAAAACGCGCAAGTGCATGTGCCATTTGCGCAGTCGATGTCATATCGATGGTGTTGACCTTGAACAACAAACTGTAAAAGTAGAAACATACAACAAGGCATACCAGTCCCGCTCCTATGTCGGAGTACACCGCACCTAAGTTCGGTGTTGCCAGATGAAGCATAACCAGGGTACCAGCGTACGTTGTTAGACGGCGTATCAGCAACTGCACGTAGGCCTTACCGTCATCTTAAACACCTGGTGTCTGTCACATAAGTGCGTACACTGCATCTGAAATTCTTCAGCAGAACCTCAGACAGCTTCCACCCTTTATTCACAGCCACAGCAAGGCGGTCGGAAGCGTGGGTTATTTTCTTTAATCAAGGCTTGGCATTTTCGACACGGTTACTCGTGGTGTTCCCAAAGTGCACCAATCCTGCTTGAGCATAGTTCGCAAATGACCGCTTGATGAACATCCAATGGGAGGTTAGATACCGTACAAACTGAGGAGCCGTCCTCTGGAGTAGGATAAAGTCCTGCTGGAACCTAGACTGGTGCAAATGTCGGAAAAGTAGCATACTCGGTCTCCGTATCAATTGTAGCCATCCGGTGAAATAAATAACGTGAGCGAAAGCTGTTGGTCCACAGATCGGAATAAAACAATTCGCTTAACTCACGTGCTTTCGAACGGCCTCGCGGATATGAAAGTAGCACAGCAGGACGTCACACTGGAATACTGCTTGTGCTGCGCGCATTTGAGCAGCCATTTTATCCATAACGAACGTTCGTACGGAGAAGTCATGGCCCATTGCATCACGAAATAAACCAAATAATTTCACTAGCGAGGTGAACGTTTCCTTACGCACAAACCCATAAATGCTGGTCGTCCGTAACCCATGTCGTCTGTTACTTAGAGCTGGTACAGCTTGCAACTGTAGCGAAAGTTAACGACGAATGTCATACGTACCCTAGGCGGATTGTACCATGCGTTGCATCCACGTATAAAACGTGTGGAAATCGCCGAAACACTTGCACTTGCTGATTACGAGCAAAGCACACATGCGTAAGTAAGCCATTTGCAGAAATGGTATCCACGAAACCATCCTGCTCCATGCTCTGCAGAGCCTGCCGCAAATTGACTAGCAATAAGAACGTGACATTTCACCTACATGACACGGGCGAACGCAACCTGCGGCGTACAGTACGGACGTCGTCGCTTGTGAAGTGTTTCCTGAATGTATTCTCGATGTATTGCTTTATGTCGCACGTAGAGGTGTTGTATCGAAATAAGTCAGCAGCTTGATTGCATTCCTCCTCAGTAAGTCGCCGGTTTAGAGGGTGCCTTTCGAAAAGAAACCGGTTGCATGGATGGTTGTGGGAGAGCTGAAACGTTAGCACGTTTAGCTTACGGCCATCCCGAGCAACATTGACACGAGCACTGCAATCGGTGTCTCGAGGACTAAATTGGACGGTTAAAACATTATAAACCACATACTAGACTCACCGTATTCCTTTGCTCCTTGTTTTGCGGCGCGTACAGCGCACGCATTTATAAACAACGCGATCATATCTCACGCTATGATACTTGCTTCTTTTGCTGCTACAGCAAACAAAATTGACGCTGTTCCGATGCATAAATGAGGTAAGCGGCAAATAGAAGTCATCTAAGCTATGAAACGAATGCCCAACAAAGGTGTTCCCGAAGTTAGCCTCCATGGTTGCAATTCGAAATAACAGCCAAGTACGACCAATTTCATTAGATCTCACTTAAAGTAACAACTAACCTCATGTGCAGAGAAATCAGCCGTTTTTGGAAAATCCCACACATGGTCGTATTTTATGCCGTAAACTTGATGCAACTTATTTTTCCATTGCCCACATTTCTTGCAGTTCTATGGTTGCCACTACGTGGCACCTAAAGTATACATATCGAAGGATGGCAAAGCAAATGTAACGGGTTTCAGCTAACTGTTCACAAAAATGTTGAGCAACCATGAAAAAATAACGGTCCCTTTGCTGCTGTCACTAAATTAGTCGTTGCAGCTGTATTTTTGGGGGAACACGTTACTTTTTCAGGTTTACTCAACATTTCTATGAACAGTTAGCTGAAACCCGTTACATTTTCTTAGTCATCTTTCGATGTGTATAATTAACGTGTCTGGATTATTCAAGCGGAATCTATCTTTCGTTTCAGTAAGATGGGAACGTGCTCTACAACGGTCGGTGATAAGCAAGCGACGGGGCGGGGCGTCGGATCCGCCAATGGCGATCAAGGATCTTTTGACAGTGTGATTGTGATAAACGAAGTCGTTTGTTGCTAAATGAAAATTTTGGGCTTTTAAAGCATGGTTAGGTTTCTTATTCTAGTAAAGTGGTTGTTAATATGCTAATAGGTGAATGGTAAATCAATAAAGGTAACGGTTTAAATGCGTTAAGGTGCTTAAACATTTTCTCGCTTCTAGCAAAAGCAGCCATGGTGGATAACTCTTGCGCATCCCGACGTACTTTTCGGCGACCCTTGAGGATCCGAAACGTTTTCCGATTGAGACCGCTGCATCGCTTATTCGTCGGAGCGTTAAAACTGTGAATGCCAACAAAAGGTCTGGTGTTACCGCAAGGATGCCAGTACCGATCTATTCAGTTTGTGTGCGTTCATAGCAAGCCATCAAAGCTTTCTGGAAAACGGTAAGTGGTGTGTACCTGCCGGATGAGAATTGTGTGACGGATACCGGTGGTACAAATGCCCTGCTCTTTTCTCAGCAGTCCTGATTGGGGGCGTTAAGAGATCGGATTCGCCTGTCTTCGCCATGCGAACAGTTTGCACGTGGGGAAGTTTCGGCTGGATCCCAAACATTTACGGCTTACGGCGGAACAGGAAAGCATGGTGCTGAACCTGATGAAAACCTTCCGTCGGACACAGGCGATGCATGCATTTGTGCGTCTTCAATCTGACATTCGTTTAACAAGACGCGATTTGTGTGACACGGCGGCGTCATTGTAAAGTTTATGTCACGAAAGTAAAGGTTACACAGCTATTGCGGAGCAATGGCCAAGTGAAAAATGTGCATGAGGGAAATGAGATCCTGTACCCGTTTTTCGTTCGCTCGCGCTTGCTGGAATTGGTGGGCCAATACGGGGAGGTAAGTTTGGCCAAACTCCACATGTCAGAGCAATTACGGCGGTAATATCTTATCGCTTTGTAAGTTGGTGGACGGCAGCTGCCTTGGTATGAGCCTCTTTTGTGCGATGCTGGCCAAGGAAAAGGAGTCTACCCACCAAGAGGCAGTGAGAAGTATGCTGCAGTTGACGGCTGCGGTTGACCATGCCAGAACGCTGATCATGAACAAGTGCGCTGCGCAGTAGAATGTGCTTCGCAATGCGAATCTTTCTACCAAAATAGTTTTCCGCCTGGTATACAGTATGCGTGACATGCAGCGGTGTTGCTCTCATCTTCCCTTCTGAAACACGGAGGATAAATGGGCTCTATTTAATATTCTGCGAGGTATTTACTTCAGTAAATTTGTATACTTGTTGGCCGCCCAGATGCAGCTCATCAGTGGATAAATTTCCAACTTGAGCGTTCGGATCCACAGCCAGCACAACAGCGTCCGACCTCCTTCTGTGGCGAAGGAATTCGCCCAGTTGACGATAGAAGTCCTCTTTTACCGAGTCATCGTCATAGTTTGTCGGTGCATAGACAGCGATAACGGATAGACACCTGTTAGTCCTACTCAACTTCGAAGTTTTAAACGAGCCAGCCAATCGGACCGCACACATCCGGCTACTGATTGGAATCCAATCAACCAGAGCAGCTTCAGCCTGGGGACTCAGGGCAATACCAACACCGGCTTGGCCGGTGCTCGAAGCTGCATCGTCACCGGTTAGGTGCAATGAGAAAGTGCTGCTAGTGTCAACTGAAGATCGCAGAGTGAGTACAGAGCTCGAGTCTTGCAGGCGGGTCCCCGATAAGCAGCAGATATCGATCGAGAGGATCTCTAATGTTCGGACAAGTGCTGCCTGTTGACCGGTCTGAAGCAATGTGCGAACAATGCGGCATGCCAATCTGAAGGAGAATCGAGGGCTCCAAATGGAAGCCGATGAACTGGGCTTGACCGCTTGGTTGGACATGAGCCTGTTGACAGTGCAGGAATGACGCTCCGCGTTCACATGTTTTGAAACTAAAAGGCAAGCGATCATTGAAGCAAGGTGGGGATGACCTAGTGTTGGAAGGTTGAAAAAAGGGGGAAAAAGTGAAGCTGGAACGGGACGATAAGGGTGAAAAAGCGCAAGAAGGGGAATAAGAAGATGGGAAGGCTTGAGCCGTAGTATCCAAACCCCCATCCACCCTGCCCGATGCAGCAGATAGGGCACCGTTGATTTTCCTCTGCGGTGGCCAAAGCATCAGAAATTTGTTTGAAGTGTGATTCATTGTATTGCGTGGGCAGGATACTGTCAGGTTGCCCAGGCCTAGGCAGGAGAACGCTTAGGGTTCTCAACCAAAGCCTTTGTTTCACAAACCTGACCGCAAGGCAGCGGGTTTGGCGGTGGGCTACAAGGAGTCCGTCTTAAGGAATAAGGTGCCACCCTCATTCCAACCCCTAACCTGGAGGACAAGGAGGCTGTTTGTCTGGCCTCTAACCATTGACCAATCTGGTATGAGTGACTCTGAAGGTGCAAAAATGCACCATCCATTATAGCTCAATGGATCACTGCGGCACACAAACCACCGCACCACCGTAAGGTCCAGCCTAATTGCGATGGAAAGCTCCGGCCAGTTACCTACCGATAGCTCTCCTATCTACCACCTCCATAGTGATGGAATGGATCGTCGCAGACGCTTTAATGTCCTACACGGACGCCCAGCAACTGTTGTCCGATCTCCAGCACGGTTTTCGGCCGCAACAGTCGCGCCTGAGTAACCTGATATTTGCCAGGGATAGCTGGGCTACTGTTCCTGACTCTAGCCTAGAATGCCAGCCGACGCATGTTGTATTCCTGGATTTTGCCGTAGCCTTCGACAAGGTAGACCACAAAGTCCTACTACAGAAACGGTTGTCTTGCGGCTTTTCAGGGGCCTTAATGGTCTGGATCCGGAACTACCTTCAAAACCGGACCATCCGAGTACGCGTCGACAGAGCGTTGTCCCCCGCCTCTTTGCTACAAGCGAAGTTCCACAGGAGTCTGCGCTCGGACTGCACCTCTTCCTAACCTTCATTGATGACGTTACACCGCAAGCGGAGTGTTCGCTGCCGCTATATGCGGATGACGCGCAGCTGTATCGCGCAATTATCCTTCCGGACGATGCTCACGCACTTCAGACGGACCTCAACCGTCTATGTCACTGGTCCATAGAAACTAACCTTCTACTTAAAGCTTCGAAACGTCGCGTCATTTCTACCCGCCCTTCCGATTTTTCTCCTATATATTACCCTGGAGCGTCCATCCTCCAGATCTCTTCAGTCGAAAGAGACTTTGGTATCGTTACCCAGACTAGTCTTTCCGTATCCACTTCCTGCCGGAAAGCAGCAGCTGCTAACTGCATGGAAGTTTGCCGAACCGACCCTTCGGTTAAATTGACCCCAGCAATTTCCGCCTGCTCCTTAATGCTTTTCTTCGACCCAACCTGGAGTTTGGTATTCAGGCTCGGATCCCCTGGTTGTTGAAGGCCCAATGTGTATTCGAAGCACCACAACCTCGAGCTACAAAAGGTCTGAGGTCTCAAGCATCTAGATTATTCACAACGACTTCACTGCCTGGGCCTTTACCCGCTTAAGTACCGAGGTCTGTGGGGCGACCTGATCCTTGTATTTATGATCCTATCCAACCTTGGAAGTCCCTGTCGCCACCCACGCACACGGCACCAACCGTTCTCCCAGCTACGTGGCCACTCACTTGGGCTCACACGTTAGCACAGTCGGCTGAACTGCAGACGACACTACTTCGCTTTGCGAATCTGCCGACCGTGGAACGCTCTGCCTGCCGATTTAGTCATGGCACCCACTGTGGCGGATTTTAAGACCCGCCCGGATTGTCATCTGGCCGAGTCACACCGCGCTATTCCCTGATATAACTACCTGCTACTTGATGAAGTTTCCTTCATTTTTCTTCTACCTACTTCCTTTCCGGCTGGCTTGCCGAACTACGTTCTCGTGGTGCCATCTGGATGGTTCGTGTGTACCCCGTTCCAGCAGTGTTCGGCGACAATATTCTACCTCCAGCAATTGTGCTGACTTCATGGGAAGTATTTGGCCTCTGTTTGGTAATCCACCAAACAATGGCGCATCAAATGAACATTCATACAGCGCCTCCCAATGGACGCGCTTCCCTAAATTCGCCCTGCTGCCTTGCGGGTAGATTACTTAGCCCAAGACTTGTGGTGAAGTCCAAGAAGTCAACTCCCTAATTCGGCTTGGGCAACCGGGTAGTATCACGCCCTCTCACAAAACCATAGACTGTACTACAAAGCGCTCATCAGCTACTGTTCCTGCTACTCAACGTCACGCTACTACATCACACGCCAATTGATTGTTTGCTAACAATCCTCACTTTCCGTTACCCGATTCATCTGTTCAACAATGTGGCTGTGATTCCGGTTGCGCCGCAGACCAAGGGTTTAACCTATGGCTATCCTTCGTCCCCGATCCTCTTTCTGTCTGGCTTGCTTCAACCTTCGGACACTCATGCAGAATGGAGAGTAAGCCGGTCTAGCGGGCACCATAGGTTCTTTAGATATTGAGGTCTGCTGCCTTTCAAAAACCCGATAGCAAGATCCCAGTATCGTGCTTACATTGACATCCCCCACTGACCACGAAGCCAAATATCACTCACCTTTTCTGGAGATCCAGAAGCAGCCTCAGCGGGTTTGGCTGGTGTAGGTATAGCACTAAGTGGCAAGGCCGAGGCGGCACTACTGGACTGGTTCCCGATTAACAGCTAACTATGTGTAGTTCGGCTTCGGGGTTCATGTAGAATCAACAGGCACCGCGAAGAGAGACACAACTTGTTTGTGATCTCCGTGTACGCTACCACTGACTGCAGTGGCGACTAGGTCAAGGACGAATTCTACTGGGATCTACAACTGCTCTTGACCAATGCTAAAAGGTCGAATGTCGTTATCCTTGCTGAGGATTTTAATGCACGGGTTGGCCGCCTGTTACCATACGAATGCCACCTTTGTGCTCCTCACGCGCTCTATGAGAACTGCTCTGAAAACGGAGAGAGACTTCTTACATTGTGCGAAGACAACCGTCTGTTTCTTTCGAGCACTTATTTCATGCCTACGAAGAAGCGTTCCGCAACGTGGCGTCCCCCTTCTTCAACACAGCCGTGGTCTCAAATTGATCACATTGTGAGTAGCTTCAGATGGCATGGCGGCGTACTGGACTGCATGTCAGTTTGGTGCACCTTCGTTGACTTAGATCGTGCTCTGGTCTGCGCGAAAATCCGTATGTGTTTTGGAGGTTCCGAAACACAAAGCACCGAAAGATTAAGGTATGCAGATTAAATGCTTCATCTGTCCAGGCGAGCTAGCAGTCTTCACTGGCATTTGTACTCAGTTACTAGCCACTGCGAGCAGTGGAACAACACCGGAGGTGTATTCTGAGGGCGATGACCATTTCCGGACAGTCATGCCGCGGTCTAACTCGACAGCCCTTAAAGGGTTGGATCTCTGATCATTATCTGGAGATGTTCGAACGCCGCAAAGATATCCCCGCGGAATCAGATTGCAACGAGCGGCGCCGTTCTGCCAACCGGCTGCTCAAGCGAAGCCTACTCAAGGAGCGCGAGACATGGTGGTCTGAGTTTGCTTTGGAGATGGAGATCGCCGCCGTCTCTGGCAACCATCGCAGGCTTTTCCAACTCATTCGGTCAACTGGCCTCAGGAAGACTGGTGTCTGTGAGGTCATTTGTGGGGTGGACGGGTCTCCGATCACCAACCAACAGAGGCGTATGGACCGCTGGGCCGAGCACTTTCACTCGCAGTTCAACTGGCCTCCACCATCCACCAGTACATGCAGTACACGTTGTTGTCCACCCTAACTCTTCCCACTGAATTCGCCCAGCGAAGCGGAAGCCTGCCTCTAGATTCGACGCTTGAAACGCTTTAAGACTGCCGGCTTAGACGGACTTCTTCCGGAACTATCCACGTACGGCGGTGTGGCAATAATTAACCAGCTGACCGCGCTGTTCGCAACATTTCGGCATGAAGAAAAGTGCCTACCTCTTGGGGCGAATCAGTTCTTGTCCCGATTTTCAAGAAAGGTGCTTGCACTCCACGTGCAGATCATGGCAGGATTAGTCTTATTTCGGTTGCCTCTAAGCTATTGGCATCCATTCCGCTTCGCAGACTATCCCCAGCACGTGAATCATATTACCGTGAAGAACAAGCTGGTTTCCATCCTGGCTGCGGATGCGTGGATCAAATCTTCGCGCTCCGCCAGCTCCTCGAACATCGCCACATTTATCACAGGCCCACTATCATTGCATTCCTAGACATACGTGCAACTTTTGACTTCGTTGATCGGCCTGCTTTATGGCGTTGCTTGCTAAAGAAGGGGGTGCCAGAGAAACATACCACCATCTCACGTGCACTTTACCTTCATACATCGGGCAAAGTGAGGGTCCATGGCAAGCCTTCCTCGCAATCCGCCGTTAATAGCGGTGTGCGACTGGGCTGTCCTATGTCCCCATTCCTCTTCAACTTCGCAATCGAAGACGTTCTGTCGAATGCTTTAGAAAGTTTCCAACATTTTGGCTTAGAATTTCTACCGAGTGAACGCGCGACCGACTTAGATTATGCTGAGGATATCGCTTCACTTGGTGACGATCCTAAGGGTATGCAACTCATTCTGGGTCGTTTGGCGGTTGAAGCATCTAAGTATGGCATGAGCTTCGCCCCATGGAAGTGTAAAGTGCTGCTCAACGATTGGCTTTCACCTGCTCCCTTGCTCACTCTCGAAGGTGCACAACTTGAACAGGTAGGTAGCTTCGTCTACCGTGGGAGCTGTGTTTCTGCTAACGTCACTACAAACAAAAAAGGTTCTCTGCGTATCGCTAAAGCTCGATCGGCATTTGTCAATCTGAGGCACTTGTGGCGTCGTCGCGGCGTCTCATTCTTACTAAAGGGCCGCGTTTACAGTGGATCAGTTCGCTCAGTATTGTTGTATGGGTGCGAGTCATGGCCAATTCGCGTGGAAGACATGCGTCGTCTTTCTGCCTTCTATAACCGTTGCTTAAGGAAGATCGCTCGTGTTTGGTGGCAACATCGAGTTAATAGTAATGCCGTTCGACGTCGCATCTTGGGAATGCGAGTATTCCCTTCAACAAACTGGTTTTGTTGCGCCAGTTACTATGGCTCGGTCACGTCATACGCATTGCACCTGTGCGTCTACCGCATTGCGCTCTATTCGCTCGTCAACGACCTGGCCCGAGGCGACCGCGTGTTGGTCAGCCTTCCACTTGGCGGCAGCACATGAAATCGCTGACGTCGTGTATAACCGCTGTTGGATCCGTACGTCTTACAGGATGGGGACCCAAAGATGAGGAGTGACAATGGCTTGGCACTGTTGAAGACATGGCCCGCAACCGGAATCAGTGGAAAAATGGTGTGCAGTATTTGAATGCTTCACCTGTTTAACACTACAAACATTGAAACTGCTAAAAATTAGCAAACTCCGCGTGTGAAAAAGCAACTAAAAGTGTTTTGTTAAACTTTTGGTCAAATTGTTCCATACTTCCTGCGGCATATTAGCTGAAGTGTGTTGCACACATTCAGCTAGCGTGCCTCGATGATTATGACGTGATGAGTCGTCCTTATCATCTGGTCTCCATGGTATTAAGCTGGCTCCTTCTATTTGATAGACTGCTGAGATTACATACATACTGTTATAAGCTCACTAGACGCAATTACAAAAAAATAACAATTTGCTGCTCCACAAAACTTCTAACCCAAACAAAGGAAAAAGTAAAACGCTAAAGACCTTGACAAAATAACGTATTAATCGCCGCTAACGAACCCCGTACAACTACTGAGGACCAGGGCTGCATTTATAGGTCTCCGCTGACATTCGACATCTAGAATTTGAAGGTCAGCTACCAAGGTTAGTGATTCCCATTATTTGTTGCCGAGGGGACCGTTCTAGCCGCCACTGGCGCGATTTTGAATGCGACGTTCTTCATCAGGGACCAGGACTCTCACATCTGGCGGGAACGGGTTTGCGGGCCAAGATAACCCGTCACAGCCGGGAGTACAATGGTAGCGTAGGATACTGATATGTGGTTGAATAATTTGCAAATACTATAAATAATCCAATAGCGGATGTATAAAGGAATCGGGGTCCTGTAGCTCTTATAGTACCATAGTTTACTGTAACCCTTGGTAGCAGGTGCCCGGAGTTTCCAATTGCATAAATGGGTCTAAATTGGACCTATGTTATTGGATACGTAAAGAGTGCACTCCGTTAGTCAGAAAATAAAGAATAGCCACTTTAAGGGAGTATATGAAGGGTGATACACTTAAATTGAAGGGGAAATGAATATTTTGCTTACCTCACATGCTCCTATGTGATTTCTTTTTTGGGAAACGACTGGGCAGAATGGTTGGCGTACTTCGAGAAATAGGTAGACAAGAACGGAAATGGCTGTGAGAATAATATGTAAAGAACGGGGTAAACGGATGTGGCACGAATAGGCAAATAACCGCGCGATATGCGCATACCTATTTACATACGGAACTTGTTACGGAATGCGTATTTATAAAGGAAAACTAACGCGAAAGCGTCAGTTGCATATATGAATGCCTGAGGAGCAGTAAGTTAAGTGATGTAAAGTAAAGGAGAAGTGAAAATGCATGTCGGTCCCTGGTCAATATGTGGTGGGTAAATGCTCACAACGGCGAAATG
Source organism: Dicrocoelium dendriticum (assembly GCA_944474145.2). Classification (NCBI taxonomy): domain Eukaryota; kingdom Metazoa; phylum Platyhelminthes; class Trematoda; order Plagiorchiida; family Dicrocoeliidae; genus Dicrocoelium; species Dicrocoelium dendriticum. Next base: position 222,849,424 of record OX104063.1, read on the forward strand.
AGCTTTCATAGGGTACATAAATGGTTGATGAAACCTATATATATATATATATAGGTTTCATCAACCATTTATGTACCCTATGAAAGCTCATTTCGCCGTTGTGAGCATTTACCCACCACATATTGACCAGGGACCGACATGCAAAATTAGAATGCATATATTTGTAATTAAATATATGCATTTACTTTCAGACTGCTCTTTTGAATACCGTTAGCGTGGGGGAAGAAACAACGTATGTGGGAAGAGCGTTCCAGTGTTGGCACACACGAAGGGAAAAGAAATTCCGGCGGCATTCCAACCGGCTGTATTGTGTGGCCAGCTTTAGATGGTGTCCTCTGAGTGTGGTATTGCTATTCAGCTTTAGTAGGTGACGACAAGAATGGTTTGGATTCCTCAGGATCATATAAGTCATTATCAATTCGCCACGCAGGCGTCGATATTGTCCACTGTAGACCCCGAGGGTTTTCAGCCTCAATCGGTAAGGGAGATGAAACAGGCCCTTTACGTTCTTGGTCGCCCTTCGTTGTGGCAGTTCAAGAGCGGTAAGGTCTTGCTTTTGCCATGGCTGCCAGGCGTGGATGGCGTACTCAGAATTTAACCGAATGTAAGCGTTGAGCATCTGAGAAAAGATGGAAGGATCGAAGCGCCCGAATGCCCTCCGCAAAAGGCCAAGGTGTTGGTTAGCTTTTTGGAGGCTTTCTCGGCCTGACGGGAACAGCCCAGATCTTCCTGCACTATCACGCCTAGATCGCATTCCGTTGAAGTGCGCTGCAATATTTGATCCCCCAGTCTGTATTCGCAAGTGACTTTATGGCGTATGCTCAACACCTTGCAATTTGTAGCGTTGAACTGAAGCAGGTTCTGAGTCGATCATTCGTAGACCCTGTCAAGATCATCCTGAAGTGCTGCATTATCGCTGGTTGTTCTAATGGCTCGCCATTTTTTTGAGATCATCAGCGAAGAGTAAGGAGTTAGAGTTGATTACTGTCGCGAGATCGTTTATGGTAAATCAGGAATAGTCGTGGACCAAGTACTGAGTCCTGGGGCGCTCCGCACTTAACGTCGATTGGGTCAGAGATGACGCCGCGAACTCTTACATTCAGATTTCGTTGAAGCAAAAAGTTAGCTATCCAACCGAGGATTGGGTCACCAATGCCACAACACTGCAGCTTGTGAAGGTGGATACGGTGGTTCAGACGGTCGAAAGCCTTTGAGAAATCTAGATATACTGCGTCAACATCTACGCCGCTGTCAACGGTCTCAGTCCAACTGGATCTGGCAAGCAGCAAGTTTGAATTGCAAGAGCGGTTCTTCGGAAATCCATGTTGTTCTTGTGCTATGATATTGCGTTCCTCCAAGTAGTCCATTAGCGCTTCGGCAATAATCGCTTCCATGATTTTGGAGAGCACCGGAAGTAGTGTTATCGGACGATAGTTGGCCGGATCTGTACGATTTCCCTCCCTTATGGACGGGAGTGACGATGACCTGCTTCCACATTGTTGGCACGCGCGTCTCATCAAGGCATCTTTGGAAGAACTTGCAGAGGGGTCCGCCAGGTTTACTGTAGCCAATTTCAACGCTTTTGGACGAATATTGTCAACACCGGGAGAGGTATGCTCGCGCAGGGCAATTAGCTTTTTCATAACATCCGTACCCGTAAACACAATGTGGCTAAATTCTGGTGGTGGTAAAACCATCGGGAACAGTATATGCGGCTATATCGTGCTCTGGAATTTCGGGGCGAATTGTTGACCTAGGGCGTTGGCTGCCTCGATTGTGGTTTGTGCGAGTACGCATAACGTGTGTAAGGCAGGAATTTCTCGCTACAATTTGCGGCGCTTGTTTACATATCTGTGTAGGAGCTTGGGGTTAGAAAGAAATTTCTCATTTATCTTCTGTTGATGTTGTATTTTGTCTTCGCGTACCAGGTTTACGCAGTGATTCCTTTGGATAGTGTAGGCTTACCATGTTTCGGCATTCTATGGCTCTTTGTATCTTCGCCAGAGTAAATTCCTCGTAATGATACACTTGCGTGCCCTGCTGCGTATGAATGATTTCACTGTCTTCGCTCGCGAAGGTCTTTTCCTAAATGCACTAGTTACTAACGTGTTGAACTGGTGAGCAAATTCGGACCAGACGACATCGGGGGATCGTTCTGCTAGAAATGACCCGTTTGTAGCATTTATAAGTTTGATTAGGGCGCCGTAATCCGTAATGAGCTGACACTCCCCGGTGTTTTCTGAGGAATACTCTGCATAACAGATGTACTTAAACATGATGGTTGCATGGTCGCTACAGCCTAAAGGACCCTCTATCGATACCGCTTCGATCATCAGCTCTTCATTGGTGAATATGAGATCCAGGACACCCGGTTTGTTTCCGGTCCTGAATCTTGTGGGAGATGTGATGTGATTGTCGAGTGATAGTCCATTAATTGTCTTTGGTAATTCCATTTTGAATTGTTCTTTGATACAGGCTGGGGTTTCTATGGTATGAATATTGAAGTGACCAACCAGGAGAATGTGGCTGTACGAATGTGAGAGAATGGTCTTCATTGTGGAGGCTAGGCAGTTGCCCATTTCCAAAGTAGCCGACGGATGGCGGTACAACATACCCAACAAATATGTGTCCCCACGGCTTAGGTGAAGAGGACACCAAAGCGCATCGACAATCTGAACCTCTGGGTCATTGATGAGATCAATGTGTAGTTCGCTGCGATAATAAAGTAGTACTCCACCTCCTCTACTTGGTCGATCGTTGCATAGAATGGACATCCCAGGTAATGCCATTTCTGCACCACTGATCGCTTCAGTCAACCAGGTCTCGGTTATCGTAACGAGGTCCCTTAACATAGACGCCTAACGCATACGAGGCTCTGTCAGTTTGCTTAAAAGACCTTGTGCGTTGGTATAAAAACAGGAGAGTGATGCATATGTTAGAAGGTTGTTTGTGGATGTAGACAACAGGTGTGAGACTTTGCCGACCCTCTTGAGGTCGGCTGCTACTAGTTTTTTGAAATTGTCTTAGGCTCGCGAGAATGACTTGGAATAACTCTCTGCACAATGTGATCAAGTTCATGATGATCCTGATGGTCATTCACCTCCTGCAGTGTCTCGCCGGGTCGGCCGGTGGCCGAGTGGTCTGCACGTTTGCTTTGCAATCATAAGGTCACCGGTTCGAATCCGCGTAGAGGTGGGCGTCCTCGTGGTATACTCAGCCCGCGCGCGACTGGTGGTGGTCGCGCGGAAGCTAGCGTCGTTACGGTTTACAGCTGACACATTATTATATTTATTAGTGTCTCGCCGGATGCTATGACGGCAGTCAGATCAGTCTCTGTGGTGGACTCTGCAACAACAGTTGTTCCCACTGAGTTGGTTCGCTCCATGGAGTAACCAGTAGCTTCTGGTCCTAAACCTTCTGTTTTTAGTCGGATTTCTGTTGGTAGCATGTTCCGGAAGTTACCCCAGTTCTCTAGAACTGTCTGTAAAGTTAGCTCAGAGAGTACGACCAACTTCAGCAATCTAGGATCACACCCTTTGTAATCTGGTGACGCAGGAATCTTTGTCAGGGAGGTAGTAATGACATTTTCTAACGGCAGCGCCTCACGAATGTATCGGCATTGCTCCAGTCATGCGCCCGAGGTTCTTCAGGAGATGAAGCTTGGGACTCGGGGACACCATGCATAATGACGGTTTTCAGCTCGTGTTTTCCACTTCCCTGTTGATTGTTCATTTCCGTTGAACGTTCTTTCCACGGAATATCCGGTTAGATACATACTCCGTTCGATGCTCTTTGGAGTTGATTTGCAACGAGCAGAATGGATTCCGTTTCCTCCGCAGAATGTAGTGTTACTCGAAGTAGTCAAGGCTCACGATAGTGTAAGGAGTTTGGGTGTGGTGCGATACGGCTCAGTGTGTAGGTACAGCGCGCATGCTGATGGCACTACAGATGGAATCCCACTGATTGCGATCGTCTATCAATTTGCCCCCTATTGTTTTGGATTTGGATTCAGGAACGTTAGTGCACATAAGCCTTAAGGCACCATGATTCCACCTTGTGGTTCGCGACTTAAGATCACTAGGTTCTTTTGCTTTTTTGGATTTATGAACCGCACTGGCGATAGCGATCCATGTTGAGGCACAGTTTTGACCTCTCCAGTAAGTGGAGTCACAGGTGTCTTTGACGGCGCTTTCCTAGAAGCAACCACTGCGTAGGATGTCCAGTTATAATTTTACCGTGGGCTTGCTGGAATTTTGTGTTTCGAGTATGCCAACTGAATTACTAGTTATTGAACCCTTGGAGAACGTAGAAGCAAGTGGGTTGTAAATGACGTTTTCACTTGGTGGAGTCATGTGGCTAGGGTTCTTTGAAGACTGAGATGCAATGGTGAGGTTGGGACGCCTGGCCCTCTTCTTCGGCCTAAACGAGGAGTTTGTAGGTGTCCGTTCAGTTTCAAGTATAGCTTTGTTTACTTTCACAAATGCGCTGCTAGAGTTCACCGGGTGCTCTACTGTTTCCGCCAACTTTCCACACTTTTCATTAGAAAAATTACACAACCAACAACAGGGTGGGGTTTGCACACCTGGCAAAACCAAAATGCTTCGGTTTTGCTGCTGTATTGTCTAGGTTCGAGTGCACTCATCCCTAAACATTTTAAATGGTACACTTTTTGACAATTAAAGCAAACTGGACCAGACGTAACGGTTTTTACACACAGGTCACAACTGACTTTCGAATGGGCCAAATCCACTTGAGGCGTGTACTCTGTTATTGTGACTTGCACCAATTCCAAAAGGGAATAGATAGAAAAGGAGAGTTCTGAATCTATGTTGTAGATCTATCATTTACCACTAGCTTAGGATGGAATAATTCTACTGCTATATATGATCACGGTCAGTAATGTGGCAGCGAATTAGTAATGACCGCAGATGGTGGTGATATGATGTAACGATTCCCCACTAACAAGATGGAATGGAGTAACTGGATGTGTAGACTACAACAGGGGTAGCAAGTGGATAGTGATACTGACGCACCGTGTATGACTTCGGTCAAATTTTCGTTGCGTGGCGACCGGCGCTGGTTTGAGGTCAGGGGGTCAGACGTGTCGCGTCCAGATGAGTCACACCTTCCTTAGGGTAGATAGGCGACGTGCGTGCTATTGATCCAGCCGGTAAATGGATAGGCAGCGATGCAGCGTAGGATTGAGGCAAAGCAGGATGACTTGGAAAATACTATCAAAGGACGACAGTGGCTGCAGCAAAGGCAGACCAAACTGAGAACTATCGCTTTGTACAGCGACTAGAAGGGGTGGTAGTAAGATGTTCGGGTAACTCCCAAAAAGATGTTTAAACTAAGACCACCAGAGTTCTTGTGCGACAAGATGAAAAATAAATTCTCCGATGGAATTCAGGTACAGTTGACTTCGAAATTGCAAAAGCACA
>OX104063.1:222855361-222919803 GCA_944474145.2 Dicrocoelium dendriticum
AATGTTTGGAATGTCTGGAAGTAGTCAGCAAGCAGGAGGCTGGTCAGCCGAAGCTAAAGTAGTGCCAGGCCAAAAGAGTTACCTGTCAAATTGAAAAAGGCATGCGAACAAAATGAGAAAAGAAAATGGCTCTATTGATGAGGAGTGGAAAAGCTAACGATATTCTCGGGATGGTGTGAACAGACCGTTGGGTCTGCTGATTCCTGATCATTAGAGGCACAAAGTTATGTCACCGTACCTATCTGCGTTATCCGATTTTTTTATATCAGCTTGTTGTTTCAAGTGATTATCTGTTGCTTGCTATCCCCTGTGTGACTGAGCTTGTTTTGCTAGTTGACAAAGTGCCTACCTGTCTGTTACCCACTTCCACGTCCACACTGACTCTAGCAGTCAGTTGGTCGTTGCTGGAGGTGACGGGGTGCACAGTCCTTGTGGCCGTGCTGGGATCGGAGAGTGGTTTCATACACTCGGTGTGGAGCGGCCAACGGTACCGCGTCTGCCTTGTGTACACTTAAATACCCAAATGCAGCGTGCCCATGTGTTCTTTGAACGAGTGTCGTCCGGCTCCGTTGATGAAACGTGGCTCCCATTGTCAGGCCTCCAGGGCTTATTCCTTCGGGTTTACGCTAGAAATGGGGGTGTGGTTGGTGCTGTGGCTGGCGCAGCATTGGCCACCGCGATCCCCTGTAAGCGAAGGCGTCCTGTGGCTGGCCACAGTGACAGGCAACTTCGAAAACAAGTGCCGCCGACCATATTAGCGCTATGTACGCACTTCTTAGCCTCCTGCGTGGTTATGTTCAGCAACCTGCCCGCGTGGCTCAGATCAGGCGACTTAGTAGGTATCTGGATGCCTGTTGTGCACTAAGGGCATCATCTGCAATGTTTCATTGATGGGCACTATGGCGTTGTTTAGTAATTTCAGTGGACCCAAAAATGCGCGAAATTTTAAAACCGCTTTCGTGAGCGGAGCGTGGAGTAGGACGTTGCATGCATGCGGAGGAATTGAAGTGCTGTGTCAGAAATGATCCTGTAAGGTACGAAATTAAGTTGTCGCTAATTTCTGATGTAGAGCATTTGCTCGCTACAATGGGGTCATTTTTATCCGGGAAGGAGACCTTGCGCCCGCCAGTTAAAGCCGAGTTGGCTTTAAGCAGGATGAGCGTTAACGATTTTACTTGTCGTTTAATACGCCCTACAGTAACAAAACGATTAACCACCGCTAAAACTAAAAGCGAGCCTGACACAACAACGTTATGTAAGTCAAATGACGAAGATATTTCAGAAACCGATTTGACGTTTGTAGCAGGAAAACCTTTTACAATAAAATAACACAAGCGGTGTGAAAAGGTTGTCGGGAGAGAATTAGCGACGTTGAACAGCCAGTCAAATATACTGTGTATACGTTGGCACGGAACGCAATATATTCTAAAAGAGGTTTTCCGTAACTTCAAATAAAGTGAGTTATAGGTCATGTCAAAATCCAAGTACGGCACAGACTTCCGCCTAACGAGTGTTCCGCTTCCTGTACCGGCAAGCAAACCAGGGTCCCCGGACTGACACCTTCGTTGGCCTCTCCTTGCTTCTGCATAAATTAGTGAAACAAGATGAAGGACAAGACTTGCAGTTTTAAGGTGCAACAACACGTATCACTGCACGCAGTCTTGCTACTACTTTGCGATAAAATTACGTGAGTGCTTGAAGTGATATGGCCAAAAATTCTGTAAATCACTTTTGAGGCCTTTTACTTAATCGCAGTCCACTAACTCAAAAAGGGATTTACTCCAGCTGCATGTTAAACAGTTCATGAAAATCTTCGCGCTGATGTCTAGTTTGGCGCTATTGCTTGAGCATTCACACGGCGTCCACGTAAGTGATTTGATGCAGCCAATAAGCTTGATGATACGAAGTCATTCGTTACTTCAAACCGCTCCAGCAAATCATTACTCAGTCTCTGCTACTCCAGGGTAGGCAACCCTCAAGCTCCAAAAGCGGTCTTCATATAGCATTCTAGGTTGTGCAGTTTGCCATCTTACAACGCTTTTTCGTGCAACTAATATCCCACTCCAGATAGAGTGACCAAGCCTGAAAGCAGTACTCCAAATGTGACCTAACCACTGCGTTGTACAATGCTAGGGAAACATATGGTTTGGGGTTACACTCTAGCCCCTTGGTGCAAAACAAATCTTGCTGCGCTTTCTTGACAGCACGTCCACCTTGCACTCAAGTCTTGAACCTGCTCAGATCTTACTTATATGACTTTATTTACTATGTAGACACGAAAGATATTAATTTATCATGTATATGCAAGCAAATCTGTATTGCATTCGTACCGTTATTATGCACGTAAGGTATGTGCATTATGTTAAGTATGATTTACCTGGCTCTAATCTACCTACGCCTGACCATTCCCCTGTTTATAACTTCCCCCAGACATCCGAGACGTTATTACTCTAGGGTCTAAATTCCAAAAATTCTGTGCCCCCCATTGCGAGACCTTCCATTGGCATGTTAACTGGCTTTTCATATAGTCACTTTCTTTCCGAAAGCTTCTTTTCTTATGACACTCATTACTGTTATTCACACCTTACGTTGGCGGCCTAACTCCGTCTTGCTGGCTTATGCGGACTCGTCTGAACGGTCTACTACTTTCTGGCGCACCTCTGACTTCTGGGATCTAAGTGATTTAGGCTCTGCTGACGTAACATCCTGTAACCCTCACCTCAAATGCATCGTTGGCCATGATTCATTCTTTTCACTATGTCTCCTTTCTTCCTGTACATGCCTATTATGCCGATGCTCCCTTTAGTAATTAGACCTAAATTCGACAGATTTTACTCTTTGAGCTGATATTCTAATCTTGTCTCAGTGGTCTCTTTGCTTCCGACTATTGTGACCCTAATGATCAGGTATTGGCAGAATTATCGGTCTGCTCACATCACCCACAAACATAGCTGGCTTCATCGCCCCCTAAATAGAGCGTTTTCTTATTCGCACTCTGGTTGTATTGCTTTTTTAATTGGACGGATATCTCTTCGGGCCTGCTCTAATCTACCCTCTGCTGAACATTCCCATGTTTCTGACTGTTCCCCGTCATCCGAAACGTTACTACTCTAGGGTTTACATTCTAAACACTCTGTTCCCCTCATTTCGAGAACTTTCATTGTTATGCTAACTGGCTTTCCATATAGCCGCTGCCGTCCAGAAAGCTTTATATGACATTCAGTACTGTTATTCACACCTTACGTTGGCGGCCTAACTTCATCTTTCTGGCTTATCGGGACTCGTCTGAACTGGCTACTACTTTCTCACTCACCTAGGACTTCTGAGATCTAAGTGACTTAGGCTCCGCCGACGTTCCACCTTGTAACCTTACTACAAAAGTATTGTTTGTCATGATTCATCATTATTATTATATCCCCCTTTCCTCCTTAACCTTTTCTTTATGCCGATGCTCTCCTCCAGTAATTAGAGCTATAGCATACAGCTTTGTTTTTAGGCGCTGACACTATTCTCGTCTTACTGGTCTCCTTTTTTGGACTACTATGTCCCTTATGATCATGTTTTAACAGACCCAACTGCCTGATCACATCAATCCGAGGCTAACTGTCGTTTCGCTTAGCCACTTTCGTCCTAACCTGCTTCGTTTATGATGACACTCCTCATTACCTTATACTTAGTTATATTTGTCGGCCTAGCTTCAGCTTGCTGACTTATCTGGTTTTGTCTTAACAGTCTGTTGTTTTCTGACCTCTCTCGGAATGCTGAGGTATAACTGATCTAGTTACAGTTGACGCAACGCTCTGTTACCCTCATCTTAATTACAGCACTAGGCATTATTCATTCTTCATTTTATTAACAAGTATGAATCAGCACCCGAAGAAGGTCAGCGGCATTTCCACTTATCCTCAATAGAACCTGTTTTACCGACAATTTTCTTCCCTTCCGGTGCCTTCTGTTGCATTCCTTCTTCATTCGACGCTAACTTACCTGCGTCTGTCCTCTCTGACTTCTTACATTTCTGCCAATTTAAGACTGAGGCAACGCGTCCCTGTCGCTGTTTCGGAGTGATATTCTTTTCCATTATATGCACACCTCGTCCTCCACTATCTGGTTCTAACCGATTGAGCATATGCGCATTAGGACCCCACAAGCTCCTTTTTGTTCATCTGCGTTCCTATTTTGGAACAATCTTTCATTCTCTACTGATCCGTGTTCTGCTCGCTTCTCGTCGTATTGCGCCACTTATGATACACGTGTATATGCGATAATTAAATAACAAGTACATGTATAGGGGTACAATAGTTCAGTCATCGCCGCAATTGATCGACTGCTTTCCCGACGCATCCCTTTCTTCTGTCATTGTGGCTGTTTCTGTTTGTTTTCTTTTTTACCCGAGTTTGTCACAGTTACGGTGACACGCTCCCAAGGAATCGTCAATCGTCGCGACAACAATTCAAGCCACACAGTTCCTTTATCTCGACATGAGCGGAATATTATCAACCCTTTTTACAACTTACTAACCGGACAAATCATTCGTTATCTTGCGCGGATACAAATTTTCCGAGGCTTGGACCTTTGGGTTCAGTTTGCCTAACGCTACCTCGTTCACATAACTCTTGCCTGGAGAACTACTTTTGACTTCGGAAGGCACATTCTCCTGCGATACAAACCAGAACAATTGGTCATTCTGGGCTCTTCCATTCGCGTTGACCACTCAATTGGCCTTGGTTTCCTATATTTCTAATCAATTTTGCTACATACCACGGAGGATCTGCGATTCTTTCTTCGGAACCATAGTTTATCCTTCAAGACTTCAACAACAGTTCAACATATTTCAATGTATATCCGTCGGAGACTTCAAGTGGCTCTGCAGAGGATCAGCACATCATATTCAAAAAGTATGTTTAGTTCCCGACCTACCAATCGGGCACAGGACAGGACCCAGGAACGCAATAGGCACCCGGCTAACGCATCAGCCGGCAGAAAAATGGGACGCAACCTGACTGCGAATAACCGAGCAAACAAACGTTCAACCAGAAACATAGCCAGTTACAACTTGCCATTCAATGGATTGGCGGCAGTGTTTCAGGACGTGGTGGGTTTTCGCCTGGCAAGCGTTCTCCCTATAAAAAGCCACAAATGTCCGTTTAACAACACTGCAACGTGGCGAATGTGACTCGCCACCGAATAAAGTCACAGCCCATAACTTCACACTGGCAGGTCAACTAGCGTCACCATTCTAGATAGGTTCGTTACACTGGAACTTCTACATCTGCATATACTGTCGTCTTTTTGCTTTCTACGATATCACCGTTGACCTTTGCGTTACTTGTGCACGAACTCACTGTATTGTCATATCTCACTTGAGCGTGCTCTTCAATTACCTTCCAATGGATCATTCAGGATTCTCAATCTATTATTAGCCGAGGTCCCGGTTTCACGACAGCCAACTTATTGTTTCGCATTTTCACCATTTTACAGTTCCAATCATGGCCATTTGAACAATTTTCTACTGCCGCTGTTACAGTTGCCATAAAATGTCTGTACAGTTGTACATATCTGATCATGCCTCCATGGGCGTGCCTCGCATAGTCGAGAATAACAAATTTATTTATTTTTATAACCCACTGATGAAATACACCGGCAACAAAATAAACATATATTTATTTTATGTTCTGAAGTATTATTATGTATATTGCACGTATTGTAGGATCTCAAGATAGGACAGAATATCCAGTGGTAAATAAGTAAATATATAAATAGTTTGTTCTCGAATTCATTGAGACACCACTTCTCAGGTATGATCAAACGTGTACAGGCAAGGTTCCGCAGTACTGATATGTTGCAAGCAGTGGGGCTAAAGGTGGTGAGGAATAAACGATTGGTATTTGCAAATAGTATGCTTTCATATTGGTGTAACGTAGATTGAGAAGCCGTGTCGTGACTTCGGTGCCGAGTTACCGCCTCCAGTTCGAAATGATATTAAACGGTTAGTTGGGACTATGTAGGGAGAACGCTTGCCACTCGAAAACCCATAATGCCACGGAACCCGGACGTTGAGCCGTTTGAATGGTGATATAAAAATAAACATTATCTACTGTGCAAGGCTCGACAACGGAGGATTGATCATGTAGGTACAAGGATGTACAACTTTTGCTCCTAACTAGTGCTTTGAGTTCCAAGAAAATATAGACGTGTGAAGAAACAAAGTTGATTCAAATGAAGCAGCGAGTGCGTGGCAAAATTTTGGTATGTATTCCAATGTTTGAATAAAAAGGTTCACGGATTTTAGCGGGACATTCAGATAAACCTAAGTAAGTAAATGCGACAAAGCATAAGTAATAATCAGGATATATGTTTGTTAAATAAAATCAAACTTTTATAATGAACATAAAACGTATAGTAATATAGTATTTTAATTGTGATTCACTCAGTCTATACTACTTACCATTTTCCTTATTGCCTCTTTAAGACTGCTTTTCGGCCGTTTTATGCTGTGCTCAATCGTTATGGAATTTTACGGTCCCCCGCCATTCACATCTCCCCACAAAATATGGTGGTCTTCCAGCAATTTGTATTGTGTGTACCTGCAATTTCTGGCTTTCATAAAATTTATGGCAGCACATACTATGCCCCGGTACCGTTCATGCGGAATGAAAACTTATGTTATGAATCCGTATATACAGACTAACCGTAACATATATGGTTTAAACGCACGAACTTTAATCACGGTCGTTTCGCATGTATGTGGGAGTAGCTTCCCAGCAGTTGGCCACGTTGCATTTTATTCATGGCTATGGCATGCGTTTCTCTCTTCTATGTGGAGGATTCTGTTCGTCGCTGCGAAGGTACCAGGATGTTACGTAACTTTTGAAGAATTCCTTAATGAACCGCGCTTGTTACCCGAAATGACGTTGTTTATCCTACATCTACTATTCCTTGACAACAAAAGTGTATGCTTACCGATACCATGACAGGCGCTTGGAAAGGCCGTTCCCATAATACAACCTGGTTTGCCTGTGTTCATTGCGAAAGAAAGAAAAGCGCAGTTGCCCGGTAGGTTTACCAATGCAAGCTCTATATGACACATTAGTTCAAGCTACCGCAATTATGCGTGCAGATAGTTCGTGGAGATGCGTGTCTGCAGCTGTGCGTAGCTGTGCGTAGCTGTATGTTACGCAAGCAACCTTACAAGTCTGCTAAGTCCTGGCTGTATATTCGCAACCGCCGGTTAGCGCCTGTTTATTAGTTAATTTACTTAACTTTACTGCAGTTAGTTCTTACGACAATATAAAAAATAAATAAATAGTTTGTTCTCAAAGCTATGAAGACACCACCATGCCGGGCTCCAGCGTTGCTGTCGAATACCTTTGTTTCTTTTCCACAGTCGGGAATCCGGGCATTCGTGCAACGGTAGTATGACCTTATCCAGTTACGGAGTTTAACCGGCAGGCCATCGGCAAGTAGGGATCACCAGAGATTCGCGGTCAGTTGAGCCAAAGGCAGCTCAAATTCAACCAAGCACACAAACGTGGCTGTTATGTCTGGTAGCGTTGGTCGGTTACTCGACGTATGTTGCATGTTTAGTCAGAGCAGCCTCCGCCTGGACGAAAGCCACCTTGGCTATGTCGATTTTGCAGCTGTCTTGCATTGGCAAAGCGGGAAATAAGATGCGGGTAAATGTTTTGGCAGCCACACCGATTAGGCTAATTCCGCGCTAAGTAATGTACACAGTTCGGTCATCTTGCTTGAAAAATGGTAGTAGTACTGTCACTTCACGAGGAAGGACAGGTTTTGCTCTCCCAGTTCGAGCAGAGTAACTTATGCAAATGGGCAAGGAGAGCTGGTAAACAAGCTTTGTAAATTTCCACTGAACTTCCTTCCGCGCCCTGGGCATCCTTCGACTTTAATTGACTAACGATGTTTGCAATTTCCGCGGGAGACCGCGGTGAGCAATCCGCGTCATGTCATGGTTGGGTTAATGCTGAAATAGGTGCATTAGTTTGTAGTGGGCAATTTAGGAGGGTTCTATAATACTCTACCCATCTGGAAAGTTTTCCCTTCTTATCGGGGATCAGTTGACCTTCTGCGTTGCGCAGTATCGACTGCGGTGAATGGCGCTCGTCGGAAGCTAAACGGATGAGACGAAAGAGTTGACCAAAAATGTCAGATTTTAACGCAGCTTCTATGTTTCCTGCAAAATCAGAACTGTAGCGGTGGCGATCATTCAGTGCGGAGCGGCTTACCGCACGTCTCAATCGACGGTAGTCTGGGGAATTCGTGAGACGGACCACTCGCTTCAGCAGACAAGCGGATAGTATCATAAACGCTCCGGCTCTTCACAGGCTTGGCGGTAGAGAAGAGGATAGATAAAGTGGCGCGTTAAACTGACGGTTTTAGACTAAACCAACGAGCGTCGGCTGGTTCATCTTCTGCAATTGTGTGGTGTGGTGCACTGGCAGAAACGTCTGCTTCTAGTACTGCCTCAAATGATTGATAGCAGTCGATAGTTTAACTGGGGTAGTGCTGATATCCTTTGGTTTAAGGGTCTTCAGCGCGTTCTCAGGCTGGGTTAGAAGTTAGTGTATCGTATTACATGACGCGAAACACTTATATTGCCGGTTTCAAACGCTCCTTACGCTAGTTGGAGGACATTCATCTGGAGCAGACTAAAATGTAATCTACCTGACTTGCTGTGCGATCTTCTTTGGGGTACTGCATCTGAAGATGCTGTCTTGGTTGTTTGAAGCAAGTATTGGTTACGCACACCCGGTTAAGATCAGGAAAGCTGAGCAAGCGACCTCCATTATCACAGCGCCCTACAAGGGCGCAGCTCTTGAGTATGTGACGGGTCTGATCTTCCCTAGGACTGGTTCGTGCATTCCAGTCCCCATCAATAATAAGGATGTCGCGTTTTGGGACATGGATCACCACGGTATGTAGAGTATCGTGCAATTTGTCTTTTCAATTTCCGCTGAGGGTAGGGTTGGTTTGTGGAGAGAGATTGCGGTCAAATTCATCAGGGACCTTTGAAGCGGTCAACTGCTATGCTAGCTGCTACTGGCTTCCATGAAAAGAGAGCGTAGCGTGCCTGGCAAATAAGGGCCATGGCGACCCCTTGCTTGCCATGATTATCATTCGGCACATTGTGGTGGAGCAAGTAGTAGGTGTCTACACCAGGGAGTTCGACGAGTTGAAAGCCATAGCCGGTTATTCGATATTCTGATAAGCATGATTTGTCTACTGGTAACCATGTAGTGTGCGCATCTTTTACACCTGGCTGCCGACATCCAACATGGTGCTAACATTCCGGCATCCAACGAATAGTGGCTTCCGAGGATTGAGGGATCCAGCTAGCTTGCTTTTCACTCTGGCGACTGGGTTAGCGTAGAGAGCCTCGCCCACCGGAAATGCCGTAGCATGAAAAGAAGCACTGGTACCGGACAACGCCTGAACTTTCGTGGGGTTTTTGGGAAGGTATAAGGGCCCCAAACTTATGCGGCATTTTGAGGGTTTGCCTTTAGCCCTTACACAGCCAAGTGCTACCTGCAAGGCGGCAAGGATTTGGGAAATGGTCTTAACTCTTATGCGTTAGATCAAGGGTCGATCATTTCCGCCCAGTTGTCAGGACTGACGTTGCATGGAAGTACGAAATCAGCGGGAATGGGGTTCCCGGCTACCCCTAACTGGTTTACCCCGCCTGCCTGACTGTTCCCCGGGGTGTGGCGGTTGCGGCGTGCAAGCAGTTATTTGGAGCCACAGAGTAGGGGTGGGGGACAGGTTGAGACAAAAGATAGGCGGACTGCCCCGGTGGTCAAAACAGGTCACCTAACAGAGTAGCTATTCCCGCTTGGCACCTCGGAAATCCACGGCCGGTTACCACGGAGGAGTTGTATGGTCTAATGGGATGTTCCAAACGTGTCGGCAAAATGAACGATTTTGCGCTCACCGGATTTCCTAGGAGGTTAAATTGGCATGAAGCTTACTTCATACGTGAGCGTCAACAACAAAAGTCTTGAGCGAGAATAAGCAGTAGTACTTCGCGAACTGTTGCAGATTAAAAGTGTGTTACAAAAAATCAAGCGTAGTTACGTAAACAAAAATAATAATTTATTCTCGCGTTTCTCAGGGCATACCAAATCAATCAGTCATGCTCAATATATGCAAGCAGTTATGTTACGTAAGCAACACGTGGCTAGATGTGTAAACGGCAGTAACCGAAATTTCTACAGGCTGCGGAAAATGAAGAAGTAATCATAAGGAACGTAATCGTCAGTGGCTGCCGATAAGCAGGGTGCAGGTATGCTTAGTAAATCTGAAGGCACTTGTTTCGGGTCCTTCAAACATTCCCGCAAAAAAGCGCTAGACACCCCGGCATAATGATTGTGGAAAGCGAGGTGCACTTCCTCCTCACAACGCGGCAGCGTTCAGCCAATTCGAGGCTCTGCTCAACTACGTATCTGTTGACAATATCCTTGTACAAACTCCCACTCGTCTTGGTAGCCATTTTCCCTAAGTTAATAACCCATTGCATTGGCTGGGATTCTCCAATTTGTTGGTCGTGAATGAGCCTTCAGAGGACCATTCGCCTTTCTTCCTTTTCGCCTCAGTTGGAAGTCGGTCGGTCACGTGATTTTGTGCGCGTCCATAGCCGGGCAGCGTTTGCGTCTAAGGCACTAGTGCGTGTCTACCGTAACCCCTCTCGCGTGCGTCCGTTCCGAGGGCTCAGTATCTATCCGAATACGTGTGGCTAGGATGGTTCTCACGCTCGTCTACTTTCTGTCTCACCAGCGCGTACCCCGGCTAAGCTACCGCCACCTGGTCCATGCAAATCCGTTCGATTGTCCGGCGTTCCAATTCGTTACCTTAGGCGTGCTCTAACCGTGCCAGTGATGAGGTTAACAAGCATCCACACAATCGTAACCACACTATATATGTAGAGTCGACGGTAAATTTAGACTAAGGGTAGCATTTTATTTAGAGCGTCAAGGTAATATTTAACTATGGATCTAGTCGACTTGCCAGCATGTAGTTTTGGACAGTGACTTTCTTCAGTAGCGAGTCGCATCCGCCAAGTTGCAAATTTGCTAAACGGACATTTGTGGCTTTTTAAGGGAATAACGCTTACCAGTCGACATCCTACTACGTTGTGGAATACTGCTGTAAATCCATTTGAGCACTAACGTACTACTTGCAAGGCGGCTTGCCGGCTGCTTTCACACTCGGTCTCTCGCTGTCTATTAACTTCAAAGTTTCCCCGTTATCTGACCAGCTAGCTTGGGTAGGGCCGCCATAGTCATTGAGGCTGACGGAGGATGAGATTCACGAACCGTCATGTCGTTGAGGTTCTAGGTAAGTAAATCCTTTAGTTTCTGGTTTCTGAATCATTTTGCGTATGTATAACTTTCGGCAGTGTGAAGACATTATTTTCAGCTATCCACACTAGCTAACGGCCTCGATGGTGGGTGCAGCTGCAATCTTTTGATTAACAGCCATGGTCTAGCTAGGTCCTTGTCGGTCGGCACTTCTTTGTGATGGCAAAAACATGCTTTCTCAGTCCAATATGAATCCCCAAGCACTTCCAGACCTCGTGAGCTAGGCGACAAATGTGCCGATGTTATTCTTGTAGACAATGCGCACCGGCTTAACCGCGGTGGGTATAACCTTGGCATACCACGCTTGCCGACCGGGTTGGATTTGTTCGTACCATTTTAAGCTTCACCGCTCAACCAGTGCGCCAGCAGCTAATTAGAAACTGCTTGATACATGTCTACGACACCACTGATTACCAATGAATGCAAGACGTTCATAATGGATTGCAGACAGCCTAATGTGTGTGCTTCTAAGGCAACATATCCAAGGACACCAATTATTTTGTGCAGGTTCCATACACTGAGTGACGTTGAGAAGCGATGCGGTCATTTGTGTGGAGCCTCGGTTCGTGTTAACGGTTGTTTGTTGTAGTAGACGCTAACATAAATTACATAAATAAATAAATACAGTTCTATCCTCGGCTACCCAAGACAAGCCAGTAGAGGCGTAATCAAATCAATAGCACAACAATTTATCAAGAAATGTGCGATAGGATTTTTTGAGATTCCCACAGCTACTTCCGCCAAAACAAGAACGTTTATCCACTGGGACTGTTTGACCCATCTTCAAACACTTGGTGCTTTCTCCGGGAAATGAAGAACCCACACATCGTTCCAAATGGAGCTCATTCCGCCACTCTGGAGACGCTGCATGCACGGGACCTAAACAAAGGGGTTTAGCTCACCTCGCACTCAGAGAGAACAACTTACTCACCTGGAATAAATAGTTACATGGATCCCCCGTTCCACAACCCAAGACAAACAACTCTGGCGTGGTTACCTTCACTGCCTCAAACATTCCTATTCGCCAGTCACCTAGAGCTATTCGGATGTCATTTCACGGACAGCGTTGCGCTCGTATACGTGGCTTTTCCGATAGCCCTTCATGGAATTTTTATTTGGCTATGGAGACAGTTATACTTACGTACATTTGAAGGAACCCCGAATCCACTTTGCGGAGAATGGCATTTTACCTATTATGAACATACTCAGCTACAAGAAACAACTTCACTCACCGAGCCCATGACAAGTCCAGCGTGGATAGCTGCACAAGGTTTGCGAGAAGAACCAGAATATAATAATAACAATGTGTTTACTCACCTGCATCAATATCATTCGACTCTTCGAATCTTTTGCATCATTGACCGGCTTTAACGGCTGCTGCCGTATCAGTCCTAAGCCACTCGGCTAACCGAAGAAGAATTTTGGCTGTCAACCGACTGCGAATAATAGAGTGCAAAATCGGTCCATACGATACATTGCCGACTTGCACTACTGCTCGACGGAAGCTACAGCAGTGTTCCAGGACGTGGTGGGGTTACGCCTGGCAAGCGTTCTCTCTATAAAAAGCCACAAAGGTCCGCTTAAAAACACTGCGACGTGGCGGATGTGACTCGCCACAAAACAAAGGCACAGCTAAACCTTTCACACGGACGCAGTCCGCAGCCTTCTACATCCAACTTGTGCAACTAATCCTGCTATGAAGAATGCTTGGATGGAGCACAGATCATCCCTATTTTGTAATGGTCGTTGATTGCTCTAAAACCTTGCTTGGGCTTCCGTGATCACGGATCAACACCTGGCGAAAGTACCGCCAACTTGTGTCTTTACGGATTTCTGCACACCACAGCGCCATCAGGTGCCTTGGCCTGACTATTACCTGACAATATGCTCACTCAAATGAACTGCACCTTTTGTTTTATACCTTTCATTAAAACGAAATGTTTTAACATTCCAAAGAAGCTATGCTTGTATGTATATTTGATCACGCCTTTACAGGTGTTTCTCGTTTTACCAAACATACACCATATATATATATATATGGATTCATAAAATTTGGCATGTAAGTAGATGTATGGCATTTGTTTCTACATATGTTCCTTTGCTTTTGGGGTGTCCGATCGCGTCGACTGTGTCCGGAGCAAATTTTGAAGTCTGTGGATTTGATATGCTTGTCAGCGCAAGCTTAAGCAGTGACTTTATTTAATGGCGGGTCAAATCCGTCACGTCAGTGTTTTAGGCAGATATTCGTGGCTTTTTAGGTGGAGAAAGCTTGCCAGAGCAAACCCCACCACGTCCTGGAACACCGAGGCCGAACTATTTGCTGGAACGGGTTAAAACTGAACCGCCCAGCTAGCACTACGAGGTTATTCGGCAAGCTAGCCAGCTTGACCCATTTTACACCGCCACTGGTGCTGCCTTCCAGCCACTATCCGCCCCTTGAGAACCAAATACCTTCGGCAAAAGGAAGATTGGCCGGTCATATGCTGACAGATGTCCGGTTAAAGCATAACAGTCATGAAGCACGTGTTAAACTGGACAACCGTTATCCATTGGTAGATCTGACGCAAAAGCGCACTCGCTTTTGGCTATTTACCGCTTCCTTCAACGAATGAGAGCCAGCTAGAACAAGGAAAAGCCGTTTCTGCAGATAAAAAAGTAAATAAATGTTATAGTTTGGGAGAAGGAACCACACGGGTAAACGCGCGATTAAATATGCATATAGGCATAGCTGCTTTGAAGTGGCAAAACCGTTCCTTCCAGTGAAACGCATAGCCGAAATGTGCGTAGTTCATACTGGTGAACATTTTGCTAACTAATAGCCCAGCCCAGCAAAATGATAGCGCTGGGTGCGGAAAAGTCAGGCATTAATGTACACTAAAGCGCGCAAGCCTGCGAATAGGTCAGCTTGGGCTGTGGTTATGTTTGGATTCATTTTATCCTTCGTTCGCAGCGCTATTGGAATGCAGTTTATTACGGTTACTTCTGCACATGAAAAGTATCCGCAATAAGGTTGGACTGTAAGTTACGAGCGCGGAAAGATGTTTGTTGTACTATTACTGGATCTGTCTACTTGTAAATATCTTTTCCATGCAGTGAGATCTGCCCTGCTTACTGGTTTTGCATGTCTGCCATCTGACAAGCTTTCTGCTAGACATTGAGAATACCTACAGCCGATAGATCTCGCAGCTGCACGAAACATTCACTTTTTCTGCCCGTCCGGCAACACTGTACGTTGTGGAACCCCCTATAACTGATGGTCCCGCAATATTTGATGCAAAACGGCTAGCGGTCAGTGAACAGGTCTGTAAAAGTTTATCCGTCGTCTGGCCAATTCAAGCGACTCAATATAAAAGAATGGGCTCGTTATGCGCTTGCCTAGTGAAAGTCAAATTGTGCATGAACAAATCTCTGCCTTCTACTCCGACCAAGCACCGCTACCACAGAGTCCTATGGAACCAACAACACAGGTCCTGGATCACCCCGTGAAACCTAGTAAAATGCTCGCACCACTAAGTAAAAGCCACTGCGAATTGACACAATGAAACATTGATTTGGAGGAGGTTACGGTGATCAGCATGCAACTTCGAACAGTCCGAGACAACACAGAGCTTGGAAGGCCTCTCATCGCTCTGGATATTTGTTACCGTTTCAATGAAAGAACGTTGAACCGCTGGAGTTGGATTTCCCCATTTTGCTATAACAGCGCTTCCGCACGCTTTTCATCAAGTACGTGCCGAAGAAGAAGCTGCGTCCACTGCTGTGGCTTGATGAACCCTTTTGTTAAAAACTAGTGAAATTGCCCACAATCTTTCTGGACACTCATCAAACAATTAAACAACTTTTTATTCTATTTGTTTCAACGCAATTAGATTTCAAGCCGCATAGGTAAGCTACCAATCCAGGAAGGCATCAGACGCGCGTTTCGCTCTATTGGGGCTCGTTATTGGTGTACATTCATCGGTCCCTTACTGCGGATTGCATCCATGATCACTAGAGGCGAACGCCAACTAGCCAGCGGCTTATGCCACTTAGCCATGAGGGACGACACCCAACCATTACGAATGGAAACCTAATTGCGTCCTAGCCAAACCCACCCTCTTCTACGGTGCAGGTTAGTACCCTGAGGAGGACAGTGGTTGGCCGTCAGGGACAGGTGTTTCATTGCCATCGCCGGATTGGTAGCTTGCTTATCCGGCTCGTAATCTAATTGCGATCAACCAAAGCCAACCATACCCAAATCCGTTTGCTCATTTGTAAACAAAACCTAAGCCCTACTATTATACAAAATTGGTGTGTGCACTCGCGGCACTGGCAAAGAATGACTTGTACTTAACGGCCAACTGCTGACCTCTGCAAGGACAATAACTTGCACGGCCGTGGAGAGTGAGTCGGGTTGTATCGCGGTTAGGTTTCAATTCGTAGTGGTCGGATGTCATACCCCATGTCTCAGTGGCCTAAGCTGCTGGCTACTAGGCGTTCGCCACTAGTGGTCCTGGGTTCTATCCCCAGTCGGGGACCGATGGATTTGCACTATTAAAGAGCCCCAACAAAGAGAAACGCGCGTCTAGTGATTTCCGGGTTCTTAGCTTACCTACACGGCTTGAAAACCTAATTGCGATGAACCAAATGGAATTATACCCAAATCCGTCTACGCATTACTAAGGTTTTTACTCTATATAGGTTTGAGGCACGCCATGGTAGTCTTGCAGACAAAGGCGCAGCGTTGCTGAAGTGTCAGCCACAGTGCATGTGTAGTTAGTTCAACTATAACCTTGTCTCACAAGTTCCGTAGTAGTAGTTAGAGATAAGGATTCTGCACAGATGCAATCTCGGTGGCATGCTTGGGACCGCCAGCTTCGGGGATACTCGTGGAAATGCTCATTTCATGGTAGAGTGAAAACTGTATAAAGATGGGTTTATGAAACGGAAGGACCTTTAGAGAGGAATTGTATGTATGTCAATGTAAATTGCGATTTCGGGTCCTTGTCTATGTATTTCGAAGCGTTTATGATTAGAGCAACCTGTTAAGTCAATTTTGGTTGTTTCGGTGGCTCGTAAGCTTAAATGGTCACCTCGTCATGTGTCGGGGAGTTGGCGCGTACCGTTAATTGTGGATAGTGGCAGTGGCCTTACCAGTTTTTTATTTGTGTCTGCTTTCAGAAGCATGAGACACAGATCAAATAGGCATGGCAGTTTAGTCATTGTTGGGTACATTCATCCCATGCATGTAAAAGACGAATCGGCATGATTCGCAAAAGAAAACAAAATGGTAGAAAACCGCAAAAAACGGACATGAAACCAAGCAACATGAACATTTGCAATTTATGGGCCTTAAGAGCTTGATGAAAAATACAGTACAATCTACTAAGAATTATTTGTTGAAGTAGTTGGTTTTGAACTGTGGCGAAAATAAGTTTCGCTGGATAAATAGTCAGTGTACAGAAGTGATCCGCTAAATGATAGTCCGCGTACGAAGAGGCAAGGATGGTTCTGAAAGAAAAGAAAGAGGAAAAATAGTTAAAGCACGTTGGGTGTTTTAGTAGTGAACGAATACCAAGAAAAATGCTAAATTTCTGGGTACCAAGAAGTAAGTATGTCAAACTAGCCTGTTGACAGAAGTGTTAATGTGGGTAAATAGGAGGAACCTCAGCGCGGCAGCAAGACGCAAACACATAGTTTGGGGTAAGTAATGGCAATTAGACAGCGGAGTACGGGCGAATAAATCGCTGTTACCTAGCTGGGAGTTATACTGGGATATGTGGAATGGAGCATATTTTGGTGAAAATGCGTGTGCTGGTGTCTGAAGTCGTTATGCACCAAAGGATGGAGACTATTCCGCGTGTAATGGTGGAACAGCGTGAGCGTTTTTGAACGCGTAGTATTGGGCAGTAGTAGTCTACCATGCATTAACGACTAGAATAAACTAAGTAATGAAGAGCCATCGAAGAAACCGGCATTCGGTATGTACCACAAGTACAGCGGCCATACAGCGAGTATGTGGTACTTAAAGATTAGAATATCTAAAATTAAGGCGCTGCAGCACGCACCGTGCAGGGTTTCCCTACCGTCCTGGGATTTAAGGTCTGGACCACGCTGAGTGTTGAACGTCCTGGGAAAGAGGCGGCAACCAGTATGTACTAACGTTACAGAGACTAGTGACGAGTAAGGGTTACTCAGTCATATGGATATGTGCAGGTAAAGCGCTGTGACCCGCAGATAATGATGTCACGCTAGGGTTTATGGCCTGGAATTGACTAAGTACTGAAATAGCCCGTGAGAGCTGGAAGCCGGTATAGATCAAAGGTGCAACGACAACGCAGAGCGTGAGTAATTAGTAAGCATTGTGACATAATAAATTATGGCAATGCAGCGCGCAGAGAGCTGAGCCTGCTAACTTGCTAGCATTTAAGGGCTAAAGCTCAAATATTTGTGAAAAACCCAGGGCTGTAGGCGGAGACCGTAGGTACCTAATGTAGGTAGTTACTGTGTCTAGTGAAGGGTACTTGAGCAACACGATATATGAAACTAAAGCGCTGTGACGCACAGTTTTGATGCATGCTAGGGGGTTAAGCCAATAACTGATAACGCAGTGCTGGAGCACTTGCTGGAGCCGAAGGTTGGTATGAAACAAACGTGCAGAGACCATTTGGCGTGTAAATGGTAATGAAGCATCAGGATATATAAAGCTAGGCCGCTGCGGTGCGCAATAAGTTGGCCCATGGTAACACGCTATGAGGTGAGGCATAGAACCTAATGCTTCAGAGGTTGGCTGCCTGTGCCCTGTTTTCCCCGGACCACTGGAGGAAACTTGGTGTATGACCGCTCCAAATCCTTAGCCCGGATCGTCAGCCGCAATAACCGTCTCCAGCTTCGGATTGAAATGCGTTAGAAATAGGTCAGAACACAGTATAGAGTTGACATCATCAAATATGACTTGACGTCAGATGACTAAACAAAGTTGCGATCTAGTACCAGATGTTCAACTAGCGGGCCTCGCAGCCGGAGCCTTTCGGACACAAAAGTGATATAATGACTGCTCAACCCAAAGAATGATCTGAGCTTTGAGAGAATTCCATAGGAGGCATCTGTAGCATGGGATTAATTTTGGAAGGATATGATCTACGACCATTCTTGTTCATGCTGAAGCCAAGATACTTTACATACCTCATACCGGTATGGCATTTTTCTAGTTTCAAGTGGAACCCGTAGCCAATAACACGGTTTTGAACTGATTCCAATCTTTCGGTCAGTTCGATAAGGAAAGACCCTTTGAGTATAACGTCGTCCACCTAAAATGCGGCCACTAATAAGCCAGCTAACCACTTGACTGTATTTGATGAAAGCGTTGGGAGCTGATTTGCTAACAATAGGCAGCCGGTTGAATTGGTTCAAACCTCAGTGCAAAAGGATTATCGGCATGCCCTTTGAAGTATCTTCGTATTCAATTTGAAGCTAGTCATCTGATAAACCTAGCTCTGCAAAGTAAGCGCGAGCACTGCGTATAGCAACCAAAACTACTAAGACTGGCAAGGCATACTGGTTCATATTTAAACAATGAACAATGAACAATGATTTATCACGGGATAAAAGCAAGTGCTTGACACTTCCCGTAGGATGGTTGCGGTGAATATGATGCAAGTAAAATATGTCTGGGTCATCTATCGAACGTCTGCCGAGATGAATATTGTGATACTTAACATCAGTGTAAAATGAGAAACAATTATTGCGCGTACACGTTCAGAAAACACTGAGGTGCAGTGATTGTTGAGGTAAGGAGTGAGAAAAGTAAAATATGGTCACTCACTTAGGTCCATTTGATACATAAATCCTGTTGAAAAGCATGCTTGGCGTAATCCACAATAGAGGAGCTTAGGTAACAAAATGTTGGGAGCTAAGAGCAACATCTAGTCGTTTTTTGAAAACATCCAAGGTGGGAGAGGATACAACTGAGCCTGGGCGTGCTTTTCAAGGTTGGCAAACCCGAAGGGAAAAGTAATTCTGTCGACACTCTAGATGGCTGTATTGTTCCTTCAACTTTAAGCAGTTACCCCTGAACTGCGGGTTGTGGCTAAGTTTCAGCAAATGGCGGCATACGTGGTTGGGGTCACGCAATATTTGATACTCTAATATGAGGTCCCCGCGCAGCCTACGATAGCGCCCGCTGAAAATTCCCAGCAACTTAAGCCTTCGGTGGTAACAGTGATAGCGCAGGCAATTTACATTGTTTGTTGCTCTCCGTCGTGGTGCCACTATCGCTTCTAGGTCACGCTTCAACCAAGTTTGCCAAGCTTGGATAGCGTATTCAACATGCGGACGCACGTAGGAATTATGCATCATTGGGAAGATTGATGGCCCAAATCTCCCGAATGCCCTTCGCAGCATGCCGACGTGCTGGTTGCCTCTTTTCGCAGCTACGTAAGCCTGTTTTGAACAGTTGAGGTCGCTCTGTACGATCACACCAAGATCAAGTTCCTGGGAGCTATCCTGCAATCCGTTTGTCCAAAGTATATAGGTGTACTTATGTCTATGGCGTAATTGTACAACGCGACATTTGCCTACGTTGAACGGTAGGGCGTTTTGAACTGACCAGTTCGACACTGTGTTAAGATCGTGCTGGAGCCTTTCATGGTCGTCCGGTCATCCGATCCTTCGCCACTTCTTGCTATCATCAGCGAAAAATAGAAAATCGGAAGTAATTGATCTCGCCAAATCGTTAATGAACACCAAGAATAGACGAGGTCCAAGGAGCAAACCTTGTGGTACTCCACACACCACATCGATTGCATGAGAAAATGCTTCTCGGACTCTCACCGCTAGCCGTCGTTCATGTAGCAAATTGCTAATCCAACTCAGGATTGGATCGCCAATGCCGTAGTTTCGAATCTTCTGAAGGAGCATTCGATGGTCTATACGATCAAACGCTTTTGAAAAGTCCAGGTGGATGACTTCGACTCCTACTCCATCATCAACAGCTTCAGTCCAGCTATCACTTGCAATTAATAGGTTCGTATCACACGAATGCTTTTGAGGAAAGCCATGTTGCTCTGGGGCTATTAAATTGTGACTTTCTAGGTATTGCATCAGCGCATCTGCGATGCTTGATTACATCACTTCGGAGAGTACAGGAAGTAGTGTTATTGGATGGTAGTTGGCAGGATCAGTGCGGCTACCGCCTTTATGGATAGGCGTGATGACCTCCTGCTTCCATACTGGTGAAATATGGTTTTCCTCTAGACATTTCTGATAGAAAACAGCTGTGTTGATGCTGGAGCACTAGCTACCGCCTGTAGAGCCTTTGGTCAGATGTTAACAGCTCCGGGAGAACTGTGGATACGCAAGCATAACAACTTCTTCAACACAGCTTCCGCAGTGAATGTGATGTTTTATAACGCAGATGGTGGAGTATTAAAAATGAGGAGAATGTTTGTGCTCGTTACCTGCTGGAACGTTTGGGAGTAATGAAGCCGTAGGAGATCAGCTGCTTCCATTGCTGACCGCGTGCACCCATCAGCCGTGACTGACGCTGGAACCCCTCGCTTTACCTTTCGAAAGCCGTTAACGTGCCTGTACAGGAGTTTGCGGTTACTGCAGAATCGCTTCATTAACTTCTGCTGATGCGTGACCTTGTCTTCGCGGATCAGTTTCACACAGAAGTTACGATGTGTCACGTATGCAGTCCAGGTTTCTGTATTCGGGCAGTCCTGGTGATTTCGCCGTGCCAACTCCCTCTGGGACAGACATTTAAGTGTTCTGCTCCTCAGAAATGACTTGCTTGCTTTTGGGTTGAAAGGACTTCTGTTCTAATGCTTGCGCTACCAGTTCGCTCAGCGTCATTGTAAATGCTTCCAAGGCAGCATCTGGGGGCACGCGGTTAACAACGTCCAAGATGTATCCTTAACAAGCTTAGATAACACATTGTAGTGCGTGACAGTATGCACTATATCCTCCTCCTTTTCAGGATACTCTGCATAGCTTATATAATCAATGGGTAGAGTGACATGATCACTACGGCCCAGTGGTGTGCTTGTAACTATCCCGCTAACCATGAATTCTTCGTTAGTGAGCACAAGATCCAGTATCGACGGCTTGCTAGAAGTTAGAAATCTGGTGAGTGAGGTTACGTGGTTGTAAAGAGGGTGGCTAGCAATAAGCTCTTTCAAGCAGGCTTTACACTGCATACCGTCGCTTGCTGGCGTTTCTACGTCGTGCACGTTAAAGTCTCCCGCGATAAGAATGTGGGTGTAGGACTTGTTCAAAGCGAACTGAAAAACGTGGTACAGTTTGGAGGCCATATCCGACGTTGAGTTTCGTGGAGGATAAACCACGGCTAGTAGACATGTAAAATAAAATAAATAGGTATATTTCTAGACCTGCTAGAGGCTGCACCCTAAAGGGTTCAGATCAATGCTTACATAAATCCCATGCTCTTGCATGGAAGTAGGTAAAATATAAGTATATGTTCATCGTCAGCAATTACAAATGCATTGGCATTGTTTGATATACAGCTGCTGGGTCGCAGGCACCCACCTTGACATGTTTCTGGTTCCTGCGGGCGATATTGAACTCCTTGTTCTTTGTGAAAACTTCGCGGAGGTGTAGTTGTGCCTTTTCTCCTTGGAACAGAATCCAATTCGCCGAAAGTGCACTTTAAATTGATCGCACATTAATTGGCCACTCAGTTGCCCCAATTGTGCGCACATGGAAGAAATGAGTGAAGGGATTATAAGGCATACGAAAAGTTGAAAACAATTCCGATAAATGCGGACAAAAATAGAAACAATTTGTTAAGAGAGAAAATAAAGCTGCGTGCTTCAGTAGAAAAATACCAATTAACAAAAAAATACAGCCCTACTATTCCTACGCTGATATTGCTCTCCGGCGCAAAATTTTAACCTGAGTTATTCTCAGATAAAAGAAAAAGCCTTTCTACAGTTAGAATACCGCTTAAAGTGGCACAAAATTACACTGCTCTGGACCAGCTTTAGCGCCTGAATACGTTGAACGTAAAAGCAACACAATAAGTGCAGTAGTTTGCGAGTTATTTGCAATTAAATGATGGTCTACGAATAAGGCCATTTTTATTTTTCGCTAAAAATGGCTTTCTGCTTTGCAAGCAGATAGCAGAAAAAAGAAAAGAAAATATAAAAAGTAGGGAAGCGGCGTATGTTCTAGATAGGCATAGCTAACCAGAAATGCTCTAATTAGCCCGTAATACCCTGCGACAACTACGGACTGCGCAGGTGGCCGAAAAGTAAACTTTGCAGGCATACATGACAAATATATGCAGATAAGGGATGATCTTGCACGAAAACGCTAGAAATCCAGCAAGGAATATTATATCTACATGGGAATTCAGGGGAGCTTGTAATTAACTCACGGGTAGAAGGCCACAGCATACCATTTTCAGTGGATACTGAGCCACATAAACAACCAGTAAAATAGAGTTTAGCATTTTTTAAGCCTCTAAGCTTTTCTAAAGCTTACAACAAGCCCGCATGAGCCAGGTCTATCTGAGTAACCCTGGGGATCTTTCAGATCCGTTGACAGATTTCGGCCTACAAAATACACACATTACTTAGCTAAACATCACAAGATTTATCCCTTAGAGCCGATTTTCTATATTCATGAGGCTCTGTCTCTAACGTCAGTGAGCTATAGGAGCCTGCCACCAATAATAAAGAAATAAGCATGGGAAAATTTAGTAAAATTTAGCTAATTGCATTTGGGCGTGAAATCCGTTTTTGTCTACATTGGTTGGGCTTTAACAACTCTGCTTCTGGTGGTTGAGCTTGCTCATACTTGAGGTATTGTTATGCCTCATGTGTAGATGCACACTATTGTGCAGCTCTTTGATGAATTTCGATTTATTTCTCTCCATTTTTAAGTTCCGAAGATAGTGCCGGCGGTGTTCATCCAGTTGGCAATGTTAACTGGTACTCTAATGTCACACCGACTATTTCTTTTGTGATTTTCCTGGCAAGAGCTGTTCTAGCACCCTAAGCAAAGAGCGATAAGGTAAATCAGGAGTAGAATAGTAACAAAAACCAGTGGGAGCTGGTCGTTCACCCGCCATTACGCATAGCGCATGGTAGGCTTTGGAGCCAGCTAAAAGATAAATGACACACGGACGGCCAAGATAAGAAAAGTGGTGATGGAAAGTTTCTGGTGCTCCAGCCAGCCAGTGTGACAGGGGCCTCTCTGTCGTTGGTTAGCTTTCGTGCCAGTGAAATGAAATCTGGAAATGCGAGTGTTTTACGAGCAAAAGCAGTTAAAGAAGAGGATCTGGTTTTCATTATGCCTGTCTACTAGTGTTGACAATAGCGAAAGGCACATGTATACCAGATAAAGCTAAGTATATGGGGCCAAGAGAGTATAAGTGGAGAGCAAAATGTCGGATTATTGGGTCTAGAACTTTTAAAGTGCGCTCATTGTCAACAATAAGAAAGATATATTTTTTATTTTGCGGCTTACCTACTGATAGTGTTTGGAAACTGCTGACTATAGTAACTAGTGCTCAGACTTAATGAAAAAGCTTCAATTAGGGCAACAACGCTAGAACCTGGCATTTCACATGAGGCTTAATGTTGTTAAAATGTTTTTAGTAGACGTGACTCATGGGTCACAAGTATAAGTATTCGCAAGCGACCAAGTGGACTAGGTATTTGGAAAATACTAAGGGGTAAAGATGGAGACGAAGGAACCAAAGTGTAGAAGAGAAGGGAGAAGTGAAGTAAAGTTTGTCCGTTCGGATTGCTTCCTCATTGCTATGCAATATCCTACCTGGTCAGTGCCTACAGGCTAACGATGCTCCCATCCAATAGTACTAGGCTGCTTTACGTGCTGATCTGTTGAGCAGTAAGAAACTGGGCGTCGAGAAGTAGCTTTCAAAGGGTTTGAGCTACCGATTAGTGTTTCCAGGTTACCTTTGCGGTAGCGTCGACTATTTTAAGACTTCCCATTAAACTACTTGTCGGTGGGAGCCAGTAAAGCGCTCAGCTACTACTGGGGTAGGCTGAATACCTTTTGTGGTCGGATTAGCAGTCCTAACATCTGTAAGATACGTGCAACTGATCGGGCCGAGATCTCTCACGTGGTGTGACAGGGACCGCAAAGTATGGAGAGGACCTGTGAGCCCAAGATGCTCCTGTCATGGAGCCTAGTTGAGCGCAATACAAAGTTGCGCTAGAGCTGACCAAAATGTGATCTATGCCCCATCGGGGCCGGTCTCAAAAAGGTTATCATCAGAATCACAGATGTTGAAAAGGCGTCTTATGTTATCCATGCACATAAACTTTCGTACCTCCTGCTTGAAAGCCTGTGGATTGTGAATCTCCCGCAGCTGTGAAGGTAATTTGTTCCAGATATTTACATAAGCGACAAGGAAGAAACGTGAACGTAGTTTCTTCCTCGCTGACAGCGGGGCAACTGTGCAGTGCTTGTTTCGGAGTTTGAATTCTGATCCTCTTCTCAGTGTCAGGCTGGGGATATCACTGTGCACCGCTTGGTATATTAACTTATGTAAGAAGCACAGGTTTAAGATAATGCGCCGCAGCCATAGAGGCTGGAGTTTGAGATGGTTACACCTCTGTAGGTAACTAAGCGCTAGGCCTTGTGGGGCTACTATTTTGGTAAACCGCCGCTGAGCCTTTTCGAGCAATATGCGGTCTGATTTCCGCAAATTACTGAAGATAAAGGGGCAATATTCCAGCTGCGGACGAACATGACTGCGGTAAAGCTCCAACCGTGCTTCAGCCGAGTTAATGTGGCGGCCTATGTGGAAGACCATTCTGCGTGCTTTTGCTACCTGATACTGCACATTCTCTGAAAAGTTGAGGGTCATAGAATAGCGAATACCTAGGTCAGTAGCTAACGTTTTTAGTTGGATGGGCGTACCATTCAACGTAAACGCACCATCCGATATGGAGCATTTGTGGGTCAGAATACTAGATTTATCAGCAGAGAATGTCATTTGCCAATTTTGACACCACGACTCTAAGGTCTTCAGGTCTTCACGGATCTCTTGTAGTGCGGATACTTTAGCGCTTGGTGGGAAGACATATACGACCTTTATATCGTCGGCAAAGAGGAATGGGCGACCATGGCGCAGGCTGCTACAGATGTCGTTCACATAAATCAAAAACAGGGTTGGTCCAAGCACGCTGCCTTGCACAACACCGCTGGAAACTGTGACAGGGATGGACTCAAAGTGTGCCATCTTCACGGACTGCGTACGCCCGGTTAGGTAGGATTTAAGCCAGTCAAGCAGAGGGGTGACTACACCGTAGGCCTTGAGCTTATGTAATAGGCGTTTATAAATAAATAAATAAATAAATAGTATATTCTCGGTAAAACGAGACACACCTGCAAAAACGTGATCAAATATGCATAAAAGCATAGCTTCTGTGGAATGTTAAAACATTTCGTTTTAATGAAAGTTAAAAGAGAAAAGATGTTGTCCGTATGAGTGAGCATACTGTCAGGTAATAGTCAGACCCAGGGACATTATGGCGCTGTGGGGCGCAAAAATCCGTCAAAACACAAGTTGGGGGTAATTTCGCCAGGTAGTGATCCGTGAGCTCAGGAGCCTAAACAAGGCTTTTTGCAACCAATAACCATTACGAGACAGAGATTATCTGTGCTCCAACAAAGCATTCTTCATAGCAGAATTAGTTGCGCAGGTTCGATGTAGAAGGCTGAGGAGTGCGTCAGTGTGAAATGCTTAGCTGTGACTTTATTTTGTGGTGAGTCACATCCGCCACGTTGCAGTGTTGTTAAGCGGACATTTGTGGCTTTTTATAGGGAGAACGCTTGCCAGGCGAAAGCCCACCACGTCCTGGAACACTGCCGTAGCTTTCGTTGAACAGTAGTGCAAGGCGGTTATGCATCGTATAGACCGATTTTGCATTCTATTATTCGCAGTCGGTTGACAGCCAAAATTCTTCGTTGGTTGGCCGAATGGCTTAGTTCTGCTACGGCAGCAGTCGTTGAAGCTGGTCAATGATGCAAGATTCGAAGAGTGGAAGGATAATGATGCAGGTGAGTAAACACATTGTTAATAGAGGCAGGCGCTTCTATTATATTCATGCTCGGCTCGCAAGCCATGTCAGCTATCCTCGCTGGACTTGTCATGGGGTCGGTGAGTGAAGTTGTTTCTTGTGGCTGAATATGTCCTTAATAGGTAAAAACGCCATTCTCCGCAAATTGGATTTGGGATCCCTGCAAATATAAGTAAGTGCAACTGTTTCCATAGCCGAGTGAAAATTCCATGGAAGACCATCGGAATAGCCACGCATACGTGCGCAACGCAGTCCGTGAAATGACATCAGAATAGCTCCAGGTGACTGGCGAATAGGAATGTTTGAGGCAGTGAAGGTAATCACGCCAGAGTTGTTTGTCTTCGATTGTGGAACGGGGGATCCATGTACATATATTATTCCAGGTGGGTAAATTGCTCTGAGTACGAGGCAAGCTAAACCCATTTGTTTAGACCTCATGAAGGTAGCGCCTCCGGAATGGCGGAATGAGCTCCATTTGGACCAGTGTGTGGTTTTCATTTCCTGGAGAAAGGACCAAGCGTTTTGAGGATGGGTCGGCCAGTCCCAGTGGATAAACCTTCTTGTTTTGGCGGATGTACCTGTGGGAATCTCGGGAAAACGGGCAACGGAAAAGAGGTGTCCAAACAGAGACAGCACTGAATCAAGAAACAATAACACAGACTGGTGGCGCTCACCGGTGCCTATGATACATTCAAACTTATGTAATTGTTTAGTATACATAATTCGCAAGCGCGTTCTATACATTACGTCGCTGGTGTGACTCAGACTACAGCTTCTACGTGGGAAGAAGGTTCTGCACGCGCAGGGTCAAAAGACCGATATAACAAAGCGTTTTAACAAAAGTTAAGCGAATGATGCAATGGATTTAGAGAAACATGTAAACCGATGATGATGGCAGAAGCCAGAATGCGAGAGGCATCTTAGTTGAAACTGAGGACAACTAGGTTGAGACCGAATGCGGGAGCAAGATAGGTTGAGCAACATTCCAAGAGGAAAAGGAATTTCAAGGAATCGGCTAGGAGCGAATGAATGTTGACGGCAATACGAGGAGTAGTTCATAAGAGTAATTACACTAAAGCGTTCTTGACTCTACAGTCCAAAAGCCTTCAGAATCTATGAAAATGGTCACAGGGGCCAAAACTGCCGTGCATTTGGTGTCGTTATGACACGTACGGTCTCAGTAGTATACCAGTGCGAGCATAAGGTAAAGAGCATAGGAATAGGAAGAGTGGTAAGTTGAGCATACTTATGGGAGTACTAGTCAAGCCACACTTAGCAATGGTCCGAGTGCCGCCAATACTCAGGAACGAGCTCAGAGCGAATGAGATCATGAGCACGAGGATAACTTGGATAGGCGCAATGAGTGTAATCTGTGGGAATACAAATTGGAGCGCAATAAGAGAAAAGGCTAAGGATAATAGGAATTAAAAGCAGGCAGAAAGTTACAGACGGGTCAGGTGAGAGAGGATAATGGCAGGACAGTAAAGCCGGACGTCCGAGTTAAAAAGAAATGAAAACAGAAAGCGAGAGAAGAAAAGGTTAGGGTCGCGGTGAGAAGGGTTTATTGGTAAAGAGTAGAAAAGCCCACGAGGCTCTCCAAGTAGTGTAAACAGCACCATTAGGTCAGCCAAACCAATAGAAGTGATGCCTCAGAAGTCCAAATGAATATAGTGATTACGAGGCCGACTAAGCGGTTTTGGAGTATTCGGCGCTTTAGGACTAGGGCGTACAATGCAGATAAGAATGAGGCTATAACAATAATGTGGGGTAATAGAGTTAACCCTGCGGAGCCAATACCGTTTAAGGCTCGGTATCATGGGAGCAGTCAGAGATAAACGGACTAGTCCAGTGAGACTGGATCACGGCATGGCAGAAAAGCTGGTCGTCCGATTAATAGGGGGAATGAAAAGAGAATGCGAGATAAGAAAAGGTTAGGGTCGGTATGAGAAAGGTTTACTGATAAGGAGTGAGGGAGCCAACGAGGCATTCCAGGTGATGTAAGCAAGACGTCGAGTCAGCCGAACCGAGGTTATGGGGACCCTATCGAACGCCTTCTGCATATCGAGATATAGCGTAATAATCGCCAGACCTGAATCAATCGCGCCAGTGACCAGGTTGAGAAAATCAAGCTGGCAGGTTGCGCAGGATCGTGCGCTTAGAAAACCATGCTGTGACCTGCTAACGTGGCCTCCTGCATTCAAGCAGGCCATAAGCGCATGCTTAACCGCTTTCTCCATCACACGTGAGAGAATAGATGTGTGGTTTATGGGTCGGTAGTTGCTGACTTCCTGTACGGAGCCACCTTTATGGCGCGGTGTGATGATAGAGTGCTTCCAAGCCAATGGGTATTGGCCCTTCTCCATAGAGAGTGTGAAGAGTTTCAAGAGGAGTATGGAAAGGTCATCGCCCCCATTCTTAAGTAGTATGGGTGGAATTCCATCAGGACCAAGTTTGGTGGGTGGTTTTATGGTTTTGATAGCGGAACGGATGTCTTTTAGATCGAACTGAACCGCGGAGAGCAGCTGCTTTTTGGACACATCCAGCTCAGTAGTGACCGGGGACAGTTCTTCACACTGGGACTCTTTGAAGTAAGAGCTGAACATCGCACATACAGTCCGTGGATCTTCACTTGCTTTGCAAGGGCTGACGCGTATGGCAGTGATCTTTGCTCCATAATGAGGAGTGCGAGAACGCAGCAGCCAGCTGAGGTGCTTGGCTTTGTTTGCACTGGCCATGGCTGCTCTTTCTTGGGATGCTTTAATCAATACAGACCTGGACGATAGCTGGCTCGCAATCTCCTTGGCTCTCAGCATATGCGCAAAGTTGAACGTCTTGTAGTAGGAACGTCGTAGTTGCCTCAACCTTGCATGCGGCTTAGTTTGCCTCCTAATTTTTCCTGAACTTTTATTTAAAGGAGTAAATGGAGCCAATAAGTCTAGACAATAATGCAGTTCGCCATAAAATATTGCGGACGATTGCTCCAGGGAGTCGGACAGAAAGAACTGTTCCCAGTTCCTTGCTCGAATAATCGTGGCAAATGTGGGCCAGTCTGTGGAGCTTATCGGCCGGTATATCTCAATGGCCTCTGATCTACTCGTACAGATTGCCGGGATGTTTGCAAACAGCGAGCGGTATACTACTCTGTGGTCGCTCCCCGGAAACGCTAGGCCTACAGATGCACGTATATTGGATATACCCAGTGTAAATATCAGGTGTAACAGGTGTTTAGACTTGGTCGGCGTTGATACATGCTGCACCCATCCTCCCAAGTTGATGCATGCTAATAGCCCACTATACTGCGCTGGGGCAGTGGGTGGAAACCAATGGATATCAGCAAGATTGAAGTCACCCGCCACAAGCTTGCATGCACATGGATGGCTCGCAGCTAGCTCAAAAGTAGTTATTAGCGCTTTGTCACTCACAGGTGATGTATCAGGAATCCTGTAAATGCATCCAAGTAGTAACTTGGGTCCCATGGCATCAACCGTTATTCATATAGAGTCCAATATTTCGGTGTTATCTAGGACTTCGATATTAGCAGAGAAATTTTGCTGCAGATAAATGGCACACCCTCCACCTCAGTTGTGTGTACGCGAATGTGTATACAGCTGGTAGCCTTGAATGAAAAAGGAATCATCGAACGTAAATGCACCGAACCATGTTTCGGTGACTAGTATTGCATCAGGCGCAGCAAGAATAGCCAAAGGGCGTAGAATATGCATCTTGTTGTTCAGCGACCTGGCATTTATGAGTATAATGGAGAAAAGTTGGCCAGTGTCTCCCAGTTTTATGGATGACATAAAGGGAGCACGAAGAGCTACTTGGCCATCTGTAGAAGCTGTAGGAACTGGGTCAAAAGACGTAAGAGAGTGCTTTTCGTTGGTGACGTATTGGGTGTCGGGATGAGTTTGTCGCGGCTCATCCCTACCTGGGATAAAAAAGGCGCGTGATGTGGTGTAGAAAGAAGGGAATTTGCCCGCTCAGGTAGTTGTTGTGGTGGTAACAACCGGTGGGATAACGTAGGTATTCCAGAGTCCAGACTATCTGGAACATGGTGAGAAGAACCTTGAATAATATTGGGGGATGTACTAGCTGCGGAAGTCCGGTGTGTGGATATGGAAAGTGTGATTGTTTCCCTGTTACCGCAGGCTATTTTCATTACCGCTAGCTTTCGCGGTTTGAGAAAAAGTTGATCTATCATGGTTGCACTGCGTAGTTGTTCAAAGTTTGTTACGACGGTATTTAAAGTTGTTTCATCCTTAAAATATATTTTGATCGGTGCAGGGAATTTACTGCTTCTTTTAGGTAATCTCTCAACACGTACCGAACGTGTTGCTAAACCAAATACTGCAAGGATAGCTCTCGTAAATGCATCCAAAGAGAGATCCTCGGGTACGTTAAGTACCTGGGTAGTATACGGCCAAATACCCTCTTCGGATGTCGGCTGGGGGGATGCCTCACACTTTGCTGTTTCATGAGTGTGTGAGGTTTGGGTAGCTGACTTCGGGGATTTTTTCGGAGTCATCCTTACGCGGGGCCGTTTGGCTCTGGGTGCCATCGTCGCTTCAGGTGGAAATTTTGGTTCAGGCTCACTTGTGTGTGGCTTCTGTGACGAGGATAGAATGGGAACCTGTTGCTCACTAGGGGTGTGAGAAACATGATCTTCAGGCTCGAAATGTGATGGCCCCCCACGTCGGTTCACCCTCATTGGCCCAAAATATAGCTGTTTCAGCTCTGCTCTATTACGCAGCTCTTCACAACTTGTCATTATACTTCGGAGAGTTGATTCGTCCCTAGTACTTAATTCGAGTGGTGCCGCGAATTTACTTATTCTTTTGTTCAGTCGCACAACCTCTAGTGGGTTTCTTTGGATTCCATTAACCTCAAGAATCCAGCTCCTGAACACTTCCAAGGATGTGTCATCAGGAACGTTAAATGCAATAGTACTAAACGTAGTATTTCTTCCTTTGGTACCCGTGTGCAGTGCGGCTTCCGGCTTGGCTGTTTCTGACGCAGAAATGAATGGTATGGCCGTAGCAGGCGAGCAGTATGGTGAATTTTGCTCGCGATGCCGTTTAGTTGGAGGATCCGGCGTGTGTCGGTTCCAGACAGGTGACATACTAGATGCTCGCCGACCAAATTGGGGTGGCAAGACGCAGCTTGCTGCGTTTATCGTCTTTGAGAATGATGCCTCTGCGACTTGCCCTCCTGGTCCATTGGGACGATTTGTACAACCGAGTGGAAACTCGGATGTAGGCGAACAAGTCCCGGGTTTCTTCTCAGGACAACTACTTATCTCCCAAAGTCGCTTGGGGTCATGGGTATCCATAACCTCCAGTTTTAGCATTTCTGCCACCGAGCAATGGTTTTGTACCATTTGCTTGATCTCACCCTGAGCTACATCCTCTGAGACATCTAAATCAACTATGTGGGAGGCCTCCGTGGTGACAAAATCCTGCAGAGGATCAGAAGATATTCCAGGGGTTCGCTCATTAGTAGTAGGCTTGGATGCAGAAGGTTTTCGTAACGGCGTTGTATGGCTGTCATTGCGTTCACTACTTTTAACTGGACAAAGGTTGTGCGCGACCGGAAGTCTGTTTGGTATGACAGGAATTTACGGGCCGAACGCTCTGTATCAAACCTGAATAGCACGGGACATTGGTTTTTAATAGCTCTTTTCCTCAGTCTGGTGCAACTGATTAAATTACCTTCTAGACCGCAGATATCCATCAGTACCTTTTTGATAGTGTGTGTGTGCGCTGGATAACCTCCGCGATGAAGAACGTATCCGTTTTCTTACTTATGTGAGAGGCGTAACATCTAAACAAGTAGACAAGAAACGATGCAAAATACAGAAAAACTTAAGCGAAACAAAGGGTCAAACCAGGTTTCCATCAGTTCCAGAACAATACGTGCACAACCTTTCTAGTGTTCATTTAGACAGACTGCAGCTGCAAGCACTTTCACTTGGTCTAAAATTTAGCCATCCGCAAAACAAATACAATCGTGTTGAAATAGAAACACAGTTTGAACACCTATTCAAGCAGACGAACGACTTGGTGGCCAACTCTGATAAGAAAACATGAACAGTTCAAATCAACTTTGGTCAACGTTTCTTTTCAATACCAAAGACAACCAATAGAACACCATCGACTACTGACAAAAGCGCACCTTGATGCTTTGAGAGAACTTCAGAAAAACAAAGATCTCATCATAACCAAACCAGACAAAGGATCTGGAACTGTGCTGATGGATCGTGCAGATTACATCAAGAAAATGAAAATGATACTGTCGGACACTTCACGTTTCGTGAGATGTGAACAACAGAAAGATAAAACAGAATGTGTAGAAAATCAGTTGATCAAGTTTTTGAACTCACTAGTGAACGACGGCGCCATCACCAAAGAAACGTACGACCGACTTCGTCCCATAAGCACCGTTACTCCTCGCCTTTATTGTCTCCCAAAAATACATAAAACCGACACACCATTGAGACCCATACTAGATATGAGGAATTCACCGTACCACAACATTGCGCAGTGGTTGACAAAAATGCTGAATCCCATCAGACAAATGATTGCTCCTCACAGACTGGCAGATACATTCCAGTTCATCAACGAAATTAGAGATATGAATGTCCAAGAACATCGGATGTTTTCCTTAGATGTTGTTTCATTGTTTACCAACGTGCCTCTGATAGAAACAGTTAACTACCTGTGCTCATACATCGACCAGCATGGTATAGATATCGGTATAGGAAGCAACCAACTGAAAGAACTGTTACTCAGATGTAAGTACAACGTTCAATTTCAATTCAATAGTGAATTTTATAGACAGGTTGATGGCGTTGCAATGGGCTCCCCGCTTGGTCCATTGTTAGCGGATATTTATTTGGGAATGCTAGAAAACGGTCCACTAAACAGGTCATATCCGGTCTGAAGTTCTATCGGCGCTATGTGGATGATATAATTTGTATAAGTCATTGGACCACCAAACCCCAAGATATAAGCGACTGTTTCAACAATGCGCACCCCAATGCCGCATTTACAGCTGAAGAAGAAAACAACAACCAAATGAATTTTTTAGACGCAAGTCATATCAGAAGAACCGATGGATCAATCCAAAGAAAAGTATAAAGGAAGCCATATTGGACGGGACAATACATGAACTTTCATAGTTTCGCCCCACTCAGCCAAAAAAGAACGCTGGTACGAACGCTAACCGATCGGGCATATAAAATCTGCAGCGAAGATACCATAAAAGCCGAACTCGCACGAATCAAAGAGGCGCTTCTCGAAAATGGATATCCGGAGCGATTTATCGAGACCCATATGAAGTGATGCCTACCAAAAGTATCAAAACAAATCGTTGAAAAGAAACAGCTTTACTTGACACTTCCATTCAAAGGAAATAGTGCGGCTGAAACATGCACACGCCGACTACAGCAAAGCTGCAAAAAGACCTTTAATGCGGCTCAACTGAATGTGATTTTCACGAGCAAACCTTTACTAGTTCCGAGATTCAAAGACCGAGTGCCTGATCATCTCCAATCGATGTTAATCTACCGGTTTGCTTGCCCGTGCGGGGCTAGGTACGTTGGACGGACGACCAGGCATCTAGGTAAGAGAATTAAGGAACACCTGCCAGGTTGGCTGTACACGCGCGAGAATAGAACAAACTACAGTGCGATTACAAACCATCTAATAAACACAGGTCACCAGATAGACAAACGAACAGCCTTTCAAATTCTCTACAAAATACCATCAAGACAAAATCATCGTCTAAGAGCAAGCATACTCGCCACCGCTGAGGCAATATGCATACGTCTAACAAATCCGAACTTGTGTGTTCAGAAGGAACTAATACAAACATTACAACTTCCCTGGCCGACCACCAGCCGTGAAGGAAGTAATGGTACTCCGCAAATTCACCTGACCTCAGTCACGTGCTCAGATGAAGGCCATCACGATCACAAGTTAAATTGTCTAATCAATTGTTTCTTTGTTACACTAACGATTTCAGCAGACGTTAACATAAGGTATATTACTGTATGAGCCTGATGAAGAGGTAATCGAAAACAATTGTTTGCTCAAAGCTTCGTGTTTTGTTTATCTTTCGAAACGTAACTTTTAAACGGTCAGGTACATTATAGACCACTACCTCCATGAGGCATTTTATCCGGCCCATGACCTCAGTACTAATAGCATTGAGGAAAAGCATGGAAGTCTCGGAGCACTTTTCATCCATTACATTGCCAGGGTAAACTAGGCTTGTAATAGCCACTAAACGCTCAGCTATTGGCTGTAAGCTGTTAAAGGTCACTTTCATACTCGCCAACTCCTCTTGCAGTTGCGCGATTTCTCGGCGCATAGAAGAAAATACGTCCATCACCCTAACGGAGCACGGCATGGTCACGTTGGTCGCTGTATTGCCCCCCATTTTACTCGCTTTGTTTACACGACGGCTAGTAGATATTCCTTTTTTACCGCAAGCATTTGAGACCAAGTTAGAGAGTCAGCCACGAAGGAGAATAGTAATGGAGAGGGGAGAAGTAACAAATAAGGTACAACGATATTGCCAAGGAAAATACCAGATGGCGAAGTCTGATAAATATCAGAGTAGATATAAAAGATTTCTAGTAGGCAGACGGTAGACTGTACCAGATGTATAACTCCCACAAAGATACAACCAGTCGAGAGCGAAACGAACCAACCTGTCAGGGTGACCTTGACATAATTCATAGTTCCTTGTTTCATAACCATAGGCGGCACCAAAGCGAATCGGGAGCTCGGATTTCCCGATGATCAATAACTTCCCATCGGAGGTTGGTATTATAGTAAGGAATCACACCACCACCCCTTCCGGTTCTATCGGTTCGAAGCAGCGACATACCGTGTAAATTGATCTCAGGAGTCGGTTATCTCAGGGTTTAACCATGTCTCTGTAATCATGACGAGGTCCCGCGGTTGTGAGGCATGGCGTTCTCTAAGTTCGGCCAACTTGCTTAGAAGGGCTTGGGCGTTTGTGTACATGCAAAATAGGGCTTTTGTTGTTAGGAGTTCAGTGATAGATGTCAAGTTTGTGTTCGTTTTTGAGCCGGTCGTTAGGTGGCCGTCCATTAATCGTTTTTTGGTTTGTGTATTTTAGTCGTTTTGCATGACATTATTGGGCGTTCCTGAACAGACGGTTCACTAGTGCCGTGCTCGGACCTCGTGTGTGTCGTGGGCGTTGTTGTGTCGGTCTCTCCGCAGGACTGTGCAAATAAAGAATTTGTTAGGTTTGCAAGTTTCATTGAAT
This sequence comes from Dicrocoelium dendriticum, assembly GCA_944474145.2. Lineage (NCBI taxonomy): Eukaryota > Metazoa > Platyhelminthes > Trematoda > Plagiorchiida > Dicrocoeliidae > Dicrocoelium > Dicrocoelium dendriticum. The sequence continues at coordinate 222,891,090 of OX104063.1, forward strand.
TGCTTCCGACTTTGGGTAGTTCGCCTGCTGCCTTTAGCCGTATTTCTGTTGGCAACCTATCTCGAAACTCCAAACAACTATCCAACAGAACTTGAATCATTCCCTCGGAGTGTAGTGTTACTTACATTAGCCTTGGACCGCAGCCCCTGTAGTTAGGTGATGACGGAACTCTTCTCAGGGATTTGGCAATAACATTGTCAAAAGAGGGTGCTTCGCGGATGCAGCACCACTGCTCTCAGTCATGTGTTTGTGCATCGTGATCAGAGGAATGCAGAAGCTCAGGAACACCATGAACAAATATTGTTTTCTTGCTATCCCTATTCGCAATACCGCGTTGCTCCACTGCTTCTTTTGCGCGATCTTTCCAAGGTAGATCAGGTAATATGCGCACTCCGCTCGGTGATTTGCGAAGACGAACTGCTGACAGCAGGACAGCCTCTGTCTCGTCTGCTGAGTTTAGTGTTACTCGAAGGATTCGAGGTTCAGCAGAGTGCACTGAGGTCGGGTGACGCGTCACACGTTGCAGCATCGCAGGCTCAACCAGAATACCAATCGCCTCGCAGATGGAACTCCACTGGTTGCGATCGTCTTGAAACTTGCATTTTATTGTGCTAGATTTGGATTCGGGAACGTTGGTGCACACGAGAGTTAGCGCAGAGTGGTTTTGTCTAGCGAGAGTTGGCTTTATACGTTTTGCCGGCAATTCAGGTTGTTTAGAGGGCACCACTGGAGTTGACGGTGAGAACTGTTTTACGCCGCGCGTGCTCGATACTGAAGATGGACTTGTGTGTTTCCCTCCCGGTGTGTTTGTCGAGGCAATCGATGCGTACTTTACCTGCTTCATATCTGCACCGGATTCCCTACGGCTCCGAGCTGTCGGTGTCATAGCTGAATCTCCAAGTGAAGCGGCTATGGTTGGAGAAGTGGAAGCATGCATGTTTGAGGCTTGCCCACTTATGGGAGTGAGGTGATCCAGTGGGTTTAGAGTCACAGACGCTGCAGTGCGGTTGGAGCGTCTAGCTCTTTTCTTCGGTTTAGAATCAGAGCTAACTTTGGCCGGGTGAGGTATTATCGTGGCCATATTTACCTCTGAGGCAGCGATCTTAGTATTTACAAATTGCGCGATTATTTCGGTCATACTATCGCATTTTGTCATGAGCAAAGATAAACAGTTGCCCACTGGAATGACTTGACATGTTGGGCAAAACCAAATTGTGTCAGCAACTTGATTTGTCTGTCTCCCTTCTTGGACGGATTTGCCTGCACATTGCGGACAATACCATTTAATGCAGCTAAAACAGGTAATACTGATCTTAAGCACTTTACTGCGGTTGTCTGCACAACATGGGCGAAGTTGAACCATTGGAATGCTAGTTGTCCTTTTATGGTTTAAAGCTAAATTGCACCCCATAGTAAGTACAGTTACGAAAGGCAACATTAGTCGCCTTGACGGAAACAACTAGTGCCGCCGATGCTAAATAGTTCATGGGTGGTAGGGCGCCAGCTTGCTTTAGACGATCAAGCTCGGCATCAACGACCGAAAGCGCAAGGTATTTTACCGGTCATTTTGGTCCGAATACCGGCTCGGCACCGTCCTTGTGAGCAAGACTTGCTTTTGTCCTTTTGCATCTTCCCATGGTGTTGCGAACTTAAAACAAGATTTTTCTTCGCAGCTTCTCGATCAGCTTATTGTTTAGTTTCACCACTTACAAAAAGTATCTGATATATCCGAACTGAAGGTTATAGCAGAATTGAAGCTAGGGAACCTCGAACAGGTGTAGCTTCTGGATCCAGTCAATTCGGAACAACTTCGAAAGTGACAGCTTCGTACTGTACACGATGCCGTTTAGCCGAGCAGCGTTAAAACCATAGCATACCGTGGTTCGCCACTGAGATTAAGTTGACCACCTAAACATCAAATGCAACATTCGACTTTTGGCTAATTGATGATATCATCGCCTGAAGTGAAGACGCCAAGCCGGTGCCGAGGTGGTCGTTTGGTTCCCAAGCAACACGTCATTTTGTCTGTTGAAGTGGATGGGGATGGACGGTGGTTCGCTGTTGTTGGAATACACCGCAGATAAAATACTTTTAACTCCAGAGGTAAAGTGAGCACCCCAGCCTGTCTGGTAAAGCGCGGCGAAGGAAACACTTACGACTGCACGACGGACGTATGCAACAGATACAAGCGGATCAATTTGAAAGGGAGAAGACGGGCGGCCGAACCCAGTGTATTGCGAAGCACGGAATCCTACAGGTGGAAGAGCAAGAGCATCAAAACGTAAAAGGAAGGAAAACATTTGTACAACTCGATCGACACCACATTCATAAAACTTAATGCCATTCGGCTTCCTCCTCCAGAAAAGTCAGCTTGGCGATAGCTAATAACAAAAGGGAAGAACTGGGTACATGTATTTTAAAGGAAAATTGAAAGGTGTAGGTTCAACGTCTTAGTTTAGTTAGCGGCTTATCCATGGTGAGTTTTCTAAGTCGGGTTTCAAATTTCCCGGTACACCCTGGTAGAATTCTACCTTAAAGTACTTTAACCGATACGAGTTCCCCGCACTTAGTTGCGTTTAAACTTACCTTGAGGGTCAAATGCTGTAGATTTACAGTAATAGGGTAGATTAATTATAAGTCGTATTAGTATGGCCGTATTAGCATAGTTCAATCTTGTATAACTTTGAGAAAAGGTCTAGCTTTACAATACCCGCAGGACGGATACGCAAAAACAAACTAACATCCTAATGTTCCAAGTTGGAACGTGAATTATCAGTGGGTAAGCCTTTCAATTTAGCAAGCCGTTGTGTAGCGTTTAATCACTAATACAAAATGCTTTCGAACGTCGTTATGACGGGTGCTTTCATTGCATGGGTTGGTGGTGCATTCCAATGGAAACAGATTCTAAGAGAGTAAAATTACGTTTTATTATCCAAACGGGTGTGTCGCATCATTAATTGTAGTTAGTTGCTTCAGCATTATTAGTAAGAGGCTATTGCCAGCTGTGATGTACTTGGGTGCTCGTGTTCAATTGGTACACGGTATGTGAGAGTGAGAACGCTGTGACGGTCAGTATCTTGCTTAGAACCTATTGAATAAACAAAGTCACCGTTTGTAACTGAGATTGGATAGCCCAGGCTTTACCTTGGTGGCGCTACGTTGTTGCAGCTCTAAAAACGAATTCCTTGTTTTAACCAGAGACAACAGGCCTGAATTGCGTATTCAACGTGAGGATCAAGGTAGGATTTACTTAGCAATCGCTCAATCAAGAGTATAGCTGGCCTCAAAAGCCTCATGTTTAAGTTCGCCCTACTTGCTGCTTTAGAACATTGGAGCAAATTGGCAAGGCTCTCTTGCAAGACGCTACCGGTCGCGCACACTATGCACGTATTGCAGTACTTGTTGCCCCAATTGTTTGGTGTTGCCGTTGACTGCGCACCGTTGATAGGTTAAAGTTTTCAGGGTTCAGTGGTAGCTAGTTCCTCTTTGCCCATGCGTTAATCCGAGCCAGATTCTCCGGAAGATATACGCTTGGATGTTAAGCGAATTACCCTCCATATTTTTGCATCCCCTGCAAAGATCTGCCTCGGGGATAAAAGTTTTGCTAGTAGCTCAATTATGTAGACTAAAACAGTAGCGGGCCGAGTACGGATCCTGGCGGTAAAATACTGGATACGCATTGACTTTCCTAGTGAGTGTCGGCTACTTTTAACTTGATTGCGTCGTCTTATGCGTCGTATTCCAACGAAGCTTGCATGAAACAATTGACATCGTAGGTAGTATTTGGAGGAGGTTAAAGAGACCGACGCTGTCAAAGGCTTTAGAAAGTTAAGTAAATCACAAATACGGGACATTTTTATCAGACCCTGGTCCATGCGTCATGAGTAAGCTGCAGATTAGTGAAGCAAGGTCGTCTGTGTCTGGAGCCATGTGGCATTAGAAAGTATTTCCAGACATTCGAAGTATCGCGTCAGTTCATCTGCGGTCACCGAATCTATCACTTTTGATAAACAGGAAGGTGAGCACTGAGTCGGTAGTTGGCAGGATCTTTTGGTTTAGCTCTTTTGTATTTTTGAGTGATGATGCTATTTTCCACTCAGACGGGAGTGTATGGGAGTTAGGCGGACCCTGGAAAAGTTTTAAGTTGCGCTGCTATGCCAGAGACAAGGGTTTCCTGTACTGCTGAGCGAAAATGTCGATTTCAGTATCACTGTATTCCCGGAGAGATGGTAATTTTCTTACACCGGGTGATGTGACAATGACGAAGCTGGATAAGCCAACGACGTTTGTTGAGAGTTGACAGGACAAAGGTTCCATGGTATTTGTGGATAATGAGCTAAACTGCAGGAGTAGTGCGTTCGCTGTATCCGCTACAGTGTTCAATAAACTACTCATTGTCTTCTTTGCCATTTACATTTCTGACTGGTAGTTTGGTATTACTCGTATATTTGCGCACCATGGCCTCCTTCCATTCGTATTTGTTGGCGCTAAGGAAGGACGTACATTAGTTTCGGATTGTTTTGCGATTCCGACATGTAGTACTACTTGGGTTTAGCGAAGGTTGCCTCCAGGTCTCCCCTTTGCTGTGGATCCATTTATGCGTTATGCTTCGGAGCTGACTGTTGGTATGGCGCCTTGCTCCTAGTGGTACAACTTTTGATGTTTGTTCTATGACCCAGTTGTTTTTATCTCAGTTATGTCTATCAGTTGCATTCAACACTTGGCGCTAAGTTGTGCAGCTTAAAACAATCCGTACTAGTTCGCTGTTTCTCTTTCATTATCCAATGTACTGGCATAATACACAACCAAAGGCTAGGGCCGTATGGGCGCTGGTACCCAGTGGGGTATCGTATACTGCTGCCTCAACCATCAAGTCCTTGTTTGTCAGGAACAAGTCCAGGAGTTATGACATGTTTGAACAGCTACGTCGGTTTGGTCGAGGCACTTGGTTGTACTAAACTGCTAGAACCTTGAAATCAAAGATTTCCGCTTTAAATGATGGTTCATTCGGAACTCGGATGCTATTGTAGGTATACTGCCGTTGCACATTATAAGCTGTAGGAGTAAATTTCTAAAACAAAGTGGTGCGCGTGTAACAGTATGTTATCAATGTCCGCTGACGTTTTCGATAGGCTGTGGATTACTGCTACGCGGAACGCCAACCTCACTACCTGCCAGATGCAGTTAGCAAAATAATACGTCGGGAATAACGAGGGAATGTTCTGTAAGGGTGTCGATTTTCAAATAAGCATGCTAGTAAATGGCAGCACTGCCACCGAGAGATGGAAGATCATTCCGAATTGCTGAGATTTCACCGAGTTCAACCTCTGGCTCAAGTAGGCAGTTTGAAAGCCAGGCTTCAGGAACTACCCCGAGGTCCTACGTGGTTATTTCACATCGGTGGCACAATTCTGGGAGTTTAGAGTAAAACCCTTTGAGTGTTATAAATAAGTAGCTAAATAGTGTGTTCCCGGTAGTTGGAGACTCAGCTTATGGACATGGTCGTGGTGTATTTATTGACGTATTGGCAGCTCGGGTCGCAGTGCTTGACCGGCACAAATACTGCCAGGGTAGTCTTCGTTTAGCGTCTTGCTAGTGGGTTATGAGAAGTTTAGGCATATCACTGTCGTCGCCTTTTGGTTACAGAGTAACTGGCTGTTCTGCGGTTCTTGTGAACGGGCATTTGTAGTATGGAAGTGATTATGTTGGATGGTGTGAAAGACAGGCCAAGGTTGCTGCAAGGCTGTATACGTGTAACCTTGTTAACCGCACTATTCTTAGTAGTCAAGTGTCGTTGCTCAGCTAACAACCGAGGTGATGAGGCGATGTGTGCATGGATAGGCACGCCTTGCTGCGTTTCGCGAGACATGGGAGACCGTTCAGCTGGCCTGACGTTATTGCTGCTTTTCCCAAAGGTGTTCGTGTTTGAGCCGGGCTGTGTAGATGTCTTGCAAGAGTTTAGGGGTTTGACAGCCCTTGTTTTGGGACCGCCTAGATTAAGTTGCAACACGAGTTCTGAGCTTTTCCTTCTAATAACGCGATCAGTTGCTTTGGCTTTACTTCCATAGCAGCTAATGTTTCCCACTTCAGCATAAGCATTTTCTGCAATCCTGTGAGATTATCAGAACACGCACCGCAGAACCGCAACTTATATGTTTGTAGGCTGCTCTTTCCGTTGCACTTTAGGTTCACGTTTGTTTCGTCGCAGGAATTGACACAGAAAAAGCACGTGCCTTATGGTTTCAACAATTGTCAGGTTCCCTGGGCTAATGTCGAGGTTGGGTTTGATGTTTACCGGAGTTCCGGCGGAAGCACTTCACTGACCCATTGTTAGGTGGTTTGTACGATCTTTTAGGTCACGCTGGCTACTCCGGTTTAAATGTAGCACGTGCCGCCCGGTTAGCCGGAGAGGCCTTTCTGTCAGAAGATAGGCAGCCGTGTGTCCCCGGTGCACAGGTAGAGGAAAATTACTCAGGCGTTGTGAAGCAAAATGCATGTGAAACTGCAGGAGTAAAGGTGCAACGACACAATACTATTTAGCTATGGTGAACAGTGGTGCATAATAGTATGTTGTAGCTTGTCTGACAGCCATATGTATGCTCTGTTGAGCCATATCTCGAAGGATTTGAAGAAACAGAAAAGCTAGTTACAATGTGTTAGTCCTAGCAAAGGAACTGCCGAGTACTTCGTTTGTGATGTACAAGCAGACTTTTGAAGTTACTTTGTAAGGCAAGGTCTTGTTGGATAAGGTCGATCATCCGATTTGACTGAGCCTACTTCCGAAGAGGCGGCGCAAGAATGTTTGGGGATAAGTCTAACTTAACCCAAAGCACGGGATTGCACACACTGACAAGGTTACGACCATGAACTAGACTCAGCCGGGATATGCTGTATGTGAAACCTAGCCATGACTCGGGAAGCGTGCCACGAGCAGCTCGAAATTAAATTTTTTGTTCGTTGCTTTTCTATATCGATATTTGCGTGCATAATGGCAAATGTCGCTATGCCTTGTTAAAACAACGACTCCGAATTTGTGTGTTGTTTCATGACGGTGGTATCTCATACTCCTTTGCCCAAGGCCAGCAGCAAATACGTTATAAATAAATTGCCTTACATTATTGACTACGCGAGACAAGCATGCCTAGGCATGATAAGAGTAAAGGTACAACAAGTGGTCATGGATTGTACGAAGTGTAGTAGGTTAGTCATAAATGCTGATACTAGAACGTATGTACGCGGATGTAGGTGTGTAGAGGTGTTGCTAGGCTTGGTAAATTTTTGCTGCACCTAGGCTTGGGTTGGATCCAGTCGCCGGTGCTAAAGTGTGGTTTGAGGTACTTCTATTTGGAACAGTTGTACAAAGAAGCTAGGGGGCTGACTTTATTTGATGGCGGGTCACAACAATCACGTTACCGTGTGGTTAATGGAGCATTTTTGGAATTTTATAGATAGAACGCTTGCCGGGAGAAACCACCCACGTCTTGGAACACGAACGCCGAATTATTTGCTGGAAGGGGTAAACTTGAACCGCTCAGCTGGCACCGCGAGTGGTAGTTCACCTAGGCAGCCACGTGTTACGCCAGGGGCTCTAAGCTTGCGTTGGCTGCGTCCTTGCTATTAAGATACCTCCAATAACACTACAAAGGAGCTAGTGCTTTGCTGCCATGAAAGCACAATGGCCGAAAGCATGAAGAAATAAACAAGTAGGCGAGAAAAAGGGTGGCTTCGTAAAACCTGAACGCTCTGAATGAACATTGAGGGGTCATGGGCCTAGGCCTTGTCGACAACACGCTGTCCCTAATAGGTAGCTATCACGCAAGCTAGGGCAGCATCGGCAAAACAGCCTCCCTTTGCTTGCACACACGCGTCATAATCATCCGCTGCCTCACAGCTAACTCAAAGCCAAACACAATTTAAACATGCTGTTCGACTTGGTAATATCAGACCCGCCACCTGTGCCTCCTGCTAACCATCTCCCATTAACGTTCTATCCGTGCACATGGTACTTCGCCTGGATACTTGCTAGGAAGATGCGATAAATCAACGTCAACTAGTAGATATGTCAGTGCTACAAATTTCACAATGTCAAGCCAACTTCTCTCTATCTCGAACTTCACACCTCCTTGCAGCTGCCATTGAAAGTAAAACGCTCCCCGGCACCCAACATGTACCATTGCATGTGCAAAAGTTTTATGGTTTTATATAATACACTTATTTACTATGAATGATTGCACCTAGAGGCTAATTACATACACAATTGTCGTGAACGCACTGCTGTCATCTGACTATCTTATTGCTGCAAGTACCGTAATAATTAAAGCTTCTCGACGTCTTAGCTCATTACACCAACAGAGCCAGTTTTGACTAAAGGTAGTTAAGATCATTATCACTACGGCCTCATATAACCATAATTTAGTCGGACGGAACTTTCCTTCTGACACCATTTGAGTTAGCATTTCAATAAAGCAGGTGGTGATTTAAATTGAGAAAAATTCTAAGCGGTCAAGCGACCATTACTGTTACTGCAGCTGTAAAGGAAAGTGCTTTGCTCAAGTTCCCTGAGATGCTTGCTATAGTGTGGCTAGTGGTCATGCAGCGCCACTTCAAACTTTGCTCGTGTGCATGACATTTACATGATAGAGCCCCTCTAATTTTGCCTACTGGACCAGCAGCGCGATATATATGACGTGGGCTATAATTGATCCGCGCATGTTGAATTGTGGAACCTGAAGCAGGTAGCCAACCCCTGGGCAAAGTGCTATCCAACCGAAAACTTACATCTGCGAACAATGGCAGAGAGCAAATTAAATTGAACTTCAGCTTGTGACCCGAGTGGGGCATGATCAAGCTTACAGCTACCTTGCTGACTTTCATGCAACCAAAATATACTCGTCGTAAAATTACTTACACATTTTACTCGCATTATCTTACCTCTCCAAAAGATATCTTCATCCTTGACTTCTCATCGAAGACAGGACGACTCAGAAAATATATTATTCCATCATTGAGATGCTAGCGTAGCCTATCTATGTAAATGTTCTCTATGCTTGTTTAACTCATCGGGAATGGAACAATTATCACTCTGGTAAAGGGAAGGGATGTATTGCAAGAGAATCACTGCTCCGCAGCTGTAAACAGACGATTCAACTTAAAATAGCTTATTACTCTACCAGCTATTGTAGCCTAGAATATCTTTAACCTTGATGCTACTCAGCTTCTGCTCGGGAAAAATGTGTCATTGTACCTAAGGAGCAGAGGTTTTTGTGTTATGTGACTGTCGTCATCATATTTTTTGACCACCTCATTATAACTATAGCGATTTTCATCGCATTCTAAATAACTTCAAGCCTTCAGCTCTGAAAGCCATGCCTTTTCGGGATGCAGGGTTAAACATAAGCTAACGGTTACTGCTATTAATTTCATGCTATGTTGACCACATTCACGTCAACAGCCTACTCATCCGAAGAAAAATTCAAACGAATAGCAACTGCTATCAGCGCTCTGGGTTGCTGACGCAGGATGTGATAGGTGCGGCTTTCCATGAGTAGAAAAGAAGCAAAGCTAAATGTCTGAAAGCGGTTAGCGAAGCCTTGCGTCGCTTCACTATGCCAAAAAAGGTTTGTGACCCAGCTGTAGATATCAACAAACTATAAGGTTTGCCAAGCGCTTTCATGTTCGCCAGCTTTCATATTACAGCCGGCGTTCTACACCGTCAACTCCCAAGCGGGAATTACGCAAGCATCAAGCATTAAGTTACCCATTGATGTAATCCAAGTAAACATATCTCCCTTTTCTACAACGCCAGGTTTATGTGGCCAGCATTTAGGAAACCATGTAAAAGTAACAAGGTGTGTACGCAGTCCTTATGGGAAAAGACCAGCAATCATTCGCTTCGATAGAACCCTAAACGGAACGTCACGCCAATAAATCCGACCTTGGCAGTTTGGCTGATGTAGGCTCTAAGCGTGCAAAACAAGTAGTTTGATGTTAAAATACAAATAAAATTCCACCGTTAACGTTTCGTCTTCGGTTAAAAGGCTGAGCTGCAGACATTTGCGTTTCCATTTTCTTCTATGTTTATAAAGGATATAACAGTTAACGCCAGTTGAAGCGAAAGTAAGATATTAACTTGAATTGCGTCTCCTATTCAATTTCCTCTACACAGTTAAGATGCTTAGGCTAACATTTCTCATCTGCACGCTGGCACATTACCTAAGCCATACGAGTAGAAATCCTTAACTGAGGTAGGCAAGATTTTAAATATTAAGCAGACAAAACGAGATATTTTAATCCATATCATCATCATCATCATAGATGTTAGCTAGCGGTGGGGAACACCACAGCTGCTGTGCCGCAATACACAGAAAAAAGGAGAGAAAAAAGAGTTCAACTGGGGCAAGCCGGCTGAGCTACCGGTAACGTATGGGCATCGTTCCGGTAAGCTACCAGCCGGCTACTATGCAGCAAAAAATTACTATGCAAAATTATATAAGGCTAAATAATGAGATCGTGGTTGGAAGGGGAGGCTAAGAGGGATGGGGTGGGACAAAGAAACTCACAGCACGAACGCCACTGAGGTCGGCTCCTAGCCATATCAGCAAGTGTGTCCAACCAAACGTGTTCATCGTCTTTCGGACCCCAACCAGGGAGCCGAGACGCTCCAACCGAGGCCAGCTCAGAAGTGAGGGCCTTCATTCCTCTCGACCAAGTCATCGCTTGGCCACCCCTCCTCTTCTTCCATCCACACCCCGGCGCGCAAACAACGCACGTCGCGGGAGTCGGTGGGCTGACATGCGTAACACATGGCCGAGCCATCGGAGCCTGGTGCGTGAAATAACAGTGCTGAGCAGTTCATTTCCTTTTCCTGTGCCGTAAACAAGGCGTCGAACACGCTCGTTGCTCACGCGGTGTTCCCACCAGATGTGAGCTAAATTACGAAGGCACCGGTGGTCGAACGTAACTAGCCTCTTCAGGTCCGCTGCTTTAAGCGGCCAGGTTTCACAACCGTACAGTAGGGTCGAACGTACCGCTGCATTGTACACTCTACCCTTCAGGGCAAGAGTGATGTCGCGCCGTCGCCATAAGTGGCGAAGGTTAGCAAAAGCGCCCCGCGCTTTTGCTATACGGTTCGTGATCTCATCTTCAATCCCACGGGCGCTGATACAACTTCCCAGGTAGTTGAATTTTTGTACGACTTCTAGCTGATCCCCACCAAGGGTCAGCGAAGGAGGCGGTCCAGACCAATCTTGGAGGAACGCTTTGCACTTCGAGGGTGCGAAGCAAAGCCCGAAGTGACGGACAGCTAGTGTTAATCTGTCCAGTGCCGCTTGGCACATTTGTGAGCTGTCACAGATTAGGGAAATATCATCAGCATACTCTAAGTCAAGAAGTCGTTCTCCTGGGAGTAGCTCCACACCTTCTAAGTCGTGTCCTGTAAACGCGATTTCCATGACTTCGTCAACAGCGAAGTTGAAGAGGAAAGGTGACAGTGGGCATCCTTGTCTCACACCGCTGGAGATATTAAAGGGCGACGACAACTTGCCGTAAGCCCTCACTCTGCCCGAGCTACGCGCATATAATGATCGGATAATATTCACATATTTCTCGGGCACACCTCTCCTGAGTAGACAGTCCCAAAGTGCATGTCTATCCACCAAATCGAATGCACCTTTGATATCGAGGAACACGACAATGGTGGGCCGCCAATATATGTGACGGTGCTCCAACAACTGACGCAAGGTGAAGATGTGGTCAATGCAGCCACGACCTCGACGAAATCCAGCTTGCTCCTCACGAATCTGGCTTTCACGAGTGCCAGTCAGTCTGTGAAGGATGACAGAGGCAAGCAATTTGGAGGCGATGGAGATCAGACTGATTCCTCTATGGCTGCCGCATTCCGATCGTGAGCCTCCTTTGAAAATTGGGACTATGACGGAGCGGCTCCAATCGGTTGGGACAGTTTCCTGCTCCCACAGTTTCACTAGTAACTCGTGTAAATCATCAACAAGAGCAGGTCCTCCGAATTTGAAGAGGGCTGGAGGAAGATCATCTGGTCCCGCGGCTTTATTTAACTTCAACAGTTCGATCTCACATTCGACTTCTGAGCGAGAGGGTGGATCCAAAGGGACAGCCCACGGAGCAGGGCGATCACTGGCCGGCGAGAAATCTAACAATTCCGACTGATTAAATTGCCTTTCAAAGTGCTCAGCCCAACGCTCTAAGCGTTTTGATAAGTTGTGGATAGGCTGTCCACTCTCGTCACGTATAGTTTCACTAACACCAGGTCTCCTGCTGCCCGTTTCCCGTATCAGACGGAATAACTTACGATGGTTACCAAGGGCAGCGGCCATTTCCATCTCTGTTGCACGATTAGACCACCAGGATTCGCGGTCTCTCTTCAGGCTAGCACGGAGTTTTGCCCGGAGCTCTTTGCGAGTTTCATTGTATTCGCTTCCAGCCGGAATATGCCGGCGAGCATCGATAAGTTCCAGAGACTGTGAAGAGATCCAATGTCCATGTTGGCGATTAGACAAACCACATGAGGATTTTCCTGCTGCTAGTAAGGTCTGGTGAATATGAGACCAGTGAGCTTCAATTGCATCCAGTGAGCGTTTATCCAACTCGCATGACAGCGTACTTTGATAGGCATTCAGAACAGCTGGCTTCGCCAGTTGGCTGGTGTCAATGCGCTCACAACGTCGTCGTGGGCGTCCGCCAAAACGCATCCGAATGTCAGCACATACAAGTGCATGGTCGGTGTCCACACCTGTGCTCCAAATCGAGCGACAGTTCTGGACGCAGCCTCTCCATCGGTAACTTATCGCAATGTGATCGATTTGCGTCCATAGCTGGTTCGAGGCTGGTGGGCGCCAAGTCACCCTCCGGCGGTTGCTGTGTCGGAAATTAGTGCTCGCAAGAAATAAGCGAGCATCCTCACACAAATGAAGTAACCGCTCACCGTTATCATTACGGGAGCCTATACCATGTTGGCCGCCCAGATGCAGCTCATCTGTGGATAATTTTCCAACTTGAGCGTTCAGATCCCCAGTCAGCACTACAGTGTCCGAGCTTCTTCTGTGGCTAAGGAGCTCGTTCAGTTGACGATGGAAGTCGTCTTTTACCGAGTCATCGCTAGAGTTTGTCGGTGCATAGGCAGCGATAACGAATAGACACCTGTTAGTCCCCCGTGACTTCGAAGCTTTGAACGAGCCAGCCAATCGGACCGCACACATCCGGCTACTGGTTGGAATCCAATCAACCAGAGTAGCTTCAGCCCGGGGACTCAGGGCAATACCAACACCGGCTTGGCCGGTGCTCGAAGCTGCATCGTCACCGGATAGGCGCAACGAGAAAGTGCTGCTAGTGTCACCTGAAGGGGATCGTAGAGTGATCACAGAGCTCGAGTCTTGCAGGCGGGTCTCCGATAAGCAGCAGATATCGATCGAGAGGGTCTCTAATGTTCAGGCAAGTGCTGCCTGTTGACCGATCTGAAGCAATGTGCGAACATTGAGGCATGCCAATCTGAAGGAGGATCGAGGGCTCCAAATGGAAGCCGATGAACTGGAATGGGCCGCTTGCTTGGACATGGGCCTGTTGACAGGGCAGGAATGACGCTCCGCGTTCACATGTGAGTTGAAACTAAAAGGCAAGCGACTATTGAAGCAAGGTGGGGGAGGGCCGAGAATTGGGGGTTGAAAACAGGGGGGATAAAAGTGAAGCTGGAACGGGACGATAAGGGTGAAAAAGCGCAAGTGGGGGAATAAGAAGACGGGAAGGCTTGAGCAGTAGCATCCAAACCCCTATCCACCCTGCTCGATGCAGCAGATAGGGCACCGTTGATTATCCTCTGCGGTGGCCAGAGCATCAGAAATTTGTTTGAAGTGTGATTCATTGTATTGCGTGGGCAGGATACTGTCAGGTTGCCCAGGCCTAGACAGGAGAACGATTAGGGTTCTCAACCAAAGCCTTTGATTCAAAAACCTGACCGCAAGGCAGCGGGTTTGGCACTGGGCTACAAGGAGTCCGTTTTAAGGAATAAGGAGCCACCCTCATTCCAACCCCCAACCTGGAGGACCAGGAGGCTGAGTTTGTCTGGCCTCTAACCATTGACCAATCTGGTATGAGTGGCTCTGAAGGTGCAAAAATGCACCACCCAGTATAGCTCAATGGATCACAGAGGCACACAAACCATCGCTATCTGAAAATGGTAGCTGCAGACGCGAACAGCCTGATGGTGTGCACCCTTCGTTATGGCCTCTTTCAGAGAGTTAAAAAGATTAGGCGCGTCAGCTGTTACAATCAGCTGGCCGAGTTGGACGGTGAGATCCAAGGTGGGAGGGATGGTAAGTTGTTAAACTTAGCTAACTCATGTGTGATACGTTTATTATAAAATTCTGCTTCTGAAATCGGGAACCATACAGCAGCAGCTTTCGCCATAAAAGGTGGAACTAGCAAAGTGACTGAATGAACCGCCTGCTCGTCCTCACTATACCTAAAAACCGAGTCCGTGGTCCAGAAAACAGTAAACACATTGTGAACTTGGATGAAAAAGTGTCACGCACAATCCTGGAAAATTTGGAACGTAGTCCCTAAAGATAGACGATTATACTTTTTTGGGATCTCCAAGGTAGTGAGAAATGATTCGGATTGGCAGCATTAATGTAGTGATATAATTGAGCTTGATCGAGGTTAAAAATCATTCGGTGTTTCCAATGTGGCGGAAGTGGCCGGCGCGCGCTGACAGACAAAGTATCCGTGATATCTTCAACCGGCACCTACCGCACCAGTTGACTGCAGTGTAGGCAGTATAGTGACGGGTGCTAGGTGTATGGTTTTACACGGCGTTCCCATGTATTGACTAGTGAATGATCACCGGACGACGCGAGGTAGCTGGAGAAGGATGTGAGGGATCGCGCGATGGAACGGCATTTTGAATACGACAGGGACATCTTGAGTAGGTCTCTCGTGTGGGTTTGTCTGACATGCAGTAACGTACATATCAGAGTTCTGCAAACAGCTTCGAAGAGTACAATAAGGAGCTAATCATATTTAGTAACTTTCACCACAGACGCAGGCATTCCGGGGAAATCTCTAGACTCTAACAGCAAAAGCTCAGTGCAGAATCTGGAACTTTACTTTTGCTTTCAAAACTTTATCAATGATTCAGCATGCTGCATTCAATTATGAGGGCCGCTTTCATATTTTCAAAATTCAATCCTGGTATGCGTTGGTTGCAGTGGCTAATTTCGTGTATGTTTCCTCACACAAATGAGTTGTTCCATACATTAACGCCAAACCAGTGACTAACCTCTACAATGCCGGCAAATTAACCCGAGATAATCTGCGGTAAAACCCAACAAACGGTACTTTTATTGTTTTTGTTTCCACAGGTACTTTGCTTGCAACTGAACTGTGGCTCATTTGAAACATCATTAAAGTTGCAATCCGAAGGAATCTGGAACAAAATATCACTCACCCCCACCCGGTGAAAATCGGATTCTTTCAGTAAACAGCCTCCTCAGGTCATAAGAAATGGTTCTGTTAAACTCAAAGCGAACATGCTCGTCGATCGTAACCGAACCCTTATTGAAACAGTAAAAACAGGTAAAATTTCATTCGCATAACGTTGGTTTGAACAATAACCGTCTCCAACCTCCTTCCATGCAAACGTTAAAATCACATATGAGGTTCAGTTCTCCCTCCAGATACACGCTAACTTTATTCAGGTTGGATGACAGGTCAGTCGTAATTCCTAAATTTGAAAGCGAGCAAACGTCGGAGGGCTGCTGGTATGCACCGATTGCCCCTGGCCAGCACAGTCGGATTTTCAGAGACACCTGGAAGTCTGTACCCGTCTGCTTACAATGTCAAACCTTCAACGTAGAGCCGAACGTGAAAGTGCGGATTTTCGGAAGAAAGTACTCCCTTTCGGAACGAAAGTTTTACGTAAAAATAAAACTTTAGCACATTTCCATGTGTTTCGACGAATTTACGGGCTACCAACAAGGCAGTAGATGGGTCTAGGATTATACGAAATGTAGCGATACGCATTTACTTATTATCCTAACCACAACTGGAGAAGAGTAGGGGTTACGCTGCAAAACCTTTACCCATAGTACTTTGACGTTACAAATCAAGTGTAGATGGGACTTATTTCGGACCGTCAACCGACTGTCTGCAGACAAGAAGCGGCTTGTCACGAAACTCTTGGAGGACTGTCTAGTCGGCAGGTCAGTATGGGAAGCTGCTATTGAACATCGAGGGTTAAAAAACGTAACCGGTCACAACCGCAAAGGAACCAGTGAAAGGATGATTGATAACGGAAAGCACACAATTGGGTACTACGAGCTTCCAGTAAAGACTGGAACATACGGCGAATGTGCACAGCTCCCAGCTTGAAGTTTACGAGGGGAACGACCAGTTTAAGCACACAAGAAACGTGTAGGAATGGATAAAAAGTCATCACCAGCAGACTCATTCATAGAGCATCCCATGCCCGGAAAAGCAATTTACGTCCGTTTCAAAAGCTTTCCCGGCCAATGTGTGCAGCTAGTGGATCTATTGTCTGCACATTGCGATGGAAACTCGAAAGTCTCTCAACTGAGTGCTCGTTTGCCCTACCAAACTCCTCCTTACCCCAGCCGTGTTTCACCCTCCATCAATTATAACACCTCGAAGCAGATCCCAAGGAAGTTTGCAAAATTTTGTGGATAGGATCAAATGAACGCGCGGGATAAGGGAGTGCCAAACTCTACCGAGTTTAACTTGCGAAGAGCGGGAAAGCAGTATGAGCGGTCCCGGTGAATGGGCTACGGGCTGACTACAACTCAGGTTGTCAAAAGAGAAGATGTTAGACGGGGCCAATGGTCGTTTAGGTGCAGCACTGCTTTTGCAGGTACATGCGGCTGTGCGCCGCAAAGCTTGCAAAGGTATTCGTACGGTATTAAACCTTGCTGGGATGGACGTATGGAGTATTTGGGTTCGCAATTTCGGCTAAGATTAGTACGGCGGATGTATTGACGCCGCGGCCCGTGAGCGGCCGCTAAATGAACAACCGTCGGAATATGTTGCTGTTAAGTGAACGGTTGCCTACATGAAAGTAGCGTGCGCAAATAGCTACACATAACTTGTTAAGGGTAAAGGCTACGTTGTGCTAGACGAAAATTGGAAAGTACGGCAGAAAGTGGGATATTATCTATTTAACCTAAGCCGAGTTTTCGAGCAACCCACACACCTTTTCCTTGAACCTGTGGCTGCGCACATTCACGCACCAGTCTGTCAGGCCAATTTTGTCCCCTAAGACAGAACGCCTTTCTGGAAGGTAGGCTTTATCATGTATACATAAAAGGATGGAGCCGGCAGGATCCAGCTAATTACCGTCTGATTTGATTAACTTAGGTACGATCTAGTCATGGAAATGGTGTTGAGCCGAGCCTATTCGTGCTGCTTCTAACCTAAAATGAGTAGCATGGCATTCGGAGCGCTGGCTTATGCATTTCGAACGTGCTCTTGGCGAAGTGAAAGCAGTAACAACCTGTAGCTTTCGGGAAACGCTTGAGGTTGGTTTTTGTCGACTTTAGCAATGCTTCGATTAGTTCTTGCATGAGCGGCTCTTACTTAAACTCCGAGGCATCGGCGTCACTGGGCGTTATCATTCCTGTATCGCTGCTTTCCTGTTCTGCAGCTCCATGCTAGCAAAACGGGATAACAAGCTTTCTAATTTGTGCGCATAACAAGTGGTGTCACTCTGGCTCTCTGCTTCGCCTCCAGCTTGTCAAACTCCTCAATGACGACTTGCCGTCCGAGTTGCAGTCGGATTGCCAGATATATCATTGGATCATTGGAATCATTGGAATGTAGCAAGTAGAAGGAAAAATCCTTCGTCAGCTCCATCGCCGCCCGTTCGTCACAGGGATCAAGGTGGACCTTGCAAGTTGGTACCAATGGGACGGCTGCATTGACACAAGAAGCAACAAGATCCGAGTTTACTCAACAGGTAAGAATCCAATTGATGTTTGAAACATTCCTCCGACTGTGCATCAACGACATACACAGGTAGCTTATTCCAATTGTTCACTACTCTGGTAGGCAGATTGGTGTCACAACGGACCCGAAGTCTCCTTTGTTTAAGCTGTTTCCAATGGTGACCCCGATTCGAACTAAAATAAGGGACCGTCACATCCGCCACTGGCGCGATTTTGAATGCGGGCTGTTGTTCATGAGGACAACCTGTTTCTGCGTTCTGAAAAAGTAATCGTTTTAATGGAGGAATTTCTTTCGCAACGTGTTTCCAAGGTGTTCAAAACCTCCAAAAATGCGAAATTGGATCTGTACCATGCTTAATTACAAAGTTGACTAAAAGTGTAAAAGTTGAAATATAACACTAAGTAAGGCGTTAAAAAGGAAACGGAATGTAAAATATGGTTTATGTAAGTCCTCGGCATGTATTTCATAGAAGAATACATTCGGAGAATGTATGGTAAATGTTGCAAGACATAGGGGAGTCGGCGTTGACTAGCTGGCTTATGGAAGTGTGGATTGATTTCTAGTGCAGCTTGCATATGGCTTTGTTAACCGTATAATGGATATGATGAAGAGATTCCTCGCTAATGGATAGATAAAGCAGTGTGTATGTGTAATCATGGTAAATGCGGTTTAAAGCTCTCTCTGTCTATATTTATATATATATATATATATGTATATATATCTATATGTGTAATAATATATCTATGTATACCTATGTATATATGTAAATATATTGGTACATAAATATGTATATATAGATATGTATACATATATATACATATATATACGTTACAACGAATGTATATACTGATGTATAATGCGTATAATTATGTATATATATATGTTGCACTGAAAGGCCCATGCGTGTATAAATGCATGGGTAATTGACTATGGTATGCAAGATTGATAAGAAAGAACGTAACCAAAATGAACGTTATATAAGGATGCAGTGTTAGTCTATGTACTGGAGCATGCTCTATGCATGATACCTGTGAAATAGTAGATGGGAAATATATCCCGCTTGATAATTTGCATGGTAATCAAGTGATCCCATATCGCAAATGGTTATGCGATAAACATTTGCGGTTTATGACTATACGTATGTGTATATGCATCTATATATAAATGCATATATATATACATATACACATACATGTATTTAAAAATCGCAAATGTATATCGCATAACCAATTGCGATATATACATATACATATAAATAGGATGATCTATTGGTTCGCATTTACCTTTGGTAAGTGCTATAGCCTTTAATCACGCAAGGGAAAAGGAGTTCGCATGACTTGATGGTATGTAATTGCGAAATCCGGTGATTTCTGAGCGGAATAGGTGCTATGCAAGAAAGTGGGTTCAAGAGGCAGTGGGTATGGAGCAATGAATATGGCGTCCTTAAGGGTGACTTACTTAATCGATGGTGTTATGTGAAGTAGGGGAAATGTACATCCGAAAACCAACCAGCAAAAGCTACGTAATTTCTACGTCAGTGGTAGTATTAACTTGAACAGAATAGTCGGTGTAGTTAACGTTAATGATATATACGGCTATACTTTAGTAACTTGGATAGCGAGGTAACACAACGTAATACATGGGATGTAAATGTTCGGCGCAAGATGTTGTCCACATAATGCTGACGTATTTGCATGGCTACATCAGTAAATGAACATATATAAATGGTTTATTCTGGAAATGGTCGTGACATTGGAACTGAAGTAGGCAATCGCTTGTTAAGGCGGTGTTTGATTATAAGACAAGTGCGCAGACGGGACGCTCAAACCATATGCAAATATTCTCGTGTAAGTGGGGAGCGTTCGGAACGCTCGTCCCCCACCAAGCGAGAATACTGAAAAATGGTTTATCAAATATCGTTACAGTAGGAGGGGATTGCTCATGAAGGTGAGCCTTGCTAAGTGTCAGAGCACTAAAGAAACAGTATTTAGCAATAATGGACGGATGCAACGACATGTTACAGGTTGAAAATGGCTGCGAAAGGTTAACTTACCTGTTTGTTTTTGCAGGACGATTTTGTTCGCATGCGTCGCGTGGTTGCGAACACGTGTCCATGGCTGAATGCCCTCATACGTGATCTGAAGATTACGGAGCCACCCACGGAACCTGAGAGATTGTAGTCCGCCGCAAGGAGATAGCGGTAGTTCGCATACTTCCATTCGGCTGTGGGACGACAAGACACGGATTCAGGGGTGGCCCTGAAAAGAGCCGTTGCTCCGTTCTCCAAGGAATGGTAATAGTGTGGTAACTGGAAGGCGAAGGAAGACCGGACAAGGTGCTATGATAGGATAGGTGTAGTGCACGTACGTCACATGAAATCTAAAAAATAAATGATAAATGAGCGAATTGAATCTTACCTAATGGTACTTATCAATGGAACACCGCATGGCGGCTGCACGACTTGGAAGCAGTATGTGTGGCATCGCTAGTTGAGGACGCAGTGCGCGGTGCATATCAATGGCTCTGGAACGGAGATGAGTATATAGAAACGACGTTACCTGTAACTGCGTGTCAATGCAACATCACATGGCGGCGGCATGACTTGTGGGGGAGGCGGCAGTACGTGACAAGTGGCTCTGTGGCAGTGAGAGGAAACAAGGCGGTAGGCGGCACATGTCAGTGGCTCTGAAATGGAGGTTAGCATAGGAAATCTATGTTATCTGTAACAACGTATCAATGCGACATGAAGTGGCGGCGGCATTACGTGACAAGAGGCTCTGTGGTAGTGACGGGAAACAAGGCGGTGGGCGGCAGATGTCAGTGGCTCTGAAATGGAGGTTAGCATAGGAAATCTATGTTATCTGTAACAACGTATCAATGCGACATGAAGTGGCGGCGGCATTACGTGACAAGAGGCTCTGTGGTAGTGACGGGAAACAAGGCGGTGGGCGGCAGATATCAGTGGCTCTGAAATGGAGGTTAGCATAGGAAATCTATGTTATCTGTAACAACGTATCAATGCGACATGAAGTGGCGGCGGCATTACGTGACAAGAGGCTCTGTGGTAGTGACGGGAAACAAGGCGGTGGGCGGCAGATGTCAGTGGCTCTGAAATGGAGGTTAGCATAGGAAATCTATGTTACCTGTAACATAGTATCAATGCGACATGAAGTGGCGGCGGCAGTACCTGACAGGAGGCTCTGTGGTCGTGAGAGGAAACAAGGCGGTAGGCGGCACATGTCAGTGGCTCTGAAATGGAGGTGAGCCTTGAAAATGTATGCTACCTGTACATAGGTATCAATGCGACATCACAGGGCGGAGGCAGGACTTGGGAGGAGGCTCTGTGGCAGTGAGAGGGAAAAACGCGTTGGGCGGCAGATATCAGTGGCTCTGAAATGGAGGTTAGCATAGGAAATCTATGTTATCTGTAACAACTTATCAATGCGACATGAAGTGGCGGCGGCATTACGTGACAAGAGGCTCTGTGGTAGTGACGGGAAACAAGGCGGTGGGCGGCAGATGTCAGTGGCTCTGAAATGGAGGTGAGCCTTGAAAATGTATGCTACCTGTATATACGTATCAATGCGACATTGCATGGTGGCGGCAAGACCGGAGAAAAGGCAACGGCCGGTGCGTAGCGCGGAGTCTCTGAAAGGGTAGTGATTACAGGAAACTTATGTACCCTAGTCAGCATAGCAAGGTGATACAAAGCGTTAATAGTGATGAATATGCGCAAGCAAGGAAAGTGGAGAAAAGTGATGTCTCAGTGCAAGCAAGCACCCTGGGCCGTGTAAGTTTCTGTAGGATCATTAATTTCGCACATATCGCTCCCCAGATGACGGGCGATGCTTGTGAACTTGTCCTAATGACAATGAAATTCAATGGAATAGGATCTCCGCATCCGTCTCAAATTGATCACAGGTCTTTTTGGTCCACCTTCGTCGACTCACATCATGCTGTCGCGTGCACGGAAATCGACACCTCTTTTAGAGTATCCGGAAACACCAAGCAACGGAAGATTGAGGTCAACCGATTAACTGATTTCTCTGCCCACACTAGTTACCAGCCTTCATTGGCGTATGCAATCCGTTGTAAACCATCGCAAGAGGTGGAACAACACCGCACTTATTTGCAGAACGCAATGACCATTTCGGGAAAGACAAGCTGCCGACAAAATCGACGCCCGTTGAGAGGGTCGATCTCTGCTTCTTCTCTGGAGCTGTTCGAAAGCCGCAAATATAGCGAGACATGGTGGTCTGAGCTTCCTTTACAGATGGAGACTGCTGCTCTCTCTAGGCAACACTCGCAAGCTTTTCCAACTCAATCGGTCCACTGGCCTCATGATACCTGGTGTCAGTGAGGGCAGTTGTGAGGTGCATGAGTCTACGTTGACTGAGGACTGAAACAGAAACAATTATGTCAGCAGTTACGACCCCGAAAGCACGGCGTATTAACCACAATATTCTGAAACCCTTACTAGCGGCCTTACTAGCGGCTTAAATGATAAGCTGCAACCCACAAGTACACACAGCTCTCTTCCTTGCAAAGACGCAGATACTCCGTGAATGCGGCGTCCAGATACGGCGTAGCATCTCAGTCTTTGTGATAGCCTCAATCGGGGTACGTTATCAAATGATTTCGAGAGGTAAACCAAAAGCACATCCAACAGGTGGCCATTGTCCGCTGCCTCAGCCCAAGCTTCATCAATAAGCAATATAATCGTCAATCAAGAAAACCCTCTCCTGGAATCCATGTTGTGCACTACTGAGAGCATGACATCTATTGAAATGACCTTCCAAGGAATCTCATACCAGCTTCGCAAGCAGTTTGACCACGACGCTGGTCAGACTGACTGGCGTATAATTGCCTTACAGCGTCATGTCCTCATGTTTGAAGGTAGGACATATGACAGCATCCTTCCATTTGGAAGTTAATGTACAGCTGTCAAGTGAATTCGGAAACGCCATCGTCAGCGGTACCGTCACTTACACCGGCAGTTCTTGTTGAAGCTTCCGGTGAATGGAATCAGACGCAGCTGCTTTGGAACGGTTCAGTTTTTGCAGCAGTTTAAGGATCTGCGTTTACACCAAAGTAAACGCAGCTAAATAAGAACCCATCCGCGTCTTACAATCACAGCGCGCGGCGTTGTAATTGGAAGACACAAGGTGCCATGATTAACAACCAGGCCAAACGTTGCACAGGTCACAAAATAGACAAGGACATATGCAGTTGTGGAAGAAAGGCAGGGCCGTGGGAACTTACCGATTGGAGGGGTTTCCATTTCCAGAGGGTCTTCACGCAGTATTCTCATACTATTTCTGTGTATCACTAAAGAAAAGCAACCTGAACAACGTAAAACGGAACTTACCCAAAGCAACGCGCACATGTATATGCCACTTCCCCATGGTATGAAGCGCAGGTATGATGAAACCACCGGAAGCAAACATCACAACTTATCCAACCGACAATCTCCGAGCTCCCGCACGCGTCCTCTTCCTCATTACACAAGGAGCAAACCGCGCTGTCCGCTTCTTTTTCAGCAGTGCCTCTCTTTGTACCCCATGTGTATGTGCGGTGGCGCGCTGATGTCCTTCTTTTAAGGGTCATAAATGTCAAGTCCCGTGATGTCATGCTGCCTTCCACCACCTCAACCGCACGGGTTAACAAAGGCGACTTCCGTCTGCGACGCCTGCGGTCTTCGCAAGGAGACTGGGAAACACCAGCCTCCGGGGACACCAATGTGATCCCTTCGCTGACATCCCTCTCCAGTGAATTCATGCTGTTACGCGTACCATTGGCGGCATTCTCGTGGGTACCTGCAGCGGATGATGGCGGCTGCATTCCTTGGAAGGTAGGCAGGTTTTCCAAGGATAACCTTTGCAGTTGTTTTAACTGCGATGACCGCGCGTAAAGCTGAACATTACTGTGACTTGTGAGCAGCTCCCGCACGCATGCGAACACGCCCATGGTGCGCTGGAACTCCTCCGTGCCCATGCTCAGAATCTGCGTCTCCAGAGCCGCAAACATATCCCGAGTGATACGAATTTTCGCCGCCCGGTCAAGAACTACATCACTGGGGCATCTCACCGGGCCACCGTCAACGTCCGTTCCGTATCCTCCGAAAGCACAGGCGCAGACGTACTTATCTCTGGCAATACCCAACGGCAACCATCAAGCACATCCTCCTCCTGGTACGCGTGCAGGCTCGCCACGTGAATTATGTGCGCACATGGAATGCGCTACTGCCGATTAAATCTGCATCCACAAGCGCTGCCATTTCCGATAACAACACGTTGCATACCAATGCGCTCGTCCTCCACCAGCCAACAACCACCGCCTTGGTTTACGCTGCGAATACGAACCCGAACACTGTGCCGCGCGTACTGCCGCCGGGCGTATGACGAGAGCCTGCGCAAAATCACGTCCCCAACGCTGACACCGTGCTGAACGTTGCATACACCAAGTTGATCTCTGGCCAGCAGTGTGTGCCTCTCCTCAATCATGCTACTGGCACGCTGCACTATCACCTGAAAGAGGTGAAGAAGCGTTGACCGTTCACTAAAAGTTTGTTTCAGATGCTTATTCTCATTTACAGTGCGATTAAATAAATAAATAAATAGTATATTCTCGGTAAAACGAGACACACCTGTAAAGGCGTGATCAAATATGCATACAAGCATAGCTTCTGTGGAATGTTAAAACATTTCGTTTTGATGAAAGTTAGAAAAGAAAAGATGTTGTCCGTATGAGTGAGCATACTGTCAGGCAATAGTCAGACCCAGGGACATTATGGCGCTGTGGCGCGCAAAAATCCGTCAAATCACAAGTTGGGGGTAATTTCGCCAGGTAGTGATCCGTGAGCACAGGAGCCTAAACAGGGCTTTTTGCAACCAATAACCATTACGAGATAGAGAAGATCTGTGCTCCAACAAAGCATTGTTCATAGCAGAATTAGTTGCACAGGTTCGATGTAGAAGGCTGAGGACTGCGTCAGTGTGAAATGCATAGCTGTGACTTAATTTTGTGGCCAGTCACATCCGCCACGTTGCAGTGTTGTTAAGCGGACATTTGTGGCTTTTTATAGGGAGGACGCTTGCCAGGCGAAAACCCACCACGTCCTGGAACACTGCCGTAGCTTTCGTTGAACAGTAGTGCAAGTCGGTTATGCATCGTATAGACCGATTTTGCATTCTATTATTCGCATTCGGTTGACAGCCAAAATTCTTCGTTGGTTGGCCGAATGGCTTAGTTCTGATACGCCAGCAGTCGTTAGCTAGCTATAAAAGAACGACACCGTGGACGCTCTAGCTAGGGGAACGGATCAAGCACAGCACACAGGGCAGTTGCGCGTTGCAACCGAAACGAGCGCCAAGCAAAATTGGCGATGAGCAAGTAAAGCATTCAAACTCAGCAATCAGTTCAACAAACCACACCGGTTGCCTAAGTGTACAATTATAGAATTTTGGTTAGAATTTTACACAAACAAACCGGGGAATCTCCAGACTGCTACATAGCCCTCTCCAAGAAGGGACTGTGTAAGCAGTCCTTCGATCTACGTGAGGACTGTCCATCGCGGGCCAGCCTTCTGCGAGACCAGGTTGTGAAACCCGATGCAGCTGCTGGGGGAGAACCATGCAATCGGACCATAGCGGGCTCCCACCCGTGTCCTCCCTACGGTGTCGAAACGGTAAAAAAACTGTTTGTGGGGGGGGACAGTTAATAAAGTTTACGTAGGCGGTTGAACAGAAAGTTCGTTCCACTTGCAGTTGACTTGCGGGGATCCAGCGAAAGTGAAACCGAGGTGCAACCAACCGACGGTGTATATGGAAAGCAAATGAAAAAGCAGCATAAATGCATAGCAATACACAAAAGAGTGCAAAGCGAAAAACGTGCAAAGCTGTTTTTGGGTTTTCAAAAAGTTTTGCTCTTTCTTGGTAGTTTCAAAACGTTTTGGTTTTTTTTTGTGGATTTTCAAAAACGTTTAGTAAGAGCAGAAAATTTCAAAGGCACGTTCTACGTAAAATAGTAAGTGCTAACAAAGTCCGAAAAACGAACCTTAGGTTTGAGCTTCCTACCTCGTCGATTGAGTGTAGGGCGAGTAGGGGTGCTGTCGGTTGGGGTTATCGGTTCTGCTGGACCAGTCTGACTCGTCTGAGGTTGCGGTGCCAGCTGTGATGGCACAGGCTGTGAAGGTGCTTGCTGCACCGAAGAGTCAGACTTGTCGAAGAATGCTGGCTTGAGTCGATCGATGTTGATCGTCTCAGTGGTGTTGCGTCGTGGCTTGCTTATGTCGCGATCAGCTTGTTGGGAAGCAGCCATAGCGGATAGATCAATGTTGGTGCTAGGCGATAAGCTGATCTGCTGAATGCGTGAAAGCGCATCCGCGACGGGATTGAGAGCACCTGAGACATGACGTACGTCTGTCGTAAACTGAGAAACGTAGTCTAGGTGTCTAGTTTCCCGCGGAGAGTACTTGTCCGTTGCGCCATTGATTGCGTAGATCAGTGGCTTGTGGTCGGTGAAGACGGTGAAATGTCGACCTTCGAGGTAGTGACGAAAATGTCGGATACCTAGGTAGATGGCTAACAGTTCCCTACCGAAGGTGCTGTAACGCGATTCGGCAGGTTGTAAACGTTTCGAGAAGAAACCTAGAGGTATCCATCGATGGTCGATGAGTTGCTGAAGAACTGCACCGACGGCAGTGTCTGATGCGTCAGTTGTCAGGGAGAGTGATGCAGACGTGTCTGGATGGGCGAGAAGCGCTATGTTGGAGATAGCGTCTTTGAGCTTCTCGAAAGACAATTTAGCGTCGTCTGCAAAGTGAAAAGACCGTTGTTTACCGCGGAGCAAGTCAGTCATTGGTTGAACAATGCTCGCGCAGTTAGGTATAAAACGTCTATAATAGTTAACCAGGCCAAGGAATCGGCGCAACTGTTTGAAGGAACTGGGAGCAGGGTAGTCCTTCAGTGCCTGGATTTTGTCTGGCAGGGCTTCAATACCAGAGGCAGATATGCGGTGGCCAAGAAAGTCGATGGAGCTTTGGCCAAGCTCGCATTTATCGGGGTTGACGGTAACCCCATGCTGCGTTAAGCGTTGGAAGAGAGCGTCGAGGTGATGAAGATGCTCCTCGTCAGAAGAGCTGGCGATGAGTATGTCATCTAAATAAGGGTAAACGCCTTCGAGTCCTCGCGTTACCTCATGAATGAAACGCTGAAAAGTTTGGGCAGCGTTGCTGAGGCCGAAAGGCATTCTGAGGTACTCGAATAGGCCGAATGGCGTAATGACTGCAGTTTTAGCAATGTCGTCTGGCGCCACAGGTATCTGATGGTAGGCGCGAACTAAGTCGACTTTGCTGAAGATAGGCTTGCCAGCTAGAGCTGAGGTCAAGTCGTGCATGTGCGGAATAGGGTATTTATCCGGGACGGTAACTTTGTTAAGTGCCCTGTAGTCACCACAGGGACGCCAGTCACCGGATTTCTTAGGCACCAAGTGTAATGGTGATGCCCATGGACTTTTAGACGGGCGGATTATTCCCAGTTCGAGCATTTGCTCGAATTCCGCCTTAGCAGCTTTGAGCTTGTCCGGGGCTAATCGGCGAGGGCGGGCCGAAACAGGTGGGCCCTTAGTGTAAATGTAATGCATGACATTCGACGTCACAGGAGGCAAATCGTTCAGGACGCGAACGAGTTTAGGGTGCTTGCTGAAAAGTTCTAGAAAAGGCTGTGAAGCTTGAGGTAGGACACGGATGAGTGTGATAGCAGCCACGTTGGCGCTGGTCCCGATAATGCTGAGCTGGGTCCTGGAATCATTAAGCTTCTTCCGTTTAGCGTCGACGATGAGATCGAAGCGTTGAAGAAAGTCTATGCCTATGATGGCGAAAGGCACGACAGCGATTATGAAAGGCCAACGAAAGGTTCGCCGGAGGCCTAAATTGAGCGTTAGCAGCTTTTCGCCGAAAGTTGCGATTGGTGTGCCATTGGCGGCACGCAGCTTGGTCGGCGATGGTGAGACGACCTCATCTGAGCTACGGGGTATGACGCTAACTTCTGCACCAGTGTCGACTAGAAAGTCGGTGCCGGAAGTTAAATCCCTAACGCGGGTGAGGCGACTTTGGTGTTGGCCAGTCGCGCCCGTCGCCGTTACAGACCGGCCGAGGTTACCCTGCTTCTCGGGGTAGTTGCAAGGCTTGACACATTTACGAGCTGCGGTACCAAAGCGTTGATGGTACCAACAGCTAGCCTGCCTGTTGCTAGGCTTAGAACGTTTGCAGGGCGATTTTGAGCGGCTAGGACGACGACGGTCATAGTAAGCTGTTGCACCTGGCGACTAAGTGTCGCAACTTGTGTTTGCAGGGCTTCTATAGTTGACTGTAAGCCAGTGATAGAAGTGCCCTGGGACGCGACGGCATTGATCTTGCTGGCGTCGGCTTGTGGCTGTGATCGTTCAATAACTCGATCCGCTAAGTCTGCTAGTTGAGTGAGCGAAACGGAGCTCACTGTAGCGAGAATCGCTTGCGTGTTTTCCGGTAGCCGTTGTAGCCATAGTTCGCGAAGTAAAGTCTCGTCCATGGTTGATGAACCAAGGAGTTGCTGCATCTCCGTAGCAGGGTTGAGGGCAGTTTGTCGCCCAGCTGCAGATCCCTGAAAAGCTGCTGCAGGCGAACTTTCTCAGAGGGCATAACACGCTTAATCGTGGCCTCCTTGAGAGCCTCATAGCGGTTTTATCCTCA
>OX104063.1:222920294-222981614 GCA_944474145.2 Dicrocoelium dendriticum
TCAGCAGTTTAATTGACCAACCGCACCAGTGAGTTCCCATTCTGAAGTCTGAGGCTGAGGCTACGCACGAGTTTCGCCTCTCAAAGCGCTGTAAAGCCCCCGGCCCATATGAATTCCCTCCGACACTTTTCACAGATGGCGGCCCATCACTTGTTCAGGAGGTAACTTCTCTCATTCAAGAGATCCGGGTCACTGAAGTTATCCCATATGATTGGAGCCTAGCGGATATCGTGCCCGTCTTCAAAAAGTGTATCCGAACTGACTGTGCCAACTACAGAAAGATTAGTCTCATCTGTGTTGCTTCCAAAGTGCTCGTAGCTCTGCTTCTATGGAGGCACAGCCCGGTACGTGAACAGAGCATACGTGAAGAGAAAGCTGGGTTCCGCTCAGGTCGGAGTTGCATCGATCACATCTTGTGACGCCGCCAAGTACTCGAGCGTCGTCAAACATTTGGTCGACCAACGATCGTTGTCTTCTTAGACTTACGAGTCGCGTTTGATTCAGTCGACAGAGCTGCTCTCTGGAGTTGTATACTGAGAAGGGGAGTGCCCGAGAAGTGTTACCTTACTTCAATCCATCTACTCTCAAACCTCGGGTCGAGTGCGGGTGTACAACGGACTTTTGCCTCTCTTTAGTAACACCAGTGGCGAGACAGAATTGCCCAGCATCTACCTTCTTGTTCAATTTCGCTGTGGACTAAATTCTGGTGAGTACTCTGGAGAACTGCGAACCCAGCGGCGTGGAACTGCTCCCGGGGGATCGACTTCGGGATTTGGAGTATGCAGACGACATCACCGTAATCCGCGATTCCTCACACGCCGCTTAAAATGTCCTGTGTAGGTTCGTGGTGTCTGTTTCCCAGTTTCGAATGACTTTTGAACCGTCGAAATGCAAGTGCTTTCTGCAGGACTGACTAGGCCCCATCTCCTACCCTTATCCTTTAAGGTCATTCGTTGGAACTGGTAGACAAGTTCGTTTACCTCGGAAGCTACCTTAGCGCTAATGGCTTAACGGATGACGTCCCTGCGCGTCTCCGAGGCTCGGATGGCTTTTGCCAATTTTCACCATTTCTGGCGTCAAGGCGATCTGAGTCTATCTCTGACGGGCCGAGTTTACAATGCCACAGTGAGAACGGTTCTGCTCTATGGCTGCGAGACTTGGCGTGTTCGCGCAAAACATGTTGAGAGGCTGTCTATTTTTGATCACCGCTACCTTCAGATCATTGCTGGTGTACGATGGCAACATCACACTAGCAATGAAGATGTTCGACGGACGATTTTCAGATAAGACGAACCTAGCCGGCCACTGAACAGCATAATTTCTCTGCCCAGACTTCTGTAGCTTGGGCATGCTCTTCGTATCCCTACTCATCGCTTACCTCGCGGTGACCTCTTTGCACCCGCAAAAGTCGGCTGGATGCAAAAGCAAGGTGGCCGACGTATGACTTGGGCCGTAAGCATGAAGGAGCTAACGTCAAACTTAGTCATCGTCGGGCGCTGTCGGCTCCTTGGCTGGAGTGTGAAGAAACCGAAACACGCATGGCTGGAAACGCTCTCGGATATAGCAAGAAACCGTGCTCAATGGCAGCCTTGTTGTGATTACTTATTCCCATGAACACCTCTTTGTCCCTCCCTTCGTTTCTTTTATCGTATTTTCCATACGTTATGGCACTATGCCAATTGTGTTATTGGCCGTGTTGGATATATGGTTGACGGTTTTGGATTTGCCTGCCATTGTGGCCTCCATAGGACAGCCACAGGACCTCTGCGCCTACAAAGGGATCATGGGTGGCTTGCGCTGACCACTCACAGCTCCATCCACACACCCCATATTCAGTGTAAACCCGAAGGAATAAGACCGGGAGGCATGTGGATTGGAGCCACGTTTCATCAACGGAGCCGTCCCACGCTCCTTCACAGGCAAACACAAGCACGCTGCATTTGGTGAATCAAGCGCGCACAAAGTGGTGGCTGAACCGTAGTCCGCTCCACACTGGGTTCATAAAACCGCTCTTCAAGCCTAGCACGACCACAGGGACCGTGCACCCCGTCCCCTCTAGCAACGACCAAATGTCTACTGGAGCAAGTATGGACGAGGTAGTGGGTCATAGACAGGTAGGAACCTTGTCAACATGCACATCAACCGCAGCCTCACCAGGGCTACCAAGCATCACACAATCACTTGAAACGACGAGATCAAATTATATAAATCGAATAATGCATACAGATACGTTGGCATAACTCTTCGCTAAATTACCATATGAAGTAAGTTGGTTACTAAGGGTGACATAAATCTTCAATAACTGAGCACATAAAATAAATTAGTAACGAAACCATCCGCGATAAGCTAAAGTGGTCAGCAAATATATGTTATGAAAATGCAACAAACGTGAAAATGCCATCGAAATTAACTACATTTAGGTTCAGTGACGTATGCAAGTTTATAGAACGTAGTACAGGTAGACATTAATATGAGAAAGAAAAGCATTAGGACAAAATTGAAAACCCACCACCTGAAATAGAGACTCTGCACGCAAACACGCGGTTAGTAAATCGAATGCAGCGTATCTACAAACGCTGCGCCGGTTCTGCCTACGTTCGCTCCAGGACTCGTCGTTGCTTCGGTAGTGGTCCCGAGTGGCCTCGCTCATGGCTCACTAGGCCTGCCTGACACAGGCACTCGCGACCGCATGTGCTACAGCACCATGCACTCGATGTCGATGGAGTACAACCCATCGACGCCTGTCGCTTCCGCAATTGCTGCTTCTTCTCTGCATGCACGAGGGCTTTCATTTGCACTTCCTCAACTGCCTTTGTGTTCAGATCGCGCCATGCACGCCGATCAACCGCTTTCGATTCCCATGACCTGCAATCAAGATTAGAACGTGAGAGGCTCACTTTGATCATCTCTTGGTGACGAAGCTTCGTTTTCCCACATGCCGCTTCATCACTCAGTTGACCATATAATAGTTGCTTCGGTATCCGCCTCGAATCTATCCTCCACACATGACCGAGCCACCTCAGGTGTCTCAACAAAACTATGCACTCCACTGCATACATTCCCATTCGGCGCAATACTTCCGTGTCCGCAACCCTGTCGTACCAACCGGTGTGCAGAATCCGTAGTAAACACTGTTAATGGAACCGCTCGAGATATCGCACATCCCGCCGGTACATCGTCCACGTTTCACTACCGTATAGAAGAATGGACAGCCCCATGGATTTGTACACCATTAGCTTCGTGCCAATGGTAAGCTGATGGTTTTTCCACACAGTATTCTAACTTCCCGAATGCCGCCGCTGCCTTCGAGACGCGGATAAGAAGATCACTATGTCGCTCCTGGTCAGTCGACACCACACTCCCAAGGTAGCAGAAGAGGGAGGTGGTTGCCAACACTACATCACCAATGCTTATTCGCGACAATATTGAAGATTGCACCTCCGGTGAAGGCTGAAAGAGACAGACAGTTTTACTTATGTTGATAAGGAGCCCGAATTTGGCCGCTTTCGAAGCCAGAGCACTAGTCATGTGCTGCAACTCATCCGGGCTGTGTGCAAACAACGCACAATCATTGGCGAACAGCAACACACGGATACTTGTCTCAGCCTAGGGTTCTCGCACAGAAACGACGGATGTTTAGCAACCCACTGTCAATTCCTTGTTCCACACGAACACCGAAAACACAAGCTGCATCATGGTATGAAGATAATAAGTAAACAAGACTGGACCTTAACGTGGTGCGACGACTTGCTTACCTCATTGATTCATTGAGCCTCCGGGCACCTTGAGAGCTACTCCTACCAGCTTGGTCCATGGTGAGAGGTCAGACAAACTCAGCATTCTGGTCCTCCAGGTCGGGGGTTTAAAATAGGATAGCGTCCATTTCTGTAAAACTAAATCATTGCCACCTCCCCGCTGCCTTACGGACAGGCTTTTGAGCCAAAGGCTTTGGATGAGGACCCTAATCGTCCTCTTGTCTAGGTCTGGGCACACTGGCAATATCTCAGCCCCCATACAAGCAAGACTTTTTCCTCAAACATAAACTTTATCTTGCATCGGCCGTCGCGCAGATTATCAAGGGTCGCCTTATCTGCTGCAAACAGCATGGCGGATAAGCGAAAACATGCTACTGCTGGCAGCTCCCTTCTTTCTTTTTCACGTGTTCCTCTTACTCCCATGCCGACCCCCATTACTAACCTTCCTTCTATAATTCCCAGCTTGATTGGCAGCAACCAAAGTGCCACTGGAGTAGAACCATCTATAGCCACCAACCCACAGCACCTATCGGACGCCTATCGGCAAAAGTTCCTTATAAGGCCATGCTATCCCGTTTCCAAGGCGACATTCAACATTCGCACTCTTAGACAAACACGTCAACAGGCTGCATTCGCACGCACCATATACACACTGGGTATTGATGTGTGTTGCGTGTCCGAAACTAGAATCAATGATCCTTACTGGGTTATTGAATTGACTGCACCCGGCTTATCCTCTCGTTATTGGTTGCACGCATACGGAGACGCCGATGCAACACTCACGGGTCAAGCTGGTGTAGGTATCATTCTAAGCTCCAAGGCTGAACCATCGTTGGTTGAGTGGATTCCGGTGAACAGCCGTTTATGTGCAGCCCGTTTGACGACATCAGCTAAGGTTGATTCACGAAGTAGTGCAAAACGCTGTTTGTTTGTGATTTCCGTTTATGCTCCCACTGACTGCAGTTCAGATGTTATCAAGGATACGTTCTATGACGAACTGAACACGCTGCTACGCAGGGCTGTTAGTTCAGATATTATGGTACTCTCAGGGGATATGAACGCACAACTAGGGCATCTGAGCTCTTCAGAAGTTCAGCTGGGTGCTAATTGTGGGCTTAACTCCGAACGGACTGACAACGGTGAACGTGTGCTGCAACTGTGTGCGGAGCACCAGTTGTTTCTTAGTAGCACTGTTTTTATACACAGTGGGCGCCGAAGTGCCACTTGGTGTCCTCCTGTAGCTGGCCAACGATGGACCCAAATTGACCACATAGCCATAAGTTACAGATGACGTGGTTCCTTCCTGGATTGCCTCTCATACTGGAATACCTGCGTCGACTCTGATCATGCCTGTCGTTTCTCCATGAACTTTACCGGGAGGCGCACCAAGCGTCCCCTACGATTGGCAACGGAGAAATTGTCTCAGCCCTCGATCGATCAAGCCTATCAAGACGCACTGCGTACCGAACTTTCGCTGTCTTGTCCTAATGACACAGCGTCAGTGGAATAGGATCTCGGTCGCCATGCACGCCGCAGAAACATCTGCTTGTGTCACTATCCATCGTCACTGCACCAGTCACTGGATATCCGGGAGGTCGGTGAACCTGTTGGAATCTAGAAGACACCTCCCGGCTGTCTCTGAACACAATGTGACCAGACGGGCTATTAGGCGTGAACTAAAGCAGAGCCTGCATGCTGACAAGGTAGCCTGGTGGACCAGTCACGCTCAAGAAATGGTGGAGGCAGGAGCAGTAGGCATTTACCGGAAGCTCTTCCAGGTAATCCGCACCACCTGTCCCAGGAAACCAGGCGTCAGTGAGACAATCATAGACAGCGCGAGTGTACTGATGCACAATAAGGAGCGCCGTATGGTTCGTTGGGCGGAACACTTTCGAGATCAGTTCAGCTGGCCCCCTGCTCCCGGACCTCTTCCTACTCAGGTGATGCAGGACGAGCCATGGACGGTTAGTTTAGAGCCTCCGTCGGAGGCCGAGGTCCGAAACTCGATCACAGCCCTTAATTGTTTTCTTGCCGCTGGCCCGGATTCCCTCCCACCTGCACTATTTAAGGATGGAGGTGAGGTTTTCTGCAAAGCACTGACCTCCCTATTCGAACGTATCTGGAACGAAGAGAGTGTGCCGGCTAATTGGAGCGAATCGATTATAGTGGCAATATACAAGAAGGGCAGTCGCAGACTGTGCGAACCACAGGGGTATTAGCCTAACGCCAGTTGTGACAAAAGTATTGGCCTCGATTATCGTTCATCGCCTCACTGCGGAACGGGACTATCGGATTAGGGAAGAGAAGGCCGGTTTC
Organism: Dicrocoelium dendriticum; assembly: GCA_944474145.2. Lineage (NCBI taxonomy): Eukaryota > Metazoa > Platyhelminthes > Trematoda > Plagiorchiida > Dicrocoeliidae > Dicrocoelium > Dicrocoelium dendriticum. The sequence goes on from OX104063.1 coordinate 222,926,366, forward strand.
CGCCCAGGACGTGGCTGTATAGGCCATATATTCACTTTGCGGCAGGTGCTAGAGCAGCGCCACGCATACCGCAGACCGACAATAGCTGTGTTCCTCGATTTTAAGAGTGCGTTCGATTCAGTCGATCGACCGATCGATTCTGTTCGAAATACTTGCGCGGAAAGGTGTTCCCACGAAATATGTGAACATCCTTCCTGCTCTATACTCGAACACTACAGACCGCGTCAGGGTCTACGGTGTCCTATCGGATAGCTTTCCGACAACAAGTGACGTTCGTCAGGGTTGTCCGATTTCCCCGTTTTTGTTCAATTTCGTCGTGGATTCTATCATGGAGTTTTCCCTTGGGGGTTCTCACGATGTAGGTGTTGAAGTGCTGCCTGGTGAAAGATTAGTTGATCTAGCTTATGCGGACGATATCGTCTTGCTTTTCGACGAAGTTGGGGCAGCCTAATCAACCCTGAATAGCCTGTCCAGAGTGGTCCCATTATTTGGTATGCGCTTTGCACGTGCTTTGCACTTTGCAGTGCAAAGTGTTGCTGCAGGACCACCATCCACTTGATGACCCGTTGACGCTTGCTAACGAGGAACTCGAGGGGGTTGATCATTTCACTTATCTTGGCAGCTGCGTCAGCAATGATATGCGCATAGAAACTGACGTCAGCTCACGCATTGCAAGGGCCAGAGCTGCTTTCTTGAACCTGCGGCATCTTTGGCGACAGGAGGGAGTTTCCCTCCATCTGGAAGGCCGGGTATACAAGGCCATAGTGAGGTCCGTTCTGCTGTATGGTAGTGAGACTTGGCGCGTTCGGTCTGAAGATCTGAGGCGCGTTCAAGTCTTTGATCATCGTTGTTTGCGAAGCATTGCTGGAGTAGGATAGCACCAACTTGTCCGCAACGATGATGTGCGTAGGCGAGTACTAGGTAGTGATAATCATGCTAGCTCCCTAGAACAACAGATAGCATTGAATAAGTTACGTTGGCTCGGGCACGCGCTGCGTATGCCTGGTCACCGCTTACATAGGATGGCCTAGTTTAGTCTCTCAGGTGTAAGGTGGCTCAATGCTCGAGGTGGACTGAAGTTGATTTTGCAGCAAAAATTGTAGTCACTGACGATCAAACTGGGTGCCGTTGGTCCGTCTCGTTTTCCGGGCTGGAATCCACGTGACTCGCCTTGTGCTTGGCTCGAGACTTTACAGGACATGGCTCGCAGTAGACACCAGTGGCGCGTCTGCTGCCATCTATTAATCGGATTGTCTGTTTAAAGTGTGTTTGCTGCTGAGTTATCTGCGGGGTAATGGCTAATTATGACGCGTGACAGTGAAAGCCGCAAGGCAGCTGTCTCATCGATGCCACCTTATTTTTGCTCGATAGCCAGCTGTTTGTGACGGTATTTTGTCTACACAGGGTGTAGCCGCCTTGACACTGAATGTTTGCTTAAGGCATTAAGGTTTTCAGGTAAGTATCCCATCTCTCCCTCTCCTTATTCTTTATCTCATAGGTCCTCATGGTTGTATAACAGCGAAACATTAGTTCAAATGGCTGATTTACTGCTTTTATTGACGATGATGAAACAGGGCAGGAGCTAAGGTGCTACTAAGGTAGCACGATCTGTGGGATCGCAAGTATTGGCAGGTATGTGCATGGAGCATTTTAATAGAGCACGATGGAGCTTCCCGTGCCTCACTAAAAATTTGCCGGCGCTACGTCGGGATCACCTTTGTTATCATAAAACGTGATACAAATATGGTGTCTTAAATCATTTGGATCTCATCGGTGAGGTTGTACGCTTAACCATTTAACTGAAATCTTGTAGTGCTTTACTGTCATTCCCTGACTGCTTAGTCCACCGAAGTGGAGGAACTTAACAGATGCAGGTAGGATGCTTCAGTACAGCTCTGGTCACCCAAAGCACGTATATGCTGGGATATCTTCATCTCTGTTTCACAGAGCCCCTAGATTCTGTGTACCTAGGAGGAGGGTAAGGGAGCAACTTGAAAACTCAATGAGCGAACTGTTGGATAGTGGTGGGGCGCCAGCTACAGATAATGTTGGGCCCACACCCATAACTTACCATAGAGTAGCTTAGGATAGTAGTAACTCCTTACGAAGAAGCAAATTTGGTAGCCATACAGAGAGTGTTAAACAAGACGAAAATGAGGGTGCTTTTCCAAAATCCCGTTCCACAACTGGTGCATTTGGAGAACTTTTCTCTCCGTAGGACGCTGGATTGCAAATGCCACTCTGTGCACATAGGCCAAACCGCGAGAGTTGTGTACTGTGAGTGGGGAACACAATAAACACATTACACAGCCGCTGAAAAACGTGCCTGAATACACGGCTCTACTAAGAGATTCGGCAGTAGTGCTGCACGCACTAGGCAGCGCATGTAATCGACCTGAACAACGTAGAGACCATTAGGTGGGCGATCAACACCTTGAATGGGCATTCCCTAGGTGTTTGAAACCAGAGCCAATAGCTGCGTGAACAGTATTGTTGGAGTGGCGCTGTCAACTGCGTAGAGAGTTGTCAACTCAGCCAGTCTGATGAGCGTCAGTGGGTCGAATCAGGCTGGAGAGCGAACATCCAACCACCCCAACGCTCACCACTGACGAGGATTTACGTGCGGCGACTTCGTAACTTGAACCAATTGGAACCCTTCCACTCTTAACGCAACACGTCGACCTCTAACAGTGATAGCTCTCTACCACATCCCTAGTTTGTCGTGCCTATCCTCCCAGTTTATCACAAATATTATATTCCTTCACTCGGCGTAGAAAGTGAACTATTGCCAACAAAAATACCGACCGATCTTTTTCAACCCTTTTAAAATCATGACTTCTCGGTCGGTGATATGCACATTTCTTACTCACGTTCCCTTATATCACTACGACTGGAAAAGTGTTATCATTTTATTTTTGACCTGTGGTCGAATCGAGGGCGCAACGATTTCCACCGATTTCCTTTATTATCGTCGTAAAAATCCCTCTTATGTTCCCTGTTTCTCGTGTTTTTTCCATCATACTTGGGTCCTGGTGTCGCAAGCGATTTGCTTTAGACAGTCTTTTTGGCGGTTTTTGTCCCACAATGCGTCCTCTAATCGCGCTTTATTATGACACATGCCTACAGCATTACCATCTCTGTGAGCAATATAGACTAACGTAATGAATAAACGACCTTCTGTCTTGAGTTGCCGCATATTCCTCGCTTATTTTTATCAAGCTGGTCACAACCGCAGTCCGTACACTCAGTAAGTACTCAGAATCAAAAATGGAATTAATGACGCTCGCAAATCTGATTTTATACTTCATGTCTTCCGGTATAACGCGATATTCTGGATGACATTTTCGCTACTGGTCCACTTTTAAACTCCTCGGGAATCTATGCCAGATGAGATTCGCTATAGTGTGCCATTCTAGAGGTGATCAACACGGAATCGTCGATGCTCTTTACTTTTTCATGCAAGCCTAAATGACTTATTTATTTGTAAAAACGGTATTCAATCCGGCTGTCGTAACATACAAAGCGTAATGCTTGCACTGATGTAAGCTCATCTCTTGTGAGTTTTAAACTTTCACCTGAACCTTGGGCGCTATCCGACGTTATACTATCATCGTTGGGACAGCTCGCATCAACCGATTCTGTTCATCCTAACGACCCCACTGATAATAACAATCCTGTTCTTCAGGTCCCTTTGGATTCTGAGCTTCATTTTGGCGCATCTACTCGCATGTACATTATCCGCGAGCGTCCTAACCCTCTGTACAGCGGGTCCGAGGGCATTGCTGTGAACCCCGATGGTACCAACCCGATGGGTCCCGAAAATCGTCCTGCTACAGGTGATGAGAATTTGACTATGAATTCCTTGGGGCTGTTGCACTCGCATCTACCTCAATCCGAAGTGGAGCTGGACAACCTGACTGAGTTCAATACGGCTCACAATCGGCGAATTGCCAGCATCGTGGACGTTGCTTCCAGCCCGTCCGTGTTGGGATTACGTCAAATGAAGAAGCGCAAGCTACATAGCGTGCACTTCAATGATGCAGATGAAATTATAAATCCAGAAGATGTCGACCCATCAATTGGCCGATTCCGCAACTTGGTGCAGGAGACCTTCATCCCGAATAAGGTAAAATTTTCAAACACGATGCAGTTTCTAAAGACCTGGAAATGACTCATCACTTTACGTTAGGGCGTTAAACATACTGTTTCTCCCTTTACAGTTTGTCATACTTGCATTTCGGTTCAAATCGTTAAGAATTAGGTTCGACCTGCACTTTGCTATTCATATGGTCGTTGCCGTCTATAATTAAACCAGCTTTTTAGTTCGGGTGTGACATCTGTCTACCGTTGTGTGTGAACTAATTGTTTTCTGTTTCGCGACAGTATTCTCTCACAGTTATTCCATGATGTTAACTTCTGCCACTGTTCTTCACAACTGTGTGTTACGCGCCCTCCTACTCAACAAAAGGACGGCAATTGCATCCGGCTTCAGTTGAAATTTTACGCCACGCATTTCTCTGCTATACTTACCCCCAATTACCGGGGAATTATTCCAGAAACTCAAGAAACTAGGGAGTGCGTTTCCACGACGTTTTTTGCAGGATCACTCTGTTGCTTTATCCGAGCTGTTTTGATGTATAACGCGTTTAAACCCATCGCATATTTATTTCAACCAAATAATACTAATGTGCTAGCTGTACACCGTAACCACGCTCCCGTGCGACCACCACCAGTTGCACGCTGGCTGAGTATATCGCGAGGGCGCCCGCTCCTACGCGGATTCGAACCCGCGACGCAAGATTACGAGCCGAACCGACATCCGTTGTGCATAATACATCCAAGTGGGTGCATTCATAGGTTTACCCACTCTTAATCTGCTTGCAACCATGAGTCGATTTCAAGTTGTTTTTCTGTCCTCAATGTGCTAGTCGAATAAGCTTACTTTTATACGGCCCTGCGATGCCGTTTAGAACGCAGTAGAGTTTCCTAGAACGAGTAATTTTGCAAATTATGCGGATACTATTATACTTTACACAGAATATTTTGGAATAACCACCGCTTTATCTGAATGTCTTTTGGCTCCTGTGTTTCAGTTGGCTAGGATTAGCTTTGGTGTTCGTATCTTAACACTCCCGCGGCCACACCGATCATTTGAGTAGGCTCACTGCTACTATTATAAATAAATAAAGGATTTATTATCGACGGCGCGAGACACGCCTTCAAAGGCACGGGTATGATAATACAAACGCGTAACATCAGTAATGGTGCCGAAATGTTATAGGCCAACCAGTACATACTGGATATATATGTGGATGTATGTGTAGTATGTATGTGCGTGCATGTGTAAATTATCGTGTTGTGAATTAGTTACTAATATTTTGAATTTGTGTGTTTGTTCAGTGAATTCGCCAATATGGGAATGGCTCAGATGAAATTCTTGAAGCTGTTGACATTCATGAAATAGGTAAGATCCTCCGGTATGGAAAGGCAGTCACTTTATCTAGTGACGAGTCATATCCGCCATGTCACAGTGTTGTTAAAATCAGACCTTTGTGCCTTTTTATATGGAGAACGCTTACCGGACGAAAACTCACCACGTCCTGAACATTGCCGCCGAACTATTCGCTGGAACAGGATTAACCCTAACCACCCAACTGGCATCACATGGAGGTTGTTCGGCTAGCCAGCAAAAAATGTTTTACTCTATTTACTTCGGCTGACTCGGTTTCATTCGCACGATTCCATCGTAATGAGACCAGATCTTGGAATGCTGTAATGGGTTTGGCACAATCACGAAGTGACATTTTCCTAAAGCTTTTTTAATCACAATGTAGTTAAGGATTAGCCACTAATGTCTCTTAATCTTCCGTTTGATAGAAACCGATTGGACCTCTTCTCTAATCTTAGTCCGATCGGCACACATCTTGATTGTCACGACTTGCTTGTAACCTTAGGCTTGCTTGCCCCCTATTCGTTTCTACCGGAATGTAATTTCATTTCCCCTCAAGCTTCCATGGGTATAACGAAATCAGTAGTTATTGCCGCTAACATGACTCAGTTAGCGGAATGGGCATTAGAACACTGTAGCAGTCAGCTTACTCTCCAGTTGTATTTAAAGGTCAGTCTGGGAACCTTCGAATTACGCAAAGTTATACCATTTCCAAATTCAATATCACTAAGGCGTACATGCGTTTTTAGGAGTTTCTACTGAACACTATTTTTACTAACGTTTCAAATAAAGCGATGAAGACGAAACCAGGCACTTGCTGGCATTTCGCATTGTCTCCTCAGTGCCAAAAACAACGACTGGCTACTCCAGTTCGACCGATGAACTTCAAGGTGGACGTATATGGCAACTTGGTTTCTATGAAGTTGACAAACACCTGTTTTTGTGCGCGCAGTGCAGTCTTCACCTACAGTTGCATCGAGTCGGACGCCTTCTTCTGGTCAAAATCTACCCAATCCTAACTATTCTTTGGCAAGCTGGCAACGCACGCTAATTAAGATGCACTTCGCATCTTCGAGGTGCGAGTTGTTGCTACAGAATTACCAGCAGTCTGCTAGTGGACTATCAACTGGAAATATTTGGTCACTCAGTCTATCATAGCCACCTTGTTAACCGCCTTGAGCGTTTGACCACTGCAGCTGCTTCACGTATCTTGAAAGCCATGACCACCTTCATGAATTCGCGACTTTTTTCTAAAGGTATTGCGTACAAGACAGTGCTGAAGACCATTCTTTACAACAGTAAGATCTAGCAATTTCGGTCTTTAGACTTCGGGCAGTTTCGGGTTTTTCTTAGTATCTTTGAGTTGTGACGCCGATCATGTAAGTTCGGGGCGTCGACGAATACCACTGACTGACTTGATTTGTGCGCTTGTCAGGCTCATCCAATTATCATTTTTTTGATAATTTACTGGTTCATCCCAGCTACTCACAAGCCAGATTCGTCTAACCCCAATCCGTAAAGCACCATGCGCACGTTTCGCTCTATTGGAGCTCCTCTATGGTGCTCATTCCCTCGATTTCCTGCTGGGGACCGAACTCTTGGCCATTAGCACTTTACGCTAACTAGCCAGCAGCTTATGCCACTATGGGGAGCGGAGAAAGACCGTCTGAACGGGCAAGTTAACTCGGATATAGCGCAACTTATCCTCCACTGCTACGCAGGTTCCTAACATTGCAGAGGACTGGCCGATCTCCTAGGTTTCGACTTTCACTACACAGTACCTATGTTCTCATTGCATTTAAAAACCGTGAGGGTGAGTGTTTAGATTACTGATAGGTAGGAGGATTCTCTATCGACATGAGAATATTAAGATTCAGAAGGAGTAACCAATGGCCTGGAAGTGGTAACAGATTTATTCGACAATTAGATTGATTGATGTCAGTCTCCTCCGATCCGCTCTGTTGAGGTCCACTCTGTACTTGGATCGCTGTCGGATAGGGTATGGCTAGTGAATCATACCAGTGGCTTACTCACTGTGCTATCCCGATCGTATATTCTGTTCGAAATGTGCACCATTCCATATCATGTCGTTTCAAACTTGTCGTTATCATCCACATGATGCTGCAGCAGATATAGCCCTGTTGCATCATCGGCTTCACCTCAAGGAACGTATGCAGAAAGGCTGACGTGCTACTTGGTTCTGGTTAGCTTCAGCGTTTTCGGCTTCCTTTTCCAGTCACTTCGGCCGGTGTGACACTTATGTCACCTCGCAATCGCTGTTAGACAGTGCGTGTGCAAGGGGCACGTGTTTTCGCGTGCTTCACCTCTATTCCTGCTTTATATACCAGGTTTAGTTACCTTTGATGCAATGGTTGGCGATTTGCCTGCTCATCGGATGCCATCTCTGGTATGAGTAGCTCAAGAGGCTTGCTAGTCGCTCCCTTTGTAAATGGGATGCATCTTCTTAGAAGTACCAAGCTCAGAAGGTAGTTCCAGTATGAACCACCAATCTCCAATATGTTTACTTCCATTAAACGTATTTACCCCAAATTCCCGCCTTAATTTGTGTTGCGGGACAATCCTGAGCCAATCGTGACAACCATCTGCGTGCTTCTTAGCCTTGTTCGTCTCTAAACCATATGTGGACCTTGTGGACGGAGTTCTTATTGGTCTCATGTAAGCAACGTCTGTATTCATATGCCTCCCGTAGGTGTTTGAACCCATACTGGTAGGTGAACCCACAAACGGATACTGCCAACCGATTGGTATGATAAGGATACTTTACATCGAAAGCCAAGTTTGGTTATCTCGCGATGTGGTCATGTTGTTAGCTCTGTGACTCTAAATGTCTGTTCTGGAAGTTTCAAGTTTTTTCTTTAGTCTTCCTTAGTGAGTTCACTCCCTGCTTGTTGTTGCAGTGGTGATACACAAGAACATAATAGTTGTGTGCTATTTTTGAGGCAAATCTATCATTATTGCCTTCACCAAAACGACTGTTTACCGTCATTTGCAAACTGGATCTTGGTAGCTAAGCCCACTGCACTTAGATTCCCGAATGGATAACCGTGTTTGACCTTCTTGGGAGATAGATTAATCCGGAGCATTAGTAGGCCTATATCACGTTTACCCTCGACCTACCTGCTGCAACGTGTTTTACACAATTACCAATGCACACATCTAACCTTTATTACTATGTTACATGCTTTCATTCTACTAATTGCTTCATCCCAGCTTACTGCTCACTGAGATCACAGTGACACATCGGCCTAGTGCAATTCTTAACATTTCGCACCCTCTTATTGCAGCGATCCAAAGGTCATGAAGGAGAATTTCTGGGTGTCGCCGCACCAGACAGTTCCGAGACTCTGAAACGGTCCTCCGATAATGTTGTTCGTTCCCCTACCAACGGCACACTACCAAACACATCGACCACAAGCAGTCTCATGTCACTGAATGCCCTTTTCGGGCCCACCTACAGCTTGGCAACCAAACTGGGCCTTCCCTTGCCCAACCTGGCCCCGGATATTGACTCGGAACCACACGAGCCAACTTTACCCCCTACACTAGCAATGCTACATGCCCATGCGCATTCTCGTCCAGGAACACTAACAGGAGCGCTGGCAGATGGTAAACAGAACGCTCGATTGAGTGCAAACGATATCCTCGGAGCAGATAATGAAGGACCAAATGAAGTTCTCGAAACGGGTCTCGTGGAGTCGGAATTCCCGAAACGCAAGAAGTACGCAAAAGAGGCATGGCCTGGCAAGCGACCCGGGCTTTTGGTTGGACCCACTATCTAACCTAACCATTTTTGCCTGCACTCCCTCAAGAATGAACCGCATATGCTAACAGACGTGATATCCCGACCATTTGTACAGTTACTCACCTTTTTCGCCGCATGGTCCGCGACGGACCGGTTGTTGTATTCGCGTATTCCAACCTACCTATGTTCTAATTTTCTGTACATAATGCCCTTAGTAATCTAAGAGCCACGGGAATGCATCGGTCGTTCAGCATGTGCATTCTTTAAAACGCATTAGTTTGGTTCTTTACCGCACAACAGGACATGTGGATTCAAACTTTTACGACACGTACTTTGTGCCATACGGTCTACCTGGATGCGTTACTCGATCCTTTCTGGCTGTCATACCCATTAGTTTCAGCCCAGACTCTGAAATTCGACAAACCGTTGGTATTTTGCGCGCTTCCACTCTTCATTTCCCCCTCGCAAGTTACAGATCTCGCGCACTTACTACTACGCAATGTCGCCACAACAGGGCTAAATGATGACACGCCTCTATTGTTCCCGGTATCCGCAGTAATTCAGAGCCTTAGATCTCTGCCTACTTATAGTATCGCATTAGAGACGCTATCCTATTGAGCACATACCGTGGTTCGTTACCGACTTACCTTAACTTTGCCAGGAAACGCGGTGTGAGCTCTGTTTGCCTGATGACCATGAAATCGACTCAGTCCAAGCCTGTGCAAACCTGCCAGCACTCCTAAGGTGCTCAACGCATCATCACTGGAATGGCACTTACTACCATGCGTGGCGTAGGATTTGTGCCTGCTTCATTACCAGCTGGTACAACCTTCGAAATCATGCTGAACCTCTTAGGACTCAGGAAACTCCTTCCTATCCCTGATCGATTAAATGGGCCATCTTGCCTTAACTATAACGGAAGCCACAATTCGAACTCGGAGGGCTAGATAATCTAGAAACGGCAGAGAACTACATAGCTCTTCTTAACTATTCTGGACCATGTCTCGTCTGTCACCGAAAGTCAGATAGCATCGGTACTTTCACTAACTGAATATTGCATTGTGAGAGCAAGTAGAAATTTAAATCTGTACAACTCCATCGGAATATAATCAAAGACGTTATAAAAAGTATTTGCTACTTGTGATAGTTGAATCGTTCCTCAAGTTGTTCTGTAACATTTAACAATATCTGGCTTGCAGTTTCACTGGGCTTACATTTGTAAGCGTGCAATCGTTCTCTAAATCAATTATTGGTGAAATGTAATGACCTCAAGCTTCCCCATGTTATGACACCACGCTTGACCCTTTCACTAATGATGCCCAAGCCAGTGTGATCACTTGATCGCATTAACCGGTCAATTCACTTCATTGATTCATAGTATTTAAATACACTGTGTTTGATTTATTCCTATCATCTGTGGTGTGTTGGCCTGATGCGAACCACCGAAAACAAGCTTGTTCGCCTAACTGTCTTTTGATTCTGATGTCATCTCAGGGATTATTTTCTCAGTTGAAACAATCCAAGGATCCCACTGTGTTGAGACAACTTAATCAGTACGTTAGGTTCAACACGAGACTTGCTGTAGCGAAGGCGACGGTGCAGTTTCTGGATGAATGCCTTTTGCGTAGTGAATATCCCAAACACTTTTGGAAGATTCTCAGACGTAATGGAGTTAAGCCAACGAGCACTGCTTTGAAGCGTCACACTCTGAACAAGCGAGACACCGTGGTTTCTCGGATTGATGAGCTTGACCGCAAGCGGTGTAGCTACTCCGACGCACTGAGTGAATTGGACCATGAGGAATACAAACAGTTCGATTCATTCGTTCAGCGAATTATGGCTCGGCAAGTGGAAGTGCGAATAGCCTCATTACGGCGACAGATCGCTTCAATAACGCAGAGTAACTCGTTTCCACCTGACCCTGAGAAGTACGTGCACAATTTCTCCTCTTTGCAATTAGATAGAACACAAATGGAGGTCCTCTCACTAGGCCCGAAATTCTGTTACCCCCGAGGTAATGTACAACAGTTAGACTTGGAAGTCCAATTTGAAAATCTCTATTCTCAAGTTTCTACCTTAACACCATCATCAGCATTAGCAGCCGAACAGTATAAATCCACATTGGTAAACACATGCTACCAGTACCTGAGATACAAACCGACCATCAAATATCTTCTAAAGAACAGGCATTTGGACGCTCTGAAGGAACTCAAGAAAAACGAGGATGTTTTGTTATCTAGACCGGACAAAGGAGCCGCGATTGTATTGATGAACAAGTCAGATTATATTGATAAGATGAACACCATCCTAAGAGACGCATCGAAAAGTGCAAAACGAGAAAGACAGGACGCCGGCAATTGAGAAGACCATGACAAGATTTTTGCGGCGTTTGAAACAAAATAACATCATCGACTCTGACACTTTTGAATACGCCAGACCTAGTGGAACCGTGATTCCGAGGCTTTATGGCTTACCTAAGATCCACAAGCAAGGTGTACCGTCGAGACCGATACTGGACATGTACAACTCTCCCTATCATCTGACTGCTAAGTGGCTTGTTAAACGCCTCGAGCCGGTCAGGAAAGCCATATCTAGGTACGGCCTCCGGGACACTTTCGAATTTCTTGACTCGGTGCAACAACTCAATCTAGCTGGACGGAAGATGTTCTCACTAGATGTGACGTCACTTTTCACCAACGTCCCGTTAGAAGAGACCATTGACTACCTCTGCGAGTTTATCCAATTGCACAACATCAACATCGGTATTCCAAATGACTGTTTAAGGCAACTTATATTGGCGTGCACTAAGAACATTCAGTTTCAGTTCAATGAGACGTTTTACAGACAAATAGACGGAGTAGCTATGGGTTCACCATTAGGACCGCTACTCGGCGATGTCTTCATGAGTAAGTTGGAGAACACTCAGCTAAACGAATGTATCAACAACTTGGTTTACTACGGTCGATACGTAAATGACATATTTTGTGTTGCGGATGGTCGAGTATGCATCGAAGATCTGTTATCCCACTTCAACGCTGCACATAACAACATAGTGTTCACCATAGAACTTAAAAGTAACAACTCGTTGTCATACTTAGATGTCCACATCACCAGAACATCAGACGGGACAGTACAAAGGAGAGTACATAGAAAGACAACTTGGACCGGCCAGTATACCCATTTCGCCAGTTTTGTTCCAATGAGTCAAAAACGCAACCTTGTCCGTTGTCTAACGGAAAGAGCGAGGGAAATATGCACGGAAGATACACTGTCAGATGAACTGAGTTTTATTCGAAGCGTTCTCGAACAAAATGGTTATCCGGACAATTCATCCGGAGACACATGGAGCCACAATCACCTAAAGTCTAACCAATCACCGCTGAAAAGCGCTTAATCTACTTATCACTGCGTTTCAAAGGTGATGTGATAGCAGAACGAACTACTCGAAGGCTCTGCAATGCAACAGCGAGAACCTACTTTACAGCTGACCTCCGCGTCAGCTTCACTTCTACGCCAGTCGTGAGCCAGCATCTCAAGGACAGATTGCCGAGGTCGAATATTTCCTTCTGTGTGTACCATTTTTCTTGCTCATTTCGAGCAAGTTGTATTGGAAAGACGACCAGGAGACTGTCTGAGAGAGTACGAGAACATTGCCCGGCGTGGCTCTACACTGGTGTCAGAAAGACAGTAGTCAGCGCGGTGCTGGGGCATTTGGCCGACACAAATCATCAAGTGAATGTGCGAGAGGCCTTCCGGCCTATCTACAAGATATCTGGACGCCACACGCGAACCCTCCGATGTCGCCTATTGGCGACAGCGGAAGCAATCGCTGTTCGGCTCCATAATCCCGAATTATGTGCCCAAAAGAAGTTTGTACAGGCTCTACAGCTGCCATGGCCTCAAGCTTCCCCATGTTATGACACCACGCTTGACCCTTTCACTAATGATGCCCAAGCCAGTGTGATCACTTGATCGCATTAACCGGTCAATTCACTTCATTGATTCATCGTATTTAAATACGCTGTGTTTGATTTATTCCTATCACCTGTGGTGTGTTGGCCTGATGCGAACCACCAAAAACAAGCTTGTTCGCCTAACTGTCTTTTGATTCAAATGTAAATGCATTGAAGTTTTGGACCGCTGCACAGATCTGGCCTCCACGACTTATTTTCGCAGACTGTTCCAAACATCAATCACTCTTCGTTCGAAGCACAAAGGGTGATGAACTCGCTTTGTATCCGGCACCACAAGCTTGTACTGATATCTGTGTGTGGTGCATGCTGCTCGCAGGTGAAACGGTAGCCTTAACATGGGGAAGCGGTAGGTTGCACCCGACGATGGGTGTAGGGTACTAGTTTTTCACATCGGTCTTCGTATGGTAATTCTCGTAAACTCGGAATGAGTTTGACCCATTCGATCTTCCGTACCTCACCTCGGGTGCTTGGGACAGTAGACAGACGATCCGCACTCCTGTATTGGTCTTATGATAGAAAAAGAAGCGAGTGGCGACCTCTTCAGACCAAGTACAGAAGCTGCGTTTGGTCGCCCTTAGCATGCGCAAACCGTTACGATATAGCCTGTTCGTGTTATCCAATTACTTCAAGTCTCAGCGCGAGAGTGAACCTAGGTCCTTCACGGAATGTGTGGGGTGTAGTGGTTGGCAGGCCATGATGTGCGTTCGGTCGTCGTCACCCTTTCTCACGCTCATGAATATCGACTTACTTGGGTTGACCGAGAGGAGGACTTTTGCAGTCCACTTCGAGAGGCAATCAATGTATTGTTACAGTAGGTCACAGTCGTCTGATGTCGTTTGCATACAGGACACACAACGACCGAAGAAGCTGAGGTAGCTCTTTGGTGTGGATTTAAAACAGACTGAGCCTCAACACCGTGCCTCGACGGATCTCAGTCGGTTAAATGGCCATCGACCTATATCCTCCACTTTCGTTCACCGAAAAATTCCAGGATCCACTATTGCAGTGTTCCACTAATACCGCCCACTCTCAGCTTGAAAAGAAAGACTTCATATTTTGCCTTGTCGAACACTGTTAAAATCGATGTAGGATATGTCGACAGATTTCCCTGGTTCATTACCTTCAACCATTCATGCTTCCTCCCCAGCAGGTTGGTAATGCGTAAGCGGCCTAGCACAAAACCGCGCTCTGTTGTCGTCAGTTCACCTTTTTATTGGAACGGCGTTAACTGATCGTTCTCCAATACTTTGGCCAAAATAACTCAGACAAATCGGACTGTAGTTGTTTACTTTGCGGGGGTGAACGTCCTTCGCAATCGGCCCTACTACAGAGCATTTCTAATCAATCGGCTAATAACCTTCGGACGGCGACCTGTTGAACAAGTCAGTCACGGCAGGTGAGATGATGGCCGATTAAGATATTTGAGACTCAGTGGACGGAGTCCGTCATGACCAGCAGGTTTGGGGCCGTGAAGGTTGGCGATTACTCAACGCATCTCTTCAACACCACCATCTAAACTTTCGAGTTCGCTAAGTGCGGTACAAGTCGATCACAGTACAGACACTTGGTCATTTGCAAGCGCGGTGCCACCAACTTCGGTCGCAGGCTCGGTTTTAGAATTTATGGGGTCTGTCTGAATCCTCTATACCTTTTGTCAGTTAATTTCATCCGTAACGCTTTTCATCTCAGTCTTAAGGAGATCGGTTTCATCCATGCATCTTTCAGAATCATCCTTAAGGCAGGGCGCCAACGCTCCAAAGTGTGCCACTGGTTGAGTGACCAATAGCATAGCAGACGAGTTTACGACATGGGTTACCAAGGTACGCTTGGTTGTGGCCCAGATCGCGTGCGATTTGCTGCATGCCTAGTCGCGCTCGACACGTGTCGTGGCATGATTAACTACAATGAAGCTATACGCATGCAATGGGACATACTCGTGAAACTCACGTGGCGCCATCTGCGCTTAGCAGTCACGCGTGATCATGCTGGTTGGCACGTAACCTATCAGGTATTTGCATTTCTACGTGAAATTTGATTGCGCGGTGTGTCTTCGCTGAGTTGTCCGCACATTGCTAGACACCCACATGACTGTGTTCGAATGAATTGGCCGTTCGGAATAATGATATGAAGTTGCTCACACATACCGCTGTCGAGGATCGGCTTGCATGAAATTCGGGTTGGTGGCACCAAAGGCGCGGTGAGAGGGTGTGGACCCCAGTGCGTTTCGGGGTGCGGCATGCTCACTGAGCGCAATGTTGAAAGGTCTGCGCTTGATCGATGTAGCGATTCGGATCAGGATGGGTGCGCGCGCTGCACATTGGCATCCTCACTGTGGTTTCTATTACCTTTATTACGCCGTTGTTCGACTGAACTTGCTCCTGGGGAATATTTCATATCATTGTCTTGTGGTTCCCATTACAGTTGCTAAAACCTGTAAGTGCTTGAGTGCGTTATGCAACCGTACTTAAACATGATTTTTGTTGTTTCGAAACAGACCGAATGTGGTAGGTCTTTCCAGGGGCGACAAACACGAAAAGAAAACTGATTTCCGCAATACTCCAGGCGGTTATACTTTTCTGCCAGTTTCAAGAAATGATCTCAGTTACTGCTAACCTGCAGTAAATATCGGCGCACATGATTTGGTTAACTGAGAACAATGTACTCATTGGCAGCTTGTCAGGAAATCAGCAATGCCCGTGTTACCGCCTCTTTTCATGTGGCATATTTTGCGTTCCAATGACACAATTGGAAACACGACGTTGAGTCTGCTCCAGAACGGTGACATGGTGTTTCAGTTTTGGTTGCCTTGCTTGTTCTACGTGATAGTCCCCAGGTTGTAATGCCATTTCCTTTTGCTCAGAACAACGTTCGACGGTAGAGAACTGTAGTGCATAAGTTTCGAACCGATAAGAGTAGAAGCTCTGGTATCACAGGCAGTCACGAGAAGTGAATCCGTCAGATGCACAACTGTCGAACGGATTATGAACTTTTTGACAAAAAATCTTGTTATCATCTATAAATCGTGGGATATCACAAAAATGAAAACTCTTCTCGTAAGCGGAGACAAGTCTGATACAACAGTACATCAACGGCGTAGCGGGGAAATAAATCCCTTCGCGACACGACTGGACGTTAACATGACGCTTTGGTTTGCATACCTCCGTGATCTTTTGAGCTACGCTGGGTGGCACCTTCTAAGTGCCATCAGAACTGCTCATACCAAACGTGTCAATGGTTAGGGGTCGGACTAACTCAGTCTCACAATCCTCCTCGGGGGTTGGTGGAGGTCCATGGCTCTCATCCATCAAAACAGCCACGGGAGACAACAGATTACTGAGTATCTCAAACTCGAGTGTCACGCATTGTCTCTGATTGTGGGAATACACCACGCGGTGCCTAGTGCTTTGCTACCTCCCTCCTCAATCCAGGCAACTCCTAGTCAAATTATTGAACACGCCAACTTCCACATTGAACACCTAGGAAGAAGGCGATGACTGGAAGCAGGTTGTGTCTGTATTCAATGTCAACCTGGTGACTTGCGGATGTCGGATTAAAACGTTAGAGTCAAACGAACAAAAGGAAAACGTGGCGGCACACGTCGAAAATCACTAATTGATATTTACATGGCTTTTCTGGTGAAACGGTGGAAGCGGAGCCTATGATAACCTTAGAATGTCTTCGTTTCCGATTGAAAGTGGAGTTCAATGTGGTGGTGAGCGTCAGAACAGTAGCTCAGTACCTAGAAGATCGATTCATTGCCATGAAAAAGCTACATGCTATACCGGAGTCGATGAATGGGTTTAAGCATAGGAAGCAAAGGAAGTCGTGCGTTTTGCAGATGATGAACCTTGAATCTGAATAGTGGCAAGCAGTTCGGATTGATGGAATGAATTTCAATCTGCTTTTTGCTCGCACAATAGAGCATTCAACCCATGGAAGATATGAGCAGTGTATGGACAAATTTCCGCTTTATCAGCGCAACAACTGCAGACGAACTTTCAGGATATGTCGTCCTAAGGGGGAGTTGCAACAAGGAAAGGTGTGCACAGTGGTTGCGGCAAATGCTTGATGCCAACGGCACCGCGGTTACTGATTTGTGACAGCGCATATGTTATGGACGCACATAGCGCATTGCAATGCATATCTTAATGCTTTCCTCATCCGTCAAACCGATGATTCCTTATACTCAACAGCTTTTGGCAGGTCACTCGGCGGTAGCCAACGTCATGGCACGCCTTGTCCGGCTCGCACTGTACAGTGATAGCGCACAAAGAAATACCACGTACCTAGATGGGTAACTGTCTGTAAGTTCGTTCACTTAGCAAACGCCTTGGGAACCATGAGACAACGAAATGAAATATTCCCCAGGAGTAGCTCAATCGAACAACCGCGTAACAAAGGCAATAGGCGAGTGAAACCTCGGGCGCCTTATCAAGCACGTCAACCAACAACGGTGAGGATGCCAAGGTGCAGCACGCGCACACTCAACCTGATTCGAACCAATTCCTCCGGCCCGCTGACTATACTCGAGTTTACTTGGTAAAGCGTATGGAACACAGGAGGCTGTAGCACAATTTACACTAGACACTGCATTACGTGCCGTCCGTGACCTTGTACTCTTTGGAAACTATCGGGAGCCGTCTCATGATAGGGGATGGACGTGGCGCGGGTCCTGTTCATCACTTGGTCCACTAGATCTTATTGCCACAGGGACAGCTTTAATTACATTACGAAATGTTCAGCCATCCCGTGTGTCATTTGAACTGATGAACTTGGGAATACCACGGAGGCTGGACTGTCTGGTAATGTACTCTGGCCGTTCTGGATGACAACACTTTTGGGGGGTGTAGATGTGTTGTGGCTAAGTGGTCCTGTAGCTCCGCGATAGGGTAGACCTGATATACTATCAAGCGCCGTTCGCAACATTATCCTCTTTGAACGGTAGAAACAGGAAAACAATCTTGTGACCGTAAGCATTGGCATCTGCTCTTGAGGATTGGCCGTGAACTTGGATATTTTCAGGACACCCATTGGAAAGTACTTTGTTGTATAAGCATTATTTTTCAGTATTTAGTCAGAACTGACTGCAAATTCTTCTGGCTCTGTGCAACGTCTTCATGAGGCAGAGTTTGCACGCAACTTAGACGAGGTGGGAAGGATAAAGATATTGCAAAAATGGAAAAACGACATAATCCCAGACATGCGAGGCGCAGGACAGCTATGTGGTCTGATCGATGTACTATCCTTTCCTGTTGGCAGCATAGCATGCAGTGAGTATCTCTGGATTTTGCTAATTAGTGCTGGGTAACCAATCTCGTAGCGCAGCGTTAGATTGTCCTTTAACTGTAAACCTTTGTATGTATTATTTTTGGACTGCGCCTATTTGAATAAATCTGTAGTGACTAAACGATTACCTGGTATAAAGGTGTGATGAAATGTGCAGGTAGTCAAGCTGCTTGGCTCCATCGTCCGTCGTGAATGATTGGAATTTGACTACCACGCAGTTATAGACTTTAGCCTACCTAGCACATTTGTGAACTCAACGGTGTAGTTGCATTTGGTTTTTTGAATTCCACTGTTAATTCTTCTGCCTGAATGTAAAGTTTCGTGGACCATGAGCTGAACATATCTGGTAGAGTTCTCCGAGCTGGGCAAGTTGGTTGCAGACGTTTCGCCACCATTCGAGGTGGCATCTTCAGTGCGGGATTGATAGCAGTGAAGTAGCAGTAGCTGGTAGAAAGCAAACCCAACCCATTATTGGGTTTGCTTTCTACCAGCTACTGCTACTTCACTGCTATCAATCCCGCACTGAAGATGCCACCTCGAATGGTGGCGAAACGTCTGCAACCAAGTTGCCCAGCTCGGAGAACTCCACAACAACTGAGCAAGCCTCCCGAGCTACCAATATTCCAATTCATTTCGAACATATCTGGTAATTACGTCTGTTCTGAATGATGTAATAACTGAAACGAGTATGTGATTACCGAAACAACTTCCTGTATTGTGAAAATTTGGGCATTTTATACCAGTGTGCGACACTTGATATTCGAGGATCATTTCAGCCGGTCCCATCAGTAGTATGAATCAGACCACAGTGAGGACATTCCACTCTAACAGTATCCTCACACTTGTTTCCATGCTCTTCGACATCGTCCTTCGTTCATCGTTGCCTGGTGGATATCGGCTGGCATTAGCGTAACAGTTACAACCTCATGATGAACTTGATGTTGCATACATCATGCTTCTTCACTGTAGATCGGCTATACTAACATACAATTAAAAGATATCTTAACCTAGAGAATGTATTCCACCTTATTTGATTTGCTCAATTCCGTTATACCGCTGCATATTCCATTTCAACTTCGCGTGCTATTTTCCTTCAAATTCTGTGTTCATAGCTTGATAACCCTGGTGTGACTGCGCCTGATGCGGATATCGAGTAGTTGACTACCTATCTCCTCCACCTTGATTACTGGCTCCATGAAACTGATAATATTTGTTACGGGGGGTCAGGTTGCACAGTCCTCGTGGCTGTGCTATGCTCAAAGTGCTGTTCCATGCAACATTTGTACAGAGCGCTACCGCAGAGTCAACACCTTGTGTACGTCTGGTAGGTATGATTCCCCACACAGATAGATAGGTATGTTGTTGCTGTGCTTGTGTAAGCCGGCACATTAGAATAAATGTGGCTCCCATCCACGGTCTCGTTCCTTCGATTTAACACTAGATATAGGGTGCTTTGTGCGGTGGCACAAGTGACCTATGGACCCGCTGAAGGCGCATATATCCTGTGGCTGTTCTATGAAGGCCAACAATATAACTATATATATATATATATATATATATATATATATATATATATATATATATATATATATATATATATATATATATATATATATTCCCATGACCTGAAATCAAGATTAGAACGTGAGATGCTCACTGGAAACGAAGCTTCGGTTTCCCAACATGCCGCTTCCCAACACTCAGCTGAACATATAACAGCTGCTTCGGTATCCATGCCGAGTCCATACACCACACATGACCAAGACACTCCAAGTGTCACAGCAGAAGTTTGAAGTCCACTGCATACATTCCACTTCCCACAACACCGTGTTTGCAACTCTATCCCACCAACAGATGTAAAGAATCCGTCGCAGACATTGATGACAAAACCGCTCGAGATAGCTCAATTGCCGCCGATACGTCGTCCACGTTACGCTGCCGTGAACAATGAACTTATACGGGTTAAGTAGCGTTGTTTGCAAGTCCCGTTGAATAGTTGGTGGGGATATCGAAATAATAATAATAATAATAGTACCAGTAATAATTATAGTAATTGAAATATGAAATAAGGACTTGACGTTTGCTCTGCTGTAGTCCTGCAATCCGCTTAAAATCACAACATCCACAGTTAACATCGAGTAAATCCATGGTAAACTCCAGATGTAGGATAGAGACGTAGTACTAAGTGACAAAGTGTAAGTGGATGAGTGTGTCATCCAACCGTCATTTAAGTACCGTTAGTGTAGGATCAGAGACGACCGATTCTGAGCGAGCATCCCACGGGTGACAAACACGAATGGAAAAAGATTTTGCGGCACTCCAGATGTCTAGACTGTTCTGTGAGTTTCAACGAGTGAACCCTCATGGCTGTATTGGTACTGAGTCGCAGTAAAGGGCGGCACACAGAATGTGGGTCTCACAGAATCAAGTATGCCATAATCAGATCGCCTCGTAGTCTGCGATGGCTTTTGCAGAATACCCCAATCGAGGCGGTCTCTCCTGGTATGATAGATTGCGCATTCCAATTACGTTCTTAGATGCCCCACGTTGTAGCTGCTCCAGTGCATAAAGATCGTGTTTCAGCCATGGATGACAGGCGTGAATTGCGTATTCGACATGGGGGGCGAACATACGCACTGAGCATTTGTCGAAATATGGAGCTGTTTATTTGTCCTAGCGCCCGTCGCAACAGCCCCCACGTGTTGGTTCGCAGTCTTTGGGGCCTTTTAGGATTGCCTGGAGCAACCCAAGTCATCTTGAACCAGGAGACCTAAGTCACGTTCGAGAGTTGATTTTTGTAGTATATTCGTTCCGAGCCGGTATGATTGGCTGCTCTGATGTCGCATGGAAATTGCATTGCATTTACACACTTTGAAAAACAATGAATTTTGGGTTGACCATTGATACACCGTAGCTAGGTCACTCTGAAGCAGATGCTGGTCGGCCTTCGTCTGGATCCTGCGCCAAATCTTGATATCGCGGAAGTTTGAAGCGATTCCGTGTGCAAGGTCATTAATAAACAACATAAACAAACGTGGACCTAGAACTGAGCCTTGCGGCACACCACACTCGACTTGTATGGGGTTCGATAATGAGCTCGTAACTCTGGTCACTAATTGCCGTTGAAGTAGCAAATTGTCAATCGAACTTAAAAGAGGGTAGCTGATCCCATAATGGTGGAGCTTAGACTGTAGTGTCCGATGGTCCAAACGATTGAAAACCTTGAAAAATTCCGGCTAGATCACATCAACCACTTCTTCAGCGTCAGCTGACTAGGTCTAACTACTGCGTGCGATTAGTAAATTCGTTGTGCATGACCGCTGTCGACGGAAGCTGTGTTGCTCAAGCGTGATGATGTTACAATTTCCCAGATAACACACCAGGGCATCGGCAACGATGGATTCCATGACCTTGGAGAGTACAAAAAGTAGGGAGACTGGGTGGTAATTGGACAGCTCAGTCCTGATTCCACCTTTATGAATCGGGGTTATTATTCCTAGCTTCCCCATGGCGGTGACTTGATTCTGCTCTAAGCAGCGCTGGAGAAAATGAACCAGTTGGCTTGCTGCTGCTTCCAATGCCTCTGGACGAATGGTGTCGACACCTGGCGAGCTATGCTTGCGTAGAGATGTCAGCTTTTGCAATACAGCCTCCGCGGTAAAAGTGATATGGGATAATCCTGGCGAGGAGACGACAAACGTTGGAAGGTCACTTGGTGGCATATTGCATCCGCAGCGCGTTCGCTGCTTCCACAGCCGTTCTTGTTGGGCCATCAGCCGTCCTGAGTGAAGGAAATTCTTTCCTCAACTTTCGTAGGACATTGACGTGCTGGTACAGCGGTTTGTGGTTAGCACTGAAGGTTTATGCGATGTTCTGCTTTTATGCGGCTTTGTCTTCTCTTAGCATTTGAGTGCAGTTGTTACGTTGGGCTACGTAGTTGTCCCAAGTTTCTGGTGCTGGAGCTTCTCTGTACACTCGCCATGATGCGTTGCATGCTGTCATCCATTTTCGAGTACTCCTCCTAACAGAAGAAGCTGATGTACACTTATTGCAAACTCTTATCCATGAAGCCTCTTCAATCAGCTGGCTGAATTTGTCGATGAACTGGAGCCAGGCGACTTCCGGGCGTCCTTCGGCAAGGAACGACCAAGTTATAGCGCTAACGAGCTGGGTTAATCGATCGTAGCTTGTGATGGTTCGCACAGTCTCATCGTTCTCATTCCGATATTTCGCATAGTAGACGAAGTTCAAACTGATCACTGCGTGATCACTGTGACCCAATGGGCAGTCTAAAACCAACACATCAAGCCTATGCTCCTCGTTGGTATGAACAAAATATAGTACAGATAGCCTGTTACATCTTCTCAACCGAGTAGGCAGTGATGTGCTTGTAAAGAGAAACAGTGGTTACGAGATTTAGTAGATCGGCTTCGAGTTGTTCTCCGACCGAAGCAGGAGTTTCTAAACAACATACGTTGAAATCACCCATGATAAGTAGGTGAATATACTTTCGCTCTAAACTGCATTTTACAGTGGAAGCTTGGTGGCAGTCGGTTTCGGGTGTAGAATTAGGGGGAGGTACACCAAGAAAATAAGGTAAGCGTCTCTGTCTTTTAAATGCAAGCGACACCAAAGAGAGTCGGTGAAGTGCGAGTTTTAATCCTCCACGGCTTCACATTGTATGTCGCCTCGGTAACACAGCACAGAGAGTTGTATACCAGCAGCCTCGGGCGACAGTGAGCTGGTAGTTCTTCTACACACGAAAATTTAGATTGCCAAATGCAGCAGCCGCCTATGATACCAGGATGCGCAGCTCGTTCGTCATCTGCAAGTCGGTTGATTTTACGCACCCAAGGTAGCAGAAGCTCGGAGTAATTTAGAACACTTCATCAACAGCCTAGAATAGGGGAAGGCACACGGTCTCCATTTCGGCTGTAAGCAGAAAAAGGCCAAAATACTTACTTGTGTGGATGGCGAGCCCGATCTTGGCCGCTATCGAAGCCAGAGCATTAGTCATGCGCTGCAACTCATTAGCGCTGTGTGCAAACAATGCACAATCCTCAGCAAACAGCTACATACGGATGGTTGTCTCAAAGACTGGAGTTCTCGCACTGAAACGAAGGATGATCAGAACCCACCATCAATACGGTGCTCCACACGAACACCGTAAGCACAAACCACATCAAATACACAAGACATCATGGAGTGAAGATACATATTAAACAGGGCAGGAGCTAAGACACAGCCTTGCTTCATACCAGAGACAACTGCAAAGTCATCCGAGATCTGTCCACTCAGCTGCACCCTCGCCCGCATACCAATGTGAAGACATTCAATTAAACAAAAATGTACTAACAAAAGCATGCTTATCCAACACCAGCCATAGTACCTCGCGGTTCACCGTATCAAATGCTTTGGTGAAATCAACAAAAAGCGAGTGCAACTGGCTGGTGTCATTCTCTACACTTCTCCTACAATTGACGAGCCGCAAACACCATATCTATAGTGCTGCGACCCGAACGGAATCCACATTGCTCTTCCGCCACGTTTGGTTCTACAACCTGACTGACGAGACGATTGAGCAGCATTCGGGCAAACGCACAACTCAGCAAGTTGATACCACGATTATTCGTGACACATTGCTTGCTTGCTTTGCCTTTGTACAGTGGTAGCACAAGGGCAACCTTCAACTCAGGGGGCACCTCCTCCTCAATCCATACACGTTGCACCAAATGGTGCAGCGCAGTCACCAACGCGGCTCCGCCGTGTTTCAACACTTCATGCAGGATCCCGTCAACCCAGGCACACTTGTCGTTTCCCAGCTGAGTAAGTGCTCATTGCGTCTCATCCAGTGTCAGCGCGTCCGCCAGACTCGCCTTCACATCGTGCTGCTTCAGGCAGGTCAATATAGTCCAGTCGGTCTTGGAACGGTTGTTCAAGAGTCAGTCAAAGTGTTTTCGCCAGATCTGCATTATTTCTGCAAGCTGTTGCAGATAGCGCCTGAGCTATCATCGATCAGCGACCTCAGCGGCTCCAACCCCGGTCCATACACCGCCGTCAAGTAGTCAAAGAATTCCTTGTGTTGGTGGCGTTCGGCGTAGCATTCCATCTGCTTCGCCTTCTCCGTCCACCATGCATTTTTTATGCGACGGAGCTCTCGGGTCAGTAGTCGTCGAAGTTTACGAAACTGACTATTCTTACCCACTTCCCCGGGGTCTGCCACATGTGCAGCAAATGCTGCATTCTTCTCCGACACTAATACGCCAATCGTCGCATTATTCTCATCAAACCAATCAGACAGCTTACAGTTTGCGCAGCTGTCACCTGGTCGCGAATGTGGTGCCACAAGTCACCCACTGTGGGTATGAATTCCACATCACACAGGCCTGAAGCCATCGCCTTCTCCTGCTCAATACGTTTCGCCACAGTACCGAGGGAGAGAATGTTAAATTTACGCCGATTCACGGCGGGAGTGCAATACATTGATTTATGGAACTATATGTACAGTTTTGTCGAAACCAATTTGTGATCAGTGCCACAATCAGCTCCACGCAGTTCACGTGTCATGCGCATGTCACACTGACGTACGATGACATAGGCGAACAGGTGAGCATGACCCCTCTTTGGGTGCATCCAAGTTGCTATACCACTCGCACTCAGTGCAAACCGAGTGTTCATGATCGTCAGGTCGTGAGTAGCACACAGTGAGAGCAGCCTGTCACCATTCGCATTCGCTGAACCAGTGCCATGCGGACCGATAACATCTGTCCACACCGATGCATCACGCCCAACGTGCGCATTGAAATCACCCAGTAGAAATAGTCGGTCGCTCCTCGGCACAGACGGTATCACAGAGGATGGCCGAGTGTACAATTGATCACGCGTGTCATCAAAATAACACGGTCGTGCTAATAAATTTGGCGAACTTACAACTTCCGAGTATTTGGCGAACATTCGTCAGTCGCGCGCTGATATCTGTTGGTTCACCCACCAGGTAGCCATTTAGGCAATCGAATATTGCAAATTTGACCACATGTTCCCGTGGTGCGGAGTTTGCGTTGCGCGACCAATAGAACGTGTAGTCAGCACCAGCTCCATGCAACTTACCTTGCTCAGCGAACCGGGTGTCATTTAGCGTCTAAATATCGAGGTTGTATCGCACCAGCCCCATCACGACCAGTGCAGTGCGTCACTCGGGGCGCTCACTCGAGTTCCGGTCCAGTAGTGTGCGCACGTTCCAGCAACCGATGCTGAGTGCTTTGCGCGCAGGCATACGATTGCATATGTGGCAATCGCATGCGTGGTGGTGGTTTTGCTTCGGATATTTGCTTGAGGGACTCCGCCCGGAGCCTTTGGCTCAATAGCCTGACCAACAAGGCAGTGGGCAGCAGATCCAGCTCGGGAATGTGATTGCAGAGACAGATTGGGATCTACTTGACGGCCGTCACATGCCGTCTTTGAATTGCTTGAACAAATTAAATGTGTTTTGCGATCGTAGTAAGATGCGCGCTTACGACCACGGCCAGACAGAGTTGGGTTTTTGCGGGTTTGCAACAGTTTGACTAGGGGGTGTCTGGCTTGAGGCGAGCAGTAACAAACCAGTAGCAAACCAAAGCAATAAGGGGAGTGTTTAAAGATCACGTAATAAGCGAGAAAAGAATAAAAAAGTAGCAAGGACAACGCTTACTCGTGTGCAGCTATCTCGGTTCGACGGGATACAGAAATTCAGTTTCTACAGTAGTAGCGTTTATCAAATGGTGTGCAAGGGGTTTGGAGTGACTCATTCTCGAGTAGGGTTATGGCACTGTCCACTGCCTTTGTGCATTAGTGCCAACATCTGGTGGTGTCATGGGCTATAGCACGTAGTTGAAATGTGATGGAGTATTGTCAAGCTGTTTTCTGAAAAGGGATAGGGTGGGAGCATTAATTACATGTTCCGGGAGGGCGTTCCAAGGCTGTGACATTCGAAGGGAGAAAAAGTTGCGCTGACATTCCAGTCGACTGTACTGCATGACCAGTTTAAACTGATGAGCTCTTAGAGGGGTGTTTTGACTGAGTATCAGAAGGGAATGACATGGGTGGTTAGGGTTTCTCAGGATCGGGTGCACCATTATGAGATCGCCCCTTAGACACCAATAACGTCCACTGTATAATTTGGGAGTTTTCAGCCTGAGTGGGTAGGAGAGGCTGGTCAAACCTCTGACGCTCTTCGTTGTCCTATGTTCAGCAGTATCAAGTGCGGTGAGATGGTGCTTGAGCCAGGGTTGCCACGCTTGAATAGCATATTCCGCGTGCGTCCTCATGTACGCACTAAGCATTTTTGGAAAGACTAAAGGGTCAAATATCCCGAAAGCTCTGAGAAGAAGGCCGAGGTACTGGTTTGCTTTCTTAAATGCCTTTTCAGTCTGCCTCAAACAACCTAGGTAATCTTGAACTAGCACTTCAAGCTCGCACTCGTGAGAAGCCCGCTGTAGAATTTGTGGTCCGACGTGGTACTTGTGCATACTCTTGTGCCGTATGCTGAGAACCTCGCACTTGGTGACATTGAAATGCGGCACCTCGATGGACCATGTGTACGCTTTGTCCAGATCCTCCTGTAACGGTGTGTGATACACCGCTGCAGCGATACCATACACAATATGTTTGGTAATCAGCAAATAGCAAACAGAAGAGTAGTAGGGGGAGTTGAATGGTATAGGTAGAACTTCGTCACATCTAGGCTCACTCAGACAGCCGCCACAAGCCGGGAAAAGCACTGTACGCGCGTTTCATCCTTTCGGGAATCATCAGCAATGCGCATTCCATCGGACCCTTGGTAGGGCTCGAAACCGCAACTCGACTGTTGCCAGTCCGTGGTTGAGACCACTGAGCTACGGGGGACGGCAACGACCATCGTGAATAAGTTACTAGATGTGATATAGCGCTCGTTACCGTCCCCCGTAGCTCAGTGATCTCAACCACGGACTGGCAACAGGCGAGTTGCGGTTTCGAACCCTACCAAAAGTCCAATGGAATGCGCACTGCTGATGATTCCCGAAAGGATGAAATGCGCGTAAATAGCAAACAGTTAGAAGATAGCACCCTCGCGAGATCATCTAACAAAACCAGGAACATGCGGGGTCCAAGTACCGAGGCTTGAGGTGCGCCGAACTGAACTTCGATGGATTCCGATAAGTTGACTCGAACCCTCACATTCAGGTGACATTGCACGAGAAAGTCTCCTATCCAGCGCAGAACAGGATCGCCGATTCCATATTTCTGGAGTTTGTGGAGGAGATTGCGATGGTCTAGACTAGGGGTTCCCAACCTGAGAGTAATTATTCCCAAACGGGTTGAATTGCGTTTTGCGGGGTAAATATTAGTACGAGGATTGGGTCATCAAACGGTAGCTAAACAAGTGTAACAAGAAAATCATCCGTATCAAAGCATGTCGCTAACTACCTAAGCAATTTAGATTAACCATCAGTGACCAGTCATTAGTCACTGCAACCAGATGACGCCTGTATCAGCTCCCGTGGCTCTCGTAGGGCAGTCGTTCGCCAGATCGAATTATGCAGTCGACTACAAACTAGTAGTTAAGCCTTGGTCAAAGGACCAGACAAGGTGACGCGC
This sequence comes from Dicrocoelium dendriticum, assembly GCA_944474145.2. Taxonomy (NCBI): domain Eukaryota; kingdom Metazoa; phylum Platyhelminthes; class Trematoda; order Plagiorchiida; family Dicrocoeliidae; genus Dicrocoelium; species Dicrocoelium dendriticum. Next base: position 222,954,450 of record OX104063.1, read on the forward strand.
AATTGCTTCCAGGTTAGAAGGGTCAAAACGGGCGATTAGTGTTCACCACGTATCGATATATATATATATATATATATATATATATATATATATATATATATACATATATGTATATATATATCCTTTTCCCTTCGCCCCATGCTGAGGCTGATGTTGCGTGCTTGATGCTTCTTCGCCGCAGTTGGGCTAAACCAACTTACACTTAAACCAGGTCTTTTTAAGCCGGATAAATTTTATTCCACTTTATTTGGTTTGTTCTGCCTACATGATTAATGTTCTACTAACTGGCCACGTTGCTTACGCTAATTGCGCTTATCTTCGGTAATTTTGTTGCGTTTGTAGCATTTGTAAGTAACTTGTGGACATTTCTTGCATATCGCGGATTCGTTGCTAACCAACTTACTTCATAAGTTAATTTAGGGAAGAGTTATGCCACCGTATGTGTATGCATTATTGGATTTATTTTGTTTCAGCTTGTCGCTTAAAGTGAATGGATGTTGCTTGCTATCCCCGGTGTGGCTGCGCTTGATGTGCATGTTGACTAGGTGCCTACCTGTCTATTACCCACTACCTCGTCCATACTGGCGCTAGGAGACAGTTGGTCGTTGCTGGAGGGGACGGGGTGCACGGTCCTTGTGGCCGTGCTAGGCTCAAAGAGCGGTTCCATGCACTCAGTGTGGAGCGGACTACGGTCCAGCCACCGCATTGTGTGCGCTTAATTCCCCAAATAAAGTCTGCTTGTGTTTGCTTGTGAAGGAGTGTGGGCCGGCTCCGTTGATGAAACGTGGCTCCCATCCACATGCCTCCCGGTCTTATTCCTTCGGGTTTACACTGGATATGGGGTGTGTGGTTGGAGCTGTGGGTGGTGCAGCGCAAGCCACCCATGGTCGCTCTGTAGGCGCAGGCGTTCTGCGGCTGGCCACAGTGACAGGCAAATCCAAAACCTGTAGCCGCCAACCATATATATCCTTTAGTTACATACTCTTTTGCAGGAACCATGTTTTCTGGAAATAAACGGTCCTACAAGGAAACTTTTCTGCAATGAGGCTTCACCAATTTTGTCGATAAAAATGTTGAGAAGCCGCAATGTATTTTGTGCAGCAAAATGTTCACCGGGGAGAACATGAAACCCAGCAAATTGAAAGAGCACTTTGACCGAAGTCATTCTCAGTTTGTAAGAAAAGATATTACATTCTTCAAACGGAAAGAAGCTGCGCTCAAAAGTTCACACCTGTATACATCGGGCTCCTATTTTCAGTCAAGTGAAGCTGGTCTGGAAGCGTCGTACCGTCGTTCTCCGAATCGCCAGAAACAAGAAACCGCATACCATAGGAGAGGATCTCATAAAACTTTGCATAATGGATGCCGTGAAGCTCGTTCTTGGAGAGCAACATGCAGAAAACATAAGCACGATATCACTTTCTAACAACACAATCCAAAGTCGTGTCGAGGATATGAGCAAGAATATTTTGAATATGGTGCTCAACGAAATAAAGTCAACTCCTTTCTTCGCAATACAGTTAGCTGAGTCGACCGACGTTGCATCCTGTCCACAGATACTGGCCTATGTTCAGTACATAAAAGGCGACCGCTTCAAAGTAGAGTACTTGTTCTCAGAATCACTGAGCACAACTACACGTGGCGAAGACGTCTTTCGAACAGTGAAGGATTTTGTCGACGAAAAGGATCTACAGTGGTCGAGGTCGGTGGGTGTCTGTACGGACGGAGCACCATCCATGTTGAGCGTCCGTTCTGGATTCCAAACGTTAGTCAAAATATTTGCTCTGCACTGTACCTTCAGCCACTGCATAATACATCGTTATGCTTTAGCAGTGAAAACTCTTCCGCCTGTTTTGCTGGACACGGTAACCAACGTAGTGAAAATGATTAATGTCATCCGTGGTAGTGCGACATATACAAGAGTTTTCAGAGAGTTAGGCAATGAATTTGGAGGCAAATTCGACGTGTTGTTATTGCACAGGGAAGTGCGTTGGTTATCACGAGGCATGGTGTTGCACCGAGTGCTCGAGCTTCGAGAAGACATTGCAATGTTTCTTGAAAGGAAGGAGCTGCATAAGGGTAAGGTGAACGGGTTACACGTCATGATAACAGACAACGTAGTTATGTTCAAACTAGAATATCTTGTAGATTTCTTCGGAGAAATAAATGCACTAAACCTCAGCTTGCTGAGAAATATGGTTAGTAATTTGACTGCTCAATTTAACTGCAAATCATATTACTACTGACTCGCTGGCTTAAAACAAAAAAGTGCCATAATTGATTGATCCGCATCACAGAAAGGGCTGAGGCTTCATCGCCTATAATGCATCCGTAAAACAGCCCTAAAAAAAGAAAAGAAAAAGACATTTGACACCTAGTTCTGATGGCCTATTTACTATCTTGCCACACAGGCACAGAGCCAATTGCAGCATGGAAGTGCGGGTGAAATCCATCGTGGAAATACCCTGCATGGAAGCAAGTCCCCTGGGGACAGTTCCATGAATGACCGTATTATTTTACTTGAACTTTCCGCAAAATCTACATTTATTATTGTTCCCGGTTTATTTATCTCTCTACTTTTTCCAAACTGCTAATCATTTCAAAAACCCATATGGGAACCATTGATCAAAAGACGAATAATTAACTATATTATGCGATCACGTTGTACATGTTGATAAGACCACCCAATCGGTCTGTGCCTCGCACTGCTGAGGAATAAAACGTTTATTTATTTATTTATATAAGGTTGTCAGTTTTCTTCGTAAAATGCAGCTTTACCAACGCAGAGCAACGGTTGACGATGTGTCGATATTTCCAGAACTATCAATGGTGCTCGCTGGAAGCAATGAAACATGCTCTTTCACAGGTGATATAACTTGCCACTTATCAGCAGTGGTCCATTCCATCAACAAATATTCTCCTGATTTGGAAAATCGCCAAGTAAATGCCTGGGTGCTAAGACCCTTTTCAGTGGATGAGGAAATGTTTCCGGATACTGCCATCGAAGCCAAAGCATAATTCCTAGGAATGTGCTAAGATAACGAATTAAAAATAGGTTTCCAAAGCACACCACTGGTAGCATTTTGGATAAAGATAGGTGGTGAGTATCCATTGCTATCGGAAACAGTATCGAGAATATTGATCCCATTTGCAACAACTTATCGATGTGAAAGTGGATTTTCGACAATGGTTTCAATGAAAACAAAAGCAGGGCGTCTAATGAATCTGAGGCACGACTTCCGAGGTGTATTAGCAGGAACTGAACCAAATATACCGAAAATTGTTAGCACTAAGCAATATCAACCGTCCCATTGATGTATATCGCCTGCTGATTACATACCAAACAACTGTTTTCTTTCTTCTATTGCTCGAGAGTTATTCTAAATAGCTATCAGTTCCCGTACATAGAAGCAAACGACGCGATAGTCATTCGTTATTTAGCGGTTGAAATGGAAATTGGGGGGGGGGCGGTTTGATTATGGCAAACCCCATTTGTGAGAGCCTCAAAAATGTTAAGAATCGCCGGTGTACAGCAACATGCGTTAAGGATACGGTTGATATCGCTTTCTAACAGCACCATCAAAGTTGCGTTCAGGACCTCAGCAGGAATAAGTGGAACGCGGTACTTAATGGAAGAAACTCATGGATTTTCTTCGCCCTACAATGGGGGTCTCGTTTATTTGCATGATCGCAAGTAATTACATATGGTATTCATTTGCCGTAATTTAAAGAAAAAATGCATTAGTTGTTAGCTAATTGGCTTTAGAAACCTTGGGGGTGACTGCTTAAAGTGAACCTGCTTTGGAGGTAACTGCGTCAGAAAGGTTGGGAACCACTAGTCTAGACGGTCGAATACCTTTGAGAAATCCAGTTATGCCGCGTCGACTCCTACACCAACGTCCACAGACTCCGTTCAGCTTACACGAGCAATCAACGGATTAGTGATATAGGACCGATTTTGGCGAAATCCGTGCTACTCCGGAACGAGAGTTTTGTTGTTCTCCTGGTACCCCATCAAAACAACTATATTGGACTCCATAATCTTGGAGATCACATGAAGTAGTGTTATCGGGCGATAATTTGCTGGTTCAGCAGTACTGCTACTTTTGTAGATTGGTGTGATGATTCCGTGTTTCCAGATCGTGGGGAAGTGCATCTCGTTCAGACATCGTTGAAAGCAAATTGTTAATGACGCCTCCTAACTCATGGCAGCAAGTTTCAATGCCTTCGAGCGAATGCCGTCCGCACCCGGGAAGCTGAACTCACGCAGGTACATCAGCCTCTTCAGTACAGCTGCGGAGGTAAACGATATACGATTAAGCCCTGATGGCAGCAGTATCTGCTTAGGCAGGATGTATTATGATTGCACGCTTTGGGAGGTATGGCCAACTTGTTGTCCAAGGACGTTGGCCGCCTGTTGTGCAGTTTGGGCTAACCTGTATGCTGTGTGCAGAGCAGGAATACCGTGCTTTACACAGCGCAAATTGTTTATGTGTCTGTATAGCAGCTTGGGATTGGAGCAAAAGGTTTCCGCTAGACCTTGTTGGTCCTCCAGTTTATCTTCCCGGACGAGTTTGACACAGTGGTTCCTTTGTATTGTGTAGACATCCCAGGTATCGTCGTTCGGGGAGGCTATGTAGGTGCGCCATGCCAAGTCCCTTAATGCCATATCTTTACGCGTTCTGCTCCTTACGAAAGACTTCATCCTTTTAGGCCGGTAGAGTTTGGTTTCAGATGTGCTTGCCGCGAGCTTGTTAAATATGTTGACGAATTCTCCGCACGCCACTTCAGGGGTCAATTCGGCTAAGAACGACCAGCTTGTTGCATCAATGAAGTCGGACAGGTCGTCATAGTTGGTTACGACATGATATTCCTCGGCATGCTCTTTAGGATAATGCGCGTAGCACATATAATCAAACACTAGCGTCGCTTGGGTTGCTGCGGCCCAAAGGAGTATCGGTTATCACTCTCTCGACCATCAGTTCTCCATTATTGAATATTCGGTCCGATATGGATGGCCTGTTAGGTCCCCTGAATCCGCTGAGCGTAGTGACGTGGCCATAAAGCGGGAAGTCTGAAACCAGATCTTGCAGGTCTGCTTTGAATTGCTCTCCTGGTGTGGCCTGGGATTCTAGATCATGTAAGTTGAAGTCTCCGTTGACTAGAATGTGACTGTACTTCTTGTTTATCACTTGCGTCAACGCAGCCGCCACTCCGGAAACGGATTCCTGCTTGATCCGTGGCCTCAACAGAGTAACACGAACTAGGTACAGCCACATTCTCATCTCCGGGGACTTCAATCTACACAATCTGGAGGTTTCGGCATCGCCCAGTGAGCAGTTCAAAGCAGACTTGCAGGAACTGATCGCTAATATTGCTTTGTACAATCATGTCACCACGCCCACTAGATTCAGGACAGCAAACAAACCGTCCATATTGGACCTTGTGCTCACGAATGAAGAGCTCATGGTTGACAAGTTATTGATGGATAGTCCATTAGGTCTCAGTGACCATGTAGTAATAACTTTTGACTATGTGTGTTATGCAGAGTATCCTTCTGAACACTCGGAACTAACTCATACAATCACACGCTACCACGTATTGAAAGAACTTGCCGACGCAACTGCTTGGGAATTCTCAAACAAAAGTCCCCTTGACAACGTTTGGGCAGAGTTCGTTAATAAACTCAGCGACGTCGTCAACAGAGCATCAGAGACCGAACCCCTCGTCCCGCGAAAATGCCTTCAATTATAAGGAGTAGGACTCGAAAATGCCTGGCGATAAGGGATGCAGCATGGCATGCCTACAAGATTAACCCCGACTCAGAGAATTGGGAAAATTTCCTGACCCATCGCAACCACTGCACTGCACTTGTCCGTGAGGACAAAGTAACTTATCAACAGAGCCAAGCCAAAAATTTCATGGCAAACAACAAACTGCTATATAGGCATGTCAATAAGCTTCGTAAAGTGAAGCATGGAATCCGTCCACTATTCACGACAGGCGGTAGAGTACAAAGCGCCGAAGAAGCAGCTAATGCCCTGCGGCTTCAATATGCCCCAATCTTCAAACTCGCAACATCTACCTGTCCCATAATATCAAGCACATTACCGACACCTTTGTTTACAAAAGTTATTTTCAACCCATCAATTGTGCTAAGGAAGTTACTCTCACTGCGTGAGCATAGTTCTCCAGGAGCAGACAACATCCACCCGAAGGCACTGAAGGCTGTGGCCACCAAGCTAGCTGAACCACTGTCACAGTTCTTTCAAAGGTGCTTTGATGAGCAACAAGTCCCCACTATGTGGAAGTGTGGCATTATCACCCCTATTTTTAAAGGCGGTAGCCGTTCCGATCCTGCAAACTATCGTCCAGTGACTCTCCTCCCTGTGCTCGCGAAGGTGATGGAAGCAGTCGTCGCTGACACTTTAATGGACTACCTAGAAAAATGCAACATTTTGGTACCGGAACAGCATGGCTTCCGTCAACACCGGTCATGTACTACAAACCTACTTATTGCACGAGGTAGTTGGACGGAAGTGGCCGATGATGGGGTCGGAGTCGACGTCATCTATCTGGACTTCTCCAAAGCTTTCGACCGCCTTGATCACCGCATCCTACTTCAAAGACTACAGAGTTACGGCATCGGTGATCCTGTACTTGGTTGGATTGGCAACTTCCTTTACCAACGGAAGCTTCAAGTACGTGTTAGGGGATCACTTTCTGACCTAATTGAGGTGGAATGTGATGTCCCACAAGGCTCAGTGCTGGGACCGCGTTTATTCCTGGTGTTTATCAACGATCTAGCAAGAGTCATCTCCTCAAATTTCCTGCTTTTCGCCGATGACGTCAAGATATGGCGGGCGATTAGTAACAAGCCAGATCAGGATCTGCTCCAACATGACTTAGATTGCATTTACGAATGGTCAAAGAGGAACAAGCTTCAATTGAACATAGCTAAGTGCCAAGTGGTATATCTGCGTCAACAGCCGGTGAGCGCTTACAAGATTGGAGACCACACCTTGGCTAAGGTTTCTCCGGAGCGTGACCTGGGTGTATTGGTACAGGAAGATCTCGGGTGTTCAAAACAAGCAGAGAAGGCGAGGAGAACCGGAAATCAACACTTCGGCCTTCTTCGCAGAGCCTTCGATTGGTTTGAACCCTCAATATTTCCCCCAAATGCTTAACGCCTATGTGCGACCTCACGTGGAATATGCTATTCAGGTGTGGCAGCCGTGGCAGAAACAGGATCTCGTTGCTCTCGAGACTCCTCAACGAAGGGCAACCAAGAACGTCAGGGGCCTCCTTCATCTCCCCTATCAGCTAAGACTGAAATCTCTAAGAATCTACAGCAGTCGATATCGGCTTTTGCGGGGGGATCTCATAATGGTTTACCAGATTCTGAAGAACCCAAACCACATTTGTCGTATGCTGCTGGAATTGAACTCCAACACTAAACTAAGTGGTCACCCTCTGAAACTGACAATTCAGTATAGCCGGCTTGAATGCCGTAGAAATTTCTTTTCTCTCCGCGTGTGCCAGCCTTGGAACGCCCTCCCTAATTATGTCGTCTCTGCTCCCAATCTGGCAATATTTAAAAAACGTGTTGACGATGCATTGTCTCACTTACATTTCATTTTATGACTTGTTAGCCAGGGGCTACAAAACGCAATCAAACGATGTCTTGCCAAACGCTTAACCAATGGATTTATAGTTTTATATGTTTCATACGCGAACATCTCCGCTATTCCGCATAAGTCTATGGTGAGTCCACCACAACGCTTTTCCCTTTATCATGCAATTGATTTTCACAATAATTTTCCATCCTACGGGACTTGTTAAGCAACGCTTTTTTACCCGTAATAAACCATTGTTCCATTGTTCCATCTCAGGAGTAGACGATGGTGGGCGGCAAACAACAACCAATAGGCCAAGATCGTTCCCTCTCAGCCGGATATTACACCAAATGGAGTCAGGTACGTCGGTTTCTGAATCGTTTATGGATTCGCATTTCAGGCTGTTACGAAAGTAGGGGGCTCCCCACCACCTTTGCTGGCTCGATCCTTCCGGACAACAAACATACCTGTTAGCGCGATTTCGGCATCCGTTATCTCACAGCGCAACCACGTTTCGGTGACAGCAATGAGGTCCCAAGCTGCTACGCGTGTCGAAGTTTTAATTCAGCTAATTTGCTGAGTAGACCTTGGGCATTTGTGTACAGGCATGAGAGCTTGTCGGAGATCAAAAGTGTGTTCCATTGGATGGATGAAGCCAGTGAGTTTACGCCGACCAATAAAGGGTCGGCGACTAATCGTTTTTTGGATGGGTTGCAGACTCTCAAAACGAGTTTGGTATATAGTCAAGTATCTGATGCCCCGGATTCCAGTGTTTGCTCGTGCTATGCTGTATCTCTCCGGATATTATGGCTATTGTTGAAACCGTCCCCGAGTCGGGTCCTGCAGTTTGCGTTTTCATTGAGAGTTTTGCCTCCACTCAATTGTCATTAGAAGGTGCTAGTGTTCCCGCTGCTTTCAGATGAATTTCTGTTGGCAATCTTCTACGGAATTTAATCCCGTTCTCTAGAAGGGTTTGTGCCGTTAGTTCTAATCGCAACACAAGTTTTAACAGCCTGGGACCGCACCCCTTAGAGTTTGGTGATAGGGGGATCCTTGTCAACAAGGTGGTCACAACATTTTCGAGAGAAAGAGCCTCGCGGATGTAGTGGCATTGCTCGCGGTCGTGCATCTGAGCCTCGTCCGAAGAGGAATCTGTAAGCTCACAAACACCGTGAGCTATCATTGTTCTGTTGACTTTTTCTGTACCTCTCTATGTTAACGGGATCCGCTGAACGTTCTCCCCACGGGATTTCAGGTAGTATGTGCACTCCACTTGATTCGTTGCGGAGACGATTCACAGACAACAGAACGGCCTCTGTCTCATCCGCCGAGCTTAGTGTTACCCGAAGTAACCGGGATACACTGTAGTGCAACGCGTTTGGGTAACGCGAGATTCTTTTTCATGTGGCGGGATTACCATGAACACCGATCGACGTACAGATGGAACCCCATTGATTTCGATCGTCCGTCAACCTACCCTTAATGGTTTTGGATTTGGATTCGGGGACATTTGTGCACACAAGGTTTAAGGCAACATGGTTGCGCCTGGTGGCTAATGCTTTTGGACTTGGAGCCTTAGTATCCGGTGTTTTGTTGAATTTGTGGACGGCAATGATGAGGGCCATACGTGCTGCGACAAATCAGTATTCTCTAGTCCGGGCACAAAGGTTACCGGTGCCATTTCCGGTGTCTGATTGGCGGAAACCGATGCGTAGGTTGTAGGGTAGTTCACTATGGCTGGTTGACTGTAGCTCATGGTCTCCTGTGTAGCGAAAAAACTACTAGGTGCAACACACTGTACAGAAATTGAGGCAGGTACGTTGCACGCAAGGTTTTTAATTATAGGAGAGAGAGATTGGGGTTGGTACTGCTGGAGGCTGAATCGTTTGGGTAAGGTTGGGACGACTGGCTCAATTCTTCGGCCAGACTAGGGCATTTGGAGTGTTATTTTCACACAAAAGCGCAGGTCCGTTTCCTCCCATGGGTGTAACCCTGGGGCCCACCAGTTGCTCGAACGCTTATGTGAGTCTTTCCCACATCTACAGTAGTACAAGTAGACAGCTAACAACTGGAATAGAATTGCATAATTGGCAGAATCAAAACGCCCTTGCCGCGTTAGTGTACCGTATTGTTTTTATCGTTCCCTACCCAAGACAGGAAGTGTGGTAGGATTTCAAACACATGTTACACACAAGACTATATATATATATATATATATATATATATATATATATATATATATATACATGGTTGGCGGCATCCGGTTTCGGATTTGCCTGTCACTGTGGCAAGCCACAGGACGCCTGCGCCTACAGAGGGACCATGGATGGCTTGCGCTGCACCACCCACAGCTCCAACCACACACCCCATATCGAGTGTAAACCAGAAGGAATAACACCGGGAGGCATGTGGATGGGAGCCGCGTTTCATCAACGGAGCCGGCCCACACTCCTTCACAGGCAAACACAAGTACACCGTATTTGAGAATCAACCGCACACAAGGCGGTGGCTGGACCGTAGTCCGCTCCACACGGAGTGCATGGAACCACTCTTAGAGACTAACACGGCCACAAGGACCGTGCACCCCGTCCCCTCCAGCAACGACCAACTGTCTCCTGGAGCCAGTATGGACGAGGTAGTGGGTAATAGACAGGTAGGCACCTTGTCAACATGCACATCAAGCGCAGCCACACCGGGGATATCAAACAACAGCCAATCACTTGAGAGAGAGAAAGAAAAAGAGAAAAACTCGATTAATGCATAAGGAAACGGTGACATAAACCTTAATTAAATAGCATAAGTAATAAGTTGCTTACAAACACATCCTAGCTAAGTGCACGAGGTCAGGAAGTATAGTTCACGGAATGCCAAGAACACAAAACTGTTATGGAAATCGAAAACAATTGGCTGAAGCGATGTGTGCAAGTTAATAGAATAGAGTACAGTGAGATATTTATATGAGAAAGAAAAGCAGTAAGGTAAAAACTGTAAACCCACCACCTGAAATAAAGAGACTTAGCATGCAAGCACGCGGTTAGTAAATCGAATTCAGCGAGCCTACAAACGCTGCGTCGGCTAGCCTTAATTCTCTGCAGGACCCGTCGTCGCTTCTGTAGTGGCCCCAAAGGACCTAGCTCATGGCCCACTAGACATTTATATGAGAAAGAAAGGAATTAAGAGAGAACTGAAAACCCACCACCTGAAATAAAGAGACTTGGCATGCAAGCATGCGGTTAGTAAATCGAATTCAGCGTGCCTACAAACGCTGCGCCGGTGCTGCCTACGTTCACTGCGGGACCCGTCGTCGCTTCGGCAGTGGTCCCGAGTGACCTCTCCCATGGCTCACTAGGCCTGCCTGACTAAGGCACTCGCGACCGCATGTTCTACAGCACAATGCGCTCAATGTCGATGGATCACAATTCATCGGTGCTTGCCGCTTCCGCAACTGCCGCTTCTTCTCTGCATGCATGAGGGATTTCTCCCGCACCCCAGCAACTGCCTTGGTGATTAGATCGCGCCACGCACGCCGATCAACCGCCTTCGATTCCCATGATCTGCAATCAAGATGAGAACGTGTGAGCCTCACTTTAATCATGCCCTGGTAACGTAACTTTGGTTTCCCCACGTGCCGCTTCCCAATACTCAGCTGACCGTATAAGAGTTGTTTCGGTATTCGCGTCGAATCCATACGGCTCACATGACCGAGCCATCTCAGGTGTCGCAGTAAAAGTATGCAGTCCACTGCATACATCCCACTTCGGCGCAACACTTCCGTGTCTGCAACTCTGGCGCCCCAACCGATCCGCAAAATTCGTCGCAGACACTGCTGATGGAACCGCTCGAGACATCGCACATCCCGACGGTATATCGTCCACGTTTCACTGCCGTATGGAAGAACGGACAGTACCATGGATTTGTACACCATCAGCTTCGTGCCAATGCTAAGCTGATGGTTGTTCCAAACTCGGTACTCAAGCTTCCCGAATATCGCTGCCGCCTTCGACACGCGATTACGCAACTCAACGTGTAGCTGCTGATCAGTCGACATCACACTCCCAAGGTAGCAGAAGCGGGAGGTGGTTTCCAATACTTCAGAACCAATGCTGATTTGCGGCAATATTGAAGATTGCACCTCCGGTGAAGGCTGAAACAGACAGACAGTTTTGCTTGTGTTGATGGTGTGCCCGAATTTGGCCGCTGTCGAAGCCAGAGCACTAGTCATGTTCTGCAACTCATCCGCGTTGTGTGAAAACAACGCACAGTCGTCAGCAAACACCAACATACGGATAGTTGTCTCACAGACTAGAGTTCTCGCACCGAAACGACGGATGTTCAGCAACCCACAATCAATACGGTGCTCCACACGAACACCGTAAGCACAAGCCGCATCAAAAGCACAAGACATCATTGGGTGAACATATATATTAAACAGGGCAGGAGCTAAGACACAGCCTTGCTTCACACCAGAGACAACTGTAAAGTCATCAGAGGTCTCTCCACTCAGCTGCACACTCGCTCGCATACCACTGTGCAGACATTCAATTAAACTCATAAACTTACGCGGGCAACCAAACTTACCCAACACCAGCCACAGTGCCTCGCGGTTCACCGTATCAAATGCCTTGGTGAAATCAACAAAAAGCGAGTACAAAGGCTGGTGTCGTTCTCTGTACTTCTCTTGCAACTGACGAGCCGCAAACACCATATCTATAGTGCTGCGACCCGAACGGAATCCACATTGCTCTTCCGCCACGTTTGGTTCCACAATCTGACTCACGAGACGATTGAGCAGGATTCGGGCAATCATCTTGCCCACACAACTCAGCAAGTTGATGCCACGATAATTCGTGCAACATTGCTTGCTTGCTTTGCCCTTGTACAGTGGTAGCACAAGGGCATCCTTCAGCTCAGCAGGCACCTCCTCCTCAATCCACACGCGTTGCACCAAGTGGTGCAGCGCAGTCAACAACGCAGGTCCACCGTGTTTCAATACTTCAGGTGGGATCCCGTCCCCTCCGGCACATTTGCCGTTTCGCAACTGAGCAAGTGCTCTCTGCGTCTCATCCAGTCTCGGCGTATCCGCCAGATCCGCCTTCACATCATGCTGCTTCAGGCCATTCAATGTAGGCCAGGCGATCTCTGAACGGTTGTTCAAGAGACAGTCAAAGTGTTTCCGCCAGACCTGCATTATGTCTGCAGTCTGGGTGCAGGTAGCGCCTGAACTACCATCGATCAGTGTCCTCAGCGGCTCCAATCTCGGTCCATACACCGCCTTCAAGGAGTCAAAGAATTCCTTGTGTTGACGGCGTTCGGCGTAGCATTCCATCTGCTTCGCCTTCTCAGTCCACCATGCATTTTTTATGCGACGGAGCTCTCGGGTCAGTCGCCGTCGAAGTTTGCGAAACTGACTACTCTTCCCCAAGTCACTGGGGTCTGCAACATGTGCAGCAAATGCTGCATTCTTCTCTGACACCAATGCGTCAATCGTCACATTGTTGTCATCAAACCAATCAGGCCGCTTACAGTTTGCGCGCCCGATATATATATATATATATATATATATATATATATATATATATATATATACACCAAACACATCCATGGCTGGAACAAGATCTTAATGCACTGGAACAGCTATAACGTCGGGCATCTAAGAACATAATTGGAATGTGCAATCTTCCATACCAGGAGAGACTGCTACGATTGGGGTATTCGACGGAAGCTATCGCAGACTACGAGGCGATCTGATTATGGCACACTTGATTCTGCGAGACCCATATCCTGTGTGCCGCCTTTTACTGCGACTCAGTACCAATACAGCCATGAGGGTCCACTCATTGAAACTCGCAGAACAGTCTAGACATCTGGAGTGCCGCAAAATCCTTTTCCATTCGTGTTTGTCACTCATGGAATGCTCGCTCAGAATCGGTCGTCTCTGAACCCACACTAACAGTACTTAAATGACGGTTGGATGACGCACTCATTCACTTACACTTTGTCACTTAGTACTACGTCTCTATCCTACATCTGGAGTTTATCATGGATTTACTCGATGTTAACTGTGGGTGTTGTGATTCTAAGCGGATTGCAGGACTACAGCAGAGCAAACGTTAAGTCCTTATTTCATATTTAAATTACTATAATTATTACTACTACTATTATTATTATTTCGATATCCCTATCAAATATGCAACGGGACTTACAAACCAACGCTAGTTAACCCGTATAAATTCATTGTTCACGGCAGCGTAACGTGGACGACGTATCGGCGGCAATTGAGCTATCTCGAGCGGTTTTGTCATCAATGTCTGCGACGGATTCTTTGCATCTGTTGATGGGACAGAATTGCAAACACGGTGTTGTGGGAGGTGGAATGTATGCAGTGGACTGCACACTTCTGCTGCGACACTTGGAGTGTCTCGGTCATGTGTGGGGTATGGACTCGGCATGGATACCGAAGCAACTGTTATATGTTCAGCTGAGTGTTGGGAAGCGGCATGTGGGGAAACCGAAGCTTCGTTTCTAGGAGATGATCAAAGTAAACATCTCACGTTCTAATGTTGATTGCATGCCATGGGAATCGAAGAGAGTTAATTAGCGTGCGTGGCGCGATCTAATCACGAGACAGTAGCCGAGGTACAAGAGCATGCACCCGTGCGTGCGGAAAAGAAGCGATAGGCACCGATGTAGTCTATTCCATCGACATCGAGCGCATGGTTCTGTAGCACACGCGACCGCGTGTGCCTGAGTCAAGCAGGTCTAGTGAGCCACGAGCGATTCTACACAGGACCAGCATCGAAACGACGACGGGTCCTGCTAAGAAGGTAAGCAGAGCCGGCACAGCGTTTGTAGATACGTTTAATTCAATTTACCAACCACGTGCTGAGTTTCTTGATTTCAAGGGACCGCTTTGCTATTTTTGTTAATACTCACTTTGTTACCGCATTTCAAGATCTATCTGACTAATCTGATATATATATATATATATATATATATATATATATACATATATATATATATATAGTCGGCGGCATCCGGATCCTGATTTGCCTGTCACTTCGGCGGCCACTTGGACAGCCACTGGACGCCTGCGCCTACACAGGGACCACGGGTCGCTTGCGCTGCACCATCCACACAACCTATATCCGGTGTTAACCCGAAGGAACGACACTGGGAGGCATGTGACACTACAATTGTATGTTAGTCTATTCTTAAAAAATTGCCCTGGTCTATATTTCATTATCACGATTCTTCCTCGCAAGTGGCCTAAGCGATAGATGTCAGCTGCGTTTTTAACACAACTGCGATTTCCCACTCCCGTTCTACTTGCTTTCCCCGCATAGGTGACGATGCATTAGTTCTTCGAGCCCCACTGTGGTAAGGAAGACTGTAGCTCATCGTTTTTCGCGAGTTCTGCGCATATAGTACTTGATCATTCAGCTTTGTTCTGAAGCCAACTGACGAAGTTATAAAACTCAAAGCGGCTGTATTTGAAACGATTCATAGGATAATGATGTATTTTTTCAATTTTACTGCTCCGAATGAAAAGAAGCGTCTTGATAATTGTGGCTAAGCTCCATATATTCACTCCATCGGTAGTGAAACTTCTGGTCTGTCGGGTATCTTAGGCCATCTAAAGCGGTCCGCAGCCTCTGAAAGTTTGGATATCACACATTCATCGTCGGTTGCGTTCGACTTCTTGAATTGGGCTAAGAAATTTGGTGTTGGATTAACTAAATAGCCTTTCAGCTGAACTTGCGATGGATCAATGCCAACCATGGAACCGCGTCCTCGAACTCCTTTTTGTATATGAAATGTTGATCTGTAAGTTGTCGGTGGCATACTAGATGCCATTCCAGTTTCTGCATATGTTGGGATCAAATATGCATCCTGATATTCAGACCTTCCAGGGTAATGTAATTGCGCGACTGGTTGTTTTTCCACAGTTTCTGTGTTTTCATATCGGGCTTTGGGTTTAGGCAAATTCGTAGAACAATCATTGGAGTCACCAGGAATAGAATAGTTCTGTGTTCCTACTGCCTCAGCGCGTGTCCAGTTGGTATCAAGATGCCACCTGGGTGCTACTGGTGGACGTACAGTGGTATCTAGCACGGTTTCCAGTGCTTTGATATCATCTGGCTCGCGTTTCTTCATGTACCCCATGTTGCGTCGATACCCACTGTATCGGTCTGTGATATCCATCTCGTCTGTGTACTGTTCCAAACGCTTCTTTGCGGCTGAAACTAATGGCTCCAATTCTTGATTCAAGGCTGACAGCTCCCCCTCTGCCCACGCGTAGGCAGCACGAATAGAGGTATCTGTCCAACCGATGCCTTCTGGCATATGTTCTATGTGTCTTAACTCAGTGCTAGCACACTCTTCTGTAGTGCACCTATACATCCCGCTAGTCATATTTGTCCGAAAACGGGTTAGGAATTGTCCACCAGCATCAGTCAACTTGTCCTTCACTTTCAACAATGCCTGGCGTTGAGTAACCAATTCCCTCTCAGCGAACCTTTCTCGCCACTTTGGTGAAGCGCGATTGTACAACTCTTCCTCTAGCGTCAAAATTGAAAGGTACTGAGCTGTCCTTTGTAACTCTTGCGCGGTGTTTTTCGTGGTACACAAATTAGGACAGCTAGAGAGTTGTCGAATGGCCCCTCGAAGGTACTCGAGTGCTCCCTTATAGGCCGCGTCGTAGGCTAGTGGCCCTGGTTGCACATGTTGTAAACGAGGCGAATCGTCCTTCGACATACCGAGGTGCGCTAGAAATCAGGAACCTCTTGCTAACATAGATGAGGTGTTATATTGTGTAAAAGCGTAACGGGAAACTTAGACCGAAGAAACACTTCAAATAGTCGTCTCTAATCAATTCTCACGTGACTTGTCTGCCATGCACGATAGAACCAGCTGAGCAAATACGGAACGATATATGCAAAATGGGTCCAACGTGCAGCTGGACACATCAAAAATGTAGGTGCTTTCACTGGGTATTAAATTTCGTCAATCACATCGAATGAATCAGACTGGAAAATTGGATACTTAAGAAACCGAATGACATGTTTAGTAGCTACAACAAATAATGGTTTCTAACAATTTAAGCCAGACATTTTCAGCATTTCCTTTCAGTTCTGGATATTTCCTGATACACTCCGGATTAGCAACGTAGACGAAATTACGGCCCAAATTTATATATATATATATATATATATATATATATATGTAAACCGGCTTTAGGTAGGATTTCTTGAGTGATGAGTGTGCTCGGACATTATTCCTGTCAAATGCAAGGGAACCAAATCCATGACCCCTCGGAACCGATCCAGTATACCAGTGCATCGTTGAGCCAAATAACCTTATGAAACCAGTAAGTTCGATTCACCTAGTGGGTTTTTCTTCATACGAAGTATAAGCTGATCTTCTGAGGTGACGGACTATAGCTTCCAGATTATAAAAGACTTTACTTACGCAACACACATTGCCATCAACTGACTGGCGCATAAAATGCCATACTTGAATAATCCGCATGATGGACCGCGCTGAAGCTACATCGCTCATAATACATGCATAAAAGCAGCCCTAAAAAGAACACAACGTATGTAAAACTGGTGATGGCTTGTATGTTACTTTGTCACACAGGCACACAGCCAGTTGGAGCATGGAACTGCGGGTGAAACCAATCGAGAGAATACCCTGCATGGAAGCAAAATCCCCTAAAGACGGTTCCATGGGTGGCCGTATTACTTTACCTGGAGATCTGTCTAAAGCCGAATTTGTTATTGTTCCCGGCTTTACAATTTCTTTAATAGCTTGAACTTGCCAATTACTTCATTATTTGTTGTGGATCCATTGTATAAAGTGTGTACTCAGACCGCATAGTTGAGCTGTGCCTCGCATCGCCGAGAAATATACCATATATTTATTCATAAATGAAACGATCGATTGTTTTCAAACACCAGCTGCAAGCACGCTTCAACGCAGCTGTGTACCTAACACTGCTTCGCGAGGCAATCTTCCCAGACCAAGGTTTCCGTCGTGTCACCTTACACTTACAGAATGACCGGCAAGTCTGGGCTGAGAATGACTAAGTTGCATGTTTGTGCTCAGTCGAGCCAGGCCATCTGTCCTTATTCCGACTATGTTAGTGTGAATGCGCGTGGTACTCACTCAAGAGCTTCAACGAAGCGTCGGTCTTGGATCGTCAATTACTCTTCAACCGGAATCATGTCCCACCAAACACCTTAACCTGGCTAATCTGTCCAACACCGGATGATGTACTGAGGTGCTTTAGAATGATGGTTGCCGTGCCAGTGTTGTGGATGCATTAAGTGCATCTGAATTCCCTTCGGACTCCGCACATACATCATCCTGGTCTTCTGAAAAATTGAATCAGTGGAAGTAAGACTTCATTTTTCACTGACAGAACGTGTACTCTTCATATCACAACCCCTTCGTTGTTGGAGCAGCGTCATACCGACGGTCTACCATGACCGTCTTTCTAAATTTTGTGACAACCTTTGATTTTGTTACTCACGTTCGTTGTGTTGTTTATAACCGAATGGCATACAGGAGAACTGTCTCTATGTTGAACTCAAAATACTACTCATTAAGCTCCGTAAGAATACATGAAAAACCCTTTCTAAGCTACGATACGATGAGTCTGGTATGAACCACCCCAACAGGTGCATCCTCTTCAACTGGGACTGTTTACCTTTTTAAGAGCCAGTCTTGCGATCAGTGTAAATCAGCTGATCGAGCGCATGGTTGCTTCTCGTCAAAACAAAAATTGATGCTATTTACACCTACCATGCCTACAGAGCATCGCACATGTCAAGTGCTAGCGTTTACACCAAAGAGCTGAGATTCACCAGCTGATGTTCGTTAGCGAACCCGGTGACACCTCACTGGACCGTGCTAAACTGGAGCCTCATTCACATATTCAACAGCCGCCGACCAGCGTCCGGTTAACAAAGTAGGCAACCAAAAGCATGGCGAAGCACCACGAGATAAATGAGTGAACAGCGTTCACAGGCTGGCGCACACGGTTGCCCTGAACTGTGACCTCAGAATTGCATACTCCAGTGTTTAAAGATCCACTTTGACAACACGATAGGGAACTCGAAGCGCTTATGTATTTACTTGCCGGTTCTCACCGCTTCTATTTCAGTGTAAGTTTCATTTCATTTCAGGATTGTGATTCCGGTGTATTGCTGCCTAATAGTGTTGATTGTTTTCAGTAACTAAACCACGAACCAGTTTATAAGTCGAAATATGTATACCTAGACAAAACTGTGTGTCAACGCAATGGTTTTATGTATTCACATCAATAATAATACACAACTAACGCATTTACTATAGCCAGGACATGTGCATTCAATGCCGCAGTGATTTGCTTTTGTACGCAAAACGGCAAGAGCTATCGATAGCACAGGTTGATTCATCAAAATGTACCCTACTTCGGCTTGGGCAACCGGGTAGTATCTCACCCCCTGACGGAACCATGGACTCCGGTATGTTGTGTTGTCTTTTTATTTACTATTTCAGTACCCTGTTTGTGGTCGCATGATTTCTGGTGGCACTATGTCTATTTGTGTATGGTTATATATATATATATATATATATATATATATATATATGGCGGCATCCGATTTCGGATTTGCCTGTCACTGTGGTCAGCCACAGGATGCCTGCGCCTACAGAGGGACCATGAATGGCTTGCGCTGCACTACCCACCCCATATCCAGTGCAAACCCAAAGGAATAAGTCCGGAAGGCATGTGGATGGGAGCCACATTTCATCAACGGAGCCGGCCCACACTCCTTCACAGGCAAACACAAACACACTTTATTTGGGAATCAATCGCACATAAGGCGGTGGCTGGACCGTAGTCCGCTCCACACTGAGTGCATGGGACCGCTCTTTGAGCCTAGCACGGCCACAAGAACCGTGCACCCCATCCCTCCAGTAACGACCAACTGTCTCCTGGAGCCAGTATGGACGAGGTAGTGGGTAATAGACAGGTAGGCACCTAGTCAACATGCACATCAAGCACAGCCACACCGGGGATATCAAGCAACAGCCAATCACTTGAAACGGTGATATCAAATAAAATAACTCGGTGACACAACTCTTTACTATATAAGTGTATGAAATACATTGATTAACAACAAATTCACGAGAAGTTCAAGAGGTCAGAAAATATATTTTAAGGAAATGCCACAAACGAGAAAATGTTATCGCAAATAACTACAATTAGCTTGAGCGACGTTTGCAAGTGTATAGAAGAAGGACAAAATTGCGAACCCACCACCTACAATAAAGAGGCTCATCATGCAAGCACGCAGTTAGTAAATCGAATGCAACATACCTACAAACGCTGCGCCGGTTCTGCCTACGTTCGCTGTAGGACCCGTCGTCACTTCGGTGGTGGTCCCGAGTGTCCTCGCTCATAACTCACTAAGCCTGCCTGACTCAAACACTCGCGACCACATGTGCCACAGCACCATGCGCTCAATGTCAATGGAGCACAACCCATCGGTGCTTGCCGCTTCTGCACTTACCGTTTCTTCTCCGCATGCACGAGGGCTTTCTCCAGCACTCCGGCAACTACCTACGTGATCAGATCGCGCCATGCACGCGAATCAATCGCCTACGATACCATGACCTGCAATCAAGATCAGAACGTGAGAGGCTTACTTTGATTATATCCTGGTAACGAAGCTTCGGTTTCCCGGTATGCCGCTTCTCAATACTCAGATGATCATATAACTGTTGGTTCGGCATCCGCGTCGAATCTATACGCCTCACATGACCAAACCACCTAAAGTGTCAGAAAAACTATGCAGCCCACTGCATACATTTCACTTCGACGCAACACTTCCATGACCGCAACTCCGTCGCAACAACCGATGCGCAGGATCCCTTGCAAACACTATGGATGGAACCGCTCGAGATATCTCACATCCCACTGGTACATCGTCCAGTTTCACTACCGTATAGAAGAATGGACAGCCCCATGGATTTGTACACCATTAGCTTCGTGCCAATGGTAAGCTGATGGTTGTTCCACACGGTATTCTAGCTTCCCGAATGCCGCCGCTGCCTTCGAGACGCGGATAAGAAGATCACTATGTCACTCCTGGTCAGTCGGCACCACACTCCCAAGGTAGCAGAAGAGGGAGGTGGTTGCCAACACTACATCACCAATGCTGATTCGCGGCACCATTGTAGATTGCACCTCCGGTGAAGGCTGAAAGAGACAGACAGTTTTACTTATGTTGATGAGGAGCCCGAATTTGGCCGCTGTCGAAGCCAGAGCATTAGTCATGTGCTGCAACTCATTAGCGCTGTGTGCAAACAACGCACAGTCGTCAGCAAATAGCAACATACGGATAGTTGTCTCACAGACTAGAGTTCTCGCACCGAAAAGATGGATATTCAGCAACTCACCATCAATATGGTGCTCCACACGAACACCGTAAGCACAAACCACATCAAATACACAAGACATCATTGGGTGAACATATATATTAAACAGGGCAGGAGCTAAGACACAGCCTTGCTTCACACCAGAGACAACTGCAAAGTCATCCGAGATCCGTCCACTCAGCTACACACTCGCCCGCATACCAATGTGAAGACATTCAATTAAACAAAAATGTACTAACAAAAGCAAGCTTACCCAACACCAGCCATAGTACCTCGCGGTTCACCGTATCAAATGCTTTGGTGAAATCAACAAAAAGCGAGTGCAACTGGCTGGTGTCATTCTCTACACTTCTCCTACAACTGACGAGCCGCAAACACCATATCTATAGTGCTGCGACCCGAACGGAATCCACATTGCTCTTCCGCCACGTTTGGTTCTACAACCTGACTGACGAGACGGTTGAGCAGCATTCGGGCAAACACACAACTCAGCAAGTTGATACCACGATTATTCGTGACACATTGCTTGCTTGCTTTGCCTTTGTACAGTGGTAGCACAAGGGCAACCTTCAACTCAGGGGGCACCTCCTCCTCAATCCATACACGTTGCACCAAGTGGTGCAGCGCAGTCACCAACGCGGCTCCGCCGTGTTTCAACACTTCATGCAGGATCCCGTCAACCCAGGCACACTTGCCGTTTCCCAGCTGAGTAAGTGCTCTTTGCGTCTCATCCAGTGTCAGAGCGTCCGCCAGACTCGCCTTCACATCGTGCTGCTTCAGGCAGGTCAATATAGTCCAGTCGATTTCTGAACGGTTGTTCAAGAGACAGTCAAAGTGATTTCGCCAGATCTGCATTAGGTCTGCAGTCTGTGTGCAGATAGCGCCTGAGCTACCATCGATCAGCGCCCTCAGCGGCTCCAACCTCGGTCCATACACCGCCGTCAAGTAGTCAAAGAATTCCTTGTGTTGGTGGCGTTCGGCGTAGCATTCCATCTGCTTCGCCTTCTCCGTCCACCATGCATTTTTTATGCGACGGAGCTCTCGGGTCAGTCGCCGTCGAAGTTTGCGAAACTGACTATTCTTACCCACTTCACCGGGGTCTGCCACATGTGCAGCAAATGCTGCATTCTTCTCCGACACTAATGCGCCAATCGTCGCATTGTTCCCATCAAACAAATCAGGCCGCTTACAGTTTGCGCGCCCGATGGTCCCTTCGGCAGCAGCTTTCACCTGGTCGCGAATGTGGTGTCACAGGTTGCCCCCTGTGGCTATACAGTCAACATCATCACACAGGCGTGCAGCCAGCGCTTTCTCCAGCTCAATACTTTTCGCCACGGTACCGAGGGAGAGAATGTTAAATTTACGCCGATTCACGGCGGGAGTGCAATACATTGATTTATGGAACTATATGTACAGTTTTGTCGAAACCAATTTGTGTTCATTGCCAAAATCAGCTCCACGCAGTACACGTGTCATGCGCACTTCACGCATATCACGCTGACGTACGATGACATAGTCGAGCAGGTGAGCGTGACCACTCTGTGCGTGCGTCTAAGTTGCTATACCACTCGCACTCAGTGCAAACCGAGTGTTCGTGATCGTCAGGCCGTGAGTGGCACACAGTGAGAGCAGCCTGTCACCATTCGCATTCGCTGAACCAATGCCATGCGGACCGATTACCTGTCCACACAGATGCACCACGCCCAACGTGCACGTTGAAATCACCCAGTAGAAATAGTCGGTCGCTCCTCGGCACAAACAGTATCACGGAGGATAGCTCAGTGTATAATTGACCACGCGTGTCATCAAAATAACACACGGTCGTGCTAATAAATTTGGCGAACTTACAACTTCCGAGTATTTGGCGAACTTACAACTTCCGAGTATTTGGCGAACATTCGTCAGTCGCGCGCTGATGTCTGTTGGTTCACCCACCAGGTAGCCATTTAGGCGATCGGATATTGCAAATTTGACCACATGTTCGCGTGGTGCTGAGTTTGCGTTGCGCGTCCAATAGAACGTGTAGCCAGCACCAGCTCCATGCAACTTACCTTGCTCAGCGAGCCTGGTGTCATTTAGCGTCGAAATATCGAGGTTGTATCGCACCAGTTCCATCACGACCAGTGCAGTGCGTCACTCGGGGCGCTCACTCGAGTTCCGGTCCAGTAGTGTGCGCACGTTCCAGCACCCGATGCTGAGTGCTTTGCGCGCAGGCATACGATTGCATATGTGGCAATCGCACGCGTGGTGGTGGTTTTGCTTCGGATATTTGCTTGAGGGACTCCGCCCGAAGCCTTTGGCTCAATAGCCTGACCAACAAGGCAGTGGGCAGCAGATCCAGCTCGGGAATGTGATTGCAGAGACAGATTGGGATCTACTTGACGGCCGTCACATGCCGTCTTTGAATAGCTTGAACAAATTAAATGTGTTTTGCGATCGTAGTAAGATGCGCACTTACGACCACGGCCAGACAGAGTTGGGTTTTTGCGGGTTTGCAACAGTTTGACTAGGGGGTGTCTGGCTTGAGGCGAGCAGTAGCAAACCATTGAACACCAGGCGGTGCCCTTCCACCGTCAGAGACAATGCGTGGCGCACATGCTCTACGCCAATCGAGCTGTGCGCTTACAGCCAGTAGACTTGTTGTCTCCCATGGCTAGGTTTTACTGGAAGAGGACCATCGACCAGTTCCTAACTTTCCAAGAGGATGGATTAGGATACTGGGAGGTCGCCCACACCTGACAGGAGAACGGCACGTGTCCTCAGTCAAAGCCTTCGATAAAAGGCACACCCCAATTGCAGCGGACCGAATGACATGACTCATTGAACAGACACACGCGGAATTGTGTCCGGGATCTAAATATGAACAATGATGTATACAGGTTAAGAAGCAGGCGCTTGACATGTCCCGTAGGGCGGTTAGAGTGCGAAAAGATTGATCAAGATATAAAGGAATCGTCGGTTCGGGCGATTACAGATTTAACTGCACTGCCGTATAAAGGGAGTTTGAAATCAGAACTTGCGCACACAAGGCAATATGAGGAGCGGTTATTGATCACATAAAGGGCGAGAAAAAATAAAAAAGATAGCAAGGACAACGCTTACTCGTGTGCGGCTATCTCGAGTCGAAGGGATACAGAAATTCAGTTTCTACAGTAGTAGCGTTTATCAACTGGTGTGCAAAGGGTTTGGAGTGACTCATTCTCGAGTAGGGTTATGGCACTGTCCACTGCCTTTGTGCATTAGTGCCGGCATCTGGTGGTCATGGGCTATAGCACGTAGTTGAAATGTGACGGAGTATCGTCAAGCTGTTTTCTGAAAAGGGATAGGGTGGGAGCATTAATTACATGTCCCGGGAGGGCGTTCCAAGGCTGTGGCACTCGAAGGGAGAAAACGTTTCGCCGACATTCCAGTCGGCTGTACTGCGTGACCAGCTTAAACTGGTGACCTCTTAGCGAGGTATTTTGACTGAGTATTAGTAAGGAATGGCATGGGTGGTTGGGGTTTCACAGGATCTGGTACACCATTATGAGATCGCCTCTTAGACGCCGAAAAGGTCCACTGTATATTTTGAGGGTCTTCAGCATGAGTGTGTAAGGGAGGCTGGTCAAACCTCTGACGCTCTTCGTTGCCCTACGTTGTGCAGTATCGAGCGCAGTTAGTCGGTGCTTGAGCCAGAGTTGCCACGCTTGAATAGCATATTCCGCGTTTGTCCTCATGTATGCACTAAGCACTTTTGGAAAGACTGAAGGGTCAAACATCCCGAAAGCTCTGCGAAGAAGGCAGTGGTACTGGTTTGCTTTCTTAAATGCCTTTTCATTCTGCCTCAAATAACCTAGATCATCTTGAACTAGCACGTCAAGATCGCGCTTCTGAGAAGCCCGCTGTAGAATTTGTGGTCCGAGGTGGTACTTGTGCATACTGTTGTGCCTTATGCTGAGAACTTTGCACTTGGTGACGTTGAAATGCAGTATGCTCTCGATGGAACATGTGTACGCTTTGTCCAAATCCTCCTGTAACGCTGTGTGATGCACCGCTGCAGCTATACCATACACAATACGTTTAGATTATCAGCAAATAGCAAACACCTAGAAGATAGCACGCTCGCGAGATCATCTAAGAAAACCAGGAACATGCGGGGTCCAAGTACCGAGGCTTGAGCTGCGCCGCACTGAACTTCCATGGATTCCGATAGGTTGCCTCGAACCCTCAGATTCAGGTGATATTGCACGAGAAAGTCTCTTATCCAGCCCAGAACAGGATCACCGATTCCATTTTTCTGCATTTTGTGGAGGAGAATGCGATGGTCAAACTAGGGGTTCCCAACTTGGGGGTAATTATTCCCAAAGAGTAGAATTGCATTTTGCGGGGGGTAAAGTTTAGTACAAGGATTGGGTCATCAGTCGGTAGCAAAATAAGTGTAATAACAAAATCATCCTTAGCAAAACATATCGCTAACTACCTACGCACTTTGGATTAGCCATCAGTGACCAGTCATTAGTCGCTGCAACCAGATGACACCTCTATCGGCTCCCGTGGCTATCGTCAGGCAGTCGTTCGCCGCATCGAATTATCGAGTCGATTGCAAACTAGTAGTGAAGCCTTGGTCAAAGGACCAGACAAGGTGACGCGCGATCTTTTCCAGCGTAGAACGGTCAAAACGGGTGATTAGTGTTCACTACGTATTGTAGCGCCCAAAAAGATAACTCTTATCTTTCGTGTACAATTTACTTGTTGACCGGTTTACATTAATCCTTCTTGTTTTAATCGTCCTTACAACCGGCTCCACACAACTGCCTTGCAACTTCCCGCGCTCACGTGTACGCTCTTGCCTCGCTTCATCCGTCCGCTTCTTGTTGTAGCCCAATCGAATACAGTACGCTGTGTCCGACTACAATTGCCTTCTGATATCCGCGCTTAATTCCGCGCATCGTCTCGGACTAGTATTAACTAGTCCTATAGTATCGACACAGGGTGGTGGTGTCAAGTTATCATGAAGGAATGACTTGGGATGGAGGAATGCAACACGTCAGAAGGCACTGATATCTGTTCATGTTTGATCATGAATCACACACGAAAGGGTCATAGGATGTCTTGAATGCAGATAACAGCATGCGATTGAAAGTGCGCAGAACACAGGGTTTTGGGTCACAAAAATGGGCAGCATCAGCGGATTGGACGCCAGTGACAAATGGGTGTTGCGTTGGTCATATTCATCTACACTTTTATTTGACAAGAAACCACAGCAAATGAGTGATTTAATTCAATGGCTTTGATATCGACAATAATGAGTTTTTCTGCAGACGTTTACGATAATATCACCTACATTAAATCACGAAAATATTCATATATATATATATATATATATATATATATATATATATATATATATAATTTAGTTGCCTAATCTTTTGCAGGAACCATGTTTTCTGGAAATAAACGGTCCTACAAGGAAACTTTTCTGCAATGAGGCTTCACCAATTTGGTCGATAAAATGTTGAGAAGCCGCAATGTGTTTTGTGCAGCAAAATGTTCACCGGGGAGAGCATGAATCTCAGCAAATTGAAACAGCACTTTGACCGAAGTCATTCTCAGTTTGTAGGAAAAGATATTACATTCTTCAAACGGAAAGAAGCTGCGCTCAAAAGTTCACACCTGTATACATCGGGCTCCTATTTTCAGTCAAGTGAAGCTGGTCTGGAAGCGTCGTACCGTATCATTCTCCGCTTCGCCGAAAACAAGAAACCGCATACTATAGGAGAGGATCTCATAAAATTTGCATAATGAATGCCGTGAAGCTCGTTCTTGGAGAGCAACGTGCAGAAAAGATAAGCATGATATCACTTTCTAACAACACAATCCAAAATCGTATCGAGGATATGAACAAGAATATTTTGAATATGGTGCTCAACGAAATAAAGTCAACTCCTTTCTTCGCAATACAGTTAGATGAGTCGACCGACGTTGCATCTTGTTCTCAGCTACTGGTCTATGTTCGGTAGATAAAAGGCGACCGCTTAAAGTAAGACTACTTGTTCTCAGAATCATTGAGCACAACTACACGTGGCGAAGACGTCTTTCGAACAGTGAAGGATTTTGTCGACGAAAAGGATCTACAGTGGTT
>OX104063.1:222981983-223059916 GCA_944474145.2 Dicrocoelium dendriticum
AGTTCGATCATCCTTTTCCGATCCGATTCGAGTGGGATGCGGCGTACCGCAGGGTTCGGTACTTGGGCCTCGTTTGTTCCTGCTTTTCATTAACGATCTAGTAAGTTATTACGTCGAAATTCTTACTCTTCGCGGACGACCTCAAGGTTTGGCGGGCGATAGAACGATCGGACGACCATGAAGTCCTGCAGCGTGACTTGAATGAGGCCTGGAATTGGTCGGTGAGAAACGCCCTGCCGTTTAATGTGAACAAATGTCGCGTTGTTCATATCCGCCATCGAGAAGTCCACGTCTACAAGCTTGGGGCACACGATCTGAAGACCACCACTCAGGAACGCGACTTGGGTGTGCTGGTACAGGAAGGCCTCGGGTGTTCCAAACAGTCAGATTCCGCTTCTAAAAGGGGCAACCAGAACGTTGGACTCCTGCGAAGAGCATTCGGAATTTTGGATCCATCCATCTTCTCTTTGATGCTGAATGCCTACGTGCGTCCTCTCGTCGAATATGCAATCCAGGCCTGGCAACCCTGGCTGAAACGTGACCTTGCAGCGCTTGAGACCCCACAGTGTCGAGCAACGAAAATCGTCAAGGGCTTGCGCCACACTCCTTACCAGGAACGACTGGGGATACTCGGAGTGTTCAGCAGACGGTACCGGCGACTTCGTGGAGACCTCATACTAGTGTACCAGATATTGGGCGATCCCAGTCACGTATGCCGCCACCACTTGAAGCTCAGCCCGAACACTAACCTTGGCGGTAACAGTTTAAAGCTGAGCCAACAGTACAGTCGTCTAGACTGTCGGAGAAGCTTTTTCGCCCTCCGGGTCTGCGGGCCCTGGAACGCCCTTCCAAACTCAGTTGTTTGTGCCCCCACATTAGATACGTTTAAAAAACGATTGGACGTCGTACTGAGCGCCCTGCGCTTTGTTTTATGAACGAAAACGCTTGTATATATTTAGGCTGACCAGCCTCTTTCGATTTATACCCCAAATTCACAGTCGTAAATCTGTGCGAACCGGTGAGTACTCCATTTTTATTTGCTACCATCACCAACGATAACAGTTTCTTAGCCAGTTTTGCGTCGTACCACTTTATCCCCCTAAAACTGTTATACTTCTACCTTTTATCTCACTGACGCTCCTTACTTCAACCACTTATGTGGTTTGCCAATTTGTTAATATTTCTATTGCCAGCCTGCGGGACTCGTTAAGTGTATGCTTTTTTACCCATCATATACCATTGTTCCATTGTCTCACTGACGCCTGGTTATCTGGGACCAGTGGTGCGGATTAGCTGAAAGAGCTTCCGGTAATTGCCTACTGCTCCTGCTTCCTCCATTTCTTGAGCCCGACTGGTCCACCAGGCTTCCTTGTCAGCACGTAGGTTCCGCTTTAGTTCGCGCCTAATAGTCCGTCTGGTCGCATTGTGTTCAGAACCAGCCGGGAGGTGTCTTCTAGCTTCCAACAGGTTCACGGACCTTTCGGATATCCAGTGACTGGTGCGGTGACGACTGATAGTGCCACAAACAGATGCTCCTGCGTCGTGCATGGCAGCCGAGATCCTATTCCACTGAAGTTCAGTGTCATTGGGAAAAGACAGCGAGAGTTCGCTATGCAGTGCTTCTTGATAGGCTTATCTGACAGAGGGCTGAGACAATTTCTCCGTTGCCAATCAGGGGAGACGCTTTGTGCGCTTTCCGGTAAAGTTCATGGAGAAACGACAGCGCACCAAGGCATGATCAGAGTCGACACAGGTACTCCAGTACGAGCGGCAATCCAGAATGGAACCACGCCACCTGTAACTTATGGCTATGTGGTCAATTTGGGTCCATCGCTGGCCAGCTACAGGAGGACGCCAAGTGGCACTTCGGCGCCCACTGTATCTAAAAACAGTGCTACTAAGAAACAATTGGTGCTCTGCACACAATTGCAGCAGACGCTCACCGTCGTCAGACTGTTCGGAGTTAAGTCCATACTTACCACCCAGCTGAGCTTCTGAAGAGCTCAGACGCACTACTTGTGCGTTCATATCCCCTGCAAGTACCATAATATCTGAACTAGTAGTACTACGTAGCAGCGTGTTCAGCTCGTGATAGAAAGTGTCCTTGACTGCATTAGAACTGCAGTCGGTGGGAGCATAAACGGAAATCACAAACAAACAGCGTTTTGTACTACTTCGCGAATTCACCTTAGCTGATGTCGTCAAACGGGCTGCACATGAACGGCTGTTCACCGGAATCCAATCAACCAACGATGACTCAGCCTTGGAGCTTACAATGATACCTACACCAGCTTGACCCGTGAGTGCTGCATCGGCGTCTCCGGATGCGTGTAACCAATAACGAGAGGATAAGCCGGGTGCAGTCAATTCAATAACCCCGTTAGGGTCATTAATCCTAGTTTCGGACGCACAACACACATCAACACCCAGTGTATCCAAGGTGCGTGCGAGTGCAGCCTGCTGACCTGTTTGTCTTGGAGTGCGAACGTTGAATGTCGCCATGGAAACGGGACGGCGTGGCCTTATAAGGGAATTTTGCCGATAGGTGTTGTGGGATGGTAGCTGCAGACGGTACTACTCCAGTAGCACTTCGGTTGCTGTCAATTAAGCTGGGAATTATAGAAGGAAGGTTAGTAATAGGGGCGGGGATGGGAGTAAGAGAAAACGGTGGAAAAAAAGAAGGGAGGCACCAGCATCATCATCATTATACATGTCAGCTAGAGATGGTAAAACACCTCCGCTATTGTACCGCAATACATAAAGGAAATACATACATACATACAACACATAAAGGAAAAATAAATACGATAGTTTAATGCCAGCTGAGCTACCAGCAACGGATACGCATCGTTCCGGTAAGCTACTAGCCGGCTACTAGCCAAAAAAAATTTAATTACGTTTTACCCTACGAAATAAGATCGTAGATGGAGGGGGAGGCTAAAGGGATGGGGAGGGACAAAGAAACTCACAGCAGGAACGCCACTGAGGTCGGCTCCTTGCCATATCAGCAAGTGTATCCGGCCAAACTTGTTCAACGTCTTTTGGACCCCAACCAGGGAGCCGTGAAGCTCCAACTGAGGCCAGCTCCGAAGTGAGGGCCTTCATTCCTCTGGACCAAGTCATCCCTTGGCCACCTCTCCTCTTCTTCCACCCACATCCCCGGTGAGCAAACAACGCACGTCGAGGGAGTCGGTGGGCTGGCATGCGCAACACGTGGCCCAGCCATCGGAGCCTAGTGAGTGAAATGACGGTGCTGAGCGGTTCATTCACTTTTCCTAGGCCGTAAACAAGACGTCGAACACGCTCGTTACTCACGCGGTGTTCCCACCAGATGTGAGCCAAACTGCGAAGGCACCGATGGTCGAACGTAAGTAGCCTCTTCATGTCCGCCGATCATAGGGGCCAGGTTTCGCAACCGTACAGTAAGGTCGAACGTACCGCTGCATTGTACACTCTACCCTTCAGGGCGAGAGTAATGTCGCGCCGTCGCCATAGGTGGCGAAGGTTAGCAAAAGCACTTCGAGCTTTCGCTATGCGGTTCGTGATCTCGTCTTCGATCCCAAGGGCGCTGGTACAACTTCCCAGGTAATTGAATTTCTGAACGACTTCTAGCTGATCCCCACCAAGGGTCAGCACAGGGGGCGAACCCTGCCAATCCTGGAGGAACGCTTTACACTTCGGTGGTGCAAAGCAAAGCCCGTAGCGACTGACAGCCAGTGCTAATCTGTCCAGCGCGGCTTGACACGTCTGGGAGCTGTCACAGATGAGGGCAATGTCGTCTGCATACTCCAAGTCAAGAAGTCGTTCTCCTGGGAGTAGCTCTACACCTTCTAAGTCATGTCCTGTAAATGCAATCTCCATGACTTCGTCAATAGCGAAGTTGAATAGGAAAGGTGACAGCGGGCATCCTTGTCTCACACCGCTGGAGATATTGAAGGGTGGCGACAGCCTGCTGTAAACCCTTACTCTGCCCGGCTACGCGCATATAATGCTTGGATAATATTTACATATTTCTCGGGCACACCTTTCCTGAGTAAACAATTCCAAAGGGCACATTGATCAACCGAATCGAAGGCACCTTTGATGTCGAGGAACACGACTACGGTGGGCCGCCAATATGTGTGACGGTGCTCCAACAACTGACGCAAGGTGAAGATGTGATCGATGCAGCCACGACCCCGACGAAACCCGGCTTGCTCCTCACGAATCTGGCTTTCACGAGCGCCAGTCAGTCTGTGGAGAATTATGGACGCGAGTAATTTGGAGGCGATGGAGATCAGACTGATTCCTCTATGGTTGCCGCATTCCGAGCGCGAGCCGCCTTTGAAGATGGGAACAATAACGGAGCGGCTCCAATCGGTTGGGACAGTTTCCTGCTCCCACAGTTTCACTAATAATTCATGCAAAGCATCAACAAGAGCAAAGCCTCCAAATTTGAAGAGGGCTGGAGGAAGATCATCTGGTCCCGCGGCTTTGTTCAACTTCAACAGTCCGATCTCACGTTCGACTTCTGAGCGAGAGGGTGGATCCAAAGGGACAGTCCACGGAGCGGGGCGATCAGTGACCCGCGAATCGAACAATTCTTGCCGATTAAATTGCTTTTCAAAATGCTCAGCCCAACGCTCCAGACGTTTTGACAAATTGTGGATAGGCTGTCCACTCTCGTCACGTATAGTTTCACTAACACCAGGTCTCCTGCTGCCCGTTTCCCGTATCAGACGGAATAACTTACGATGGTTGCCAAGGGCAGCGGCCACTTCCATCTCTGACGCACGATGAGACCACCAAGATTCGCGGTCTCTTTTCAGGCTAGCACGGAGTTTTGCCCGGAGCTCTTTGCGAGTTTCATTGTGCTCGCTTCCAGCCGGGATTTGCCGGCGAGCATCTATAAGTTCCAGAGACTGCGAAGAGACCCAATGTCCATGTTGTCTATTAGACATACCACATGAGGATTTGCCTGCTGCTAGTAAGGTCTGGCGAACATGTGACCAGTGACCATCAATTGTCTCCTGTGAGCGCTTGCTCAACTCGCATGTTAGCGTACTTCGATACGCATTCAGAACAGCTGGTTTTGTCAGTTGGATGGTGTCAATACGCTCACAGCGTCGTCGTGGGCGTCCGCCAAAACGCATCCGCAGGTCAGCACATACAAGTGCATGATCGGTGTCCACACATGTGCTCCAAATCGAGCGACAATTCTGGATGCAGCCTCTCCAGCGGTAACTTATCGCAATGTGATCGATCTTCGTGCAAGGCTGGTTCGAGATTGGTGGGCGCCAAGTCACCCTTCGGCGGGTGCTGTGTCGGAAATTAGTGCTCGCAAGAAATGAGCGAGCATCCTCACACAAATGAAGTAACCGCTCACCGTTATCATTACGGGAGCCTACACCGTGTTGACCGCCCAGATGCAGTTCATCAGTGGACATCTTTCCTACTTGTGCGTTCAAATCCCCCGCCAGCACAACAGTGTCCGAGCTTCTTCTGTGGCAAAGGAGCTGGGTCAGTTGGCGGTAGAAGTCGTTCTTTACCGAATCATCGCTACAGTTTGTGGGCGCATAGGCAGCGATGATGAATAGACATCTATTAGTCAAGCGCGACTTCGAAGCTTTAAACGAGCCAGCCAATCGGACCGCACACATCCGGCTACTGATTGGAATCCAATCAACCAGAGCAGCTTCAGCCCGGGGACTCAGGGCAATACCAACACCGGCTTGGCCGGTGCTCGAAGCTGCATCGTCACCGGGTAGGCGCAATGAGAAAGCGCTGCTAGTGTCACCTGAAGAGGACCGCAGAGTGAGTACAGAGCTCGAGTTTTGCAGGCGAGTCTCTGATAAGCAGCAGACATCGATCGAGAGGGTCTCCAATGTTCGGGCAGGTGCTGCCTGTTGACCGATTTGTAGCAATGTGCGTACATTGAGGCATGCCAATCTGAAGGAGGATCGAGGGTTCCAAATGGAAGCCGATGAACTGGATTGGACCGCTTGGTTGGACATGGGCTTGTCGACAGGAGAGGAGTGACGCTCCGCGTTCACGTGTGAGTTGAAATTAGAAGGTAAATGCCTAGCAAAGCATGTTGTGGGAGGGCCAAGAATCGGGGAGTTGAAAACTGGGGGGATATAAGTGAAGTTGAAATGCTACGGTAAAAGTGAAAAAACGTAAGAGGGGAAAAAGAAGACGGGAAGGCTTGAGCAGTAGCATCCAAACCCCTATCCACCCTGCTCGATGCAGCAGATAGGGCACCGTTTATTATCCTCTGCGGTGGCCAGCGCATCAAGAAATTGTTTGAAGGAAAGTTCATAGTATTGCGTGGGCAGGATACTGTCAGGTTGCCCAGGCCTAGACAGGAGAACGATTAGGGTTCTCAACCAAAGCCTTTGGTTCAAAAACCTGACCGCAAGGCAGCGGGTTTGGCGTTGGGCTACAAGGAGTCCATTTTAAGGAATAAGGTGCCACCCTCATTCCAACCCCCAACCTGGAGGACCAGGAGGCTGAGTTTGTCTGGCCTCTAACCATTGACCAATCTGGTATGAGTGACACTGAAGGTGCAAAAGCACCACCCAGCGTAGCTCAATGGATCGCTGAGGCACACAAACCATCGCACCACGGTAAGGTCCAGCCTCATTGCGATGGGGAGGCACCAGCAGTAGCATGTTTTCGCTTATCCGCCCTGCTGTATGCAGCAGATAAGGCGACCCTTGATAATCTGTGCGACGGCCGATGCAGGATGAATTTTATGTTTGAAGAAAATGTCATGGTTGTGTGTGAGCTGGGATACTGCCAGGGCGCCCAGACCTAGACAGGAGAACGATTAGGGTCCTCATCCAAAGCCTTTGGCTCAAAAGCCTGTCTGCAAGGCAGCGGTGTGGCAGTGATTTAGTTTTACAGAAATGGGCGCCATCCCATTTCAAACCCCCAACCTGGAGGACCAGGAGACTGTGTTTGTCTGACCTCTCACCATTGACCTACACCATTGGCCTACACAGGGACCACAGGTCGCTTGCGCTGCACGAAGCACACAACCCATATCCGGTGTTAACCCGAAGGAATGACATTGGGAGACATGTGACACTACGATTTTATTTTAGTCTATTCTTAAAAATTCCCCTGGTCTATATTCCATTACCACGATTCTCCCTTGCACGTGGCCTAACCGATAGATGTCAGCTGAGTATTTAACACAACTGCGATTTCCCACTCCCGTTCTACTTGCATTCCCGCATAGGTGACGATGCATTAGTTCTTCGAGCCCCACTGAGGTAAAGAAGACTGTAGCTCATCATTTTTCGAGGGTTCTGCGCATATCGTACTTGATCATTTAGCTTTGTTCTGAAGCCAACTGACGAAGGTATAAAACTCAAAGCAGCTGTATTTGAAACGATTCATAGGATAATGATGTATTTTTTCAATTTTACTGCTCCGAACTGAAAAGAAGCGTCTTGATAATTGTGGCTAAGCTCCATATATTCACTCCATCGGTAGTGAAACTTCTTGTCTGTCGGGTATCTTAGGCCATCTAAAGCGGTCCGCAGCCTCTGAAACTTTGGATATCACACATTCATCGTCGGTTGCGTTCGACTTCTTGAATTGGGCTAAGAAATTTGGTGTTGGATTAACTAAATAGCCTTTCAGCTGAACTTGCGATGGATCAATACCAACCATGGTACCGCGCCCTCGAACTCCTTTTTGTATATGAAATGTTGATCTGTAAGTTGTCGGTGGCATACTAGATGCCATTCCAGTTTCTGCATATGTTGGGATCAAATATGCATCCTGGTATTCAGACCTTCCAGGGTAATGTAATTGCGCAACTGGTCGTTTTTCCACAGTTTCTGTGTTTTCATATCGGGCTTTGGGTGTAGGCAACTTCGTAGAACAATCATTGGAGTCACCAGGAATAGAATAGTTCTGTGTTCCTACTGCCTCAGCGCGTGTCCAGTTGGTATCAAGGTGCCACCTGGGTGCCACTGGTGGACGTACAGTGGTATCTAGCACGGTTTCCAGTGCTTTGATATCATCTGGCTCGCGTTTCTTCATGTACCCCATGTTGCGTCGATACCCACTGTATCGGTCTGTGATATCCATCTCGTCTGTGTACTGTTCCAAACGCTTCTTTGCGGCTGAAACTAATGGCTCCAATTCTTGATTCAAGGCTGACAGCTCCCCCTCTGCCCACGCGTAGGCAGCACGAATAGAGGTATCTGTCCAACCGATGCCTTCTGGCATATGTTCTATGTGTCTTAACTCAGTGCTAGCACACTCCTCTGTGGTGCACCTATACATCCCGCTAGTCATATTTGTCCGAAAACGGGTTAGGAATTGTCCACCAGCATCAGTCAATTTGTCCTTCACTTTCAACAAAGCCTGGCGTTGAGTAACCAATTCCCTCTCAGCGAATCTTTCTCGCCACTTTGGTGAAGCGCGATTGTACAACTCTTCCTCTAGCGTCAAAATTGAAAGGTACTGCGCTGTCCTCTGTAACTCTTGCGCGGTGGTTTTCGTCGTACACAAATTAGGACAGCTAGAGAGTTGTCGAATGGCCCCTCGAAGATACTCGAGTGCCCCCTTATACGCTGCGTCGTAGGCTAGTGGCCCTGGTTGCACATGTTGTAAACGGGGGGAATCGTCCTTCGACATACCGAGGTGCGCTAGAAATCAGGAACTTCTTGCTAACATAGATAAAGTGTTATATTGTGTAAAAGCTTAATGGGAAGCTTAGACCGAGGAAACCCTTCAAATAGTCGTCTCTAATCAATTCTCACGTGACTCGTCTGCCATGCACGATAGAACCAGCTGAGCAAATACGGAACGATATATGCAAAATGGGTCTAACATGCAGCTGGACACATCAAAAATGTAGGTGCTTTCACTGGGTATTAAATTTCGTCAATCACATCGAATGAATCAGACTGGAAAATTGGATACCTCAGCAACCGAATGACAGGCTTAGTAGCTACAACAAATAATGGTTACAAACAGTTTAAGCCAGACATCTTCAGCATTTCCTTTCAGTTCTGGATGTTTCATGATACACTCCCGATTAGCAACATAGACGAAGTTACGAAATTATATATATATATATATATATATATATATATATATATATATATATATATATGTATATATATATATATATATATATATATATATATATACAGTCGATTCCGGTTAATAGGACCAGCCGCTTATTCGGGCCAAATTCTGAAGAACCGAAACGAATCCTATTACGCTAGCCTAGTTTTAGCCGCTTATTAGGACCGGAATTCCGCTTAATCGGACCAAACGATAGAAGGTGGCAGGTAACAGAGGTGTTAAAATCAAATTCTGTGCCTGGATGTCTGGACTAAACCCACAGTTCATATGTCGGGCAAGAAAGCGTATCATTCAGTTACGGTAATCCGAGTTGGCCTTTGGATAAACTGAACTGTGGCAATCTTGAGGCACATCTATCTAATTGGCTTCAGAACCGCCCGAAACTGACTGTAGTTTCCAACACTTGTAGGCGGAGCGAAGACACATGCTTGTTCACATGTCGTTAACTGCTCGATCGATGAACCGCTTTAGAATGATGGTTGCCGCGCCAGCTTTGTGGATACATTAAGTGTATTTGAATTCCCTTCGGCCTCCGCACATACATCATCCTGGTCTTCTGAAAAATTGAATCAGTGGAAGTAAGACTTCATTCTTCACCGACAGGACGTGCACTCTTCATATCACAATCCCTTAGTTGTTGGAGCAGCGTCATACCGACGGTCTACCATGACCGTCTTTCTAAATGTTGTGACAACCTTTGATTTTGTTACTCATGTTCGTTCGTTGTGTTGTTTATAACCGAATGGCATACAGGAGAACTGTCTCTATGTTGAACTCAAAATACAACTCATTAAGCTCCGTAAGAATACATGAAAATCCCTTTCTAAGCTACGATACGATGAGTCTGGTCTGAACCATCCCAACTCGTGCATCCACTTCAACTGGGCCTGTTTACCTATTTAAGAGCCAGTTTTGCGATCAGTGTAAATCAGCTGATCGAGCGCATGGTTGCTTCTCGTCAAAACAAAAATGGATGCCATTTGCACCTACCATGCCTACAGAGCATCGCACATGTCAAGTGCTAACGTTTACACCAAAGAGCTGAGATTCACCAGCTGATATTCGTTAGCGAACCCGGTGACATCTCACTGGACCGTGCTAAACTGGAGCCTCACTCACATATTCAACAGCCGCCGACCAGCGTCCGGTTAACAAAGTAGGCAACCGAAAGCATGGCGAAGTACCACGAGATAAATGAGTGAACAGTCTTCACGGGTTGACGCACACGGTTGCTCTGAACTGTGACCTCAGATCTGCATACTCCAGTGTTTAAAGATACACTTTGACAACACGATAGGGAACTCGAAGCGCTTATGTATTTACTTGCCGGTTCTCACAGCCTTTATTTCAGTGTAGGTTTCATTTCATTTTAGGACTGTGCTTCCGATGTATTGCTGCCTAATATTGTTGATTGTTTTTAGTACCTAAACCACGAACCAGTTTATAAGTCGAAATATGTATACCTAGACAAAACTGCGTGTCAACTCAATGGTTTTGTGTATTCGCATCAATCATAATGCACAACTAACACATTTACTATAGCCAGGACATGTGCATTCAATGCCGCAGTGATTTGCTTTTGTACGCAGAACGGCAAGAGCTATCGATAGCACAGGTTGATTCATCGAAATGTACCCTACTTCGACTTGGGCAACCGGGTAGTATCTCACCCCCTGACGGAACCATGGAATCCGGTGTGTTGTGTTGTCTTTTTATTTACTAATTCAGTACCCTGTTTGAGGTCGCATGGTTTCTGATGGCACTATGTCTATTTGTAGATGGTTATACATTAGTTCGGCGTACTTGATAATATTCTCCCAACTAGCACACGTCGCTCACAGGAATTGTGGTAAACCTGCATAGTTGTATCGCGTGGTATTTTTTAAATAACTCGGACATTTTGTACTTATCATGGATTCACTTATAACCAAATTCTTCTATATGCACATTTAGCGAGTATTTATGTCGTTATATGCGTTTACTTTATTCGATATCGGCATTTTGAGTGATTGGTCGCTGTTTGACATCCCAGGTGTGGCTGTGCCTGATGGGCATGTTGAAAAGGTGCCTACCTGTCTATTACCCACTACTTCGTCCATACTGGCTCCAGCAGACAGTTGGTCGTTGCTGGAGGGGACCGGGTGCACGGTCCTTGTGGTCGTGCTAGGCTCAAAGAGCGGTCCCATGCAATCCGTGTGGATCTGACTACGGTCCAGCCACCGCCTTGTGTGCGCTTGATTTCCCAACTCCAGCGTGCTGGTGTTTGCCTGTGAAGGAGTGTGGGCCGGCTCCGTTGATGTAACATGGCTCCCATTCGCACGCCACCCGGTCTTATTCGTTCGGGTTTACACTGGATATGGTGTGTGTGGATGGAGCTGTGGGTGGTGCAGCGCAAGCCATCCATGGTCCCTCTGTAGGCGCAGGCGCCCTGTGACTGACCCCAGTGACAGGCAAATCCGAAACCGGATTCTGCCTGCCATATATATATATATATATATATATATATATATATATATGTTTGGCGGCATCCGATTTCGGATTTGCCAGTCACTGTGGCCAGCCACAGGACGCCTGCGCCTGCGGAGGGACCATGGATGGCTTGCGCTGCACCACCCACCACATATCCAGTACAAACCCAAAGGAATAAGCCCGGAAGGTATGTAGATGGGAGCCACGTTTCATCAACGGAGCCGGCCCACACTCCTTCGCATGCGAACACAAACACAATCTATTTGGGAATCAATCGCACATAAGGCGGTGGCTGGACCGTAGTCAGCTCCACACGGAGTGCATGGGACCGCTCTTTGAGCCTAGCACGACCACAAGGACCGTGCACCCGGTCCCCTCCAGCAACGACTAACTGTCTCCTGGAGCCAGTATGGACGAGGTAGTGGGTAATAGACAGGTAGGCACCTAGTCAACATGCACATCAAGCGCAGCCACTCGGGGGATATCAAGCAACAGCCAATCACTTGAAACGGTGATATCAAATAAAATAAGTCGGTGACACAACTGTTTACTATATAAGCGTATAAAATAAATTGATTAACAACAAATTCATGAGAAGTTCAAGAGTTCAGAAAATATATTTTAAGGAAATGCCACAAAGGAGAAAATGTTATCGCAAATAATTACAATTAGCTTCTGCGACGTATGCGTTTATAGAAGAAGGACAAAATTTTCAAACCCACCACCTACAATAAAGCGACACATCATGCAAGCACACAGTTAGTAAATCGAGTGCAGCACACCTACAAACACTGCGCCGGTCCTGCCTACGTTTGCTGTAGGACCCGTCGTCACTTTGTGCTGGTCCCGAGTGCACTCGCTCATAACTCACCAAGCCTGCCTCACTCAGGCACTCGCGATTGCATGGGCTACAGCACCATGCGCTCGATGTCAATGGAGCGCAACCCATCGGTGCTTACCGCTTCTGCACTTGCCGTTTGTTCTCTGCATACACGAGGGCTTTCTTCCGCACTCCGGCAACTGTCTACTTGATGAGAACACGCTTTGCACGCGAATCAATCGCCTACGATACCATGACCTGCAATCAAGATCAGAACGTGACATGCTTCCTTTGATTATATCCTAGTAACGAAGCTTCAGTTTCCCGGTATGCCGCTTCTCAATACTCAGATGATCATATAATGGTTGTTTCGGTGTCCGCGTAGAATCCATACGCCACACATGACCAAACCACCTAAAGTGCCAGAAAAACTATGCAGCCCACTGCATACATTCCAGTTAGACGCAACACTTCCATGTCCGCAACTCTGTCGCAACAACCGATGCGCAGAATTCCTTGCAAACACTATAAATGGAACCGCTCGAGATATCGCACATCCCGCCGGTACATCGTCCACGTTTCACTGCCGTATAGAAGAATGGACAGCCCCATGGATTTGTACACCATTAGCTTCGTGCAAATGGTAAGCTGATGGTTGTTCCACACGGTATTCTAGCTTCCCGAATGCCGCCGCTGCCTTCGAGACGCGGATAAGAAGATAACTATGTCACTCCTGGTCAGTCGATACCACACTCCCAAGGTAGCGGAAGAGGGAGGTGGTTGCCAACACTACATCACCAATGCTGATTCGCGGCACTATTGTAGATTGCACCTCCGGTGAAGGCTGAAAGTAACAGACAGTTTTACTTATGTTGATAAGGAGCCCGAATTTGGCCGCTGTCGAAGCCAGAGCACTAGTCATGTGCTGCAACTCATTAGCACTGTGCAAACAAAGCACAATCATCAGCAAACAGCAACATACGGATATTTGTCTCACAGACTAGGGTTCTCGCAACGAAACGACGGATGTTCAGCAACCCACCATCAATACGGTGCTCCACACGAACACCGAAAGCACAAGCCGCATTAAAAACACAAGACATCATTGGGTGAACATACATATTAAACAGGGCAGGAGCTAAGACACAGCGTTGCTTCACACCATAGATGACTGCAAATTCATCCGAGATCCGTCCACTCAGCTACACCCTCGCCCGCATACCACTGTGCAGAAATTTAATTAAAGAAAATTGTTCTAACAAAAGCAAACTTACCCAACACCAGCAACAGCACCTCGTGGTTCACCGTATCAAATGCTTTGGTGAAATCGACAAAAAGCGAGTGCAACAGCCTGGTTTCATTCTCTACACTTCTCCTGCAACTGACGAGCCGCAAACAACATATCAATAGTGATGCGACCCGAACGGAATCCACATTGCTCTTCCGCCACGTTAGGTTCCACAACCTGTCTGACGAAACGGTTGAGCAGGATTCGGGCAATCACCTTGCCCACACAACTCAGCAAGTTGATGCCACGATAATTCGTGCAACATTGCTTGCTCCCTTTGCCCTTGTACAGTGGTAGCACAAGAGCGTCATTCAACTCAGGGGGCATCTCCACATTAATCCATACGCGTTGCACCAAGTGGTGCATCGCAGTCACCAACGCGGCTCCGCCGTGTTTTAACGCCTCAGGCAGGATCCCGTCGGCCAATGCACACTTGCCATTTCGCAGCAGAACAAGTGCTGTCTGCGTCTCATCCAGTGTCAGCGCGTCCGCCAGACTCGCATTTACATTGTGTTATTTCAGGCCGTTCAATGTTGGTCAGACGGCCTCTGAACCGTTTTTCCAGAGCCAATCAAAGTGCGTGGCCAGATCTGCATTATTTCTACAATCTGTTGCAGATAGCGCCTCAGTTACCATCGACCAGCGACCTCAGCGGCTCCAACACCGGTCCATACACCGCCTTCAAGTAGTCAAAGAATTCCTTGTGTTGGTGGCGTTCGGCGTAGCATTCCATATGCTTCGCCTTCTCCGTCCACCATGCATTTTTAATGCGACGGAGCTCTCGGGTCAGTCGCCGTCAAAGTTTACGAAACTGACTATTCTTACCCACTTCACTGGGGTCTGCCACATGTGCAGTAAATGCTGCATTATTCTCCGACAATAATGTGCTAATGGTCGCATTGTTCTCATCAAACCAATCAGGCCGCTTACAGTTTACGCAGCTATCACCTGGGCACGAATGTGGTGCCACAGGTCGCCCACTGTGGCTATGAATTCCACATCACCACACAGGCGTGCAGCCATCGCCTTCTCCAGCTCAGTACGTTTCGCCACAGTACCGAGGGAGAGAATGTTAACTTTACGCCGATTCACGGCTGCAGTGCAATATATTGATTTCCGAAAATATACGTACAGTTTGTGATTAATGCCACAATCAGCTCCACGCAGTTCACGTGTCATGCGCATGTCACGCTGACGTACGATGACATAGGCAAACTGGTGAGCATGACCATTCTGTGGGTGCGTCCACGTTGCTATACCACTCACACTCAGTGCAAACCGAGTGTTTGTGGTCGTCAGGCCGTGAGTGGTACACAGTGAGAGCAGTCTGTCACCATTCGCATTCGCTGGCCAAATGCAATGCTGACCGATGACCTGTCCACACCGATGCATCACGCACAACGTGCGCGTTGAAATCACCCAGCAGAAATAGCCAGTCGCTCCTCGGCACAGACAGTATCACGGAGGATAGTTGAGTGTATAATTGATCACGCGTGCCATCAAAATAACACACGGAAGTTGTAATGAATTTGGCGAACTTACCTTCCGGGTATTTCGCGAACAGTCGTCAGTCGTGCGCTGATGCCTGTTGGTTCACTCACCAGGTAGCCATTTAGGCAAACTGCTCTTGCAAATCTGACCACCTGTTCGCGTGGTGCTGAGTTGGCGTTGCGCGCCCAATAGAACGTGTAACCAGCACCGGCTCCATGCAAATTACCTTGCTTAGCGAGCCGGGTGTCATTTAGCGCCGAAATATCGAGGTTGTATCGCACCAGTCTCATCGCGACCAGTGCAGTGCGTCACTCGGGGCGCTCACTCGAGTTCCGGTCCAGTAGTGTGCGCATGTTCCAGCACCCGATGTTGAGTGCTTTGCGCGCAGGCATACGGTTGCATATGTGGGCAATCGCACGCGAGTTGGCGGATATGCTTCGGAGGTTTGTTAGAGGGACTCTACCCGGAGCCTTTTGCTAAATAGCCTGACCAACAAGGCAGTGGGGAGCAGATCCTGATCGGGAATGTGATTTTAGATACTGATTGAGATCTGCTTGACGGCCGTCACACGCAGCCTTCGAGGTACCGGAACGATTCATATATGTTTTGCGACCGTATTAGGATATGCACCTGCGACCACTGCCAGACGTAGGTGGGTTTTTTGCGGGTTTGCAACAATTTGACCAGGGGCTGCCTGGCTTGAGGCGAGCAGCAGCAAACCATTGAACACCAGAAGGTGTCCTTCCACCGTCAGAGACAATGCGTAGTGCACATGCTCTACGCTAATCGAGCTGTGTGCTTACAACCAGTAGACTTGTTGTCTCCCATGGCTAGGTTTTACTGGAAGAGTACCATCAACCAGTTCCTAATCTCTGAAGAGGATGGACTAGGATACTGGGAGGTCGCCCACACCTGACAGGAGAACGACATAGGTCCTCAGTTAAAGTCTTTGATTAAATGTACACCCGATATGCAG
This sequence comes from Dicrocoelium dendriticum, assembly GCA_944474145.2. NCBI lineage: Eukaryota > Metazoa > Platyhelminthes > Trematoda > Plagiorchiida > Dicrocoeliidae > Dicrocoelium > Dicrocoelium dendriticum. The sequence goes on from OX104063.1 coordinate 222,998,118, forward strand.
CGTGTCTAGCACATGTTCAGTTCACTGGCTGGTGAGAATTGGTGTCCTGGAACCCAGCAGGATGAAGGGCGCAACCCAAATCCCACCCAGCGGTCGCAACGATGAGGTGTCCAGGACAAGAGCCCATGGCACTACAGTAGCAGAAGTGGGTGGACGATCTGTCAAGATCTAGCGAACACCAGTCTCAGTCCACCATAGGCTCTCCCGGCTCTACTCTACTAGGAATAGCCATATGTTTGGTACATTTTTCTGCACTTTCTGCAACGCTGCTTTTCAATGAAGGATATACTGAAAAAATTCATTTTCTTAAATGCGTGGAATTTATAAATCTATCGTCCTTTTTAATGTCATTGTCTCTCATCTATGCTGTGTAATGATTTCCATGGTAAAGCCACTCTTATTTCGAAATCACTTTATCCTAGTTCTTAGGACTATGTAAAGGTCTACGAGGGACGTACAAATAGTTAGCAGACTGACAACATTTTAACCATTATTTTTTACTTCGGGTATATAAATCATTTGATTTATTGTAAGATCATACGTAAAATGTTAAACCTATCGTGCTATATATTTCATGTTTTTTGCAGATCAATTTTGACATCACTCTGTGACAGCGGAGGAAATTAACAAGTTTGAACAAAAGAGCGATTGGGAAGTAGCTGACGCTGAAGGGGATGACTCCACAGGAATTATATAACCATGTCATTGACATTAGTGAACGTTTGCCTAGCTGCAATAAACATCACCGATGAACGGTGTTAACTATGGGAGCGCAAAACGCACAGCACACGGGAGTGATCGCGCCTTACAATCTAAAGGAGCACCAAGCAGAAGGCGACGCTCGACTCAAGCAATCGAACTCAGCAACCAGTACAACAATCCGCGCCGGTCACCGAAGTGTATAATGAACTAATAATTTTAGTTAGAATTTTACACAGGCAAACCGAGGAAATCTCCAGACTGCTACAATCCAGCTATCTTCTGTCTATTCAATGGTTGTTAAGTGGTATAGGAATTGTTAATGGAAAGGGAACCATGTGAAGATGCTGACCGTTGTGAGCGGCCGGCTACGTTGAATAGGTTAACAGCATCACCAAGCTTTATAGAATAAAAACAATTGAAACAATAACAAAGTCAGTAGGTATTTCAGTTGAGTGTATATATTCCATTTCAGTAGATAAATCAAGGTAAGAAAAGTTAGTGCTCGACGGTTGCCACGAATGTTACCAGATCAGTAGACTTCATATCGTGGCGGAGTCTTCTTGTAGTGGATGTGCTAAATTTCTGGTCTCGTATGGTGACTATGGACAGAAGCTGGATTAATCGCTATGATGCGTAAGCTAAAAGGCAAAGCATGATGTGGAAACAAAAATTCGTCGCCACCCTAGAAATTCGGTCCTGCATCAACGGCTGGCAGGCTCATGACTACTATTTCCTGGGATACCGAAGGGATACATTTGATGGATTGCCTGGGTCAATGTGTCACAACAGCTTGTTCTTCTTAGGTAGGCTTAAGTTAAAGACTTCGAGAAGCCATTAAGTTTAAGAGGCGGGGAAAGTTATATAGACATTATGCTTCTTCAAGACAAGGTTCCCAGTCACATCTATCGGATTACCATGGGTGTAATTCACAGCGCAGAATCCAGATTGTTTGATCATCCACCTATTTCTCTAGATATCACTCGCAGTAACTTTTAGTTGCTTTCTCATCTCGAGGATGGTATTCGTGGTAGAAAATTCGATTTTGATTCCAACGGCATTGCAGCTGTATGGGTATGGCTACAGAAGCAAGGTTCGAACTTCTCCGACCAATGTATTATGCCACTGAAACACTGACAGACAAAGTGTAGAAATTCTAGGGGTCTTATCTTAAAAAATAATTAAATGTGCTTTCTTATTCTTATTGTTTTTAAGGATCCGTCTACGAGCATTTTGACTGATTCCCGTACATGAGAGCAATTCATTGGATTCCCAACTGCTAGGGAAGTCGATGTGGTTCCCTTCGGGTCAAACTCATCCATTGTACAAGCTCTACTGAATAATTCGTTTTGATCAATGGTCATTGGTAGATTGCGGATAAAAAAAAGCCGAAATTTAATATGTCCCGCCGGATGATCGGCTAGCCATGAGCAAAATAACGGCAACAACAACAGTAAGAACTAGTGAACAACTGCAATTTGCCACTTGCCGATTACAGTTTCCCGTCCGTTTTATGTATTATCCAAGATTATCGTCGGTGGTTTCCGTGCAAAACGGAGGTGGGTTTGTTTGTTTGTTTTTCTTCATCCCATATTGTGAAATGGTAAATCACTCTTGTGGAATTGCGTTGACACGCCACCAGTTTTTACCAGTGGAACTGACATATGGGTTCACCGCTTATGGTGAACAGTTGTGTTTTATGACTACTTGAATGCAGACGTTCATAAGCGTACCGGCTGAGATTGCATGGGGGTCGATAAGGCATCACTTTATCGAGTACTGCTCCTCAGACATTAAAAAGATGGTTGTCGATTTCTGTCAGTGGCTATTGGCTAGGTTACTGAGTGGGCATTGTTTAGATGCACCAGATGCAGCTGGATAACCAATATCATGCAGTCTACTAGATCGTCGTTCGAAATATAGCCATCAGCATTGATTTGACCATCTATTCGCATATCTGGCTTCAGTGCGCACCCATGAGCATCACTTGTTAATGGTGTGCCCGGTTAAACGAAGCTTTAGTGTAGCTGGTCGCTTAAAGGGCGAAAAGGCATGAAAATTGATTGAACATATACATAAGTGATTTCAATAGTCTAACAACAGACATAGAGTCCTAAAAGTCATGGAAATCAAGGGGATGAAATTATCATAACAAAGAAAACCGAACACTGAAAGATCCTTGCTCTTTTCGTATGGTTTAATACTACGCAGTTGTCTGAGCCGAAATAGGGTGCTGACTTAGGGAACATCACCCAAGGCCTTTGGGAACCAGTGACCAATTTAATCATTTCACACGCCTTTGCTTTGGTGAGTTGCCAAACAAGAGCCCAAAGTATCATGCGTCCATCCTCTGGACTACAACGCTACATCGAGGTGAAGCAAGGGATAGTAACTTCTGTTGGTGGGTGGTTAAATTTGCCACGTCGCAGTGCTGTTAAACAGACATTCGTAAGATTTATAGGGAGAACGCTGGAACACTGCCACCAGATCATTCGTTTAATCGGTATAATCCCTAACCACCCGGCTAACGTCACGAGATATATCGGCAACCCAGCCAAATTGGTTAAAAAGTTCAGTCGCATTGCTGAGGGCCGCATTCATTAGCACAAGCGATTAACTGTGCAATGATCTAACTGACAAACCTGTAGTAGCTTCGCACCCCGTCTCCAGTTTGTTACAGCTACCCCAATCACCGCACTCAACCGCATTTTTCAGCTCTGTCTTCATCACAATATTACTCTGATGGCGTTAAGAATACAAACAAGACTCATCACACCGCGGTGCTCATATCATATTGTAGCAAGAACGACACGACAATGTAGCACAATCATTATTTGCGCAACCATCAGTCACGCAGGCATACATTAATGACTCACGTTCCCATCCAAAGACGCACCATCTCTCCTGGCTTCCGCTCGTGACACGTCTATGTACTTTGGGGACCTCGTGATGGAATATTCCCTGCCCATTTCACCCCATATCTCCGCTTCTACGCGTCCCATTCTGATCGACTCGAAGTCGTTCGATAGCTCGGTATTTGCTTGACTATAGATGCATCATTCTGATTGGCGACGGTCCAGGAGGCTGATTTATTACGTTCTCCATGAACACAGTCTTCATTCTACCTGCCTCAGACTCAGTACCGGGCAGTGCTCGTGACACGTTCTCGTCTCGTTTCATCAGACTACCGTGGCTCCGGATTTGATCTACACTTTGTGGGCTGCCTTGCCGCTTATTGCGCTCTCGCCTTTTTGTGGACCATTCATCACCATTTCACTGCATAGCACCTAGCGTGCATTCATTCTACTCGGAATCATCTTCTCTACACGGTGGATCTATTCCACCCGGATTATTCCCATCGCTTCAACCTCTAGCTTGTGTCTGTGTTTTTCGCGGAGTTTGCCGGGGAATTCACACGCAAAACTTCTCCAGTCTGCAGCTTTTCGTGGATTATTTTACAACCCTTCGGATTTTTACATCATTCGATAGAGAAATCTTTCCGCTTGCTAACAAGCCTTCAGTCGCTTCACAGCACCACTGTGCATAACAGTTACAGAAGAAATTCATTTGTAACTTGCGCACTCAAGCGCCCAGCAAACTTCACGATCGCCATTGCATCTCGGCCAGATCAATTCAATCACTCAGACGACCCAAGCACGTCCTACACGGCCTATTCAAACGTGACCGCATGACGCACAGGCCCATCACGCGTAAGTCGATCAACGTGTCCTCCGACCACAAGCGGACAAGACGGCGAAGCACACCTACCACGCACGACACCAAACTAGCCCGTGAACCGGGCCGTGCCACTTCGCTGCAGCCGACCATGACCAATGTAACAAGGGGAGAAGTTACAAGTGGAGCTGAGCCACTTGCCCAGACAATGGAATCGGGCCAGCATTGTGCGTTGTGTTTCGTTAATCATAGTCCGATTACTGAGGCTAACAAGCACAACAATCTGTCCGAGTCTGTTTCGTTCTGTCTTAATTGCACAACGCAGATGGAATGGAGGCTGCAGTTCCTTGAACGCATTGCCAAAGCAGCCACCAAGGATATCAGCGTTGTGGGATGTCGTAATGCTATTCGACATTTGCGTGTACATTTTACTAATTGTCTAGAAAAAGTGACATATTTTGATCACGTTGCTGGCCTATATTTTACGTATCTGGTTGTATAGCACGTTACTGGCAGCGCATAGGGACGTGTGAGTATTCCCAGTGTTTTCAAAATATGTTTGCACATACATATCGTGAGCACTACGCACCAGGGGGATCTGAAGTGTGTAAAAGCTTTCCCTGCACCAATCAAAAGTCCCAACCTTCGTACACTTGCGACGGCCGAGACAGTTTGTATTCCATGATTCCATCCGTCTTTATGCTCTCAGTAGGTAGTCCATGCATTTCACTCTCTCTGGTTAGAGTAAACAGAAGACACAGATCGACGGCCTTCGATCGAACTCCGCAGTCCACATCAGATCCATTAGGGTTTAATTCGTTTTCCCCTCTCTGACACTGGTCCTCACGTGATTTATGTAACTTGAATTAACCGGGTCACTTTTATTTGCTTAGCCTGTACACATGATCGTAATGGTCTGCGGATGAAACCTTGAAAACAGTTGCTCACCAAATGGCCTTTAATCCTTGTACTTTGTTATACAAACTGACCTATACGTTTATTCGCGGTGATGAGGTCTCTCCAACAGCTCGTCCAGCGAAGGATCGTGGAAGATAAACGGCACGGTGATAGTGTGTCAAATCATGCTCTTTTTGTGAATTTCGCCACACAAACACATCTGACGTGAAACTATGCACATAGAAAATGTAAGCAAAACATTCATAACTTTGGTAGATAACAATAATTTGTAAATAGTGAAAGTGTGTGAGCAGACATGATGACAAACGGCTGAGCTGAGAACTGCTTCCATCATGAAATATGAATCAAGTATAATTAATGACGCACCACACACAAGTGGTACGATGAACTGCGTACATAAATTGGGTGGGGGAGTTGCAGGACATCAACAGTTTGCCCCTTCATTAGGTCCATGTCCTGCAGACCTCATGCCTGTGTAAGGGAAAGTAAGCACTATATGAAGACTAAGGAAAAACGCTTATCCAAGCCATCAAAGTGCGCATGTTTCCCAAATGCCATCAGTGGGTCTTCAAGCTAAGTAAGAGTACAGTAAGAAGCAGCGTAGATGAAGAAAAAATGGAAGGCAAATCCCATCTATCCAACTCATCGACATGCCCATATTTTCATAGGTCACCACTGGCTCAAGGTGGGGGGATTTAACTACAATACTGCAACCTGGAACGTTAATTCGATCAACATCAATGTTGTGGTTGCAACGTTTGAATTCAGCTTAACCCGGCCAGTCACATCGCTCACATACCCTAGGCATCTAGAACATTTCGGTTTGTAATATGTGGCACCTTCTGTGTGCGACGCCCATGTATGTCCCTCCACCACTTCCGTTGACAAGTGCATTCATGCGAATCGCGACGACCAAGGCTGTTTAGAGAGATTTTCAAGGGAAGGTTGGACTAGGTAAATGAAATTGGGGCCAGACACGTAGTAAGGTGAACGACGTTGACGCAGTCCAGAATAACACTCAGACAACTTGTTCACCGCTGGCCGGGTTAAACTACGGTCAAATGTTGCAACCGAAATAATGACAAAACTGCACATTTCGCTAATGGAGACACTGCGTCCTGTGTGCAGTGTAGACAATTGTCGGTACTGGTGTAAATGCGACAAAATTTCCACAGTGAACCCAAGGATTAAGTGTGTGAGCTAAGGAATACACCACACAGTGAATGTGAACGGCATTAGTGTGATTTACGTATCCTGTTGCGTCGAAGATATCTTCAGAGTGGGTAGTTTATAACGTTCTGATGTTCGCATGGTTGAAGTCTGAAAACCCTAATTGAGAAATTTGCGGTTTCGCAAGCTACATTTTCTGAGCTGATATAGATGGTAGTAATGACATTAAAATTTCATTTGTCTGTATCTGATGTTATGTCAGTACCACGTTAAACAATGTAGAAACATTTCCACGCCAACTACCCCCGCATTTGCTTGCGCACGCTATTGGGTCAAACGAGGGATCATCCGAACAATCGATACTGTATCCAAGTCGTACTGGACAGCTATTCGGGCCTTTCTGGCACGCAAATTAAATTAGGTTTACTGTAGGAATGGTTGCTTTTAAATCTAAGTACAGCTTCCGAACCGGCTGATGTGGGTTCCGAACTTGACAAACGAACTTCCAATCGGGTAACGAATTAAAGCGCCAGTGCACTCAAATACAGCGGACAAACATCGCGCAGAGACGGTTTCTATTAAACACGCGATTCATTCGTTCAGATTCAATGACAACATCTTGTCTGGCAATGGACGCGTTTGCGAACTCGCATTTAGCAGTTCCTCTCACTCTTGGAAAAGCCTGACATGACGTGCGCAGTAATTTCTTATTCACTACTATTCAACTATCCACGCTGATATTCTATACTGTGATACATCTGACGGTTGCTTCACCCGGCAAGCTCACTTGGTCCTACAAAGCGCTTTCCAAACATCCTAGTTTTCCGAACAAAGAAACTGTATGTACATTATCTCAGGCTGATCATGAAAGAGAACGGCGCAGCGAATAGCAGCATGAAAAGGACCATAAGTTGAACATATCACTCGGGCATGGCTCACTGGAAGTCGGTCTCGTGTCACTCCATTGCGCTAGACATCAGATATCGCTTCAACCCCCGTACGAACACACAAACTTACGTATGTGCAAACATATTTTGAAAACACTGGGAATACTCACACGTCCCTATGCGCTGCCAGTAACGTGCTATACAACCAGATACGTAAAATATAGGCCAGCAACGTGATCAAAATATGTCATTTTTTCTAGACAATTAGTAAAATGTACACGCATATGTCGAATAGCATTACGATATCCCACAACGCTGATATCCTTGGTGGCTGCTTTGGCAATGCGTTCAAGGAACTGCAGCCTCCATTCCATCTGCGTCATGAGTTTCTGGGGATCCCCGGCCAGAAGTTCCTCGTAGTGCACTCTCATCTCATTCTTCACTCTGGCCTTCACCACCTGCCAAACATTCTCGATCGGATTGAGGAACGGAGAGTATGGGCTCAATCTCAGTATGGTTACTCCATCGGATCCATCTACTGACGACAGTTCTTCCAGTCGTGTGTGACATGGTGCATTATCACATACCACGACAACCTGCCGGATCTCCATCTCCCGTTTCAGGTTGTCTAAATAGCTTCGCAGCCATTCGAGAGATAGGGAACCTGTGAATGAGCCTCTCCGGGTTGTCATCGACACTTTCCCTTCCATCGTGAGTGCACCGATTAAATGCAAATTGTGCCCTCTGCTGTTGGCAACTTTGCAACAGGCCCTCACTCCTCTGGGCGCCCGACCACGAGTACATTTGCAGTAAACGTTGAAGTTCGCTTCGTCAATCCAAATGAAGAACTTGCCATCGCTCTCAAGTTGGGGAAACTGATGAACGAATTCCCTGCGTATCCCTTTGCTTCGCTCATTGTTCATTCCCTCGGGAACCTGATAGATGTTCTTCATATTTATCAATCGACCATCTAGTCCCGTGCTATTATTGACTTCGAAATGTCCTTGTCCATTTCTGCTCGTACTCGCATTTCCCGTAGCGTAAGAGTTGAGTCCCTTGCAATCCAATCCAGGATGTCATCTACGTCTTCCTCCGACAAAATCCGTTTACGACTGCGCGCCTGCACAGTACTCAGCTCCTGATCAAGAGAACGACGAATCCAGGAGTAGGCTGTTTGATATTTGACGTTGTTTACAGTTGCCACAAGCTGCCAGTCATCACCGTTAAGGAACGCGCCCGAAACTCGGTCACGAATATCTGACGAGATATTCTGTCGAACGCGAGAATGCATGCCGACGACGTTAATATCATTAACATGGTTTCGGTCGTGCGCTTATGTTCCAGCTATTCATTGCTCTCAGACCAATTGTGATCCATCGTTTGGGGACGTGAAGGGGCGCATATAGGCCCGTTGTACCGTCGAAGTGCATTCCTCTAAGGTTCATTCACAAGTCTCACCCAGTCAACGGGCAGCGCGCTCACCTCCCCAGACTAACGCACCGAACGTTGGCATCTGGCCAATGCGAACACACTTAAGGTTAGAGGATTGGCTCTGAGCGGCTGGCGAATCGCAGAGGGTTTTGCAACATTATGGACTTTCTTTGCAAATTTTGGACTTTCATTGCAAAATTTTGGACTTTCATTGCAAAATTTTGGACCTATTATGCAACTTTGCGGGAAATGCTATAGATGTGACGAATTTCTACCTATACCTAGATAAATTTATCCCACTCCGGCCGTGAATCGGCGTAAATTTAACATTCCATCGGTACTGTGGTAGTGAGCTGGAGAAGGCGACGGCTGCACGACCGTGTGATGTGGAATCATAGCCACAGTGAGCGAGCTGTAACACGACATTCACGATCAGGTGACAGCTGCTGCACAGGAAACCATCAGGCGGGCAAATCGTAAGCGGACTGATTGGTTTGATGAGAACAATGTGACGATTGGCGCATGGATGTCGGAGAATAACGCAGCATTTGCTGCACATGTAGCAGACACCGGTGAATGGGGGAATAATAGTCTTTCGCGAACTTCGACGATGACTGACCCGAGAGCTCCGTCGCATTAAAAATGCATGCTAGACGGAGAAGTTGAAGCAGATGGAATGCTACGCCGAACGCCGTCAACACAAGGAATTCTTTGACTACTTGAAGGCGGTGTAAGGACCGAGATTGGAGCAGCTAAGGATGCTGATCGATGGTAGCTGGGGCACTATCTGCACATGGAATACAGACATAATGCAGATCTGGCAAAAGCCCTTGCACTGTCTCTTAAACAAAGGTTCAGAGATCGACTGGCCTACGTTGAACGGCCTCAAGCAGCGCGACGTGAAGACGAGTCTGGCGGACACGCCGACACTAGATGAGAAGCAGAGAGCACTTGCTCAGCTGCGAAACGGCAAGTGTGCTTGCGCCAACAGGATCCCGGCTGAGGTATTGAAACACGGCGGAGCCGCGTTGGTGACTGCGCTGCACCACTTGGTGCAACGCGTGTGGATTGAGGAGGAGGTGCCTCCTGAGCTGAAGGACACCCTTGTGCTACACTATACAAGGGCAAATGGATCAACAATGTTGCACGAATTATTGTCGCATTAACTTGCTGAGTTGTGTGGTCAAGGTGATTGCCCGGATTCTCCTTCACCGCCTCGTCAGTCAGGTTCTGAAACCTGACGTGGCGGAAGAGCAATGTGGATTCCGTTTGGGTCGCAGCACTATAGATATGGTGTTTGCAGCTCGTCAGTTGCACGAAAAGTGCAGAGAACGACACCAGCCTTTGTACTCGCTCTTTGTTGATTTCACCAAAGCATTTGATACGGTGAACCGCGAGGCATTGTGGCTGGTGTTCGGTAAGTTTGGTTAGCCGAGTAAGCTTGTAAGTTTAACTGAATGTCTGCACAGTGGTATGCGAGCGAGGGTGCAGTTGAGTGGACAGATCTCGGATGAATTTGCAGTTGTCACTGGTGTGAAGCAAGACTGTGTCTTAGCTCCTGCCTTGTTTAATATTTACCTTCATGCAATGATGTCTTGTGCTTACGATGTTCGTGTGGAGCACCATATTGATGGTGGGTTGCTGAACATCCGTCGTTTCGGTGCGAGAACCCTAGTCTGTGAGACAACTATCCGTATGTTGCTGTTTGCTGACGACTGTGCGTTGTTTGCAAACAGCGCGGATGAGTTGCAGCACATGATTGGTACTCTGGCTTCGACAGCGGCCAAATTCGGGCACACCATCAACACAAACAAAACTGTTTTTCTCTTTCAGCCTTCACCGGAGTTGCAATCTTCAAAATGGCCGAAAATCAGCATTGGTGGTGAAGTATTGGAAGCCATCTCCGGCTTCAGCGACCTTGGAAGTGTGATGTCGATTGAACAGCAGATACACAGTGAGTTTTGTATCCGCGTATCGAAGGCAGCGGCGGCATTCGGCAAGCTAGAACACTGATTATTGTACAACCACCAGCTTACTGTCGGCACGAAGCTAATGGTCTACAAATCCTTGGTGCTGTCTATCCTTCTATACGACAGCGAAAGGTACACGGTGTACAGGCGGGATGTGCAATATCTCCAGCGGTTTCATCAGCAGCGTCTGCAACGGATTCTGCGTATCGATTCGTACGACAGAGGTGTTGCGCCGAAGTGGAATATATGCAGTGGATTGCATACTTTTGCTGAGACACCTGAGGTGGTTCGGTTATGTGTGGCGTATGGATTCGACGCGCATACTGAAACAAATATTATATGGTCAGCTGAGTGTTGGAAAGCGGCATGTGGAGAAACCGAAGCTTCGTTACCAGGACATGATCAAAGTGAGAATCTCACGTTCTAATCTTGATTGCAGGTCATGGGAATCGAAAGCGGTTGATCAGCTTGCATGGAGCGACCTGATCACGAAGGCAGTTGCCGAGGTGCAAAAGAAAGACCTTACGCATGCGGAGAAGAAGCGGCAATTGCGGAACCGACAGGCGCCCATGGGCTTTACTCCATCGAGGTCGAGTGAATGGTGCTGTAGCACATGCAGTCGCGAGTGCCTAAGTCAGGCAGGCCTAGTTAGCCACGAGCGAGGTCACTCAGGACCAGCATTAAAACGACGGGTATTGCTGAGAAGGCAGAACCGATGCAGCGTTGTGCGTACCGCATTGCAGTTACTAACGCGTCTTTGCGTGCTGAGTCGCTTTATTTCGGGCGGTTAGTTTGCTATATTGTCTTAATGCATTTTTTACCCATTTTAAGGTAGACCTTAATAATTTTCTATAAAGTTGCACACGTCGCTTAACCTAACCCAATTTATTTCGTTAACATTTTCACGTCTGTAGCATTTTATCAATATATATTTTCTGAGATCGAACTTATTGCGGATTTGTTGTTAACGAATTTATTTCATATGCCAATTTAGCGAATATGTATGGCAAAAAAGTCTACTTGAGTTGATATGGTCGTTTCAAGCAATTGGCTCTTGCTTGATATCCCCGGTGTGACTGCGCTTGATGTGTGTGTTGACAAGGTGCCTACTTGTCTATTACCTACTACCTCGTCCATACTGGCTCCAGGAGACAGCTGGTCGTTGCTGGAGGGGACGGGGTGCACGGTCCTTGTGGCCGTGCTAGGCTCACAGTGGTTCCATCCAGTGTGAAGCGGACTACGGTAAAGCGTTCGTTTGGTGTGCGCTTGATACCCCAAATACAGCGTACTTGGGTTTGCCTGTGAAGGAGTGTGGGCCAGCTCCTTTGATGAAACGTGGCCCCCATCCACATGTCTCCCGGTCTTATTCCTTCGGGTTTACATTGGATATGGGGTGTGTGGGTGGTGCAACGCAAGTCATCCATGGTCCCTCCGTAGGTGCAGGAGTCCTGTGGCTATCCCCGTGAAGGCCACAGTGACAGGCAAATCCGGAATCGGATGCCGCAAACCATGAAAGACGCCACTTCGAATTACTGATATAGTGCATTTGTTGATTGTGTTGGATATACCGGCGACAGAGCACAAACGTGCCAAGCTGCCCTGGATAGAATAACACTGGTGGTCAGCCATTTCGGGCTTGGCTTTCCGCCCTCGTAATCCAAAGCTTTCCTCCAAGATTGACAGGGACCGCCTCCTACGCTGAACCTTGGTGGGATCAGCCAAGTCGTCCAGAAATTCAACTACTTAGGTGCCCGTAGAATGGAACGCGAGGTCGCGAACCGTATAGCAAAACGTCGAGGCAATTTCGCTAAAACACGCCATGTATGACCGCGGCGCGACACCACTAGTTCCCTGAAGGGTAGAATTTACAGTGCAGCCGTAGGCCCGATCCAACTCTGCTGTTGTGGAGTCTGGCCCATCAGAGGTAAAAATGCTAGTTACGTTCGACCACTGATACCTTAGCAGCTTGGCTCATATCTGGTCAAAACATGGTGTGAGCAATCAGCATGCTGGACGCCTCTTTTATGATACTGGAAGAATAAGTTAAACGCTCAGCACCGTTGTTTTATGCACCAGCCTCCGATAGCTGGGTCACCTGTTGCGCATCCCAGCACACTGACTCCCACGACGTGCGTTGTTTACGCGACCGGGATGATGGATGGAGGAAGAGGAGGGGTGGCCAAGTGATGATTCGGTCAAGTAGAATAAAGGTCATTAGTTCGAAGTTGGAGCCTCTCACCTCCTGGTTTGGCTCCGAAAGCCGATGAACTCGTTTGGCCAGATACACTTGTCGATATGTCTAGAAGTCGACCTCAGTAGCGTTGTGTTGCAAAGTTGCTTGCCCTTCCGCCTTCCATTAAACCACTCTCTTCAAGCACAGTCCCTTTTCCTACATATAATATAACTAGTTTTCGGCACAAAAGCCTGCTACTAGCCCACCGGAACGATGTCCATCCGTTGCTGGGGGCTCGGCTGGCATGCCTCCGTTGTTTGTTTTTGTTTCTCATGTATTGCGGCACAATAGCTGAGGTGTTTGCCACCCATAGCTAAGGGGTAGGATGAATGACTAAAGAACAATGATAGTCAATGTGATATGATACTGCTTAGAAGCAGCGAGTAGAGCATACTCTGTGTAGCTGCATCGATTGTCGCTCTTGGACATTAACGTATTAATTATCGTTCCGCTCTTTATATTTTGCCTCTGCAAAGTGTTTGTCTAGAAGCTTCTTAAATTCGGCCACTGAATTCGCCTCTATTACCGACTGCGGCAGGTTGTTCCAGACATTCTCCACTCTGCGTTCGAAACAGAGTTGGTGAGCTACCCGCTTCAACTGCGGTACGATAAGTTTGTACCGGTGTCCTCGCGTGCTGCTTGGTGTGCGCAGATGAAGCAGTTGTCTCAACATGGGGTAATTACTCAGATGTAATATCCGGTGCGTCATGATTAGGTCAACCCTCAGCCGACGATATGCTAGGGTGTACAGCCCTAGTTTCTTACATCGGTCTTCGTATGGCATACCTCGTAAGTTGCGAATCAGCCTGGTGGCTACATGCTGCACCCGCTCAAGCTTTTCTACTTCGCCCAACATGATGATACAATATGCGGGAGAACCGTACTCTATCATTGGTCGTATTATCGAGACGAAGAGGCAAGTGGCAATCTCTTCGGACCAAGTGCTGAAGCTGCGCCTGAGCGCCCAAAGCATCCGAAGGCTGTTTTGGTACAGCCTATTCGTGTTGTCAATGGACTTTAGGTCGCAGCGTGAGAGCACACCGAGGTCGAGCACGAAAGACGCGGGATGCAGCGGTTGATCAGCCACTGTGTACGTTCCGGCTGTGCTCGCATTTACCCTATACGGTTCACTGCCGTGTATACTAGTGTGAACATGCATAGACAACCTTTAAGATTAAGACAAATTCCTTCCTATGCCACATATGCAGATTCGTGAAGGTGGTTCTATCGTATGTTCGATTTGGGTTATTTTCTGAAGCCACACTACTTTCAGTAGTCAACGGGCAAATTGATCTAAGGTATCTAGTTACACAACGCAAAGACCAGAGATTAAGGAATCTGAAGATCTTGCAACGATACTTTTCATCGTAGCGTATAGAGAACACTGCGGCGATGAGATCACCTATGTAGCATATTGTGTGAGGCCAACAACTCTGCCTATAGGCGACGGCAAGAATGGTTTAGATGACCTGTGGCGTAGTGTCGAAGTACGATTGCAGTGACACCGATACATCAAGCTATCTATAAGATGCCATCCGAAGTGATAGTTACGCGCGAATGTCTGTCGAGCTACTCAAACAACCGCATGCATGCGAAGCACAGACGGACATCTTAGATTCCCTGAGCGAACGGAAAAGGAATTTTTACCATCCTACCACAAAAGAACGGGGAAATCGGCAGGCAGATACAACATGTCAGTTAATGGGGTCGCCGCGAATTTGCGCCCAGGGTTGGCCGAACCGCTGGGTGATAGATAAAGAACAGGCTTACCATCACAGCCGCACTTCTCAACTAGCTACACAATGCGGGAGATTATTCTCAATATGCCAGAGGTTTTCACAGTGCTGGCCAGTTTGAACCCTTATAGATCAGCTGGCCCTGATAGTGTACATCCCGCCATAGTTAAGCCTCTGGCTGATATCCTTCAGTATCCTGTAGCGGAGTTATTCAACCAGTCTCTTCAAGAAGGTAAGCTGCCACGTGATTGGAAGGAGGTGACTATTGTTGCCATCCACAAGGGGGGTTCTAAGTCGGTGCCTCTTAACTATAGACCTGTTAGTTTGACCAGCATCATGCTGAAGTGCTTAGAAAAGCTTATAAGGAACAGGATCTGTGAGCACTTGACTGAGCACAATCTAATTAGAGCGGAACAGCATGGCTTTCTTAAAAGGAAGTCTTGTCTTACCAATTTATTGTGCTTTTTAGACGAGATTACCCGATGTCTTGATAGTGGGATGTCGGTAGAGGTGTGCTATTTGGACATCAGTAAAGCCTTTGACTCAGTGAAGCATCGATTTTTAATTGAGAAGCTGACATGGTTTGGATTGCATCCTCAACTATAACTATGGCTCTCTGAATTCTTACGTGGAAGGACATTCAGAGTCAGGGTTGGGGAAGCGAGTTCTAGTGTTGGCCATGCCTACAGCGGTGTCCCCTAAGGTTCGGTACTGGGTCCATTGTTGTTTCTCATGTTTATAAATGACCTGGCCCCTCTTCTTGAGGATCCCAGCTATATCTTCGCAGATGACTTGAAGCTAGTCAGTAGGGGAAACCAAGCGACATTGGCTAAGGACATCATCACTGTGGTGAATTGGTCGAGCCAATGGGATCTACCTCTAAATGCCAATAAATGTCAACTGTTGACCAGTAGTGGCAGCGGAATTGCAGTTCAGTCTCCTGCAGGATCTCTATCATTGCGGTGTACTGATGGAGCCCGCGATCTAGGTGTCATCGTAGTGAAGAATTTTAAGCCTTCGGCACAGTGTCGCCATGCTGCCAATAAAGCACGACAACAGTTATTTCGCCTAAGGAGGGCGCTGAGTGACACTAAAGCAGAAGTATTCTTGTCGTTATATAAAACAGTGGTTAGGCCACATCTGGAGTATTGTGTTCAGGCCTGGGCACCGTACCTCCGGAGTGACGTCATTTGGATAGAGAAGGTTCAGAAACTTGCGACCAGGATGATGGAAGGTCAACGAAGGAAGTCGTACGAAGATCCTCTAAGTAGCTTGGGATTATTTTCCTTGGAACGGCGTAGGTTGAGAGGGGATTGGATAGAGACGTTTAAGATCATTAAGGGACTTAGTGGTATTAGTCCCACCCATCTGTTTGAGTAGGCTGTGTCAGACCATCTGGGCGGGCATCGCCTGAAGCTTAAACATCATAGAGCGCGTTTGGACATCAGGGCAAAGTTTTTACGAACCGAGTAGTTAACTTCTGGAATAAACTTCCTTCTGATTTAGTGGAGTCTGAGACTGTAGAAGCCTTCAAAAGGGGCTTAGATGATTGTTGGTCTATCCTTTTTCCAGAAATATTGTAGTTGTACTGGAATATGTAGTGTATTTTGATGCTGACACATGAAAGTGCAAAGATTGCTCTTGTTCTTGCTTCATTCCTTTGCAGAAGCAAGAAGAGACAATCCAACGTCGAAGTGCCGGAGGCCGCTTCACTTACCAGCACAAGAACTGGACGCTCGTTAGGCGGAAGCCTCTATCATCCGTTTGACCTGACCTGAACAAGACGATGGTTAGCGCAATGTGCAGGTCAACCAAACTTCAGTCGAGGAGTCCCTATCATGCAAGAGTTGACAAGTTAGTCCTCATCAGCTTGAAGACAGATCCGTTAACATATGCGCATATAGATCAGCATACTGTTGAGTAAGATGAAATTGATGGTCCTTTCGAAGTCCAGACATTTATACCGAGGCTTCTGTGAGCATATAGGGGAATATAATAAAAGCTCCTCTGGAACAGGTGAGTCGTCAAAAGGTTTTTATCTCAGTATTGCAATCGAAATTAATAAAACATGTTCTATGTCGTGTGTCTCGGAGATGGAAGCACTATTGCGCAGTTGAGTAACAAATGCGGAGCCACATATTCACCTCACATATAAGTCGTGTGGAGTTGCACACGGTTTGATGAAGAAAAAATAAATTGGCCACGTAAATGGCTCTCGTACGATAACCTTAAAGCAAAATAATCCTTACACAGTTCACTAAACAGTCAGAATGGCACCGCTGAGTTGAAATTTGGAAAATCGTTCCAGAATCAATAACTGGAAGGAGATATCAGCTGAACAGAATGCAGGCAGCTAAACGAGGTATACACATACAATCGTTTCCTGGACTATCTACAGTCGACAAACAAGATGCAAACCGGAGATCCATGGAGTTCAATGAATCAAGTAATGAAGGAAATTTTGAGCAAGCAAGAAATGGACATCGAATTGGAGGGGTGAGAGCTGACGAAGCTGCGCACTCAACGATTGGAAGATGGGTCGCAAGTACGGTTTCAAATGCCACCCAAGTAGCTAACTGGGTGAAGATGCAATTAATATATATTATATGGCCGGTACCTCCAGGACTGAGCAGAAGAATCAGGCGTTCAGTGAAATCGACCAAACGTTTCCTTCTGATAATATGCGAATATTTGGAACAACTGGCAAAAAATTGGGTTTTCATTCCACTGTTAACTCTACTTATAGATTTTCTGATCAGATTGTGTCGAAACAGAACACGGGATTTTGGGGATTCTGAAAAGGATACTCAAAAAGAATGGAGGCGGTACCCACAAATGACGTGGTGGGTGGCCGTAAGATACGTGCAAATAATGTGTACCACTGCAGATGTGCTGAGAATCAAGGTAGATGTTCACCAAAAGAGGACTATGTTGAACAAAGGGAGATTTAAAATGCGGAAATGCATAGATCGAACTTGGACAACGATTGAAGTACTTTGTGGTCTGATGGACAGCATAACCAACGTGGTGACAGTGTGCTGCTCTGTCCTCACAAATTTAGCTTACATATTCTACTTTATGGCACAAGTTACAGACAAGATGGGAAAAGTATTGTATCTGATAAACATGACTGTGTATATTGCACATAAGATCTTCAGGAAGATGCATGCGCGATGAGAATACGGAATGAGAATGTACAATTGATAAAGAGGAAAGATCAGCTGCTCTTTCGTTGGAAGAATTCCTCATAACTGACCAACTGGAACCAATGCCCACAGTAGCACTTCGTCGGAGGCCCCTTGGTTAGCTCTATCCAATTGATGGCATCTGCTTCCGCTTCACCTTGAAATGCATAGAAAGAGAAAGCAAAAGCTGGTTAAACAGTGCCCACAGTGAGTGGAAACGCACTCCTTCCGCGACAACCTAAAGTAAAAAAAGCGAGAACTAGGTGGATGACGGAAAAAACCCAGAGAAGACCATAAGAGTGTGGCGGTTTCAGAAGAGAAATCGTAAACCTAATTGATGAGACGCTCTCCTTTGAGCACTGATTCATGAGACCGGTGCATTAGGGAGTTTCCTCGCACTATCCAAGAAGTGGTATACAAAATAGTGAAAATGAAATACCACAATTGTTATGTTGCATCCATTCCCCCGGAATAAAAAGATGAAATACTTGTGGAATATAAACCGACCATGAGGAGCATGAAACTCGACGGCATGGTAATTCGGATGCTGCCGCTTTCAAAGGGAACAAGAAGTTGAAAAGTAACGATGGATGCAAAATTACCCTTTTGGTGCTAGGTTGTTGAGATAAAGTTGAAATCGCGCTTTCGGAGATTGATTTCTGTCCACTACGAATCATAGAAAAGGAAGGCAACGATTCCAATGCTCATAAGAAAACCATGTCACTGAAAAGAAACTAGGTGGATTATGCGGTGCCTTAGGTAGACACACATCAGTACTGCGTTTGATGGAGTTTCGAGTTGTATTTTGTGCGGTTTGTAGTGACGCACAACAGTGTTGCGAACGAGCAGAGGTCAGCTGCAACTTGCGCAAACTGAGTCGCCGCATGGCGACGATATTGTTGAGCCTGCTAGAGGCCGGCTTAGACATTTGCGCGACCGAACTGTCGCATGTGTGAGTGCAACAGTATAACTGGATATTCGACCGGATGAAAAAAATAAAGTGCTGTCACAAACACGTCGTTCGTCGCTGGTTTGGAGGACGCAATCAAAGTAGTTACGGAGTGAAGACAAAAAGGAATCTATTCTACAAGCAGATTTTATTGTCGAATGCGTAGAATTCCATAGCTGCACTGATTTTCAACAACGCAACGTTGCATGACCAAGATGTAAACAAATAAATTGTTCAATAAGCAATTAACAAAGCGACAGGAAGGACCGAGAGACCGGACGGTGAAATTCCATGAAGTTGAAAAAGTGCGGAAGACAAAAGTTGCTATGATCATGCATGGCCAACTGACTGCCCGCGTGTGAATTAGTGCAGCGGCGTTTAAGCCAATCAACCCAGACGAACAGTACATATAAGAATCCGTGGCTACGACGTAGGAGTGAACGCTAAGAAATATGACCGAACTGATGACAGAAGATGGATCACATTGCACAGTGCGGATACGTGACGACCTCTTGGACAGAGGCTCAAGATTTGGAAAATTAGAGTCCGCAGACTCAGCAAGATAGTGTAGTAAAGATGGCAGTTGCGCCCATGCATGTAGTCCAGGTTTTGAAACCTCAGGTTATCCCAACGTATTGAGAACAAAGTAACCCTGTTCAGATTCATCTAATTTACATTTTCTAACATCATGGAATCCGAGTTTCTTGGCATGTTCGTATTAGCCCTTCTAAGCATCGCATGCGTGTACGCTACCTATTCTGATGTCAAAGTTCATGGTATGCATACAACGAGAAGCATTTTTAACTACTGAGTGATTATTCTATGTCCTATATTAGCGCAGCAATTTGAATCGTGCTGTCTTATTTAGTCTCGCATGAACGTTTCGTCTGAGCTGTCCCCTGGCCTATTGTTATCACCTGTCTGTTCCCGTTCTTTCGGTGTGATTCTGAGTTTTCGTGATGCGGAAAACTCGTACTTGCCAACATAGCGAGCCTGTCCGAAAAACAATGTCAGCGAACTCATTGTGAAGTGGATGCACATCGTATCGCACTCGGACTGCTTGGGATTAGTGGGTGTCGGTTTACGCATGCGCAATCGCCCAGTCGTTTTCAACCAACCGCAGAGTAAGGAGGGTCTTTTTCGTGAAACTCGTTTTCGCCTCCCGTGCAAGCCGCGATGCAGCGCTCGATGTAGCAAAGGACTGTCATCAAGTTTTGGGTGAAACACGACAAGAAGTTTGTGACTTGTGCGAAAGTTACATCCACTTTTTAGGCAATGTCATTAGAGATGATGAATCCTAGGTAGTGGCTTATGACCCGAAACTAAGAGGCAAAGTATCGAATGGCACACCTCGGCGCCCCAAGAATGCCAGAATGAGCAAGTCATATAGCAAGACCATGCTCATTGTTTTTTTAACCAGGGGACTTGTGACCCGCTTCCTGACCGATGCAAACGTACAAAAGGTTCCTCAGCCGCCCCACAATCCTGACTTGTCTCCCCAAGACTTCTTGTCCTACGGTTTGAAAAATTCCGTAAAAGGATATTATTTCGAGGTAGCTGACAAAATCAAAGAGGCTTGCGTCAGGGCTCTAAAGGATATTCGAGAAAGGGCCTACCATGAGACATTTGATGTTTGGAAATTTCGCTGGAAGCGATGTAATGACGTAGATGGAGTCTATCTTGAAATATTTTAAGTTAGTGTACAGATCAGATCCATAAGTGATTCTAATCGACTCACTGACATTAGTTTTCGGACAAACTATGTGGATGGAAAATAATCAGATTGATTAGACAGAAATTGTTCTGCAGGGGTCCCGGTAATTATACAGAAAAATCGCGCTTACCAGCTTCGAATGACAATTGATTAACATGAGGCAATCTGCGCTCCGTTAGCTGCTAGTTCAAAGATGTCACAGCATGAAAGGATGGCAAAAAAGGTATCAGCAGTACGCTGGTACGTAATACTGACGCTTTGCCGCCGCGTAACAACCATCGGTCGCAGGTGGCCTAAGGATACTACGAGGGTCGCACTGGCCCTACGCGGGCTCGAACCCGCGCCGTCAAATGAGAAGATAAGCTTGTTAACTTTGCGCTACATACCGGCATTAAAATAATAGAAAACCAAGGGCAAAAGAGAACGAGGAACTTGTTACCCATAGTAGTCCTCTTGTGGACAACTGCGATGTAGCTTCACAACCGCCTACTCAAATGTTTGCAAATTTATTTGCAGTTGAATTAGTAGTAAAAGAGTTGAAGGATAAAAAGGTGCATACATTCTAGGTTATTGACGAATTAATGTTGCTTTCATAAATTAGTAAAATCCCGGGTCAAGTTGCCTCGCTTGGAAGTATTATTGTCTACGTTGCATCTAAGGTACACGAGTGCATTAACCGCTCCAAAGATGTGATAGCATTTAACATGCCAGATAAAATATAAAGGCAGTTATGACTGTAGTGGTGAGGACATATCGCATGGGTAGCTAACACTTTACATGCCTGAGATCCAAGAAAAAAGTCTACGAAACATTTCTGTTTAATAACGAAGCATTGGCCGAAAGTTTCTTCTGCTGTTAGTCGATATTCCTCCTTCACAATGACTTGCGCTCAGTAGTATTGAAGACATATACAACTGTTTTAGGAAGAGAGATTATGCGTAAGATCTGCATGTCCATAACCACTATCAATTCTGTCTCACTAACAACCGACAGTAATACCGTACCTCAGTCCATTCCTCAAAATGTCAGTTGGGATATCCTTATCTATCAATGAAGTAGTTCAGTTGCTTCAGCAAGGCAGTCAATCGTGGTCATCATCATCATCATACATGTTAGCCAGAGATGAAAAGATTGTAAAAACGAAGAAACGCAAAGGACACAGTTGTAAGGTGTACACACGACCAAGTCACTGGTTCGACTGATAACATGGACATTTATTCGCACACATGAGTCACGTGCATGACCAGACAGACGGTGGCTCGTGATAACCAATCACAACAGTCCTCCATCGCTAGATTAAGAGTATTCAGCCTGATAGTGTTCTACGCTGCGCTTCTCACGAAGTGATCGCCAAAGCTGTATAGACTGCTCAGCGTGGTCTTCAGTTGTCAATACTTCTGGAGCTATGCTCCGGGGTGCAGGCGATGGGCAATTGACTTGTTCCTCTGCAGAACTCACAGGCTGTCGTCGCACTTGGTTCAAGTGACGTCGAAGTATTCGCCTATCTTCCAATTCCGCTTCCACTGCACTACCTCTTGTCGATCTCGTAATCCCCCGGATCCAAGTTCTGTCCTTTGGCCTCAAGTTCACAAACATTGCCACTTGACTCAATCCCACGATCCTTCGTTTTCATGTCGTAACGTTGCTTCATCACAGACTGGCGTTTACCGACTGTTAGATGCAGATTGGGTTTAATCAGATCCAACCGAGTGCGCAGACGTTGTCCCATCAGAAATTCACACGGTGGATGATCCGTGGTAGTGTGTGGCGTAATGCAATATTGTAATAAGAATTTGTCCAAGCGGGTTTGTAAAGTTCAGGACTGTTGTTTGGCCACACCCTGTTTGATTGTCGCAACCGCTTTCTCTTCCAGACTGTTGGACGAAGGGTGATGTGGTGCCGAGAGAACATGCTCGATTCCATTTTGATGTAGAAATTGTGCGAACTCATCGCTAGTAAATGTCGGGCCGTTATCTGAAACAACCATACAGGGTACACTATGTGTAGCGAATATTTTTCTTAAGATGTGCACAGTGGTCGACACAGTCATGGATGTGGTTGCCCGAAATTCGATTCATTTGGAATGGGTGTTCACTAGAACCAGAACAATGGAGCCGTCGATGAATTAAGAGAAGTCAATATGTGTTCTGTCCCATGAGCGCGAGGGCCACTGACATGCAGACATTGACACAGGTTGTGGGGATGATTTGTTTTCTTGACAGCTAGCACATAAGTGTACGAGTTGTTCTATCTTTTGATCGACTCCCGGCCACCAGACGTAGTTACGTGCTAGTGCCTTCATTAATGAACTTAATTGGTGACCCATATGAAGTTCCCGCAAGATTGTTTGATGATACCGTTTAGGGACTATGACTCAAGAGTCCAAAAAATTTGCAACCATCCTCGAGTTTAATTCATCTCTTCGAGTGCGAAATGTTCTTAGAGTTTCATCTACCCGGTCCGGACAACCAGTTAGGATATAATCACGCACCTTTGACAGTTATGGGTCATACCTTGTTTCCGCGTTTATTTCCGTTGCTGTCACCGGTGAATCATAAAACCAAGATATTAATTGTACCAATTCTCTCAAAACTGGCGTGTGGTTCGGAGCCTCCCGTAATGGAAGTCGGCTGAGAGCATCGGCACAATGATTCTTCTTCTCGGGAAGATATTTCAGTTGATACTGATATCCAGCGAAGCATCCGGGGCGGTCATTTGGGATATCGCTTTTAATTCACCTAGAATTCCCAGTAATGGCTTGTGGTCTGTGTGTATTTCAAATCACCACCCGAATAGGTATTGGTGAAATCGCACAACCCCAAAAACGACAGCCAAAGCCTCCTTGTCAATTTGAGCGTAATTTCGTTCGGTCTGCGATAGGGTCCGGGTCCGAGAAGCAAATGCAACTGGTCTGTTTACTCCGTTCGCGTCAGGTTGTAATAGGGCGGCTCCGACTCCGTACGGTGATGCATCACATGTCAGAGTCATGTACTTTTCGGGGTCAAAGTGGGCCAAAACTGGTGGACTGGCCAATGCACTTTTAACTTGACGAAAAGCCAATTCCTCGGTCTTAGACCACACCAACTGAGTGCCCTTGCATAACAAACGATGCAACGGGTGTAACACTGTGGCTGATTGCCGAACAAACCTTGAGTAGTGATTGTACATTCCCAAGAACGACCCCAACTCGTGTTGGTTTTCTGGCTGTGGTGCCTCAAGGATAGGTCGGACTTTCCCCTCAATCGTTTTCAGTCTCTCAGCACTTATACGGAAACCCAAATAATAAACGTGGGGAACCAGGAATACGCGTTTCAGTCTCATACCTTTTCCTTCAGGCGGTCCAGAATAAATCGCAGAGTTTGCAGATGTTCGTCAATTGTCGCCCCCGTAACCAATATGTCGTCTAGGCATGCGAAAGCTTTAGGCAATCCCCTTACGATGTTTTCTATCGTTCGCTGGAAAATGGCCGGAGTCGAATGTATGCCAAATGGTAGTCTGTTGTACCTGAACAAACCGTCGTTATTGTTTTGGCATCTTTGTGTAGTTCGAGCTGCTGATAAGCGTGCGTGAGATCCAAGATTGAGAAATACCTGCTGGCACCCAGCTGCGCGTAAACATCCTCAATTTTCGGGATCGGGTATTGTTCAACCGGAATACTGCAATTGGCAGTAATTTTGTAGTCCCCACATATACGAATCGATCCATCACGCTTGAGTACCGGAACAATTGGTGTAGCTCAATCCGAAAACTGTACTGGCTCTATGACGCCGCTCTTCTGCAGGCGATCACGTTCCTCTTCTACCTTCGATCGCATCACATATGGCAGCGATCGGACCTTGATGAGTCGTGGTTGCGTGCCAGGTGGAATGAAGGTATTAACTTGCCCCACAGTGAATTTTCCTTCCTCCAGCGTCTTAAATATTGGAGCATATTTCTGGAACAGTGTTTGTATCTCCGATGGTAAGGAAAGATGATTTATCTGCAGAACTGGTAGTTGACTGATCCACTCGCGCCCCAGGTTTGGACCATCTCCGAGTGCGATGTAAATGGTTCCTCGGGTTCTTGATCCTCCATATGACACCTCAACGTCATGCACCCCCAGTAGTTTCACTTCACTACCCGTATATGTACGCAATCGAAGAGGTGCCCGACACAGTTTGGTGTGGCTCGTTGGAGCCAATCTCTGGGACCAGGTTCTTTCGTTGCACAGCGTTACTGCACTGCTCGTGTCAATGTCGAAATACACCAGAATCTGGTTGACACAAAGCTGCACGCGAAATGGCGGTTGTGCACTTGGGGTAGTTGTGTTAAATGT
The DNA here is from genome assembly GCA_944474145.2 of Dicrocoelium dendriticum. Taxonomy (NCBI): domain Eukaryota; kingdom Metazoa; phylum Platyhelminthes; class Trematoda; order Plagiorchiida; family Dicrocoeliidae; genus Dicrocoelium; species Dicrocoelium dendriticum. Next base: position 223,023,000 of record OX104063.1, read on the forward strand.
ATACTCTTGTGGTTCAATAGCAACAAGTTGGTTGTTTACTACCGGGAAACATGGGTTTGTACTGGACCGGCACATACGGGCCAAGTGCCTGTGCTTTTGGCATTTGTTAAAAACTGTCTGTGTATGTCTGCATTCTCTGGGATGACTGTGTCGCAAGCCGCAGCGATAACAGTTGAAGGAGTGCGTGGTGTTTTTACTAACTTTGTTGACTTCGGCCGTGACATCTTCAGCACATGACTTGGAATTGAGCTGTAAATTCTGCAGTAGCTGGGCATTACTTTCAGCAACCTCCATGACCGTCGCAATATCATAGGCACTTTCCAATGTAAATGCGTTATCAGGCAACAGGCAGCACTGAATGCGAACGTTTTTACGCCGACCACCAGATGATCCTGGATCATGTCGTTTCGGTAGTTACCGAAATCACAATATTCTGTCAACTTCCGAAGCTCGGCAACGAAGGAAGCAACTGACTCCCTCTCACCCTGGACTCGGGTATTGAATTTAAATCGCTGCACAATAACTGATGGTTTTGGATTATAGTGATTGGAAACCAGTGTGACCAGTTCAGTAAATTGTTTGGTGCATGGCAAATGGGGAGTCACCAAGCTGCGAATTAACGCGTATGTTTTTGAGTCACAGACACCCAGTAGGATATTCACTTTACGATTGTCGCTGACGATTCCATTAGCGGCGAAAAAACAGTTCATACGCTCGATGTAATGGTTCCAGGAGCCAAATCCCTCAGTGTACTCTTCCAATATTCCAATGGAGGCCATGGATCCTAGCGCTGTCGCCAGTATTGCAAGTAAGAACACAGAAACGCAAAGGACACAGTTGTAATGGGTATACACGAACAAGTCCCTGGTTCGCTTGATAACATGGACATTTATCCTGTGCATGACCAAACAGACCGCGACTCGTGATAACCAATCACAACAGAAAACACCTTAGCTACTGTGCTGTAATCACTCAGAGTTGTTACCTCTGACCATGCCTTGGATATTCATCCAAATGGACCAACGCCGCGAATTGTATCCACTACGCTTTCCACGCTCTCCAGTTGCTCAGTAATGTGATTTCTCTCATCTCTAGTGAAGTTGACAATGTGTCAGCGATTGCGCTTAAATGGCCAGTGTCCCAAATAGTGTTGCATTTAGCACCAAGTCCGACCAACAAAATCTGGGAATATCTGTATGTTACAGCAAAAATGGAGGACGTTCCTCGGGTCCAGGATCATTGTTTCATTTCAACACAGTAAGATACAAATCTCTTCCAAATGAATATGGCATCAACTTTCCATATGGGCTCAGGCGATGCAATAAACAGCAGTGTCGAAGCAAATGTGATTGAAATGCTTTTCTAATGTTTCGCCCGATGGACTAGTTGACGAAGTTGAGAATAAGCCTATTAAATTTCTCAGTTATTGTCTCACTAACCGAGGGATTTTTCGGACTCATGATCCGAATGAGCTGGAATGGAACTCGGCTGTTCGCAATAGCATAAGCTTTCGCTATCTCACGGGACCTTGCCACCCGTTAGCAACCCTGGTCGATTCGAACTCATTATTAGTCGTCGTTTCAGGGTGTTACATTCACGCTGAAACGCAGTACCCTTTAGAACCTGTTGCTGTGCTTCGAGTAAACTGATCGAAGAGAGATTACTCAGATCCATAGACGGTTCGGACGTATCAAGTTGGGCGCACAGTAGGCGTCAAAAGCATTTTCATGACACACTTCAGACGATCCCAGTCAGCGTTCGCCTCATCAACTTCGTTCGTGGCTAACATATGGTGAACCAGTTCGTCATGATATTGTTAAATCGCAAACCTCGACTACAAATTACAAAGAAGGTTAGAAGTTTGTGCTGGAATGCAGTGCTGTTGATATACCGATTATGGTTGGCACATAGCTGCAGAAATCCGTCATAGTCGTCTGTTCAGGGTGCATCGATTCCGAAGCGACCGCCCAGATGTTATTCATGGTCTGGAAGGCGACCCACTTAGGCATTCAAGTCACCTGAAACAATTAAGATGTCGGTATATCTCTGTGATACAGAGAAGATATGGGAGCTCACGATAGAAATAATCGCTGTTACCCTCCAAACTGCAGTTAGTAGGGGCAAAATCGGAGGTGATGAAAAGGCGCCTTCTCTTCATACGGTGTTTACTAACCCAAAGAGAGACTTGAAATCGAACAGCGCACATGCTGCTATTCAATAGTATTCAGTAGAGCACATCGCCCTCGGCATGTTTGCTGATGGCCTTCGACAAGACATGTTTGCAGCGGATAGCCCGTGTGTGGTTGCAGCAGCGGGCTTGTAACGATGAAGTCCGGCCTAATCGCCTTATCGTAATGTGTCAATTGAGGTGGCTTGGTCACGTTCTACGTATGTCATGCGAGCGCTTACCACGCCGCGCCTTATTTGCTCGCATGGGATTGAATTGGAAGAGAACGCGTGGAGGTCAGCCAACCACATGGCGGCAAACCACGAAATCGCTGACCTGTCTCGCAATCTTCGGTCCAGTGCGTATTCCTGGTTGGGGGCCAATGATGAGGAATGGAAATGGCTAGACGCACATGGCAATATGGCGCAAAACAGGAACCAATGGAAGGACTGTATACTGAATTGTTTTGAACAATGTGCTCAGGATTATACCATTCAAAATGCCAAAAAAGAACAAAATGGCGTGTGAAAACAAAAAAAAAACAGAAATATATGTTATCTGTCCCTGAGATTTATAATTATTTGCTAGGGTGCTCCTGATGATTTTTCGATGGTTCGGCGTCTATTATATATATATATATATATATATATATATATTTATATTGACAGCGTGCTGACACCATAAAACCTTGAACCATTGACTCAGTATAGCCAGAGACGTGAAGAGTGCCGTCATGGTCAGCAGGTCCGGAACAAAAGAGTCGAAGATTCGTCGCAATGATGTCGCATGCGTGGTTCGGAGACCGAGCACACATGAATACCAAGAGAGTGAAGAGTGAGAGTTTGTGCTGCCTGATGATCGATCTGACAAAGAATGTGGAACCTAAAGGAACTAAGGTGAAATGAGAACCTTGATTTCAATGACGCGGCACATGTATTGATAGCGGGAGCTGCGAGGTCAACAGTAGCCCGTTGCTCAATAGACGGGATAGATGGTGCGTCAATTCACCTACGGTGCTGCTGCCGACGCTCTTCTTTGCCTGGTGTCCAATCCACCCAAAAGCCAAGCATCGGTAAACGGCGTGTGTGTTTTATGAGAAATGATTCTATTTGTCGGTCGTTCATAAATTCTAATCAGAGAAACCATGATCCTCGCATCTTCGGCGTCGAAGCATCCAACAGCGTGAACGCGTTCCGTGTGAATAATTTGCTATCTTTGGTTGTTTCTTCATACCAAGACACGGCTATCGAACACATACTGACACCCACGCAAATTGTCAACTACGCACATCGCAGCTGTGTTCCAGTTCAGTTCAATTGATCAACTACGATCCGAGCACCGAAGTGCGGCGGATCCAGTTGCCACGACACACACAGCATGAATAACAATAAATAGTGGGGATAAGACAAATAGAATGTAAAGAAAATGGAAGCAAGAGGGTAGTGCGTTAAATTAATCAGAATGGCACGGAAATTAACAACCAGATGAAAGAAACCGAATGCAGGAATGCCACTGACTTCGTGACTCCACCATGTTGGGAAAAATTTCAAACCAATGGTGTGGACCATCCCGAGACCCCCAGCCACGAAGACGGCACATAGTAGCCCGACCAAGTCTCTCAGACAATTTCTTCTTGTCTCTATGCACTGGCCATAACGGATGTGTACTGTGGGGAGAACGGGTCGTAGTCTCCAAGAAGCCGCGGTCAGGCATCTTGGATGAACTGCATGATGCACACCCTAGAGTTGCTAAAACGAAGCCACTGGCCCGCTTTTATACACGTCAGCCTGATCTAGACGGGGACATTGTGTCGAAAGTTAGAAGTTGCGTGCTTTATCAGAAGAATGGAAACGCTGTGCCCCATGTGCCAACCCAACCATGGAAGTGGTCAAAAGCACCACGGAAACGTATTTGCATAGACTCTTTCGGTCTTTCCGAAGGTCGGATGATTTTGATGCCCATTCCAAGTGGACTGATGCCCATATCCTGACTACAGCAAGCTCAAAGTAGTAAGGGGAGTTCAATAACACAAGTAGAAAGGCATCAGACGAGCGGAAAAGCACCGTACAGCCGTTTCGTCCTTGCGGGAATCGTCGGCAGTGCGCATTCCATCTGATGATTGTACGGCGAACCCGCAACTCGACGCTTGCCAGACTGTAGTTGAGACCGCGGAATCCAGATGTCATGAATTGCTACCTATACCATTCAAGTCTCTCTACTACTTCTTTATAATCAGTGCGCAGAGTAAACTGCTCATAAGGTCATGATTTAATTAGCGGCCTGGGTTTGGTAAAGTCGTCGCTCGGTGTGGGGGCTACTCCGTCCTCTGCACGGCAGTAACGTGCAAGTCCGTGGATAGTGAGCGACGCCGTATCACGTCTAGCAATTTAGTCACGACGGTTGTTACTGTCCCCGTAGCTCGGTGGTCTCAATCAAAGATTGGCAACAGTCGAGTTGCGGGTTGAGGCCCTACAAGAGTCAAATGGAATGTGCACTATTGACGGATTCCCAGAAGGATGAAACGGCGTGTGATGACTGCTTGACTGAAGCTAAACGTGATGAATTTCGACCTGCACAGCAAATTCAGCTAACAAAATAGTCAAACAGCACACGAGATTTGTAACCTCCAGTCTTCCGGAAACACCAGTGTCAAATAACGGAACAGCATGTACTAGTGCCCAACTTTCTGCCTTTCTTACCTTGTAGGCCATAACACTGCTGCGCCTCATTATCCATCATCCATCCATCATTATCAAATGGTCGAGATCTGTGCAGACAGTGAGGAACATGTTACTAAAGAAACCAGCAACCTCGCTGCGTATGCGTCTAGACCGTGCTCTTATCGCTTACCGAAACATGGTAAACGAAACCACCGGCGGATTCCCCACGAAATTTATGTTCGGCTGGCGGTTGCGCACACGGTTGGATCTATCGCACGGTACTCTTGGGTCGGAGGTTTGGGGAAAACAAGAACGAGCAAAAAAGCGCCCTGATACCGGTAGTAAAGACAAACTCGTGGAAGAATCTAATCCTATCTATGTTGGTTTGCCTACAGACTCCGCGTGGTAACTAGGTGTTGTTGCAACAGCACACAGGCAAATTGTTGAATCAGAGACCGAAGATGGCAGAATCCTCAGACGCCATTTAGACTACGTGCGAATGAGACCGTTGACCTCAGAAACAAGCGGTGAATCGGAAGTGCAGGCACCAGCGTTGATCGACTCACATGAGGCCGACCCGGAACGACCGCCCTAGACGTTTGTACGTCGCTCTACCCGCCAACGCCGGCTAGTAGATCGTTTATAGACCGGAAGGCTCAAAGCACTGAAGGGGTGATACACTGAGCTAAGCGCCTGTCGCGTGCGTGTACTGAGGCCATTGGCCTGTTTGTCATAGCTATTGATTGGTGATTTTGATTTAGCGTCCAGGTGACTCACAAAAGCTTTGACTGCGCGGCCTTCCCCTTTTGGCGTACAGTTGCTCTTGTCGTTCATTTGAATAACCCTCTTATTACGCAGCCGATTTTGCTGATTTCGTCTCGGGGTAATATCTCCGCTGATGCTTCGCTGATGTGAGTCCACAAACGGTTGGAAGAGGGTTAGGAGAATGTAAGGTCACCTGGACTCATACAGAGCGGGGGCTGTGGTGAAGCAAAAGTAGCGAGAAAGTTATCGAACAACAACAAAAGGTTTGAAAAAATTGAGATGCCGGTCTACACGTAGCTATGAAATTGAAGCCAAACCGAGTGTGGCGCGTATGAAAAGCCCTTCAATGTTTGGAAAAACACTGTGCTAATCATAAACGCTGCACAGTAACGTGGCTGATGACTAATCATGTCTTTACTCACAGACACATCCGATCATTCTACTTGGGAATTCTGATGGAACCAAGTTTGGGAAACGCTGAGATGAATCCAACCGGAGTGGAACGTGCTTCACCTCGTATGGATCCTGCGAGGGAATGAGCAAATGAAAACTATTACCTGTTCATCGATGAAGGAAGTAATCAAACTGTAAGCGTTGGCCTCAATCGCACGTGAGAGAAAAGGAAAGGGGTCTTGAAGAGCGACTAAACGGAACAGAATATGAAGAAATTACCATTAGCCGCAGGGGTTTGGGAAGAACAGCGCGCTGTTAAGATTCTTTGAGGTAAACGACAATTGTTCACAGTGGCAGCGATTTGGTATATTTGTCTCAACCCAAGCATCGGGGAGAAGGAAAAGCTGAACACCTAACAACGGTTAGTGTACGTTGATATGCGCCCTGTGATGTGCAGTAATCCGAATGGGAGAAGTTCCAATACGCTAGAAAGAAGAAGAAAACCCGTACCATTAATATACAACAACAGAATTTGTTGCTGCATACGAGCACAGGAAGAACGCAAACACCGGGGTAGAGGTGTACCTGTTCAAATCAAACACCGACTCGGTTCACTTCAACATGAGCTGTGTGCAAAGATGCGGTGGATCAAGACGATTAGGCTAGTGTCACCAAAGCAATAATAATAGGGGAATAAGCAGAAAACAAAACGCTGTAGACCAGCTGGTGTACAAAAAGAAAGATAACGAACATAACAGAACCGATGACTCCATTATTGTGCCACATCCGAAAGAGTATCGCACCACTGGTGTGACCAACCTCAAAGTTTCTAAACAGAAAGGAAACGAGCGTAAACCCGGCTCAACTTGTCCGTATCAGCTTTTCACATCATAAACTGACCACCATGGAATGTAATTCAACTAGGTTTCGTAATAGCATACAACATAGGCCGCTGCATGCGACTGGCGGGAGTACGGAACACACGAATGAACCAGTTGGGGAATAGACAAACTCAAATGACGCGATAATGAGGTGCCAGGAGAACAGCATGAAAAAAAACTCGCCGAAAAATAAGTGGAAGAGCTTCATGGTTGCTCATACGGTTTCCCACCAGAAATGGGCAAAACTGCGCAGGCACCGGTGATAGAGTACGGCCAGTACCCAATGTCTTCAGCGTGCAGTGAACACATATCTGATACATACAAGAGCACTGGTCACCACACCGTACGGTGATCCTACCGGTGGAGCGAATCCCAAAGGTGAGACAGCCACGTAAACAAGCAAACCTATCGACAAATTTTAGTGTTTCTGCCATGTGTGGGAAACCTAGTGGAGTATTGGCGCTGATTGACTGGCATCCATGAAAGCCAGATTCGTGAACAGCAAGCCGGGATTCGTAGAGGGCAAAGTTGTACTGACCGTATCTTCACAATACGTCAGTTGTTAGAACATTGCCCATCGTAGTCGTGTTCTCCCAGATAGAAAGCGTTTTCGAGTTTGTGCGCCCTTGAGGAGTGTATGCTTAAGAAAGGTGTGCCCTAAAAATATGTAAACGTTATAACAGGCTGTACACGCGTAGTTTAGGTATAGTGAGGGATTGTGGCAAACTGTCACCACTCTTCAATATCTCCAGCAGTGTGAGGCAAGGCTGTCCGCTATCACTCTCCCTTTTTCGAAATCGGCAGTCATGAAAACCACGTTTTTGGGTACAACCTACAAGGTGCGGAGCTTCTCCCAGATGAACGGCTTCTTCAATTGGAATATGCTGGCGACATCGTCCTCATTTGTTAAAGATCACAAACGAACTAAGCAGCACTGGCTGTCGATTGTTTCGGGCTATGCTTCGTATCTTCGAAATGCAAAGTCCTACCCCAAGATTGGCAGGGACGACCCAATCGTGTGCTGACCCTTGGCAGGGATGGGTTAAAAGTATTTGAGACATCAGCGGCTATAGAATAAAACGTAAGATCACGAACTGTATAGCGAAAGCTCCGGGCGTCACCTATGGCGTTGGCGCGACCCCACACTTCCGTTAGGATGCCTTACAAATTTACAATGCAGCCGTTCACAGTGGTGAAACCTGACACATCAGATCGACAGACCTACAGATACGTTCGACTATCGTTAACTTCGTAGTTTGTCTTACATCTGGTGGGAACACCGCATGAGCGACGAAAGTATTCGACGTACTGTACTTAGTGCAGATAGAGCGAGTGAACTGCTCCGCATCGTTATTTCACGCACCACACACCGATATCTGGGCCACGTGTTGCGCATGCCAGCAAACGGACTCCCGCGACGCGTTGTTTGCGCTACTTGGCTCTGGATTGAAGGGGGAGGCCAAGTATTGACTTAGTCAGGAGAACTAAAATCTTTCGCTTTGAAGTTAGCGTCGGTTGATGTTTCATGACTCCCAGGGTGTAGTGTCAAGAAAGATGAACACGTTTAGTTGGCTCCTCAAAATGTTCCGCTCAACGTGCTAGTGCACGACGCTGAGGATGGATACACTGCTCGTCCTTCTCATCTATAGTCTCGCGAACTTATGGTATTCTCGGACCCGTGTTCCGCATAAGCTGGAAAAGCATTCGGCTATTTCCAGTAGCACTCACTAGCTTTCTCCATCTAACGAGCCATGATGACCCACCAACGTTCCCGGCCAACTCGAAGACTCCCTGGCAGAGGTCGTTTCAGGGAATTACGGACACGAGGAAACGGTGCTCATTGGAACCTGTTTCCGTGCTACGATCAAGCTGATAGTTGACTCAGAAATCCATTGACAGTTACGACGTCTCAATTTGGCTGCACAGGATGCGTCAAAGGCATTCCTCATGTCACATCTGAGATGATCCCAGTAAGCGTTCAGCTACCAACCTTATTCTTCACTGACAAATGGTGGGCCAGTTCGTTATGATATAGCTGAATTGCAGATTGCGAGTTCAAGGTACAGGTAAGAAGATTAGAAGACAGGCGCTTCTTGAAAGCGGGAAGAGTGAGCATCACGTTCGAATGTATATATGTACTGGCAACAGTCTAAGGAATAGACGTAGATCTCAAACAAAACCATGGGAATGATAAGAAGAATACAGGTTTAACCATCACATCATCATCATGGCGCATAAGCAACATACTTCAGCTATCGTGTCGTAAGAAGAACGGAACTATTTTGGTTACTTTTTTCACACGCCATTTTTAATCTTTTGTCGTTTTTAATTGTTAAGCATTAGACGTCTGAATATAAGCAAGTATGTATACAAATCTTTCACTGGTCTCGACTACGCACCATATCTTGCGATGTTATCGGCATTCTTCATCTTTTGGTACACAACCAAGCAGGCGTGCAGATCCAACGGCAGCAAGATGTGAAGTCAACGATTTCATATACTGACGCCAAGTGGACGGCTGGCCACCGCGCGTTCTTTTCCAGCCAAGCACTGCGCGAACGAAAAGGGCGTAGTAAGGCAAACTCTCAGTTGATATACGCAAAATGTGACTGAGCCATCATAGCTGACGCAGCAAAACAAGCTTGTTGTGGAGCATACTCGCATCCCACGACGTGGAACTTCACCATTGGAAATACGTTGCAGCCACCACGCACGAGCAATCCTTCTCAAGAACCCATTTTCAAAAGCCGAGGCATGTCATTCACGTGAACTGGCCAGGACTCACTTCCATAGAGCAACACTGTACGAACGGTTGAACCGTTCACGCAACCCTTTAACATTAGGGATCCATCCCAACAACGCCACAAACGTTTCAGTTTGACGAAAGCTGACAGAGCTTTAGGCGATGCGGAGAGGAACTTCCTTCTCAATAGAGTCACCAGCAGACACGCAGCTGCCAAGGTTAACAAAGCTATTCACTTGTTCAAGCTGTGTACTTTCAAGAGTGAGCACGGGAAAAGGCAGGTGCCAATATTGGAGCAGAACTTTACACTTCGATGGGACGAAGCACAGACCGAACTTAGATGCATCAATCGCCAAACGGTAGAGAACGGTTTGCATGCTCTGCGAGTCATCACCAAGTAGAGCGATGTCATCGGCATAATTTAAGTCAGTCGCTCGCTTATCCGGCAGTAGTTGTAGCCCAAAACTTTGACAACCTTCTGAAGCTCTCAACAAGACATCTTTAATCGCAAAATTAGAGAAAAGGGGACAAAGGGCAACCCTGCCGTACACCGCTATTGACAACAAATGACGACGAAAGCTGGCCATAGGCCTTCGCTCTGCCGGAGATGTGGAGGTAGAGTGCGCGTAGGATGGTTGTGTACTTTTCTGGGACCGCGTTCCTTAGCAAGAAACGCCACAACGCAGGTGGATCAACCGAATCGAATGTAACACGGATGTCTAAGAATGCAACGATGGAAGGCCTGTGGTAGAGGTGGCGGAATTCGAGAATCTGACGTAGCGTGTATATTTGATACACGCATCCACGGCCATAACGGAAGCCAGTTTGATTTTTTTTGGTATTGTGATTCACAAAAGAGGGAAAGTCTATGAAGCAGAATTGACACGAAAGCTTGGAAGCAACCGAAATGATACTAAATCTACGGTGAATGGTGTATGAATTGTGAGCACCCTTCTTAAAGTTCGGGATAAGAACTGACTCGTCCAAAGAAGAAGAAACCTTTCCTTCATGCCATCTTTTGAAGAACCATGAGGTTAACTGGCTGACGATAGCTGCGCCACCATACTTGAGCAGCTAAGGAGGAAGTCCGTCTGAGCCGGTAGCCTTAAACCGTCTCAGAGATTTAATCGCGAAACATACTTCCGCTTCATTGGTTCGCAGGGCATACAAATGGGCGCTGAGGGCCAACTGAACTGTGAATGAGAATGTTCGGCCCATCGATCCAAGCGTCTGTGTAAGTTGACAATCGGCGAACCATCAGCTTCGCAAATGGTCTCCATGACACCAGGCTTTTTGTGGCCAGTGGATCAGATGAGCTGAAAGAGCTTGCGAGTATCGTCAGACGGAGCAGAGGCCCCCACTTCCGAAGCACGCTCAGACCAATGGCTTCACGATCTTTGCGTAGGCTTCATTTGAGCTGTCGGCTGACAGTACAACGCACTTCATTACGGATGGACTCCGCATGGATATTTCTGAGGGAATCAACTAGATCTAAAGAGCGCGTGAAGATCCAGGTCTTCGTATGATGCTTCGAATGCATTAGAGCACTGTCGGAATCTAGGGAAGTGATCCAAATTGACCTACAGTCTTGGACCAATGTGCGCCGTAGGTAGCTGAAGCAATATGGTCAATTTGGGCCCATGTAATTGAGGGATTCGGTGAGCGTCAGGTGACGCATTGCGAACGTTTGTGCTGGAAAGCAGTGCCGCTAAAGTAAAGGTTGTGGTCGGCGCACAGTTACAGGATTCGATCAGCATGGTCAGTCCGGCGTGAATCGACTCCAAACCGGCCTCCTTAGTGTTGTCACGATGTTGGCATCTTGTATGCGTGCTTCGGAGACATAGTACACAACAATACCAAGAAGGTGAAAAGTGAGAGTCAGTGCTGTTTGTTGACCGAACAGACCCAAAATGTGGACGCTAAAAGCACCAATGTGAAATGAAATTCGTGGTTTTATGGACGAGTTACGAGTACCGATGGCAGCAGAAGTGAGGTCAGCGGCAGATTCTTGCTCAATGGACAAGGAAAAAGAGAGTAGAGAGCGGAGGAAAATAAGAAAAAGAAGAGGAAGTATTGTCTACGTTGTCGAGAGGGCAGATAGTACTCTCCGGCAACCCATTTCGAGAGAGAGGCTTTGTTCGAGGTGCCCTACCTCTAGTCTTTGGCTCAACAGTCTGACCGACAATAATGTGTCAGCTGTACGTCGTAACGGCGCTTCGCTGGAGCGCAACCAGCACCAGTCGCGCGCGGGCTGAGTATACAGCGAGGACGCCCACCCCTACGCGGATTCGAACCGGTGACCTCATGATTGCAAAGCAAACGTGTAGACCACTAGGCCACCGACCGAGTCTGACCGACAAGGCAGTGGGGTACATGGATGTTCGCTTGAGGGACTCCACCCGGAGCCTTTGGCTCAATAGTCTGACGCACAAGGCAGTGGGGAATAAGTTCCGCTCGGGAGTGTGATTGCAGAGCCCATTGGGATCTGCTTGGGGCTTGTCACACACATCCTTTGAAGATATAGAAAAATGCATACACATTTTATGACTATTATATTACGCACCTGCGACCAGGGCCAGCCGCAGATGGGAGGGGTTTGAACTGATTCGATCACGGATTGCTTGGCTTGAGGCGGGCGGTCGCAAGCAACTGAGCACCGGAAGGTGCACTCTCCCACCGTCAGTGACGATGCGTGGCGGTCGTGCTCTACGCTAACCGAGCTGTGAGCTTATAACCCGTAAATCTATCACAGGGCTAAGTTTTAACGGAAAAGGGTCACTGACCTCTCCCTAACCTTCGAAGAGGATTGGATTGTGAGACTGAGCTAGTCTGACCTGACCTGTCTGGTATGAGTAGCTCTGAAGGCACTTGGAAAGTGACACCCAGTACAGCTCAATGGGTCTCAGGGGTACGCAAACCATCGCATCATGCTAAGGTCCAGTCTCGTTGCGATGTGTATACATCCTGCAGAAGTTATTAGATTGCGCGTGGCAAACGTCGATAATGCACCAAAGTCGCTGTAAAATATAGGCGAAGTGGTTTTCAGTATCCGCTCCAGTTCATGCGATTCGAAGTCGGTGTTATCCTCCCGATCGGCATCATGGATTCGGTTTGCCCTCCGGATCGTATGGCACGCTCCAGTGGATGAAAGTGAGAGTATTTATACGGATGGAAATTAAGTCAGACGTCATTACGTAACAGAAACCGTGCATACTAACTGGAGCGTTTCAAGGGGATAAATGTCAACTTGTCCATATGTGTGAAATGTGAGCTATTTGGGAGGTAGAAAGGAACAAATCTGTGGAATCTACTCGTCTTTCATTTTTCGTTTTCGATAACAATGCGCTGTTTAGGAAAAAACGGATAATAGTATAAGAATGAAACTGAGAAAAAAGCAAATCAGATTGCCTCACCTTTCAACTGCTATGTGAGCATGAAAGCTGATAAGTAGTCTTGAAATAAGGAGTAAATACGGGATGGAAGCAAATAGCGAAAAGAGAGAAAACGCTGGATGAAGACAAAGTCGTGAATCAAAGCGTTTGTTCTGACACCGACGCATGGTATATCGTCAAGCCAGGCGAACCGGGAACGGAAGGTGAAGTGGTGGTGAAAAACAAGGCCAATGATTATATTTAGCTGCCGAACTTACCGTGTTGCGTATTAATCTCACAGGCAAACGGCGAACCTTTGAGCACAGGAAAGAGAAAAGTGTCAAATTACAGTATATAAGGACAGAAACATGTTTCCAATACACCAGTGCATATGTGTTCTTTTTTTTTCATTTCGCCGGCGGAGAAAGAAATCAGATGTACTATAAGGTGGACTGACTAAGTATCAGAGAAGTCCTGATATTCAAAATAGCTGAGATGTTTTCCACCTCTAGCTAACATGTATAATGTACGATGATGACGTTATCCACTATATGACGTTTGGTCCCTCCACATATGACTTAGTTACACCCACGTCTGTGCTGAGTATATCTCTCACATCACTCACTGTCTATCCCTTGTTTGTTAGAGTGTAGGAACCGTCGCAACGAGACTGGACCTTAACTTGGTGCGACGGTTTGCGTACCTCATTGACCCATTGAGCTATACTGGGTGATGCCTCCGAGCATCTTGAGAGCTACTCCTACCAGGTTGGTCAATGGTGAAAAGTCAGACAAACTCAGTCTCCTGGTCCTCCAGGTTGGGGGTTTGAAATGGGATGGCGTCCATTTCTGTAAAACTAAATCACTGCCACCCCGCTGCCTTGCAGACAGGCTTTTGAGCCAAAGGCTTTGGATGATGACCCTAATCGTCCTCCTGTCTAGGTCTGGGCGCCCTGGCAGTATCTCAGCCCACATACAACCATGACATTTTCTTCAAACATAAACTTCATCCTGCATCGGCCGTCGCGCAGATTATCAAGGGTCGCCTTATCTGCTGCATACAGCAGGGCGGATAAGCGAAAACATGCTACTGCTGGCGCCTCCCTTCTTTCTTTTCCACCTTTTACTCTTACTCCCATCCCGGCCCCCATTACTAACCTTCCTTCTATAAATTCCCAGCTTAATTGACAGCAACCGAAGTGCTACTGGAGTAGAACCATCTGCAGCCACCATCCCACAGCACCTATCGGACGCCTATCGGCAAAAGTCCCTTATAAGGCCACGCTGTCCCGTTTCCATGGCGACATTCAACGTCCGCACTCTAAGACAAACATGTCAGCAGGCTGCACTCGCACGCAGCTTGGACACACTGGGTGTTGATGTGTGTCGTGTGTCCGAAACTAGGATTAATGACCCTAACGGGGTTATTGAATTGACTGCACCCGGCTTATCCTCTCGTTATTGGTTGCACGCATCCGGAGACGCCGATGCAGCACTCACGGGTCAAGCTGGTGTAGGTATCATTCTCAGCTCCAAGGCTGAGTCATCGTTGGTTGATTGGATTCCGGTGAACAGCCGTTTATGTGCAGCCCGTTTGACGACATCAGTTAAGGTGAATTCGCGAAGTAAAACAAAACGCTGTTTGTTTGTGATTTCTGCTTATGCTCCCACCGACTGCAGTTCTAATGCAGTCAAGGACACTTTCTATCACGAACTGAACACGCTGCTACGCAGTGCTACTAGTTCAGATATTATAGTACTTGCAGGGGATATGAACGCACAAGTAGGGCGTCTAAGCTCTTCAGAAGCTCAGCTGGGTGGTAAGTATGGACTTAACGCCGAACGGACTGACAACGGCGAGCGTCTGCTGCAACTGTGTGCGGAGCACCAGTTGTTTCTTAGTAGCACTGCTTTTAGACACATTGGGCGCCGAAGTGCCACTTGGCGTCCACCTGTAGCTGGCCAACGATGGACCCAAATTGACCACATTGCCATAAGTTACAGGTGGCGCGGTTCCATTCTGGATTGCCGCTCATACTGGAGTACCTGTGCAGACTCTGATCTTGCCTTGGTGCGCTGTCGTTTCTCCATGAACTTTACCGGAAGGCGCACAAGGCGTCTCCCCCGATTGGCAACGGAGAAATTGTCTCAGCCCTCGGTCAGGCAAGCCTAGCAAGACGCACTGCATAGCGAACTCTCGCTGTCTTGTCCTAATGACACTGAACTTCAATGGAATAGGATCTCGGCCGCCATGCACGACGCAGGAGCAACTGTTTGTGGCACTATCGCACCAGTCACTGGATATCCGAGAGATCCGTGAACCTGTTGGAAGCTAGAAGACACCTCCCGACTGGTTCTGAACACAATGTGACCAGACGGGCTATTAGGCGTGAACTAAAGCAGAGCCTACGTGCTGACAAGGAAGCCTGGTGGACCAGTAGGGCTCAAGAAATGGAGGAGGCAGGAGCAGTAGGCAATTACCGCAAGCTCTTCTAGTTAATCCGCACCACTGATCCCAGAAAACCAGGCGTCAGTGAGACAATCAGAGACAGCGCGGGTGCGCTGATACACAATAAGGAGCGCCGTATGGCTCGTTGGGCGGAACACTTTCAAGATCAGTTCAGCTGGCCCCCTGCTCCCGGACTTCTTCCTACTCAGGTGATGCAGGACGAGCCATGGACGGTTAGTTTAGAGCCTCCGTCGGAGGCCGAGGTCCGAAATGCGATCACAGCCCTCAATCGTTTTCGTGCCGCTGGCCCGGATTCCCTCCCACCTGCACTATTTAGGGATGGAGGGGAGGTCCCTTGCAAAGCACTGACATCCCTATTCAAACGAATCTGGAAGGAACAGTGTCTCGGCTAACTGACGCGAATCGATTATAGTGGCAATATACAAGAAGGGCAGTCGCACAGACTGTGCGAACCACAGGGGTATTAGCCTAACGCCAGTTGTGACAAAATTACTGGCCTCGATTATCGTTCGTCGTCTCACTGCAGAACGGGAATCTCGGATTAGGGAAGAGCAGGCCGGTTTTCGCCAAGGACGTGGCTGTATAGACCATATATTTACTTTGTGGCAGGTGCTAGAGCAGCGCCACGCATACCGCAGACCGACAATAGCTGTGTTCCTCGATTTCAAGAGTGCGTTCGATTCAGTCGATCGATCGATTTTGTTCGAAATACTTGCGCGGAAAGGTGTTCCCACGAAATATGTGAACATCCTTCGTGCTCTATACTCGAACACTACAGGCCGCGTCAGGGTCTATGGTGCCCTATCGGATAGCTTTTCGACTACAAGTGGCGTTCGACAGGGTTGCCCGATTTCCCCGTTTTTGTTCAATTTCGTCGTGGATTCTATCATGGAGTGTTCCCTTACGGAATCTCACGATGTAGGCGTTGAAGTGCTGCCTGGTGAAAGATTAGTTGATCTAGATTATGCGGACGATATCGTCTTGTTTTTCGACAATGTTGAGGCGGCACACTCAATCCTGAATAGCCTATCCAGAGTGGTCCCATTATTTGGTATGCACTTCGCACCTTTAAAGTGCAAAGTGTTGCTGCAGGACCACCAGCCACTCGATGACCCCTTGACGCTTGCTAACGAGGAACTCGAGGTGGTTGATCATTTCACTTATCTTGGCAGCTGCATCAGCAACAATGGGCGCATAGAAACTGACGTCAACTCACGTATTGCAAAGGCCAGAGCTGCCTTCTTGAAACTGCGTCATCTTTGGCGACAGAAGGGAGTTTCCCTCCGTCTGAAAGGCCGTGTATACAAGGCCACAGTGAGGGCCGTTCTGCTCTATGGTAGTGAAACTTGGCCCCTTCGGTCTGAAGATCTGAGGCGCCTACAAGTCTTTGATCATCGTTGTTTGCGAAGCATTGCTGGTGTCGGATGGCACCAGCGTGTCCGCAACGATGATGTGCGTAGGCGAGTACTAGTTGGTCATGATCATGCTAGCTCCCTAGAACAACAGATAGCACTGAATAAGTTGCGTTGGCTCGGGCACGTGCTACGCATGCCTGGTCGCCGCTTACCTAGGAGGGCCTTGTTCAGTCTGTCAGACGCAGGATAGCGCAAGGCTCGAGGTGGACAGAAGTTGACTTGGTAGCGGGAAATGAAGTCACTGACGACCAAACTGGGTGCTGTTGGTCCGTCTCGCCTTCCGGGTTGGAGTCCACGTGACTCACCTTGTGCTTGGCTCGAGACTTTACAGGACATGGCTCACAACCGACACCAGTGGCGCGTCTGCTGCCGCCTCCTAATCGGATTGTCTGTTTAAAGTGTGTTTGGTGCTGAGTTATCTGCGGGGTAATGGCTGATTATGACGCGTGGCAGTGAAAGCAGCAAGGAAGCTGTCTCGCCGATGCCACCTTATCTTTGCACGATAGCCAGCTGTTTGTGACGGAATGTTGTCTACACAAGGTGTAGGCGCCTTGACCCTGAATGTTTGCTTAGGGCATTAAGGTTTTCAGGTAAGTCCCCCTTCTCTCCCTCTTCGTATTCTTTATTTCATAGTTCCTCATGGTTGTATGGCAGCGAAGCATCAGTTCAAATGGCTGATGTACTGCTGTTGAGGAGGAGAGTGTAGGAAACCGCTACAAGTCTCAAAGTCTATGGTAGCTTGTTTCACACATATACGTTGCGATAAAGAAAAGTGATTGATCTTAAACTAATTCCAGTTTTTTTTCAATCGGTAAGGCGTTACGCCTGTTACTTATACTGTACTTAAGGGAAGGTGGACGTACTACCTCGATCTCTAAGTTAAATAGGAGTTTGTGGATCAGATCAAACATAAAACTCGGGTTATGTTTCAGTGTCCCTATTCATATGAATTCGATTTTCATCTGATAGCAACAGTGATAGTAAAATTACTAGTTTCTCTCTAGGCACTTTGTAAAAGAGAGCTGTACATTTTCCACTGCAGTTCTGTCATATGTGCTCAGGTTGGAGTAGATTAATGAGCAATATTATAATAAGGGACGACACATTCATTATACACGTTAATTAGAAGCGGGAACACCTCAGCTATTATGTAGCAATACATAGGAAAGAAAAAATAGGTAACAGAGGCACCCAGCTGAACCACCAGTAACGAGTGGACATGGTTTCGGTGAGCTTAGGGCAGACTATATTGATGTAAAACAATAGTTACATTATGTATCCGAAAGGAAATCATGGTTGGAGGGGCAGGCTAAGCGGGAGGTGAGGGAACAAAGCAACTCGCCACAAAGACGCCACTGAGGTCGGCTCCTATCCATGCCACGAATTGTACCCAGCTAAACATGTTCATCATCTTTCAGGCCCCATACAGGGAGCCGAGAAACTACAACCGAGGCCAACTTCGAACTAATGGCCTTCATTCCTCTTGACCAAGTCACCGCTTGGCCTCACTTCCTATTTTACCATCCACACCCCGGTCGTGTAAAATATGTAAGTCGCGGGAGTCGCTGTGCTGGCGTGCGCAACACGTGGCACACCCATCAGGGCCTGGTGCGTGAAATAGCGGTACTAGGAGGTTAAATTCTGCTACATCAGAGAAAAGGTGCTGAACAAGCTAATTGCGCACACGGCGTTCCAGCCACATATGAGCCAAACTGCAAAGGTAGCTGTGGTCGAATCTAACTAGCATCTTTACGTCTGCCTATCTAATGGGCTAGATTTCACATCAGTACAGCAGGGTAGGAGATACGGCTGCATTACAAACTCTATCCTTCAGAGAGACATTGAGGTCGCGCCGGCGACACAGGTGGCGAAGGTTAGCAAAAGCGCCTTGAGCTTTTGCTATACACAGGCACTGAAACAAATGCCGACGTAGCTGAACTTATGAACGACTTCTAGCAGATTCACAACAAGGGCCAGCGCAGGAGGCGATTCCTGCCAAATTAGGAAAAAAGCTATCTAATTTGAGGACGCGAAGCAAAAGACGAAGCGGCTGACAGCCAGTGCTAATCTGTATAGTACTTCTTAGCACGTTTGTGAGCAAACACAGATAACGGCAATATCACCATCATATTCCAAGTCAAGAAGTCGTGCACCTGAAATCAACACATCTAAGTCGTGTCTGGCGAACGCCATTTCCATGACTTCGTCAATAGTGAGGTTGAAGAGTGCTGTGTCAGAACCTGATAGAGTAGGGAGTAGTCCAAAGTACAGCAAGGAAGAACGAGCAGGGCGAGTACGCCGCAAAAGTTGGAGTTAATTTCAGAATAAAAGGTGAACCAGACATGAGTTAAATTACACTGTACAGTCTGAGCTGATCATCGTTCCATCGATCATGGGGGTTGATTTCAAATCGACACTAGTCAGTTGATCGAACTTCCCGATGTAACACAATCTGACCATCTCGCATCAGCTGGGTTTGACCTTGGGCTCGGCTCGTTCTGGCTGACTACGATTCGCGCGCTCGAGAATCCGTACACTCTTAGCAGTTTTCCCCTTAGCTTTTTCGGCGTGCGAGCTCCGAAATGGGCTAAGATGGAACGGAGTTACTAACTTCCGTATTCGGCTAGAGTCGCCTTTGGGCTAGGATGTGTGTTGGCGCTAGATTACAAGCCGTCCCGATGTATGTAGGCCAATCCATTTTGAACTCCCGTAATAGAAAATCAAGACTAACAGATCCAGTTGTTCAGTTGTTTCCTGAGCTCGCTATTCTGGTTGCAAACGTTTCACCACTATGCGAGATGTCATCTTCAATGCAGTGAAATACAGCGCGCAATCTTGCCGATTGAGTCGACGATCCGTGAATCACGTGCAGGTGATTTTGAAATTGACAACCAAGATTTGCGTCTCCTGACATTTATCCATATTCGCCCACGACAGAGATCGGTGCTCGAGTTGTTCGCCCTTAAGGCACGTGAAAGAATCCTTCTTTCTCTCTGTCAGACTTAGCTCAGGAACAATCTCATCCGTTTAGGTCTTCGGTCTCAGTCGTACGTTGCAACGCCATAGCTGATGAATCCGCTGCGCATGAAAATCTACGCACCAGTTCACCGTTGGACGACATCCTGGCTACCCCTCGCTTGTCAGATAAATGCTATTTTTGTGGCTACGATCATCATCCTCGACACAAGTATCCCGCTAGAGACTAAAGCTGCAAGTCGTGTGGAAAAAAGAACATTTTCAGAAAGTTTGTCGTTCATATACATCCAGAAAACATGCTGCTTCTGCCGCGCCGTTCGTGGTTTCTACTATCATCACCGCAGCTGCTCCTGCATGTCTTGCGAAGGCTATCACAGATGTCATTGTCAACGGAATTAAGCTGAAGACACTAATCGACACAGGAAGCTCTGAGAGTTTCGTCTGTGAAACCGTTGTACAAAGACACCGTTGGGCAAAGCTGGAATCATACAGCGAAATTGTGCTGGCTTTCACACAAGTTAGTAGTCATACTAAAGGAAATAGTTTTGCTTCTCTCGTACACAAAGGAGTGTTTTATCCACATGTGAAGTATTCAATGTTTCCGGATCTGTGCACTGAGATTCCATTAGGACATGATTTCTTACAGTTACATAAAATCGTAGAGATACTTCTCCATGGTAATCGATCTCCGTTCTCTTTATCCGGCCTTTCAGCGGATCAGCTACCTTTCACTGCCCTGTTCATCCATCTATCTCCATCTTGTACTCCACTAGGCATCAAGTCACGGAGGCATAATCCGCAGACGAGAATTTCACCCAAACTGAGATCAATAAGCAGCTAAAAGAAGGCATAAGCGAATCTTCGAAAGCATCTTGGCGTGTACAAGTTCTTGTCACCACAAACGAACGAATGGTCGTCGATTATAGCCAAACCATAAACCGTTTCACGGTACTGGATGTCTATCCTCTGCCGCGTATAGATGACCTAATAGAGATATTTCATTTTGGGGTGTTCAGTACTCTAGATCTAGAGTGTCTAACATCAAATCTATATAAGGGAAGAGAAGAAGTATGTAGCGTTTGAAACATGCAATAAGTTATGTCAGTTGCGCCATATACCTTTTGGGGTAAGCGACGGTGTTGTCTGCTTTCAAAGAACTATGGATGAACTGATTCGTAACGAAAAGCTCAAGGGAACTTTTTCTACGTCGACAATATTACTGCAAGTGACAAAGATGCTACAGAACATGACAAAAACCTTCAAAGATTCTTATGCATCGTCGAAAAGTATGGAATGACGCTAAACTGTAAAAAATACATACTTGCGGCCACGGAAATTCGCCTGCTTGGTCAGGAAATTTCCTTAGGCAGGGTGAAACCAGACCCTGATCGCTTCAAGCTGTTAATAATACTACCTTCGCCAATGGATTACAAATTACAATAAGGAGTAGTTGGGATGTTTGCGTACCACGCCCGGTGGTTTTCACAGTTTCGGATAAGATCCATCTGCTCGTTCATAATACGACCTTTCCACTGCCGACTAATGTCATGGATGCGTATGAGACATTACAGACAGAACTAATCGAAGCAGCCTTGATCGCTGTTGACAGAAACGTACCATTAGTGGTTGAGACTGACGCATCTGATGTCGCTATTTCTGCAACACTCAATCAGAACGGTCGATCGGTCGCATTTTTCTCACGAACACTGGCCGGTAGTGAGCGAATCGGTGACTTTATGGTTGCAAAGCAAACGTGCAGACCACACCGCCACCGGCCGACTATTGTTTATTTTTATTTTATTATTAGTGAGCGAAACCACTCTGCCGTGCAGAAAGAGGCCTATGCTATCGTGGAAGCTGAGAAAATGGCGGCACTATCTACTCGAAATCCATTTTAAACTGATAACCGAACAGCGCTCAGCCGCTTTCACATAGGTTACGAACCCGAGAGAAAAGAGTAAAAACCATAAAATCCAGAGATAGCGTACCGAGCTCTCTCAATTCTATTAGGATGTGATATTTCGATCGGGTAATCAGAATTCCGCAGCCGACAAATTATCGAGGGCATATTGTGCAACCACCCATTCACAAAACTCTGTGCCATCCTGGTGTTACTCGTGCGAGCGAAGAACTTGTCACATTCCTAGGAAAATGTGAAGTAAAGAACCCAGCATTGCTCTATATGCATTTAACTGAAGCCGTAGTTCTACACCCCAATCAAGGATTCACTAACCGAAGCACCAATCTTTCGAACGACTAAGCATGGACTTCAAGAGATCAGTACCTTCGGCCTCGCGCAACCGGTACATAAACACAATTATTGACTAGTATTCCTGATTCCCATTTGTATATGCCCGCTCGGACATGACATCCACTACTATCATACACAAGCTTACTGAATTGTTTTCTATCTTTGGAATGCCATCGTATGTACATTCTGGCATGGGTCCTTCGTTTATGTCAGAGGAGCTGAAAACATTCTTGCATGAGCGTGGCGTAGCGACGAGCAGAACCACTAGCTACAATCCCCAATGTAACGAGCAAGTGGAGCGACTCAATGCCACATTATGGAAGGCCATCCCACTTTGTCTACGGTCACGAAGTCTAGTAGTTGAACAATAGGAGTGCGTGCTACCAGAATCGCTACACTCTACTCGTTTATTGCTATGCATTGCCACCACTACTACATCCCACGAGTGGATTTTGCTGTATAACAGAAAGTCACCAGTTGAGTTTACTCAACCACAATGTCTACTATCGCCTGGACCTGTCCTCCTCGGCAAAAGTGCGCGCGCATCCAAATATGATCCTCCTGTCGAGCAAGTCGATATGTTAGAGTGTAACCCGGAATACGCTCATGTTCTGCAATCGGATGGTCGTGAGGAAACAGTCATTAGGCCATGTGGCACCTAGGGGACCCGAAAGCGATCGACCCGAGGTAATGACACGCAACTCCACAGATTCATCGGTCCCCTCTCAAATCAACTCGTTTGCACCCGAAGCAACTTGTGTTACACACGATTATTCCTGTACTTCTTCTGAGATCTTTGCTAATGATGAAAGTACGCTCATTCAACAAGAAAGATCGGTCAACAAGCATCATGATGACTGTCAGTGCACTGACTCTCACTCTTCACTCTCTTCATACTGATGTGTTCTATGTCACCGAAACGCGCATACAAGACAACAGCGTTGTGACGAGTGTTCAACTCCATGGTTTGGAATCTGAGGATGATTACTTCACTCCTCTCTCTCTCTCTCTCTCTCTCTCGCAATACCTAGTCAATGGATCAAGATATTTACGGTGTTGGTATCGCCCTCAACAGACTTACTGAAGATAATCTACTTGACAGGATACCGGTGAACAGCCGCATGTGTGCGGTTCGAGCTCCAACCTTTGTCGGGGTTAATAAGCACGAAGTACGAAGACAAGATACTTTCTTACTGTCATCGTTTATGCTCCTACTGACTGAAATTCGGATGGTACCAAAGATGATTTCAAATAACATCTTTCATCTCTTCTCAGCTTGGCGGAGAATCCTGACATCGCGATTGTTGCTGATGACTTGAATAACGAAGTAGGTCATCTTTCAGACTGAACAGCATCTGGGATGTCGCTTCAGAGTCGATGCACACCGCACAGACCTTGGTGATCGAATCTTACAACTGTGCACCGATCACAACCTTTACCTTAGCAGCACTGCTTTCCAGCACAAGCGTTAACACCGCGTCACCTGGCACCCACCGAATCCCTTAATGACCTGCGCCCAAACTGACGATATTGCCATAAGCTACAGATGGCGCACATCATTCCCAGACTGTCGCTCAATTTGGAGCACATGCCTGGATTTCGGCCATGTTCTAGTGTATTCAAACTTGGTGCTTCCCGCTTTCAAGAAGCGCCTGTCTTCTAATCTGTACCTTGAACACGCAATTTGCAATTCAACTATACCATAACAAACTGGCCCATTGGGCGTCAGTGACGAATGAGGTTGGTGAGCGGAACGCTGACTGGGATCGTCACGAATGTGTGCTTGCTGTGCATCCGACTTGAGACGTAACTGTGAATGGATCTCTGAAGCATCGATTAGTTTGATAAAAGCGTGAATTTCAGCGTATCCGTAACTCCCTAAAAGATAGTCTGACAAGTCTTTGAGTCGACTGGTATCCGGGATAAGGTACAAAGAAAAAAGAAAACCAGTTATTTCAGTAATTCATTAATAAACTTCAATTGTGATATGATTCCGAAGATTCTGGAATCTTCCATTCCTTTATGTGACCGCCAACTTATGGGGGCTTGGCAAGGAAGCTACTAATTTTACCACTTGACCATCGTTTTAAGTTCAAGTTCGGGTAGGATTGGAAGGATAGGATGAATCATTTTGAGCGGGTCGTTGATCCAGGAGTTGATACGAGGTGCTCCGATTTCTTGATGGATCTAGAACGAAAACACCCGGACCATACCCTGGACCACCAAGTTAATGCCCATGTTGTCTGCATTAGAAGTCTCTGCTATGCTAGTTAGGTGAATTAAGGAGGAGAGGAAGGGAAATCGGTCGAGTAATGAAAAGCAGTTGAAAGAGATGGATCATGTCAATGGTGAGGGAAAGTACAGCAAACAGAACCGAAGTATGAGGGTGGGATTAAGTTAGGAAAAGGGAGAGGTTTAGTGTTGCCACGCAAGAACATCTAGTTGACGCTCAAACCCTTTAACTGTAGATTCCTTGACAACATTGTGTGAATGTGAGTTCCAGCGTTCGATGACTCGACGCAATAACCGAGTCTCCTCTAATTCGATCGGACCGCGGTTTGTCCAGTCCGTGAAATGTGACTGAGACAAGACAATCTAGCAGGACTAAATAGCCAGGACACATCCAGGCAAACCGTCCCAGTCAAAATACAGGAGCTTAGAATTAGGTGCCCACTAATCCTTCAATAGTGCATTGAGTGCATCCCCAAACTCAGTGGGCGTTCGGGTACGTTTGTTCTTGTAACCTCTCGACCAACCTAGTACAGACACGCAACACCCTTTCTAGTGCCACTGTGTCCCGGACATGGCATGGTGGACAGGCCTGGACGCTGAGAAGAGCTTCACAAACATATCAGCTGTCAAGGTCCTGAACCACAACATTGGGAACCTCTTATTAACTGCCTTCTTCCAGTTTTCTCCAAAGTGTAGAGTGGAACAGTGGACGACACCTAAATCAACCTGATGAATCACGTGAGGAAGTTCACCCCCATCGATAACATAACTTGTGAAAGAACCAAGCGCTCCGCTACGCAGCACTGAACAGTTTGCCCGGTTTACGGACAGCAACTACAAGACAGACCATTCCCAGTCTATTCGGAGTCCGTTGAAGAGCCGCAGGACCTCCAGGTACATCAACTATATTCCAGAGCTTTAGGTCTTCATCAAATAAGACCGATGGCACCTCAAGCTCCCCTGGCAAGTCATACACGTAGACTGCGAACAGCAGTGGACGCAGGATAGATCCTTTCGGAACGCCGCTGAGGACAGCTTGTCGAAACGAAAGACTGCTTCCCACACAAATACAATGTTCCTGTCCATTCAAAAAGCTGACACTCACTGGAGAGCGTGATCAGATATTCCCTAAGACCACAAGTTTAGTGAGTCGCGAATGGAGGACAGTGTCAAATGCCTTGGTGAAGTCGATGAACAGCAAGTCCACTGTCTGTGGCTTCAGCCCAACTCTCACGAGCTACCAGTAACATCGTTTGATACAAAAATCTTTTGCAAAACCATGTTGCGTGACAGTAAGCAGATTAAATTACTTCAAATGGTTCTCCACCGAATCTCTGACTAATTTTTTAAGTAATTTAATCACCATGCTAATCAAGCCGACAGGCCTGTAAGTAGATGGTAGGTCTTTGTCACCGCAATTGAAAATCGTGCAGACAACAGCCTCTTTCCATTCGAGAGGTAAGACGCAGCTGTTGTGTGACTTGTGAGACATTTAAACTAGAGGTCGACTGAGTTCCTCTGCCAATTCGTGCATCAATAATGGATGAACAGAATCTGGCCCGGAAGCCAGAGTTGGGTTCACCTCTCTCAACAACCGGAGAACTTGAGACTCAGTTACAGTAATTTCATCCAGACAAGAGTCCTCAGAGACTCCTGAAGCTAGTTCTCTGCATGGCGTATTTGTTTTGCGAACAAAGACGCTTGAGTACTGCTCATCTAGCACGCATACCCTGTCACAGTTGCTATATAGGTCTGGGTCCTATCCCTGCGAAGCAACGCTGAAATGGGCGAGTTCGCAACCCATCGTCGTTTAACGTGACCGAGAAACGTCTTGGGATTTGAAGTATTGCGCTCGCTGTATGATTCTAAACAATACAATGAGAAGACGGATGTTGCAAGATTATTTCATTTCGTGATTTCTGATCACATACAAACGAGCAACATTTTAAAACGATCACAATTAAAAAGGAATCAACAGTTTCAGTTATAAAAGATCAAGGACATACCGTCATAGACCATAGCGGAATCCCCAAATAAGCTTGGGGATTTGTCAAGGCAGTATAAGCTAAGCCCCCACACTGACGCCGGGTTAATGTAAGATTTAGCTTCATCTCATTTCGAACCAAGCGAAATGTGTCAAACGTGCTGGTAGTAGGAGCTGTTCGATACGCTCACTAGCATCTAGATCTCTTCATTAGCAGGTTCTTCCCCGCGGAATTTATCCACGGTAGCTGCGCTTTCGAGTTCCCTCTTTTCACTAGTGGGATATGACGACAACAAGGTGAGCCTTAAGTTTTTCCCAGGCTACGTGAACAGTGTCGGTCTCAGAGATCCCACAAGGCGATGATAGAGCTTGGTGCCGCATCGCTTGGAAGCTCGCGTCCAAATGTTTGGATACCAAATACTAGTAGCTTGGCAAGGCCTGATAAGGGTACACTGTAAAGACAAGTAAACGTGATCGCTGGCGACAAGAGGCAATGCCATTTACAAAGTTGTGACTTATCAAAAAAGAAGATCTAGGTTGGATGGCTGCTAATTGCTTATGTATCTAGTGGGGAGGTCACCGAATTGGTGTAGTGGTACCTGCAGCGTCAAGTTCAGCAGTTCCGCACCGAACGGTGCCAGCGCCAAGTAGCAAGATATATCTGCCCAACAAACCTCCGGGAGGTTGAAGTCCCCCAGCACCAGACAATTGTCCGCAGAGTGAGTGCGTATAAACTCAATAATCCCCATGGAGGTGCTCAGAGGACTTCTATACATTAATACGACCATAACCTGAACCGATGAAGCGCAAAGCAAGACTGTGAGAGCCTCAATAGGTTTGTCAAGAGACCGAAAAACGCAGGCAGTTGTGAAAAGTCACGGAAAAAGCTAAACCAACCCCTTGACGGCCAATGGAGAGATCAGCGCGGAACAGTGCGTAGCCGGGCAGATATACTTCGCCGTCTGTGGTTTCCTCAGAGAGCCATTAAGCGACCGATAAATTCGGCGGTATGAGGCAGTGGTATACTATGCGTCCGGTCGAAAATTCCGAGTCCCTCCGAGTTCCGCGAGGTCATATTAGACCTGTAGAGCTGGAATGTAAAACAAATACTCCCTAGGTGGTTGGATGAATTTATCATAACCACCTAGCCAGGGATCGGGGCTAATACGAAGATGTCATCATCATCATCATCATCAACAGCAGTACATCAGCCATTTGAACTGATGCTTCGCTGCCATTCAACCATGAGGAACTATGAAATAAAGAATACGAAGAGGGAGAGAAGGGGGACTTACCTGAAAACCTTAATGCCCTAAGCAAACATTTAGGGTTAAGGCGTCTATACCTTGTGTAGACAACATTCCGTCACAAACAGCTGGCTATCGTGCAAAGATAAGGCGGCATCGGCGAGACAGCTTCCTTGCTGCTTTCACTGTCACGCGTCATAATCAGCCATTACCCCGCAGATAACTCAGCACCAAACACACTTTAAACAGACAATCCGATTAGGAGGCGGCAGCAGACGCGCCACTGGTGTCGGTTGCGAGCCATGTCCTGTAAAGTCTCGAGCCAAGCACAAGGTGAGTCACGTGGACTCCAACCCGGAAGGCGAGACGGACCAACGGCACCCAGTTTGGTCGTCAGTGACTTCATTTCCCGCTGCCAAGTCAACTTCTGTCCACCTCGAGCCTTGCGCCATCCTGCGTCTGGCAGACTGAACAAGGCCCTCCTAGGTAAGCGGTGACCAGGCATGCGTAGCACGTGCCCGAGCCAACGCAACTTATTCAGTGCTATCTGTTGTTCTAGGGAGCTAGCATGATCATCACCACCTAGTACTCGCCTACGCACATCATCGTTGCGGACACGCTGGTGCCATCCGACACCAGCAATGCTTCGCAAACAACGATGATCAAAGACTTGAAGGCGCTTCAGATCTTCAGACCGAAGGGGCCAAGTCTCACTACCATAGAGCAGAACGGCCCTCACTGTGGCCTTGTATACACGGCCTTTCAGACGGAGGGAAACTCCCTTCTGTCGCCAAAGATGACGCAGTTTCAAGGGGGCAGCTCTGGCCCTTGCAATACGTGAGCTCAAGTCAGTTTCTATGCGCCCATCATTGCTGATGCAGTTGCCAAGATAAGTGAGTTGATCAACCACCTCGAGTTCCTCGTTAGCAAGCGTCAAGGGGTCATCGAGTGGCTGGTGGTCCTGCAGCAACACTTTGCACTTTGAAGGTGCGAAGTGCATACCAAATAATGGGACCACTCTGGATAGGCTATTCAGGGTTGAGTGTGCCGCCTCAACATTGTCGAAAAGCAAGACGATATCGTCCGCATAATCTAGATCAACTAACCTTTCACCAGGCAGCACTTCAACGCCTACATCGTGAGATTCCGCAAGGGAACACTCCATGATAGAATCCACGACGAAATTGAACAAAAACGGGGAAATCGGGCAACCCTGTCGAACGCCACTTGTAGTCGAAAAGCTATCCGATAGGGCACCATAGACCCTGACGCGGCCTGTAGTGTTCGAGTATAGAGCACGAAGGATGTTCACATATTTCGTGGGAACACCTTTCCGCGCAAGTATTTCGAACAGAATCGATCGATCGACTGAATCGAACGCACTCTTGAAATCGAGGAACACAGCTATTGTCGGTCTGCGGTATGCGTGGCGCTGCTCTAGCACCTGCCACAAAGTAAATATATGGTCTATACAGCCACGTCCTTGGCGAAAACCGGCCTGCTCTTCTCTAATCCGAGATTCCCGTTCTGCAGTGAGGCGACGAACGATAATCGAGGCCAGTAATTTTGTCACAACTGGCGTTAGGCTAATACCCCTGTGGTTCGCACAGTCTGTGCGACTGCCCTTCTTGTATATTGCCACTATAATCGATTCGCTCCAATTAGCCGGCACACTCTCTTCGTTCCAGATACGTTCGAATAGGGAGGTCAGTGCCCTGCAGGGGACCTCACCTCCATCCTTAAATAGTGCAGGTGGAAGGGAATCCAGGCCAGCGGAACGAAAACGATTGAGGGCTATGATCGCGTTTCGGACCTCGGCCTCCGACGGAGGCTCTAAACTAACCGTCCATGGCTCGTCCTGCATCACCTGAGTAGGAAGAGGTCCGGGAGCAGGGGGCCAGCTGAACTGATGTTCAAAGTGCTCAGCCCAACGAGCCATACGGCGCTCCTTATTGTGTATCAGCGCACTCGCGCTGTCTCTGATTGTCTCACTGACGCCTGGTTTTCTGGGACCAGTGGTGCGTATTAGCTAGAAGAGCTTCCGGTAATTGCCTACTGCTCCTGCCTCCTCCATTTCTTGAGCCTGACTGGTCCACCAGGCTTCCTTGTCAGCACGCAGGCTCCGCTTTAGTTCACGCCTAATAGCCCGTCTGGTCACATTGTGTTCAGAACCAGCCGGGAGGTGCCTTCTAGCTTCCAAAAGGTTCACCGACCTCTCGGATATCCAATGACTGGTGCGATGACGAAGATGTGGATGTCGCTATCTGACAAGCACATGGAGAGATAGGACAATGAATAGAGTCAAGATCAAAATGCCACGGCTAAGACCGGGAAGTAAAGATATAAACAATAACATGTTAGCTTTCATCTATAGTTGGTGCCGTGATTGATCCATGTATTAGAGTAGCTTCAAGAGTCTGATAACGGAAGAATCTAGTACGTCGTTCGAACGGCGCGTCATACGAAAGGTTGTGGATCTGCTGCAATATCTCCCTTCTTAACAGGCGCTGTGCTCAGCGCTACTAATAGCCGGCATCAGCCTACTGAAGTGCACAAGAGTCGATGAACCCGGTATACCAGGCTTCATGATTCTGTACGTTAGGTCAGGTAGTACGTTCTCAACGACGTACGTGCCTTCCCGTGATGATGGAATTTAGCAGGGACGCCTGTCGTGATTGGTAATGCCTTGAGTCAAACGGTGTCACCTGTCTTGAAAAACTCCAGAAGGCATTGTGATCGAAATAAATCCTTCTGGTGGCACTGTGAAGTTTGCAAATGCGACTGTGCCAATTGATATACACGTAGCAGACTGAATTACATTTGAAGTATGTGATCAGATGCGACCATGGGTTCATGGTGAGCGGTCGGCAGCAGTGTCCGAGGGCAAGCGAAGCTCGCGTCTTTTCATCATTAGATGCGGTGTTCAGCCCGTCGACGAATGCACGGACGCTCGATAGGCCAGAAAACATCGTTGTAAAGACATATTCCACTCCCGATGTGTCGCACTGTTCTGGAAGGACTTCAGAATTGTTTTCAGTGTACGATCTGTGCGCTCAACCGGTGCACTCCCTTTCGTGTGGTAGGCGGCCGTTCGCATCTTTAGGATGCCGAATATATGGCACAACGCACTCATGAGAGTGCTTTCGAAGTTGGCTTCACGATGGGAGTACAACCGGTAGGGTAAACTCCCCCTTGTCACCCAGGCGTTGAAGAAAGCTTTTGCTACGCTCCATGCGTCTGTATTTTCCAGGGGGAGCGCTTCACACTATTTGGTGAAGTAGTCTACCATCACTACAATGTAACGACTTCCCATGGTTTCTGGTAGATAACCAATGATGTCGATACCTACCAAGCCGTTCGAAAACCCTACGGTCATTGGCTGTAGGGGCCCTCGACGAGTCGTAGGCGGGTTCTTGTTCCGTGAACAGTCAGTACAAAACTGGCAGTGTGGCCACCAAAATCGAGGACGAATCGCTTCTCCCATCTTATTTTGTCCCCAGTTCTTCATGAATCCTTTGCATTGCTTCCTGGGTTGCCGCCGTGGGGACGACTATCTTCCGCAGATAGGCCGGTCTGTTCTGGAATTATGTAATGCTATCCGATACGCGTGAGGCCAAAGTGACCAGACATTTGGTTTCCCACCAGGAAGCTCTTGACTTGTGGGTATGTCCTCACCTCGTGAGATGCGACTGTATAGCAGGTTCAACTCAGGGTCGGATGATTGCATTCAAGCCCATTCTTCTGGCTCTCATGCATTGAGAACGACGGCGGATATGCGTTACATGGTGCTTGACGGACGCGGTCCATGATTTCTGATAGACCTAAGGGAAAACGCGTCAGCATTTGCATGCATTACCTCATGGCGGTTCTGACATTTTAAATCGTACTCCTGTAGTCGCTCTTGTCACTTTTTTGCATTTTTGCAAAGCTGAATGGTGGTAAGTACTTTTCTAAGCTTGAGCTATCCGATGCTTATCTTCAAGTGGATGTTGACGAAGTCTCGAGGAAGTTGTTGACGATGAACACTTATCGTGGGCTATTCCAATACAACCGCATTTAATTTGGTGTGAAAACGGCGCCAGCCATCTTCTAACAGTTGATTGATACCATGCTAGCTGGCGTTTCTGAAACCGCTGCATACCTGGATGATATCAAATTGATGGGCCGAACACCGGAAGAACTGTTTAACCGACTGGATAAAGTGCTTGGTTGCATACAGTCGTACGGTTTCCGGACCCGTGGGGATAAATGCAAAATTTTCGCGCCGATCATCAAATACTTCGGTTTTATCCACGAAAAGGATGGACGTCAACCAGACCCGGAAAACCTAGAAGCCATTAGAAACATGCCTCCACCAACAGATTTACAGAACTTGAGTTCCATTTGTGGACGCATCAGCCATTACAACGCAATGAGGCTGGACCTTACCGTGGTGCGATGGTTTGTGTGCCTCGGCGATTCATTGAGCTATAATGGATGGTGCATTTTCGCACCTTCAGAGTCACTCATACCAGATTGGTCTATGGTTAGAGGCCAGACAAACTCAGCCTCCTGGTCCTCCAAGTTGGGGGTTGGAATGAGGGTGGCTCCTTATTCCTTAAAACGGACTCCTTGTAGCCCAGTGCCAAACCCGCTGCCTTGCGGTCAGGTTTTTGAACCAAAGGCTTTGGTTGAGAGCCCTAATCGTTCTCCTATTTAGGCCTGGGCAACCTGACAGTATCCTGCCCACGCAATAAAATGAATCACACTTTAAACAAATTTCTGATGCTTTGGCCACCGCAGAGGATAATCAACGGTGCCCTATCTGCTGCATCGGGCAGGGTGGATAGGGGTTTGGATGCTACTGCTCAAGTCTTCCCATCTTCTTATTCCCCTTCTTGCGCTTTTTCACCATTATCGTCCCGTTCCAGCGTTACTTATATCCCCCCTGTTTTCAACCTCCAAATTCTCGGTCCATCCACCTTGCTTCAATAGTCGCTTGCCTTTTAGTTGCAACACGTGAACGCGGAGCGTCATTCCTGCACTGTCAACAGGCCCATGTCCAACCAAGCGGTCAAGCCCAGTTCATCGGCTTCCATTTGGAACCCTCGAGCCTCCTTCAGACTGGCATGCCTCAATGTTCGCACATTGCTTCAGACCGGTCAACAGGCAGCACTTGCCCGAACATTAGAGAACCTCTTGATCGATATCTGCTGCTTATCGGAGACCCGCCTGCAAGACTCGAGCTCTGTACTCACTCTGCGATCTTCAGTTGACACTAGCAGCACTTTCTCATTGCGCCTATCCGGGGACGATGCAGCTTCGAGCACCGGCCAAGCCGGTGTTGGTATTGTCCTGAGTCCCCGGGCTGAAGCTGCTCTGGTTGATTGGATTCCAATCAGTAGCCGGATGGGTGCGGTCCGATTGGCTGGCTCGTTTAAAGCTTCGAAGTCACGTGGGACTAACAGGTGTCTATTCGTTATCGCTGCCTATGCACCGACAAACTGTAGTGATGACTCGGTAAAAGACGACTTCTATCGTCAGCTGAACAAGCTGCTTAGCCACAGAAGGAGCTCGGACACTGTAAATAAATAAATAAATAAATAAATATTCTCGGCTATGCGAGGCATGCCCGCGAGGGCCTGATCAAATAAGTGCAATTATACAGACATGTCATGGCAATGGTAACAGTGACAATCGGAGGTTGTTCATACGTTCCTATTTGAAACTGTACAAATAGGACAGAAATAATAATGAAGAAAGCCCATTGCCATGAGTTCGGGCACGTTCGTGTGGGTACATTCGTTCTGCCATAAAGTGCAGTAACAATTCAGGCATGAATAGATCCAGAACTAGGACTGATCAATTATAAAAGAGCTGGTGAAGAACACGCTCAATCGCGATTACCCGATACGCTGAGTTCATGTGAGTGTAGCGTAAAGAACAATGGTGAATGCGCAGAAAATGACGTGGCGACGAAATATGCAGATAAGAAAGTATCGGGGTGTATCCATCATGGTAGTATATAGTCATGGTCAGCTTGTCAGTGTGAGCTTATTGGCAGTGACTTTATTCACTGGCGAGTCACTTCCGCCACGTCGCTGTGTTGTTAAACGGACATGTGTGGCTTTTTATAGGGAGAACGCTTGCCAGGCGAAACCCCACCACGTCCTGAAACACTGCCATCAACGCATTCGAACGACAAGCTGCAATTGGCAATGCTTCTTATTGACCGATTATTGGTTCTGTTAGTCGCAGTCAGGATACACCCATAATTTTCGCTGGCTGATGCATGATGGGGCGGGACTGTATCATCCATGGGTCCTGTCACTTCCTGACGAAATGGCACGGCTTGTACGGTATCACCATCATCATCATACACGTTAGCTAGAGGTGGGGAACACCTCAGCTACTGTGCCGCAATACATAGAAAAAAAGGAGAAAAAAAAATAATTCAACTGGGGCAAGCTGGCTGAGCTACCGGTAACGGATGGGCATCGTTCCGGTAAGCTACCAGTCGGCTAATGTGCATCAAAAAACTACTATGCAAAATTATATAAGGTTAAATAATGAGATCGTGGTTGGAGGGGGAGGCT
The DNA here is from genome assembly GCA_944474145.2 of Dicrocoelium dendriticum. NCBI lineage: Eukaryota > Metazoa > Platyhelminthes > Trematoda > Plagiorchiida > Dicrocoeliidae > Dicrocoelium > Dicrocoelium dendriticum. The sequence goes on from OX104063.1 coordinate 223,057,129, forward strand.
AAAAGGGATGGGGTGGGACGGTAGGTAGTCTATAAATCGAACGTGCTGGTATGTTTTGTATTTGTCATCGGTAGAACCGCGTAATGTCTCTGATGGGTATCCAGTAATATGTTGTTGAACCAAATATTAGAGAATGGCCAAACGCAACCGTTCAGGCCCAAGAAAGCTGCGAATTGTCCTGAATAAGGAACCGGAAATCCTCCCAGAGTGAGTTCACTTGATTGGGGACATTGGCATCCACGAACATATGGACGGTAATAGTAATGCGGGCAGCTCCAGATGTGGTAAGTGAAAAAGAATTTCAGTAGTGTAAAGGGCCGAACCCATTTGTTCTTGCCACAGGGAGAGTACTGTGTGTGAAGGAATTGCGTTGGGATATTTCCAAATTACGTGCATAGCACGTGCAGGAAAATCTGCCCTCCGGTTAGATGAAATGACCGAGTTGACACTAAATGTCAGCAACTCCGAGTAAGAGTTATGTGAAAAAGAGGCGAGCTGAACCCAGTTGTTCAGGCCTTAATATATTGGCATCCATCCAAGATAGAAGATAAGTGTTTTGTCCATCCGGTAAGTACCAAGGCAGCGTAATGATTATCCATCCATTTTCAGATAAGGGAATATTGCGCTTCGTTGAAGTGTTGAGGTCAAGACATTGGACGTATCCTCGGGTTCTGGCCACCATTTCTGTGGAAATCTCGGAAAAAGACAACGAACAGAGACAGCCACACAAACAGGCAACAACGATGCATCCGGAACTCAGAGAAAAGAATCAGTCGCAAAATTGCTTTCACTAATGAACCTCACATTATATGTATCATTATAAACTAAATATCTCATGTACATTTGTTCCATAAAAATTTAGATTAGTCGTACCATGAACAATGACGCACCAGAGAGCTGCGCGATATCGGGGAGCGAGAGGTCGATCCGAAGGGTTTGGATTAGTCGGTGGATTGCGGCTAAGTAGTTTAATTAAGTAGTGAAGATGAGTGGTGAGGATCAAGGTTAGGGATGAAATAAGCAGTGATAATAAAGCATGAGCAAGTTCAGCAAAGTTCTCGGGGGAAGCAATGCTTTGGGTATGCAGCACTTAGATCATTTACGTCTCAGTAGTATGGATGAAGTCAGAAATACGGTCAAAAAAGAATAGCTTAAGGCAAAGCACAGAGATGGCCATCCATTTGAAAAGCAGTCAGAGACCAATATAAGGAAAGGACAGAGTAGGATTGAAAAAGGCTTTAATTGAAAGCGTGAAAAAGTCGACAAGGCTTTCGAGGGACTAAGCAGTCAAATAGGACAGCCGAACGAAGAGAGGTAACGTCTCTTGATTTTGAGGGAATTCGGAGTGCAGGACCGATCAGTCGAGGCTGCAGGGGTAAGGGCTTTGGGCTTGGGACTTACAATGAAGGCAAGAGAAAGGCTAGGAAAATATAAAGTGGAGAAAATATCAGCGGGCCCTAGAGGTATGGAAAACGTATAGCTGAGGCTGCAAAGCCTGCACCGCTGAAGTACCAGTTACAAAAGAGTAGTTAGAGCAGCGGACAGGATAAGTGCGGCTAAATAACGTTAAGGTAGTGAAGCTGGCCGTCCGATTGAAAAGGGAATGAAAACAGAAAGCGGGACAAGAACTGGTTAGGGTCAGTATGAGAAAGGTTTACTAATAAGGAGTGGGAGAGCCCACGAGGCTTTCCAGGTGGTGTAAACAAGACGTTGAGTCAGCCGAACCAAGGTTTGCAACGTGGAATAGCTCTGAGTAAAACTGGAAAACAAGTGGCCGATCTAGCGAGACTAGATTAGTCGGCGCGTAGGAATAGCAATTAAAAGATAAGGGCAGAAAAAATCCGCAACCATACAGGGTGAGCGAGTCAAGCAGAATCTCCGTGAAGGGGAGCAAGAGCGTTGAGTCTGCGTAGCGTATACCACTTAAGTCAGAGTAGCATTGGAGCATTCAGAGAGAAAGAGGCTAGTTAGTAAGACTAGATCACTTCAGAGCTGTAAGATCCGACACTCTCATTGAAGAAGAGAAGAAAACAGAGCGCGATAATAAAAGTTTGGGGCAGCATGGAAAAGGTTTATTGACGAAAAATGGGAAAATCCCACGAAGCTCTCCAAGTAATGTAATCGGGTAGTTGAGTCCGCTGAACCAAGAGCGGTGACGTCTCAGAAGTCCGAATGAATCCGGAGAGCAGGAGGTCGATCGGGTAGGACTTCATTAGTCGGCGCGTTTGGATAATGACATGTAGTAGAGGTAATAAAAGAGCCAGCAGTAAATGGTGGGCAAGTCTAGCAGGCTCTAGATTTAAAGGAAACATCATGTTTAGACTGCGGGGCATATACCACGTAAATCTCAGTGGCATAGTAGCAGACTGAGGGAAACAGACTAGGCAGGTGAGCCAAGATCACGGCCATGCAGTAAAGCCGGACGTCCGATTAAAAAAGGATTGAAGAGAAAGCGAAAGCAAATGTTAGGGTCGGGGTGAGTAGGGTTTATTGATAACGAGGGAAAAAGCCCACGAGGCTATCCATGTATGTAAAGAGAATCATTAGGTCAGCCGAAGCAAGAGAAGTGACGTCTCAGAAGTCCAAATGAATTCAGTGAATACGAGTCCCACTAAGCGCTACTAGATTAATCGGCGCTTCGTGACTAGGTCGTACAATGCAGATAAGTAAGAGGCTATAACAATAGAGGTAACAAGTCTAGCAGTCCCTCAGAGTAGGGGTAACAGAGTTAACTCTGCGGAGCCTATACCGCTTAAGTCTCGGTAGCATGGGAGCAGTCAGAGAGAAA
>OX104063.1:223060416-223231263 GCA_944474145.2 Dicrocoelium dendriticum
TGGGAGTCACCTGGCTTTTAATTTGTTTCCGTCATCGCATGCAACTGCGTTGAATGCATTATGCTGAGTACTCGTGCTAATATGGAAATGTTAACGAAAAAGAGACACAAATGGTGCGCTGACGTCTGTACCGATTCCGAATATTCACGTCATCATGGGGAGCGCGTGAGGCGCTCTTGACCCACAACGTGCGAACACTGAGGAATGGTAAATGGAAATGCATGGCGCTATGAATGAGAAGTTGTAGCCAAAATGTTTGTTAGTGAAGCGGAAAAGCGGGATTGTAGCTGCTGCGCTGTCGGAAACTCAAGCGATAGGTTACGACAGCACTCGCACACAGTATTCAAGTGGATTGTTCAGTACGTTGTTCGGTGGATGCTTACAGATCCACGTAATGCACCTATGTCCCAGTGCTGCAACCGTTGAAAGCCGTCGGGTGTATAGATGGTGCTTGCAGAGGGGAAACGCAAGGCTATAGAACAGATAATGGACCTGAGAAGGGTCGTGAGGTCGCTCACGCAGACATGGATAATGGCAACCAGTTATACTTCGGAAAATTACGTGCCATAGATACTTACTATCGGGAAGCCAAGGAAACTCAGACCACATAGCGATCACATAAGTGACAAGTGCTATGAAATAAGAGTACATACACTGAAATCGCTTGCCTGTTTAAAGCGTAGGCTGCGTGTCACCGAGGACGCTGGGTACGGCAGCGGCATTCAACGGATCCGGGAATTGTTACAGTTTCTGTTGTTAGGTAAGTGAATGAAAGAGACACACTTACCTGTCATCATGATGACAGACGTTTCGGCTGGTTGCGATGTCGTCGGAGGCTGCCGCACAACAGGGCGACGTGGGGAAGACGTGGAGAGTAGGTTAAGTGGGCTGAAAACAGAGTGTATGCATTTAGGGCACCTGCCTGTGAAAATCTGTGGCCTCAGTGTGACTGCGGACGCTGGGTAACGCCCAGTGGTGCGGATCAGCTGGAAGAGCTTGACGTAACTGCCTACTGCTCCAGCCTGCTACATTCCTTGGGCCCAGCGGTGAACCAGGCTTCCTTGTCAGCACCTACGCTATGTTTTAATTCCCGCCTAATAGACCGACTGGTCACTTTGTGCTCATAGCCAGCTTGCAGGTTTCTTCTAGATTCCAACAGGTCCACCGACCTCTCGGATATAGTGACTGGTGCCGTGACCGTTAATAGTGCCACAACCAGGTGCTCCGGCATCTTGCATGGCGGCGGAAATGCTATGCCGCTGAAGGTCAGTGTCATAAAAACGAGACCGCAAAAGTTCGGTATGCAGTGTGGCTTGATAGGCTTGCCTGAGCTAGGGGAGAAAATTTGTTAGTTACCAATCGGAGGGGACCCCTGGTGCACCTCCCGGTAAAGTTCATGGAGAAATGACAGCGTACCAAGGCATGATGATAGTGGACACAGGTACTCCAGTACGACCGGCAATGCTGGATGGAAGCACGCCATCTTTAACTTAAGGGTATGTGGTCAACTTGGGCCCATCGCTAGCGAGATACAGGAGGACGCCAGGTGGCACTTCGCAGCGCACTGCGTCGTAAATCATTGCTGCTAAGAAACAACGTTGTCCGCACAAAATTGTAGAAGACGCTCATCATTGTCAGTCCGTTCGCTTTCAGTCCCAGTGCTTATGCATAGTGGCGTACCACAAGGCTCCGTTCTGGGACCGGAATCGTTCAAGATATATCAATGATCTACCCAGTATGCTACAAAAGGACTGTCTGATCTATGCAGACGACCTCAACCTATGGTCAGAAGTGTCCAGCGTCGTAGATACTGTCTGCAGACATTTCGAACCTCACGATATCGCTTGAAGGTGCATAATGAAGGAGCAGATAAGTAGGTACGCCAACATCTGGCACGTCTGTTGAGTTGTTTGTGTACAGCAGAATCAAACCGGGGTGGCTTTGCCCTAGTTGAAGTTCTGCCAGATAGTGGTATATGGGGGAGAGAGAACTCACTGAAGCATGATTTAAATCTGTCCCAGGCCGTTTGAATGTCTTCACTTTCCAAAATGACACAAAGGGATTTTGCGGCTTTGGCTTTCCTTGTCTGAAAGTACGCGTGCCATATATTTGGAACTCGGTCGGGATGAACCTTAGTCTGACGACTACGGGCGCACTTAATTGAGAGATATGTGTGGTCCCTAGCACCGAGAGGTGATTTGTATACAATATCAGTGACAAAATCAATGAATTTAGAGAAGATCAAATCCTAGAGGGACGGGTTTGGACCTATCATGAATCTAGCAGGCCGATCGACAAATTGGTGCAGGGAAGCACGCAAGGCCAGCTGGAGAATCTCCGTAGCCAAACACCTTGCAACAGTGTCGCAGAAAAATTCTGCCAGTCAACGTCGGGAAGATTGAAGTCCCCCATCACTAAACACCTATTTGCCGATTGCTCGCGGATGAAATCACCTAGCCCCTTAGCAACGCTGTCGGGACTTCTATAGACCAGCACAACTTTAAATCCCGCGGAGGCAATACACAGGTTAACTGCGAGTGCCTCAACATCACGCTCTGATGAGCTGAAACTATACGTGTTAAAGACGGTAAGCGCGGAGTTAACGTACAAAGCAACGCCACCTCCGCGCCGATCAGAGGTGAAGTCACATCTCAGCAGTGCGTAGCCTGGCAAGCACACTTCAGGTGGACAACCACGTTACGGTGAAGGCGTGAACGTCTGCAAGGCAGTCGTCCACAAAGCAGCCGACTTCGCACAGATTGTATCGCAGGCTACGCACATTGCTTAAGATCACTTGAAGGGATTTGACATTGTGAGTCCGGGATCGTGCGCCACCGAAACCGGCTCTGCTAGGGCGGAAGTGGACCGCCGGCGCACCACCCGAAAACCCACCAAGCGGAGGCCCTTTTGTTCTGATTCACGGCGGGCTTTAAGATCCTTCACAGCTTCCCGCAGGTTAAGCTTATCCGCCAAAAGGAGGTCCGTGTGCACAATTACACCGGTGCCCTTGAGCTTAAAGGCGAAACGCAGAAGTGCTTGGCGCACCTCCGGAGTGCACAGAACAATTCACAAAAAGCGAGGGCGAGACTTGTCAGCTGGCAAGTTACCGAGTCCGGTTAGTTTGCGCACAGTCATGCCGGGGAAGCCGGGAGGCAGGATTTCGGTAACGCATATTCCAAACAACTAAAGGTCATCTAGCATACGGTCTTGGGAGAACAGCAAAAGACTCAGTATCGTTTCTGAAAATAACACTGCAGTCGGTATACGAGTCTCAGCGACGCGGCCTATTTACCGAACGCTTCATTGGACGTTGGTGCTTTCAGTTTAGTGTCCGTTTTCATTGACTCTAATGTCGTAGATGTTTCCAGTTGCAACGATTCCGTAGTAGTGGAATTTGAGGGGGAAAGAGTGCCAGACAGATCTCTCATGTCAGCCTTGGCTTTCGCCGCTTCTTTAACCCTCTTTCGCCTTCTTTTGACAAGGGCAGAGACCTGCTGCTCTCCTTCGCTAACAGCCGAATCAAACACGCTATCTGAGGGTTCGTTACTGACAATGTCGTTGCTAACAGGCGAACTGACATTCGACAGTGAACAAATAGATGCAGGATCTGACAACTTGCCAGTGTCTTCAGGCAAGTTCAAGTTCAGTTGGGACCGGAACCATAGGATAATCCTGTGAATGTTCCCTCTTTTGCGTATCGTCGGATCGGGAATTGACAGGTCTGCTTGAGATGTTGAAAAGCCTAAAACAAAGACAGCATCATTCCCTGTCCAACCAATTACTGCCCACATTTTTCTGCCAAGCAGTCCCTGCCAGGCCGGTTTATGTGAAGTAAAAAAGTGAAGGGTAAGCTAAGATAACAAGAGGAGGAATGTCAGCTAAATAATGGTAATACCAAGGTGAGAAGAAAATTAAAAAAGAACGAAGGGAAAGTTGAAGAGACAAGTCGGTTAGGAGAAGGGGAAGGTTTGGTACTGCCACCCAAGAGCATCTAACTGACGCTCGAAACCCTCTACCGTAGACTCCCTAACCACGTGCGCCGGAAGCGAGTTCCAACGTCCAATAACTCGACGCGACAAGCGAGTTTCCGTCCTTACCCGGTCAGAACGCTGTTTGTGCAGCTTCAACGGGTGACCTCGGAGACTAGACAGCTTGGCGGGACTAAATAGGCAGGACAAGTCCGGACCGATCTTACCTGTAAAGATACGGTAAGTGAGGATCAGGTCTCCTCTAATTCTGCGGTAGTGCATTGAGTACATACCCAAGCTAAGCAAACGTTCGGGATACGTTTGCCTCCGTAATCCTTGCACTAATCTTGTACCCACTCGCAAAACCCTCTCCAGTTCCATTTTGTCGCTTACAAGACAAGGTGGACAAGCCTGGATACAGTACTCCAAGTGAGGTCGCACAAAAGCTGAGAACAGCTTCACAAAAATAATGGCCATTAAGACACCGAAGGAGCGGCGAATAAACCACATCATACGGAACCCTCTACAAGCAGCCTTCCTCCAATTTTCCCCAGAGTGAAGCAATGAGGTATGGGTGATACCTAGATCAACCTGCTGAATGACAACAGGGAGATCACTTCCACCAACTACATAGCGCGTGGGGGGACTAGCACCTCTAATGCGGAGGACAGAACATTTCGCCTGATTTATGGGCATCAACCATAAGGTTGACCAATCCCAGATCCTATCCAAGGCACTCTGAAGTGCCTCAGAGCCACCAGGGATATCCACAATATTCTAGAGCTTGAGGTCATCAGCAAACAATAGCGACGGTACTTCAAGCTACTGGGGTAGGTCATTGACATAAATTGTGAAAAGCAACGGCCCTAGAACCGAGCCCTGCGGAACGCTGGTTGATGAAGCCGTTTGGTAAGTTCGCCAGCACTTAGAGCGCTTCCTGAGCAAGTATTTACCTGTATGATCTATCCATGGAGGCTGCGCCCGTGTCACCCTTCTCTTAGTGAGTGGGATGTGGGGAGCAGAGATCTCGGTGAGGTATGCCTTATTTTTCTCCCAGGCTGTCTTAACGGTGACAGCCACGGTGATCGCACAACGCAAAACTGAAGCTTTGTCTCGCATTGCGTTAAAGTCTGGCCGCCAAATATTTGGACAAGCCTCAGCGGTAGCTTGATGACCGTCAGAGCACATCGAAAGGACATGCAGACATGGTCACTGGCTCCTAGAGGACAGTCATAGGTAATAGCACTTACGAAATCGTGTGACTTCGCAAAAATGAGATCCAAGGTAGACGGAATTTGGTTGCGCATATATCTTGTCGGGAGATCCACGAACTGATTCAAAGGCAGTTGCAACACGGACATCAGGGAAACACCTCTTTCTCCCGTGTCTCCGTCAACCGCCTGTTCTGTGGATATAGCCATGGCTCCCCAAAATGGAAACCATGACAAGGACACAAATGCATTTACCCTCGTTCGTAAAATTCAACATGAAAGAGAAATGGGCTCAGCAATCAGCATCCTGTAACGGTGTAGCACTTTGTATACCGTAAAATAGCAACTTACAGTTTCCCAGGAACGTTGCTACGCCTGCCATGAACACAGGGATACTGTACGTACCGGTACGGGTACTCATTAGGCAACCCCGTCCACTTTTGCCGTTCATAATGCTGTGGAATCACAGCCGTATGCTTGCAAAAAGCTGCGGCAGTTGCAAATTACTTTACATCGGACCCAACCTCATCAAGTTTCCGATAATAGTACGCATTAAAAGGCAGAATCTTTCAGATTCATCCACCATGATGACAGTTACAAATGTGGCGCCAAGTGATTTCCAATACTCCTGTAGTCTATCACAACATCTAACTATGAGAACCACATTAACCGTCTTCAATACAAAACATACACCAGGTTAACATGTGTGTACTATATATATATGCAAACCGCCATTTAATGGCAACCTCTGTAGTTGGCCTAGCATACCTACGGAACCGAACCCGTGGCTAGGCAAATCTCAGATGTGAGTCCCGGTCCGTAGGTTCATAGGTTCATAGGATTGTAGAGAGCAGAAGGAGAAATCCTTTGTCAGCTCCATCGCTTCCCGATCATTGTGTGGAGGCCGCGATTCGATGTTATGCGGTAATCCACAAGGGACCTTGACAGCTACACTGGAAGCTGCAAGGACCCATCGTACTCAAAAGATAAGAGTCTAACATTCGCTTGAAACATTCCTCCGTCTGGGCATCGACCACATACTTCGGCAAGTTATTCCAATCGTTGACTACGCGAGTTGATAGAGCGAGAGCAGGATGAATCCGAAGTCTTCTGGGTTTAAACAGTTTCCAGTTGTGGCCTCGAGTTGAACTGTTTGGATTGGATTGAAAGCACGCCTGCAGCTCCGTCCCCATCTCTCCTCTCAGGATGCGCCTGGTGAAAATCAGGTCACCGCGACGTCGGCGATAATCCAGGGTGAACAGATTCATCCGCTGAAGTCTCCGGGGATAAGGCAAGTCCCGTAACTCCAAGATGTATTTCGATCCACGCCGTTGCACCTTCTCAATTAGGACACATTCGAACTTGGTGAGAGGGAAGAGGGCAGGTAATCCGTATTCGAGAATGGGGCGGACATGGACTGTTTCGCCCAACTCGAATGCCAACCCTTCGTGGCCACCCATTAAAGTTGCACAAACCCCGGTCTGACCGGGTTTTGGCAACTTTTAGATTATCGCGTAGGGTTATAGCTTATTGGAACACATTGCCTGCAGACGTCGTGATGGCACCGACGTTGAAAGAGTTCGAGCATCGACTTGACGCTCTCGGTCTGCAGTTTAATGTCTTCCCCTTCGTGTCTTAAACTTTTCTTCGTCTATTACGGCTTACGCTTCTTTAACTCATTTTAACTTACATTTTAATATTGCCTACGATATTAGATTAGCTTGTCTTCTCCTCTGTTTTCTTCTCTTTACTGACACTGTTTTCTTTTATTCTTCACGTGACCGGCACAGCGGGGACTGCTAGTGCAGGGCACGTGGGCATTGTTTGGTTGATCATGTGAATCGTGTGTGTTGATTTAGCTCTCTTTTGGAACATCAAGGCACCGGTTTCCCTGTTGGATCAACGACGTTTTCCAAGGTGGAACATTCGCAGGATTTTCCTACTGTTCCGGTCCTAATTGAACTTGAACTTAAAGATATCCGCAGTCAAACGCGAGAAGGCTCGTCGTATGGCGTGGGACATCCTGTTGGCAGCAGCAACCCTTCGTAACGTGTCTTGTGTAGTCCGTAGATCAGATGACACCAACACGCCGAGGTCTTTTTCTAGGATTGAGGTTCTGAGCAACATCCCACCGATGTGATACGTTCCGAAAGGCTCAGAAGCACCAATGGGAAGGACCGAGCACTTATCGCGATTTATGGGCAATCGCCATTTGACTGACCACTCATGCAACGTGTCAAGTGTAGCCTGTAACCGGTCCGCCTCGTCAAGACAGGATACCTCCATCCACAATTTCAAGTCATCAGCGTAAATCAAGCAATCCAACTGAAGTTCCGCCGGGAGGTCATTGATGAAGATCTTGAAAAGTTCTGGGCCCAGGACCGATCCCTGTGGGACACCGCTAGTCATGAGCACGGGAGCGGAGTAAGTCTCGTTCACGTCGACTCGCATTGTGCGGTTATCCAAGAAATCAGCGATCCAAGAAAGAACGTTCCCAGAAACACCGATTAATCGTAGTTTATAAAGGAGTCTTTCATGAGGAACCTTATCAAAGGCTTCAAGGTGTTACGGACTATAGAGGCTTCCGTCCAAAGGGCGTCCATTTCTTGTGACGGCAAGCGAAGCGGCCCGTGGCACCGACGTTGGATTGTCTCTTCTTGCTTCTTCAAAGGAATGAAGCAGGAGCAAGAGCAATCTTTGCTCTTTCATGTGTCAGCATCAAAATACACTACATATTCCAGTACAACTACAATATCTCTGGAAAAAGGATGGACCAACAATCATCTAAACCCCTTTTGAAGGCTTCTACAGTCTCAGACTCCACTAAATCAGAAAAGTTTATTCCAGAAGTTACCTACTCGGTTCGTAAAAAACTTTGCCCTGATGTCCAAACGAGCTCCATGCTATTTGAGCTTCAGGCGATGCCCGCGCAGATGGTCTGACATAGCGAACTCAAACAGATGGGTAGGACTAATACCACTAAGTCCCTTGATTATCTTGAACGTCTCTATCAAATCCCTTCTCAATCTACGCCGTTCCAAGTAAAATAATTCCAAGCTACCTTGACGATCCTCATACGACTTCCCTCGTTGACCTTTGATCATCCTGGTTGCAAGTTTCTGAATCTTTTCTATACAGATGACGTCACTCCGGAGGTACGGTGCCCAGGCCTGTACACAATACTCTAGATGTGGCCTAACCACTGTTTTATATAACTGCAAGAATACTTCTGCAGCATTGTCTGTGTATACACAGACCTTCTATAGAAGGTCCCAGCGTTACAGTGTAGCTGTCTATAAGGTAAAATGATTGTTCAGCGTCGTCTAGTCGGCTATTGTTTTTACTTTCCCCTTGCACTTAAAAACATCACAATTCATGTAAAGAATTTTTAAGCGAACCCTGAATTTTCACCTTGGTGAAGTTCCGTTGCTTCGACGTCGTTTGTAGACAGGGACAGTCCCACCGCCAGTGGTGAAAACGGCTGGTATAGGTGTCAAATCCAAGACACGTGGGATAAACACTCCCCGTCGTGCCGACTCGTTCACGGAAAGTAGCGTTATATTCCGTAACGTTACTGAATTTGCGGCCCCATTTTCAAGGGAACGCATCTTGGATGACATCAAGTGGCTGAAACTGTGTCAGCAATCTGCTTCCACCTGGCTTCCCTGGTGTCACTGTCAGAAAGCTAACGATATCGGGGAACGTCCCTATCGCTACGCCAAATCCATGACCCCGACTATTTCGCGTGGTCTTTTCTACGCCGGAGGAACGCAAGTACAAGTTCAAGTGGGACCGGAACAGTAGGAAAATCCTGCGAATGTTCCACTTTAGAAAACGTCGTTGATCCAACAGGGAAACCGGTGCCTTGATGTGCCAAAGGAGAGCCGAATCAACACACACGATTCACATGGTCAACCAAGCCGTCCCCACGTGCCCTGCACTAGCAGTCCCCGCTGTGCCGGCCACGTGAAGAATAAAAGAACACAGTAGTGTCAGTAAACGAAAGGGAACAGAGGGGAAGACAAGCTTATCGAATATCATAGACGATATTAAGATGTAAGTTAAAATGTGTTAAAGAAGCGTAGGCCGTAGTAGACGAAGAAAAGTTTAAGACATGAAGGGGAAGACTTTAAACTGCAGACCGAGAGCGTCAAGTCGGTGCTCGAACTCTTTCACCGTCAGTGCTATCACGACGTCTGCAGGAAATGCGTTCCAATAAGCTATGACCCTACGCAGTAACCGCAAAGCTGCCCAAACACGGTCAGACCGGCGTTTGTGCAATTTTAATGGGTGGCCACGAAGGGTTGGCACTCGAGTTGGACGAAACAGTCCAGTCAACTCAGGACCAATCTGACTCATCAATATACGATACGTGAGGACCAAGTCGCCCCGAAGGCACCTGTAATACATGGAAAACATTTAATTTACGTAGCCTCTCCGGTTACGTCAGCTTCTTTAATCCGTGCACCATTTTCGTCCCGGACCGCAGGACTCGTTCAACTGCCATTTTATCACGAACCAGGCATGGAGAACAAGCCTGAACGCAGTATTCCAAGTGCTGCCTTACAAAAGCCGAAAATAGCAAACGAACATTTCGGTGGTTATGATCCCGAATGACCTGCGGATCATCCACAACATGAATCTTTGCGAGCAGCTGTCGTGCAGTGTTCACTGGACTTAAACCCGAATGACAGCAAAACACGGAGGTCAGATTGGAGTTGAACTCGCGGTACCTCGTTGCCGTCAAACAAATAACGCGTCGGCGGGTCATTCGGACAAACGCGTAAACCGGAACATTTCTCTAAATTAACGGGCAACTGCCACCATCGCAATGAGGCTGGACCTTACCGTGGTGCGATGGTTTGTGTGCCTCTGTGATCCATTGAGCTATACTGGGTGGTGCATTTTTGCACCTTCAGAGCCACTCATACCAGATTGGTCAATGGTTAGAGGCCAGACAAACTCAGCCCCCTGGTCCTCCAGGTTGGGGGTTAGAATGAGGGTGGCTCCTTATTCCTTAAAACGGACTCCTTGTAGCCCACCGCCAAACCCGCTGTCTTGCGGTCAGGTTTTTGAACCAAAGGCTTTGGTTGAGAACCCTAAGCGTTCTCCTGTCTAGGCCTGGGCAACCTGACAGTATCCTGCCCACGCAATACAATGAATCACACTTCAAACAAATTTCTGATGCTTTGGCCACCGCAGAGGATAATCAACGGTGCCCTATCTGCTGCATCGGGCAGGGTGGATAGGGGCTTGGATGCTACTGCTCAAGTCTTCCCGTCTTCTTATTCCCCCTCTTACGCTTTTTCACCCTTATCGTCCCGTTCCAGCTTCACCTTTATCCCTCTGTTTACATCCCGCCAATTCTCGGCCCTCTCCCACCTTGCTTCAATAGTCGCTTGCCTTTTAGTTTCAACTCACATGTGAACGCGGAGCGTCGTTTTTCAAAACTCCGTGCTAACCTGAAGAGAGACCGCGAATCCTGGTGGTCTAATCCTGCAACAGAGATGGAATTGGTCGCTGGCCTTGGTAACCATCGTAAGTTATTCCGTCTGATACGGGAAACGGGCAGCAGGAGACCTGGTGTTAGTGAAACTATACGTGACGAGAGTGGACAGCCTATCCATAACTTATCAAAACGCTTGGAGCGTTGGGCTGAGCACTTTGAAAGACAATTTAATCGGTCGGAATGGTTTGATTTCTCGCAGGCCACTGATCACCCCGCTCCCTGGGCTGTCCCTTTGGATCCACCCTCTCGCTCAGAAGTCGAACGTGAGATCGGACTGCTGAAGTTAAATAAAGCCGAGGGACCTGATGATCTTCCTCCAGCCCTCTTCAAATTCGGGGGGACCTGCTCTTATGGATGATTTACACGAGTTACTAGTCAAACTGTGGAAGCAGGAAACTGCCCCAACCGATCGGAGCCGCTCCGTCATAGTCCCAATTTTCAAGGGAGGCTCACGATCGGAATGCGGCAGCCATAGAGGAATCAGTCTGATCTCCATTGCCTCCAAATCGCTTGCTTCTGTCATCCCTCGCAGACTGACTAGCAGTCGTGAAAGCCAGATTCGTGAAGTGCAAGCTGAATTTCGTCAAGGTCATGGCTGCATTGACCACATCTTCACCTTGCGCCAGTTGTTGGAGCACCGTCACATATATTGGCAGCCCACCATTGTCGTGTTCCTCGATATCAAAGGTGCATTCGATTCGGTGGATAGACATATACTTTGGGACTGTCTACTCAGGAAAGGTGTACCTGAAAATATGTGAATATTATCCGATCATTATATGCTCGTAGCTCGGGAAGAGTGAGGGCTTATGGCAAGTTGTCGTCGCCCTTTAGTATCTCCAGCGGTGTGAGAAAAGGATGCTCGCTGTCACCTTTCCTCTTCAACTTCGCTGTCGACGAAGTCATGGAAATCGCGTTCACAGGACACAACTTTAAAGGTGTGGATATGCTCCCAGGAGAACGACTTCTTGACTTAGAGTATGCTGATGATATTGCCCTAATCTGTGACAGCTCACAAATGTGCCAAGCAGCACTGGACAGATTAGCACTAGCTGTCCGTCACTTCGGGCTTTGCTTCGCACCGTCGAAGTGCAAAGCGTTCCTCCAAGATTGGTCTGGACGGCCTGCTACACTGACCGTTGGTGGTTATCAGCTAGAAGTCGTTCAAAAATTCAACTACCTGGGAAGTTGTATCAGCGCCCGTGGGATTGAGGATGAGATCACGAACCGTATAGCAAAAGCTCGGGGCGCTTTTGCTAATCTTCGCCACTTATGGCGACGGCGCGACATCACTCCTGCCCTGAAGGGTAGAGTGTACAATGCAGCGGTGCGTTCGACCCTACTGTACGGTTGTGAAACCTGGCCGCTTAAAGCAGCGGACCTGAAGAGGCTAGTTACGTTCGACCACCGATGCCTTCGTAATTTAGCTCACATCTGGTGGGAACAGCGCGTGAGCAACGAGCGTGTTCGACGCCTTGTTTACGGCATAGGAAAAGGAAATGAACCGTTCAGCACCGTTATTTCACGCACCAGGCTCCGATGGCTCGGCCACGTGTTACGCATGCCAGCCCACCGACTCCCGCGACGTGTGTTGTTTGCGCACCGGGGGTGTGGATGGAAGACGAGGAAGGGTGGCCAAGCGATGACTTCGTCCAGAGGAATGAAGGCCCTCACTTCTGAGCTGGCCTCGGTTGGAGCGTCTCGGCTCCCTGGTTGAAGTCCGAAAGACGATGAACACGTTTGGTTGGACACACTTGCTGATATGGCTAGGAGCCGACCTCAGTGGCGTTCGTGCTGTGAGTTTCTTTATCCCACCCATCCCTCTTAGCCTCCCCCTCCAACCACGATCACATTATTTAGCCTTGTATAATTTTGCGTAGTAATTTTTTTGATGCATAGTTGCCGGCTGGTAGCTTGCCGGAACGATGCCCATCCGTTACCGGTAGCTCAGCCGGCTCGCACCAGTTGCTTTTTTTCTTTATTTTATGTATTCCGGCGCAGTAGCTGAGGTGTTCCCCACCTCTAGCTAACGTGTATGATGATGATGATGATGATTGGCAACTGCCACTAAATTGACCGGTCCCAAAGTCTATCCAGAGCCCCCTGTAGGGTCAGTGAACCAATCGGATCGTCTATCGTGAACCAGAGTTTCAAGTCATCCGCAAACATTGGGGATGGCACACCTAATTCATCAGGTAGGTCATTAACGTATAAAATGAAGAGAAGGGGGGACCTTACGGAACGCCACTGAGAACACATTGGCGTAAGGACAGGCTTGAACCCACCCGCACACATTTCCCTTTCGATTAGGAAAGCTTAAATCCATCATAAGACTGGTCTAGAAATACCATAAGAATTCAACCTGTACAAAAGGCGCGAATGTAGAACGGTGTCAAAAGCTTTGGAAAAGTCAATCAACGGCTTCGGCCCGGTGTTCACGAGCGGTTAACAAGTTAGTAAGCAAGAATTACCCTTACGAAAGCCGTGCTGAGAAGCATTAAGCAACTCAGACGCTTTCAAGTGTCCTTTGAGGGCGACCCTTACGCGCTTTTCTAATAACTTGACAAACGCTCGTTAAACTGACCGGTCCATAGTTATCAGGGAGGTGCTTATCACCTTTCTTAAAAATGGGCCAAACAATAGCCTTCCAGTCCTTGGGTAGAGAGCAGCCTCGTAGATACTTCAAAATAAATTCATCAGCCAACTCGTACAATAGTTTGGGATGAATAGCATCCCCACCGGCAGCTTTATTAGGATTTAAATGCCTCAGAAGCCGGAGCACTTCAGCCTCCGTTATAGAAACCTTCTCCAAGTGGGATCCCTCAGGAACGTTTGCCTGGAGACTGGTATGCGGCGGCTGTAACTCTCGAACAACATCGTCATCATCATCATCATACACGTTAGCTAGAGGTGGGGAACACCTCAGCTACTGCGCCGGAATACATAAAATAAAGAAAAAAAGCAACTGGTGCGAGCCGGCTGAGCTACCGGTAACGGATGGGCATCGTTCCGGCAAGCTACCAGCCGGCTACTATGCATCAAAAAAATTACTATGCAAAATTATACAAGGCTAAATAATGTGATCGTGGTTGGTGGGGGAGGCTAAGAGGGATGGGTGGGATAAAGAAACTCACAGCACGAACGCCACTGAGGTCGGCTCCTAGCCATATCAGCAAGTGTGTCCAACCAAACGTGTTCATCGTCTTTCGGACTTCAACCAGGGAGCCGAGACGCTCCAACCGAGGCCAGCTCAGAAGTGAGGGCCTTCATTCCTCTGGACGAAGTCATCGCTTGGCCACCCTTCCTCGTCTTCCATCCACACCCCCGATGCACAAACAACACACGTCGCGGGAGTCGGTGGGCTGGCATGCGTCGCACTTGGCCGAGCCATCGGAGCCTGGTGCGTGAAATAACGGTGCTGAACGGTTCATTTCCTTTTCCTATGCCGTAAACAAGGCGTCGAACACGCTCGTTGCTCACGCGCTGTTCCCACCAGATGTGAGCTAAATTACGAAGGCATCGGTGGTCGAACGTAACTAGCCTCTTCAGGTCCGCTGCTTTAAGCGGCCAGGTTTCACAACCGTACAGTAGGGTCGAACGCACCGCTGCATTGTACACTCTACCCTTCAGGGCAGGAGTGATGTCGCGCCGTCGCCATAAGTGGCGAAGATTAGCAAAAGCGCCCCGAGCTTTTGCTATACGGTTCGTGATCTCATCCTCAATCCCACGGGCGGTGATACAACTTCCCAGGTAGTTGAATTTTTGAACGACTTCTAGCTGATAACCACCAACGGTCAGTGTAGCAGGTCGTCCAGACCAATCTTGGAGGAACGCTTTGCACTTCGACGGTGCGAAGCAAAGCCCGAAGTGACGGACAGCTAGTGCTAATCTGTCCAGTGCTGCTTGGCACATTTGTGAGCTGTCACAGATTAGGGCAATATCATCAGCATACTCTAAGTCAAGAAGTCGTTCTCCTGGGAGCATATCCACACCTTTAAAGTTGTGTCCTGTGAACGCGATTTCCATGACTTCGTCGACAGCGAAGTTGAAGAGGAAGGGTGACAGTGAGCATCCTTTTCTCACACCGCTGGAGATACTAAAGGGCGACGACAACTTGCCATAAGCCCTCACTCTTCCCGAGCTACGAGCATATAATGATCGGATAATATTCACATATTTCTCAGGTACACCTTTCCTGAGTAGACAGTCCCAAAGTGCATGTCTATCCACCGAATCGAATGCACCTTTGATATCGAGGAACACGACAATGGTGGGCTGCCAATATATGTGACGGTGCTCCAACAACTGACGCAAGGTGAAGATGTGGTCAATGCAGCCATGACCTTGACGAAATTCAGCTTGCACTTCACGAATCTGGCTTTCGCGAGTGCCAGTCACTAAGATGGCCACTAAAATAGCGGACATTAAAGAGGCTAGTTACGTTCGACCATCGTTGCCTTCGCAGTTTGGCTCACGTCTGGTGGGAACACCGCGTGAGTAACGAGCGTGTTCGACGCCTTGTTTACGGCACAGGTAAAGGAACTGAACCGCTCAGCACCGTTATTTCACGCATCAGGCTCCGATGGCTGGGCCACGTGTTTCTCATGCCAGCCCACCGACTTCCACGATGTGCGTTGTTTGCTCACCTTGGATGTGGATGGAAGAAGAGGAGGGGTGACCAAGCGGTGACTTGGTCGAGAGGAATGAAGGCCCTCACTTGTGAGCTGGCCTCGGTTGGAGCGTCTCGGCTCCTTGATTGGGGTCCAAAAGACGATGAACACGTTTGGCTGGATACACTTGCTGATATGGCAAGGAGCCGACCTCATTGGCGTTCCTGCTGTGAGTTTCTTTGTCCCTCCCCGTCCCTTTTAGTCTCCCTCTCCACCTACGATCTCATTTCTTAGCGTAAAACAATAATTTTTCTTTTAGCCTAGTAGCTTGCTGTTAGCTTACCGGAAGGATGCCTATCCGTTGCTGGTAGCTCAGCTGACATGCAACTTTTGTATTTCTTTTTCTTTTTCATTTATGTATTGCGGCACAGTAGCTGATGTGTTTCCCAACTATAGCTGACGTGCATTATACTACCGCTACTACTACTACTAATAGTAATACTCTGACCGCTGTTGAAGATGGGCACGGCAGTTGATGATCCTCAGTCTGATGACACTACTTCAGTGTCCCAAATCGTGTTAAAAACAGTCGCAAGTCCAGTCAACGAAGATTCACCGCCATCTTTCAGCAAATATAGGGGAAGATCGTCACGTCATGAGGCCTTGATTCGCTTTTACACTACGAGCTCATGTCGCAACTTTTAGCCTCAACAAAATTTTAGGAGTGTTTGCTGATTTTTTGCGACAAATAGCTGTTGGTACTTCAGGGGAAAGCGGGGTATTAACGGGCGTAAGCTAGGGAGTATAGGTTCGTTTATTTAGGGTCCTATTCGGCCTCTCTGTTTCTGTCGAAAAATCCTGTCCCGACTTACCGGATGCTCGTGTCGATAGAGCTACCAGGAGCTCGTCACTTTTCATCTCATTCAATAGGGCTTTTAATCGCAGAATAACTCGGAACTTCACTCTTACGGATTTCTCTTCCTGTTCGGACTTTCCTCTAAGTTGCTTTTCCCGGAGAACTTTCATCCACTTGTTAACCTCGCTGCCTTGTTTCTGGAGCGCTGCTTTTGTCAACTTTACCTCCGGCAGGCGGTTTACTCTGTGTATTTCTGTCTATTACTTTTGATGAGTCCAAATCCGTACGAATAAATCACTTCTGGGAAGGTCCGATCAAGCCTCGTTCTTTGGCTAGTAGTCTACTGCAAACCTTTTCGCTGAGATCCGCCGTTTTAAACTGCACCACGGCTTCCGACGAAGCTAGACTTCAACATCTACTATCCGGCGTTGAGCTAGACGATCACACGCCGTCACGACTTCTCAGGCACATGCTTGCGTTGGTCGGTTCCACTAAGATCAATGACACTGTTCTGCGACAGTTATAGATGAAATGTCTACCAACCAACACCTAAGCTTTTTCTTAATGTATTCGCGGATGGTCTCTCTCTGGACAAGCTGGCCGACTCCGCCGAAAAGGTTCACAAGTACTTGTTTAATAACGCAGCATGTCAATCCGTTGTGTCGACCGCTAACGCCCATCATAACCATAACCCGATTGAATCGATTTCCGGGAGGTTATCGAAGCTGGAGCTCGCTACCGTGGTAGAAGCCCTAGACACCTCTCAAATTAGAGGTAGTCCTGCCAGGAGTTCGACAAGCCATTTCTGTCGGTATCATCACCGTTTGGGAGATAATGCAAAGAATCGTCGATCTGGTTGTAAGCATCCGAAAGCATTCTGCAAACCGCAGCAGGGAAACCTCTACGATAGCTATTGATGATGACGGCTGCGTCTGGCCACTCTTATAGTCACCTACTTTATGTCTACGATTCCTCAACCATTTTGTGCTTCTTGGTTGACACCGGTGCCGAGGTTGGCGTTATTCTTCGTGCTGCAGAAAATCGCAACCTACTACCAACCGGGCTGGCATTGCAGGCAGCTAACAATATAGAGATCCATACCTACGGCCAGAAAATGCTCACTCCCAACTTCGGTCCCGTCGAAGTTTTCCCTTCGTTTTTCTCCTTGCTGACATCTAACGCCCTATCATAGGTATTGATTTTCTCACCAAATTCGGCCTCATCGTCGATCTACGTGACCCTAAACTGTGCGATAGTTTGAGATCCATGTCCGTTTTAGTCACTTCGACCGGTCTTCGTTTGGCATTACCCGCCGACATTATGTTCACCGAACTAATTCTACAGTTTCCTGCTCTTTATCAATCCTCTAACGAATTTCTTAAGCACGAAATAACGCATCATATCGTAACACATGTATCGCTAGTAGCCGCCCAACCTTGACAACTACCTCCAGACAAGCTCGCTACTGTCAAGGCAGAGTTCGAACATATGCTTCATCTCGACATCGTTCGTCCTTCTAAGAGCCCATTGTCCTCACCGCTTCATATAGTCCTCAAAAAGTCCAATGGCAACTGAAGACCTTATGGAGAGTACCGGGCGCTAAACAATGCCACCGTCCCCGACGGATATCCGATTCCTCACATCCATAATTTTTCAACTGGTCTACATAGAACAATTTTCCCTAAGATAGACTTAGTGCGTGCATACCACCAAATTCTGGTTGCCTCTAACGTTATTCCCACTCTGCTAGAAAACACAAACCATTGCAGATTACTGCATGCTGCAATCCTTTAAAAGTCTCCGTCGTTTTCTCGATATAGTAAATTGCTGCAGCCGTTTCATATCTGATTGCTCTAAGCTACTGCAGCCATTGACCGATTTACTTAAAGGCAGGTCACGAAAATTTGTGCCAATTCAGAAAGCTATTAATGCATTCGACAAAATCCAGCACACATTGTCCAACGCCACCGCGCTTAGTCATCTGAGGACTGATGTTGACACCATTCTCGTCCTCAATCCTGATGCATCTCAGATCGCCATAGGGGCTGTACTCCAGCAGTTAATCAGTGGTCAACCAGAGTCTGTATCCCTTTTCTCTCGCAAACTTTAGTCCGCATAGTCGCGATACGGCACGTTTCATCGAGAACTTTTAGCTATCTACCTCGCTATCAAACATTTCCGACACATTTGCCATTCTCACCGATCATAAACCATTTGCTTTTGCTTTTCGTAGTTTCTCCGACCGTTTCATCCCCAGAGAAATTCGTCATTTGGCTAATACAGTTTTCAACCGACATTAGCCACGTTGATGCCGCCAATAACCTTGTTGCCGATGCCTTGTCGCGCATCTGTGTTCAAGAAGTTTCACGACAGACGATCAACTTAGAAGACATAGCAGCTCACCATGAAGATGATCTTGCATTTGTGCAGCTGAGATCGAATTCATTGATCAAATTATCACAGCTGTCAGGTCTTCACTCAGACTTCAAAATTTGTTGTTATTTCGATTGGCATGTCCCTGCCTTTTATCCCTCAGCAGTACCGCGGAATCGTCTTTGACCATTTACATGGAATCTCACACCCGGACATCCGAGCCACTATCAAGATGATTGCTGATCGCTTCACTCGAAATAACATGCTCTCCGTGATGCAGCAGTGGGCCAAACACTATGTCACTTGCCAAAACAGCAAGATCCACCTTCACAATATTACCGTCTCAGGCACCTTTGCACTTCCCGACGCCCGTTTCAAACATGTTCATCTTGACATCCTTGGACCCCTGCCTCCATCCAACCACTTTGTCTATTTATTGACATGTATTGATCGTTATCCACTTTGGCCACTTGCTGCTGTGCCTTTACGTGATGCAGCTGCGGAAACTGTAGCGCGAACATTTATGGAAAATTGGATTCCCGTCTTTGGTATACCAGTCACTATTACTACCGATAGAAGGCCCCAATTCAATTCCGCCTTGTTTCCTAATTTGAACCGCTTGTTCGTTTGTTCCCGTTTACGGACAACCGCCTATCACCTAGCTGCCAATGCCACCGTTAAACCTTTCCATCGCCAACTTAAAGCCGCAATTACTGCTCTGCAGTCGAACTCACAATGGTCAGGACGTCTAGCGATTATCTTGCTTGGTATTCGTAACACCATTTAAGAAGACACTGGCTGTTGTCCCGCTGAGTTGGTCTTTGGCACTACTCTCACACTTTTCGGAGACATTATGCTCGACTCACGGGTGACTGGAGAAGTTGTTCCGTCCTCGTACGTCACACGCCTGAGACAATACTTTAGCTCAGTTTGCCCAACACCACCTCGAATCAGCCCTCGGAGTCAACAGGTACATCCGAATTTGCGCATTTGCCCCTTCGTTCTCGTGCATGTCGATTACGTCTGTAAACGTTTTACACCGTCTTACGAGAACCCCTTTAAGGTTGTTTCTCGGAAAGGAGTCCTTCGTGTTGTACAGAAAGGTACTCAGGATACTGAGTATTGACCGCTTGAAGCCGGCCTACATCGAGACGCGACCACTACAGAAGCCCACGGACATTCCTGTCACCAACCAGCCCACCTTCTCAACTACGCCTCATACTCAGTCCATGTGTGACACCTTTGTTCTCTCTCCTGCACCCCATGCATAGCACGACACAAACTCGAATTCGCACCACCGAACACGCTTCGGACGTACAGTTGTTCTCCCTTCCAGACTACGGTAAATGAGACAAGTATCGAACATTCGTCTCAGTGACTCACGCTCCAGGGGAGTTCTGTAGCGATTGTACAATTCTATCCTTCCAATTGTACCTTCCTATTCCTTTTCCATTATTTTTTGTGCAGTTTGTTTAACTGACCAACAACTGAAACACACTTCTTCGAATTTCGTTCGTCGTCGCTTCGATTCCCTGCGCTTGCGTTCATCGTAATTGTTCGGCCTGGTTGCTTGGTGCTTGGTGAGGAAAATCGTTACTGACTCGGATTGCATATCTTATTGAGGCATGCGGCTAGCTTCGGACATTTGGAAGACTTAGAACTAACCGAGCTACGGATTGACTCTTTTCTTAGCTTACTGAACTTCTCGTTAGCCTTTTTGTTTAGTCTTTTCCACCACACCATAAGCTTCATCTAGGACAGTCACCAGTACTACACAGACGTATGATAATTCTTACTTATCTTCACCCCGTAGTTCTGTAACCTGCACTGTAAACACCCCGCGTCGGGGGACTTATACACGGATAATAGCGTACTCTTTAAAAATCTCAGTGAATTCGCTGCTGCACTTCTTAGATAAAGTATGTTACATAATTTCGAGTGATTTGGAATTTATGTCACTAAGCACCCCTCCTGGATTCCCTGGAGTGACCGTGCGTATGCATCCCAGACTTGTGTCCTATCGTTATAGGCTAATAACCGAAATTGTGATCGACTTCGAAGAAGGGCCACTGACCGAACTCTGAACATGGACGAGACTGTTATCAAGGGTAGATTCAAGGGTATTATTGACGAAGGTAAGATTAGGACGTGATAGGGAAGCGTAGGAGGGGAAGAGAACGACATATTAGAATTTATGAGATCCATGGTTCTATCAGCGAGCGAGCTACTACTCGGTTATCCAACTCGAACTTAGAACGCTTATGTAGATCGGACAACAGGCTGGTCTAGCATGCACCTTGAAATCTTTCGCTTTTGATGTCTGATGTCTTTCTGATACTCGATTACAGAACTCCGGCACTGTGATTAAGTTCACGTCCCCTGCTGATCTCGGAACCAAATATTTCCTGTTTGGTGACACAAGTTGTTGCAGCTGGCTTGGCTGATGTTAGCATCGCACTGGGTGACAAAGTTGAGGATTCGCTGCTCGACTGACCCTCGATTGACAGCCGAATGTGTGTGATTTGACTTCAGCGCTCATACAGGACCAATAGACCTCGTAAAGAAAGACGCAAGACGTACGTTCCAACCGACTGCAGTTATGAAACGGTTAAGGACGACTTTTATAGAGGACTCCACCAGCTTTAGTGTGAAGCTGACAAATCCGATCTCGTCGTCCTTACCGGAAACTTCAGTTCAAGAGTCCGCAATCTTCTGCCATGCAAATGTCATCTTGGTGGTCGTCATTCCCTCGATGAGAGTCGCTGTGATAACGGAGACAAACTTCTCACCTTGTGTGAGGCCAACCTGCTTTCTCTGGAGCACGAACTTTACGTATTCAAATAAATGCGCCGCTACCTGGCGTCTTCCGTCACCAACACAAGCGTAGTCACAAATTGGTCATACTCAGACCACCCTCCGGTTTGTGCGGACGTCGACATGCGCTTTGGGAGCTTCTCGAAACAAGAGCACTGCGCCGGATGCCAACAAGCTAGTTAACCGCTCCATTCAACTGGCTTATCAATTCTCCACACCAGATGCATTCGCTAGTGCTCCACCTCCAGATGTCCAACATCACAGTCTTTTTGCAAGAGGCGGCGCTTTCTTCCGGTCAATCATTCTGTGAAATCACTAGGTGTATTTTGTTGGGCTGAATCCATGCTTACTCTTTGGAATTGTCTGATCGTCACCGAGACCTTTCATCTGATTCAAGCTGCGGTGAGGTCATCCGCAGCCGGGGGTGTGGATGAAAGAAGAGGAGGGGTGGCCAAGCGATGACTTGGTCCAGAGGAATGAAGACCCTCACTTCTGAGCTGGCCTCGGTTGGAGCGTCTCGGCTCCCTGGTTGGGGTCCGAAAGATGATGAACACGTTTGGTTGGACACACTTGCTGATATGGCTAGGAGCCGACCTCAGTGGCGTTCGTGCTGTGAGTTTCTTTGTCCCAGCCCATCCCTCTTAGCCTCCCCCTCCAACCACGATCTCATTACTTAGCCTTATATAATTTTGCATAATAATTTTTTTGGGTGAACAGCAGCCGGCTGGTAGCTTGCCGGAACGATGCCCATCCGTTACCGGTAGCTCAGCCAGCTTGCACCAGTTTCTTTTTTTCTCTCCTTTTTTCTATGTATTGTGGCACAGTAGCTGAGGTGTTCCCCACCTCTAGCTAACGTGTATGATGATGATGATGATGATGAGGTCATCCGCAACATCAGCCCACAATTCAAACAGAGCTTGCGTAACGATCGCGAAACTCGGTGGTCTCAGCGCGCTTTAGCGATGGAGACAGCAGCTCTCTGGAAATCTTCGCGAGATTTTCCAGCTCCTTCAGACCACTGGCCACAGAAGCTTTGGCGTCAGTAAGGCTATTTGCGTGGTTACTAGATCACTAATCACAAATTTGTGTGGGCGCATGGATTGTTGGGCTGAGCACTTCCACTGAGTAGCGCTGTCTAAATCACCTATATTTCCAGATCATACTGGAAAATAGTAGCTGCCGGATATCTGGCGTATGCTGAAACAACTTAGTGGAGTCTCTAACCGAGTGTCAAATCCAGATGTATATCTTGAAGAACTGAGTTGAAACTTCTGTTGCTTCAATGCTAAATCCACCTCTCACCCTTATTCCCCATGATTGGATCGACCCACAACCTCCTTCCCCTTCATTGACAGAAATACAATGCGCAACAAACTACTACAGCTTAACTCCAACAAAGCAAATTGTCCGAACGGACTATCACACGCTGTCCTTAAAGTGTGTGCCGGTTCCTTGACCCAGCGTCGCTGACCTTTACACATTGTGCATGGAAGAATGTAATATTGCGGACTGCTGGAGATCGAAATTCTTGTCCACCCACACTAATTTATGCATAAGACTTTCTTCAAGAATACTCACTGATACAAGTCACCCTCTTCATAGTGCACTGTTCATGTATCAAAATCCTCAACCAGACAAGAGCATAGATCCGTTTTTGCCCACACAAGTGCTTACCACTCATCCGTTATTCCATATCTGGCACGTTTTTTATGCGCCCAGACATCATTTGTCCTGGAGCTTGAAAACAACTTTGCATCGTAACCATACTGCTGTTTATGCCAATTAATACCCTACTTGTGTATTTACTGCCTCATTTCTTTTACTATGCTGAAAACCTGTGTGTAATAGCTGAATATTCACCTATATGGGTGCACAAATCACCTCCTTGAATTGAATTGAGTTCATTTGGCCTCCTCTTTCATCTTGTTTAACAAACATGTCTAATAACGCGCCTTGGACTGTTCATCGGCTTCTGTTTGAAGCCCTCGATCCTCCCTCAAATGGGCATGCTTCAACGTGCGCGCATTGTTACAGATCGGTCAACAGGCAGCACTTGTCCGCACATTAGAGACTCTCTCGATCGATATCTGCTGCCTATCGAAAACCCGCCTACAATATCCGAGCTCTGTTCTCATCCTACCATCCCCTTCAGGTGACACTAGCAGTGCTTTCTCATTGCGCCTATCTGGAGACAATGCAGCTTCGAGTACCGGCCAAACCGGTGTTGGTATTGCCCTGCGTCCCGGACTGAAGATGCTCTTGTTAATTGGATCCCAATCAGTAGCCCGATGTGTGCGATCCGACAGGCTGACTCGTTCAAAGCTTCCAAGTCGCACGGGGCTAATAGGTGACTTAAATCATCGCTGCCTACACCCCCACAAACTGTAGCGATGACTCGTTCAAAGACGATTTCTGTCCTCAACTGAACGAGCTCCTTCGCCACAGAAGAAGCATGGACACTGTTGTGCTGGCTGGGGATCTGAGCGCTTAAGTTGGGAAATCGTCCACTGATGAGCTTCATCTGGGCGGTCAACATGGTGTAGGCTCCTGTAATGATAACGATGAGCGGTTACTTCATTTGTGTGAGGATGCTCGCTTATTTCTTGCGAGCACTAATTTCCGACACAGCACCCGCCGGAGGGTGACTTGGCGCCCACCAGCCTTGGACGCAAATAGATCACATCACGATCAATTGTCCATGGAAAGGCTGCGTCCAAAACTGTCGCTCGATTAGGAGTACATGTGTGGACACTGATCGTGCACTTTTATGTGCTGATCTGCGGGCGCATATTGGCGGTCGGCCTCGACGACCCTGTGAGCGCATAGACACCAGCCAATTGGCCAAGCTAGGTGTATCGAAGTACGTTGACGTTTGGGTTGCGCAAGCGCCCACTGAATACGCTTGAAGGTCACTGGTCGCATGTTTACCAGACTTTGCTAGTAGCAGGTAAAATCATCATGTGGTATATTCAATAGCCAAAATAGACATTAAGTCTCTTCGCAGTCTCTGGAACTTATGGACGCTCGCCTGTACATTCCGGCTGGAAGCAAACACGAGACTCGTAAAGACTTCAGGGCAAAACTCCGTGATAACCTGAAAAGAGACCGCGAGTCTTGGTGGTCTCATCTTGCGTCAGAGATGGAAATGGCTGCTGCCCTTGGTAACCATCGGAAGTCGTTCCGTCTGATACTACAAACCGGCAGCAATATACCTGGTGTTAGTGAAATAGTTTACGACAAGAGTGGACAGCATATTCACATGTCAAAACGTTTGGAGTGTGGGGCTGACTATTTTTAGAAGCGATTTAATCGGTCGGAATTGTTAGATTCCTCACCGGCCAGTGATCGCCCTGTTCCCTTGACTGTCCCTTTGGCTCCGCCCTCGCTCAGAAGTCGAACGTGAGATCTGATTAAGTTTAATAAAGCCGGGAGATCAGATAAACTTCATACAGCCCTCTTCGAATTCTGGAGCCCTGCTCTTGTGGGTGCGTTACATGAATTACTAGTGGAACTGGGAGTAGGAAACTGTACCAACCGACTGGAGCCGCTCCGTTATTGGCCCCATCTTCAATGGAGGCACACGTTCGGAATGCGGCAGCCATAGCGGAATCAGTCTGATCCCCATCGCCTCCGAATTGCTTGCCTCTGTCATCCCTCACAAACTGACTGGCGATCGTGAGGAGCAAGCCGGGTTTCGTCGTAGTCGTGGCTGCATTGACTAAATATTCACATTACCTCAGTGGTTGGAGTACCGTCACATATATTGGCGGCCCACCGTTGTCGTGTTATTCGACATCAGTGGTACCTTCGATTCGGTGAATCGATGTGCCCTTTTCGATTGTCTACTCAGGAAAAGTGTGCCTGCGAAGTATGCAAATATTGTGTGAACGCTTTACGCGCGTAGCACCGGCAGAGTGAGGGCTTGTGGCAAGCTGTCGCCGCCCTTCGATATCTCCAGCGGTGTAAGACAAAGATGGCCACTGTCACCTTTCCACTTAAACTTCGCTATTGACGAAGTCATGGATGTCGCGTTCATAGGACACGACTTAGAAGGTGTGAAGTTGCACTCCGATGAACGACTTCTTGACTTGGAGTATACTGACGATATTGCCCTCATCTGTGACAGCTCTCAAACGTGCCAAGGGGCACTGGACAAAGTTAGCACTACCTGCCAGCGGTTTCGGGCTATGCTTCGCACCGTCGAAGTGCAAAGCTTTCCTCCAATATTGCCAGGGACCGCCTCCTGTACTGATGCTAGGTGGTGATCAGCTAAAAGTCGTTCAAAAGTTCTGCTACCTAGGTATTTTTGTTTGCGCCGTTGGAATTGAAGAAGTAGTAGTAATAATCTTAACAGTCTAGGAGGTAGACATAGAGCCAACAAAAACCATGGAGATTAGCGGAAAAGGGGAAAAGTCACCGCGTCATAATCATCATGACATAGTAATTGAAGGTGAATAGCTGTGCCGCAGGAAGAAAGGAACATTTTGACAAAAAATCGAACAGTCGTTTTTAGTTTGTTTTTCACACTCCGATTTTTCTCTTTTTGTCATTTTCAATGTTGGAATTATTAAACATACAATTATGTACCCCATTATTTCACTGATTTCGGTTGCGCACCTTGTCTTCAAGCGTGTTCTTTTATACACGCTAGCTAGAGGTGGGAAGCCTTTCATCTACTGTGCCGCAATACATCAAAGAAAAAAGGGCAAAATGCAGCAGATGCAAGCCAGCTGAGCTACCACTAACAGATGGACATCGTTCCAGTAAGCTACCAGCCGGCTACTGTGCAGCAAAAAATTTAGTATGCAATCTTATATTAAGCTAAGTAGTGAGATCGTGGTCGGAGGGGGAAGCTAAGAGGGATAGGGTGGGACAAAGAAACTCACAGCACGAACGCCACTGAGGTTGGCTCCTAGCCATGTCAGCAGGCGTATCCAGCCAAACGTATTCATCGTCCGGTCCCCAACCAGGGAGCCGAGACGCCTCAACAGAAGCCAGCTTCGAAGTGAGGGCCTTCATTCCTCTCGACCAAGTCATCCATTGGCCACCCCTCTTCTTTCATCCTCACCGGCGAAGCGCAAACAGCCCACGTTGCGGGAGTCGGTAGGTTGACATGCGTAACACTTGACCGAGCCATTGGAGCCTGGTGCGTGAAATAACGGTGCTGAGCGGTTCAGTTCCTTTTCCTGTGCCGTAAACAAGGCATCAAACACGCTAATTACTCACCTGGTGTTCCCACAAGATATGAGCCAAACTGTGAAGGCACCGGTTGTCGAACGTAACTAGCCTCTTTATGTCCGTTGATCTAATGGGCCAGGTTTTACAACCGTACAGTAGGGTCAAAT
Organism: Dicrocoelium dendriticum; assembly: GCA_944474145.2. NCBI lineage: Eukaryota > Metazoa > Platyhelminthes > Trematoda > Plagiorchiida > Dicrocoeliidae > Dicrocoelium > Dicrocoelium dendriticum. Next base: position 223,087,103 of record OX104063.1, read on the forward strand.
GTAACGCTGTACTGTACACTCTACCTTTCAGGGTGAGTAATGTCGCGCCCCGTCGCCTTAAGTGGCGAAAGTTAACAAAAGCCCCTTGAGCTTTCTCTACACGGTTCGTGATCTCATCTTCGATCCCACAGGCGCTGATACAACTCCCCAGGTGGTTGAATTTTTGATCGACTTCTAGCTGATCCCCACCAAGTGTCAGCGCAAGAGACGATCCAGTTCAATCCTGGAGGAACGCTTTGCACTTCGAGGATGCAAGGCAAAGCTCGAATTGACTGACAGCCAGTGGTAATCTGTCCAGAGCCGCTTCGCAATGAGGCTGGACCTTACTGTAATACGATGGTTTGCGTGCTTCAGTGATCCGTTGAGCTATGCTGAGTGGTGCTTTTTTGCACCTTCAGAGCCACTCATACCAGATTGGTCAATGGGTAGAGGCCAGGCAAACAGCCACCTTGTCCTCCAGGTTGGGGGTTGGAATGAGGGTGGCTCCTTATTCCTTAAAACATACTCCTTGTAGTCCACTGCCAAACCCGCTGCTTTGCGCTCAGGTTTTTTAACCAAAGGTTTTGGTAAAAAATCCCTAATAGTTCTCCTATCTAGGCCTGGGCAATGTGACAGTATCCTGCCCACGCAGTACTATGAATCTTTCGTCAAACAGCCATTTTTTTTCAAGCGTGTTAAGCTACTGGCACTTCTAATCTTTGAGTCATCATCCTGGAAGACCTACGGATCCAACGGCAATAACAACAGCAGCAGTACATCAGTCATTTGAACTAATACTTCCCTGTCATACAACCATGATGACCTAAGTAATAACGAACAATAAAATGGGAGCTTACCTGAAGTCTTAATGCCCTAATCAAACATTCTGGGTCATGGCGGCTACACCTTGTGTTAGCAACATTCCGTCACAAATAGCTGGCTATCGTGCGAAGATAAGGCGGCATTAGCGGGACAGCTTCCTTGCGGCTCCTACTGCCCCGCGTCATAATTAGCCATTACCCCGCAGATAACTCAGCACTAGACACACTTAAAACAGGCAGTCCGATTAAGAGAAGGCAACAGACGCGCCACTGCTGTAGACTGCGAGCATGTCCTCTAAACTCTCGAGTCTATATATATACATACATACATATATATATATAAATATATATATATACATATACATATACATATATATATATGACACACAACCTATGGTACAGATATTGTGCCATCGGAATCATGGCTGAATAGAAAAACAGTATGAATAATAAGAGAAGAACAACAGTACCAAAAGCAAGCAAATGCGCGAAGAATATTCTTTTCGATAATTCTCATCAGGCGTGTACAATTATGAAGCAAAAGTTTTGGAGAGAATAATGCCCGTAAGGGTAATATGAAACAGGTGATCAAGGCAGGTCAAGTTCAAAGCCAAGGCAATTTCAGAGCCTGTAGCAGTGTGCGCTGTTTGCACAGCTCTGGTTTTAGAACCTTGACAGCAATGCTCAACAAATGTTTCTTAAGCTGTTCTGGCCCAAGTGCCAATGTTTCTAAATGTAGCTGGTTCAGTTGCTGGCTAGAGAGATTATGCACATATCTATCGGGATTGGTGGGGAACTTTGTTTCAGGTGAGCAAGGTTCCAAGCTTTTGAGCAACTTACTGTATCGCCTCTCTTTCGTCTTTTCACATGTTTCTTACAAATAGCAAAGCGCACACTGCTACAGGCTCTGAAATTACCTTGGCCTTGAACTTGACCTGCCTTGATCACCTGTTTCATATTACCCTTACGGGCATTATTCTCTCCAAAATTTTTGCTTCATAATTGTACACGCTTGATGAGAATTATCGAAAAGAATATTCTTCGCGCATTTGCTTACTTCTGACTCAAAGGGGGATTATATATGAATAACAAAAGCTTTTTTGTCTAGTTTATCACTCACAGTTTTTGACCTTTTTCAGTTTGTTCTTTTTTAAGAGGAGGAAGAAGGGACACCGCAACAAACCGATGCACACGTCCGCCATTGACATCGATCTTGTGCCATGGCTTCCAAAGTCTTCAGTCAACAAGTATCCGCATCTCTCGGACCCCAACCAGGTAGTCGACAACAACCGGCCGAGGCCAACTGTTTCGTCAGCTTTTTCATGCGGCTTCTCCATGTAGTAGTCTGTCCACCAGACCGTCTCTTCCAGCCCTGTTCAGCAACCGCAAACAACGCACGACGGGGTAACGCTGGATAGGCATGCGCAATACGTGTCCCAATCACCGCAGTTGATGCAGTGAGACGAGCTCCTTGAGCGAGTGGCTTCCACGTTCTAAGACACGCTGTCTAACTTCCACATTGCTTACGTGGTGCTGCCACCACACACGAGCAATGGACCGCAGACAGCGGTGCTCAAAGACGGATAGCCTGCGCAAGTCATCTTTACGAATGGGCCAGGTCTCGCATCCGTACAACAGTACAGCACTAAAAGTTGCACACTAGACCCGCCCTTTGATAGAGAGACGAATGTCTTGGCGACGCCACAAGTGCTTCAGCCTAGAAAAAGCGCGGCGTGCTCTCGAGAGGCGCATCGAAATCTCGTCTCCAACAGCTCCGCCAGCAGTGATGCAACTTCCCAAGTAGATAAAGCTCTCCACAACCTCTATTGTCTCACCAGCAAGCGTGAGTGCAGGCAGGGGCACCTGCCAGTTTTGGAAGAGCCTTGTATTTGGATGGCGAAAAGTACATACCGTACTTTGATGCTTCAATTGCCAAGCAATTTAATGCAAGTTGGACGACGTGTGGATCGTCGCCCAGCAGGACGATGCCATCAGTAGAATCCAAATCAACAACTCGGCTACCTGGGAAGAGCTCAACGCCAGCGTTCAACAAATCACCTAGAGCGTTCTTCAAGACATCCTCAATGGCAAAGTTGAATAGAAATGGAGAGATAGGGCATCCTTGTCGAACTACACTGGAGACCACAAAGGTAGACGAAAGCTTGCCATAAGCCCTAACCCTGCCCGAGGTCAGACTATAGAGAGCGTGGAGTATGGAGACCAACTTCTCGTGGACACCATTCCTCAGTAGGCAGTGCCACAGTACTGTACGATCGACAGAATCGAAAGCTGCATGGGTATGCAGGAACACAACAATCGTTGGCCTCTGATACACATGGCGTAGGTCGAGCATCTGGCGAAGTGTGAAGATTTGATCGATGCAGCGGCGACCAGGGCGAAAGCCAGCTTGTTCTTCTCGTTGCAACGATTCACGTGTTGGGGATAGCCTGCGGAGTATGATGGACACCAGCAGCTTGCAAACGACGGGGACTAAACTTATGCCTCTGTAGTTGGAGCAGATTGTGCGCAGGCCCTTTTTGAAGATGGGGACAACTGTCGATTCACCCCAAGATGATGGAACTTTCTCTTTCATCCAACTTTTCGAGAACAATGCGGTGAGTTCTCGAACCAGCGATGCGCCACCATCTTTAAATAGAGCTGGGTGAAGACCATCAGGGCCGGGGGCTTTATAACGCTTCATGTGCCGGAGCTCCTGCTCGATTTCCTGGGAAGAGGGAGGGTCTGTGGGGGTAGACCACTCGGCCCCAGCGCGAGCGCCAGAGGTAGCAGATGGAGCTGGGGGCCAACAATACTGTGGGTTTACAATGGATATGGGGTGTGTGGTTGTAGCTGCGGGTGGTGCAGCCAAGCCACGCATGGTCCCTCTGTAGGTACAGGCGTCCTGTGACTGTCCCCGTGGAAGTTATAGTAACAGGCAAATCCAGAACCGATAGCATTGCTCACGGGAGTTTTCTCCCATTCCATTCCCTCCTGAACTCAAGCTTTGAACAGGACGACCAATCTGACAGCGTATATTCGGCTATGGATTGGGATCCAGTCGACTAGAACAGTTGTAGTCCAGAGCATCAGCAAGGTTGCGGAACGCAGACTCCTTATTTCACGCAACTACCGGTCGTGCGTAGACGGGGGCGGCGCGAGGTTTCTCGCACCTACTTGAATTCGAACCGATATCCTCCTGATTTGAAAGCAAGCGCGCACTCCTTTTGTTCATCGGCCGAGACTCTTTAGACGCAGCTGTGGTCTGTATTTTTTGATAACCCCCCACTGAGAAGCCAATGTAAGGAAATGATGCATAATGTGTTAGAAAAACTAATGCATTTCGAAATGTAGTTCGGAGGATCGTCAGATCCACTGAATAGCCGTGCTGAAAAGTTCACCGGTTCGATTCATACTGCGAAGTCGTCGCTATCGGGCAATTCACGGTATTTCGTTTGGTCGTCCTGCCGGTTAACAGCGGACGGTATAGATTCTCAACTACCACAGTCTTCGCAATATCATCGCTCTCAGCAATTTTTGTGTTCAATGTTTCACACGGTAGGTATCTCGATTGGTCATCGTAGCTTGTCTTGATGGTCTGCTGTATGTTTCTCCCTGTTACACGCAATCCGTTATACGCAACTGAAAGGTCGATGAGGGAACTAAATGGATTAACATCTTATTCACGATCTTTCTTCACAGCGGATCATTTGAATAAAGCTCATCAGCACTAACGACAGCATTATTTGAAGCTTGTTTTTTTTGCATACACTGCGCTTGTTTCTGCTTAGAGTAATGAAGCACTTGTTGTGTTCTTCGAGTTGTGGCTCAGTCTTTTGATATTTCATGAGGGTCATCAACTGCACTTTCTACAATACACATTTATAAATACTGATCTTTCAATCTCCCATTGGATGCTGTTTGTGCACGCGCCTTAATCGCTATTGATTTTATGCTTGGAGAGAATCATCACCTGTCTGGTTACTGCATTTAGGATACCTGTAATTTGGACTCATATAGTATGACATTTTCGATCGAGATTGAACTTTATCATCCCTACACCTGTCACCCATACCCTGACGGAAATTGTGTTTGCACTTACCCATGACTTTTTAGTTTCACCGGAACTCGAAATCACATCACGATTGTTGCTACGGATTTGAATGCTAAATTCATCGTCTGTTTCAGATTTACCCATCATCCATAAAACCACGCCGGCCGTCGTTTACTTGCAGTCCCCATGTTTCCAACCTCTGGGCTGTTCCAGGAATTTGTTTGCCCTATGTTTAGTGCTGGCTCGTGCGACAGACCTTACTGTCACTTCAGCCACGCCAATCGTGAGTTGCTCTTTCGCTGCAGTCTTATTTCCATTTTCCTATCTATGCAACACTATTTGGGGACCGACTTTTATGTTTTGCCATTGGTTAATTTTTCGCGACTAATTTGACGTGGGTTCCTACTAGCACTGTGTAGCTACTTGTGTATGCTGGGTTGATGTTTGCTGATTTGGTGAGCACGTTGTCACCCCGTGTTTCAATTTCCCGTACCTATTCGTCGACTTGCAATAATGATAACAAATTTTACTTGATCTTCTTACTGCACTGCACGATCGTTTTCGTCATTTTTTCGACTCCTTACGTCGCGCCACTCGGTACTGACAGCGCATAACTCACTGGTGGATGCTTTCAGCAGTAGGCAGCTGCGCTACCCGAGCAAGGCTTGTCACAACAGTCAGGACTGTCGTAGGATAGATTCTATATGTGCATGGATTGCAACTCAATCTCCGTTTGATTCAGGATTTTAGTTTGTACAAGCCTTCAGTCACTTCGATCATTGGGAACGTAGTTGAAATAGCTAGATGTTGTGTCCTAATTGAGAGTACGTCTCAAGTCACGTATACAGCTTATGCGCCAAAATGCCGTCAACAAATTCCCAGCCGTTCGGACAAGCGGAGTTCGTGGTTTTCCGTGTTCTTATAGGAAACGTTTACCGCAAAGCCATGACATCACTAGTCTTATTTGATGCTCCGACCATTCTTACTTGAATATTCTGGATAAGCACGAAAGCGGCAATGTAGTGCAACATTAGTGACTAACAAAACCCAACGTTCACATATTTCAATTGCGGTTCCAGCGGTTGAGACTACCTAGATTCTCTCCGTAATAAGATTGCTTTCCACTTTGAGATTACCTGTCTCTGCATACACACAAATTAGCTAGGATGAATAATGGTAGACGTTTATTGAAAGCGCTACGGGCGATCCGCTCCGGAACAGCTGGTCCCAACACACTAGTTTGTTGTGCTTGCCACAATTAGGTGCAAATTCGACATGCGTCAGACACACGATCGGTATTCTACATTTTGATTAATTGCGATCTGAACTGTGTGCATGTTACCTAACAAGTAACATACTAATTTTGACCTCTGTTTGTACCTGCGTTTTGTAAGTCTTCTCACAGATGATTACTAATGTTTGTAATACGAGGGGGGGGGACTGAGTTTAACACGATTTTACTTTGCAACTCATCTTCAGGCACCGGAACATTCTGTACTCCTTAAATTGTCATCACGTTCAAGAGGGTAAAAATTCTCTCAAAGTCCTTTGTTATAAACGGAAGAGAATTAAAATTGCCATGAATTAGATAGCGCGAGGATCTGGTATGTCGAGATGGTAACCTATTACGTAGCAATCTTAAAAAATTATTCAAGTGTAAAAGTATTATTTTCACAAAATGTGCGATACGGTGGTGTAATGTATCATCATCTGAAAGGTGGTTTATGTGTTACTATCCCTAAAAATTGCCGATATTTAAAACCAGGGGGAATGTCCTTCCATGTAATATTGCACACATTTCTCCTACTTTCTCCCTAAGCCTTCGCGTAATTATCATTGCTTCATTAGTTTTCCCCTTTTAAATGGATTATTCTTTAGGACCGGCACTACGTAACTGTAGGTCGTTGCTCGTTTCTTACTTTCTAATTCACACTATGTGAACATCCAGTTCACGGCAGCAGCTTAACGTTTAACAAACCATTATCATCTGTAAACCCGCGTTTCTCGTTTGGAGGGAATATCTTGTGAAGTTTAACAGAGACCACATTCTCACTGGAGGGTTTCTGAGCTTCTCTGTCCCAACACTGCACTGTTCCGAATCTCTCCACTTTGGATTCGATCCCAGTGATTGAAATGGCAATGGTTTGCTTCAATGCACACCGTGGCCGCAATTGAGATCGCGTGTCGCAATCAAGATATGACAGGTACTCCACGATCCAACAATCAGCTGAGACCACTTGAGATGATCGAGAAAACCCAGTTTGTTGAATAATACTGTTCCCCATCTCAATAGATTGGTCCACGCTCACCGTTGGTTGAAATTCCTCGACCCTTTTAGCGGACTTCATTTTCTCCTGACCTTTTCGCTCTTCGTGTTATGGTCTCGAATATCACTCCGGTTACTCTGGTTGGTTGATAAAAAGGGTCTTCAAGTATCAGTTGATTTGACAAAAGCGACAGGGCGATTACATGACGCATGCTAGTGGTGCTTATATGGCGCGCTTGACCTTCCTGAACGTTCTTCGTTCTTGTTCATTCCTTACTTACCAATACTACTAACAGACTGTTCGGGATCACTCTTCTGATCCACTTATGTGACTTTCTTGCGGATTTCTAGGTCAAGAATCCGAATTTAGGTATACGTGTCACCGTGTTCGATTCTTAAGGAGGTCCTCCTCCTACCACCTCCGCGTTTGCAGTCCACTGTTACACGATTTTAGTCTGTGGTTAACTTGAAACGGTTCTGCACCGGTCCATCCACCTTCTTGGTCGACAATCTGAAGGAGGGGTTCGTGGATCGGTGGACTCATCTTGCTGAGTGGCAACGCTCATTGACAGATTGAACTCGTCCGGAGGTGTTTCTGACGTAGTCTCCAAAGCATCTATTTCCGTATCGCGTGGGGTGCATTTTCTGTGTTGGTTGATGTGGTGGACCCACTTGTCCTCGCCTACATCCACTTCATAACAGACATGGCCGTATCTTTTGGTGACCAATCCAGGTGTCCAGGAGATTTTGTCGTTCTGATAGTCCTTTGCTAACCCCATGTGTACAACCTCGAAATGCCGCGGTACAGCGTGATGCCTTCCGTTGTATTGATGATCCATTACCGTATTTCTTTCACAGTTGTGTCTATCAAGCGGCTTTCTCAGATCAAATTTTGTTCGAGCCTTCCTGAGTAAGGACGATTCTGCTGGGGATTATCCGTAAGGCGTCTGTGGATTACGCTTAATCCTGTATGTTAACAGGAACGTTTGCAGGACCTCTTGAATTGGTCGGTCTCCTTCAGCTTTCAGCAAAGCCCTTTTGAAGGTATCCATAAATCCTTCCTCGATGATAAGGATGTGAACAAACGTGCTGCATTTCGTGAAGCATACAAAATTCAGCAAAGTGCGAAGTGGTCAACTGAGGCCAATCGTTCCTGGAGAGCCGAATACTTTCCCGATCATGGTGATCTTGGCCGATTGAAAGATACCGGCAGCTGGTTTAAAATATCTGCACGCATGCGATTGACTTACGTTTCGATGGAAATATTCGCAACAACACTGCCTTTTGCCTGATTCTGTTCATCCAACAGTCTAGACAGCGCACCGGCCTGATTGATGGCGCTTGTCGATCGGTATTTGATGGTGAAATCATATCCCAGCAATGTTGTCGCCTATCTTCCTAGATGCTTGATGGTATGTACTGGAACTCTTTTCTTCGAGCCGAATATGACAATAAGCGGTTTGCGGTCTGTTTTTGTTTTGCTGAACCGACGGCCATATAGCATTCTGTGGCCTTGCTTCAATGCAAGCACAATGGCCAGAACCTCATTCTCAAGTTGACTGTAGTTTCTTTCTGCTGCGGTCAACAAACGAGCGCTGACTGACAAGCGTGAAAGTCTCATTACGGATGTCTATCATTTTATTCTGTTCGTCTCCCTTGCACTGCAGTCGGTTTACATCACTAACCTTCATTCTGTAGCACACAGTGTAGGCGGTGGCAGCTGCTGTCCAACAGTATCTAGCCAAGCGGCCAAATTTCGTTGGCTGCTTCCAAGGCAGCGCCAAATACACTTGATGTTGATATACGCTGCTTTTAAGAGACTGGCATTTCTGCTTTTGACCTTGTTATAAGGCTTACTGCACCCCCTCGCTCTTTACTGCACATGCCCAGGACTGCTGGTGCAGCAAGCACAGCTCAAGTTGAAGCGTGCATCGATGGTTGCTTAGCAAGTACGCAATCCGCCCTGTGATAGCATCACTCTTGCGACCTAGCACTGTCACATCATCTCCCCGACCACTGTCAGCATTGTCCTGGTGGCGGCGGACAGGCAAGCACTTTGTTGGTAATGGAGTAGAGCGAAGCCACATCGGACATCAAATGAGGATGAATGGTAAACAAACGGTTGCTCATGGGCAGCCCAACTGGGGCTTCAAGATATGACCAATGCCAGTTTTTCTGCAGCACCATCTGGTTCACAACGATGAACGTTTCGCTGTGTAACCGGAGGATTCGGTGACTAGTGGATGAAGCTGTTACCTTTAAAATGGGAGGAGGTAGTACCAGCGGCAGTTCAAACCGCCGTCATGTCATCATGTAAACTTACTCGGTATGGCCGGTTTTTACCATGGACTGTATTCAACAAACGTTTAACAGTTCAACTAACGCGATTAAACAACGAAAACTTGTATATGTTAGCATTTCCGGACCACTGACTATGTGTGCGAGTTGGCGAAGCATTCATGGTTATCTCTCCCGATAAAAATCGAAATATTTAGAAAAAGTTAATAATCTGCACGGAGAACAACGGTTTCCACTTCCACAGCACTATCACCAAGCGGATGTCGTGCCTCTGGATAGCCCAGTGCTTTCAGTATTAGCGGACTTTTTCATTTTGTTTGTTGAGACGAAGATGAGCGCGGTACTAGCTCACCTTTCTAACTGCAAACGATTCGCTGTTGACATGCTAGTGTTCTGTTCATTATAAAAGCGAATCACACATCTTGTCGACTCGTACAATAGGGTGTGCCCTAATTTGGAAATCACCTGCTAACTCGAGGGAAACAACTGCCTCTCATATTTGAACTTACAGACTAGTCGCAGACAAAAGTCTCATCGAGAAACCCGCTCACTGCAAACCGACTCAATTTGAACAGTACTCGCACTCTCGTACGGTACAAGCGAACTTCAACCGAGATATTTGACTGTGTGCGAAGATCATGCAATCCTGATAACTTGAAAGAAGAAGTATAATTTCTATTGTAATATTGTTGAAAAACGTCTAGTTTAAGTTGATTGACCACTAGATAGATGAGAATGGCCACAGAAAGTTTTCATCGAACTCCCATTTAAGAAGGATTTCTCCACCATACAATCAACAGAGCGTATACTTTTCACTGTTCATAGAACATACTGCGCTACCTGAAACTGTCTTATTAGCTGCATGAGTGAATGAAAGAAGAAAAACTTCCACTGCATATTCCAGTTCACCTGTACTTGCTGTAATGACACATCAGTAGAGTCTACGAGACGCTGAAGTCCATGCTAAAAGCACGTGTACCAAAACGGGCTCAACATGACTTTGTCCGTCTCCCAACTTCTCATGCCTTTCGCGCATGAAATTTTCGCCTCATTTATGGGGCTATGTCTACTAGCCTGTTTTTACACGTGTGGCCTAAACTCAGCATACAAAATCTGATGAGACACTAGTACCTGCCTTCCGGGTTTCGTTGAGCTTGTCGCGATTAGTCAGATGATTTTTACGTTGTGTAAGCAAAATTTCCTCAGACTGCCGTTGACATGGAAAAATTAACTTGTCTTCTGCCCCTATCCTGAAGTTCATCAGCCAAACCCTCCTGTATCATCTACCAATTTTCGTTCCGCAACGCGTTATTTAAGTCATTGAAACGTCTTGAATTTCACGCTTAAAAATTATCGCTGCCATTTGTTTTTTGTCCATGAGTACTTCCAATCAACTCTCTACTATTTTTGCGGTCAAATGCACAACCTTGATTCCTTCCGGACGTTTGTGTTAGGGGTCTTGTACACCTGATAATCAGCGGCATTCTGCATCAAATGATGTTGAGTACGTGTCCTTCAGCTCCTACCGTATTTTTGTGTCGCTTCCTTGCAAATGACGATGTAGATAAAACATGCTCACAGTGAGCCTTCCAGTTACTAATCAAAATGCCCATTGGACATTTTGGGGTCTCGATTCACTCCGGCCTTGTCATCTTAATTCTGCAGAAACCAGATCGGTACGTATGCATTATTTTTTACATTTTGTCATTTTCATGGTTGTATCAACTTTCTTCCAAACTTGCTGCCCTATTCTACCCTTATGACATTCCTCTGTCTAATCAAACAAGCTGTGGTTTCACCCCGCGCTTTGTCCCGCTGTGGCATTGTCACTAGCAGTACATGGGTGCGGCGCTTCTGGCCGACATGGTTTTTCCTTCTCCTCACTAAATGTATTGATTGATCTTGTTGGAAACACTTAATTCGGCGGAGAAATTTCTTTTCGACAATTCTCATGAAGTTATTACATATGTAAAATGGATTAAGGTACTTTAATACGCTAGGCCATAGTTGGTTGCTTCCTAACTGGCTGCATCGTTCGTCACTCCGACTTTCCACTTAATGGTGATGACCGTGCGCACAATACATGACGGTTGGCCTCGTCGATGAGAATTTTTGAAAAGAAGTTCCTTCAATAAATTGGATCCTTACATTTCTGTGGGCGTATTTTATGATAATGCCATTGTGTAGCCTTGGTGGATTTTATAATGAACAAAACCTTTTAATACTTTTTTGCATTTATTCCATATAATGATTAGCACTATCCGTTTATTTCTTCTTCAGCGGATTCAGCGCCTTCGGATACGGTCGTTTCAAAGGTATTTTATTCAGTAATTGATTACTATTCGCGATAGACCTTTCCAGATTCAGCCACCCCCGTCTATAAACCAACACCCATTAGTTTACTGGAAAAGCGCGAAACGGAACATTCAATCCGGCCTACCGTATCACATCCCAAGCTGTCAAATGGAACAGAGACAACTCGTTCCGCCTTACCCATTCCTGTTTACCAGCCCACTCCAATCAGGGAACTGGAGAAATATGCTCCCAGCTCCATAACTGTTCCCGGTATCGATGTGGAAGACAAAGACAAGTCTTTTATTCGCCCTTCAGAGCCCCCGACATATTCTCCCGTCGTTCGCCTCAAGCCTAACCGGATCGATCCCCCACCCACACCGAGTTACCTCGGACCTTTCGTGTACCAGCCTTCACCAGCATATCCTCCCATGACCGATGATCGTGTGTCCAAACCTTTTAATCCGTCCATAGACACAGCCACAGCCCCGACCAGTGATGGTGCTGAATCCGAAATTTTCAGCCCAAGTAGTTCGAGTGAAAAAGATGATAAGCAGAACCTCGCTGCTGGTACGGAGCTTAATTCTCAGGAGAAAAAGCTGAAGCGTAAACAATCTGTGAGCCAACCCGAGTTAAAAAGCCCCAACCCACCTATGTCATGTGACAACCGTGTCATCAAGGATGAACCCGAGGAGACCGAAAATGCTGATGCCATCAAGCGTCAGAAACTGCTCTCTTTGTATAAAGACCTCTACGGCGATCAGCCACTGTCTTCAAAAGCCGCATCTGATACCTCTGTTTCGTCAAAGACGAAATCTCTTGGGCATCAGCAAACCAGCATCGCGCCCTATTTAGGAAGCCCGCTGCCGAAAAGTACGCAGAGAGAGACAACTACTGTGGCAAAGGACGACGAGGTAAGCATCTATGTCTATTCTCTGTTGTAATCGGCTTTGCAATCATGGTGTCTACTGACAGCCAACTTAGTTCTTTTGCAGAGGCATTAAGGCTCCTTTTCACTGTTTCTCTTCAGTTGTGCCCGGACCGCATCTCTGAACCACCGGTTGCATTGGTGCCTCGGCCACGAGTTCCTCTATATAAAAGTGACAAGATTCCAATGCCTATTCGTACCCGCTACTTGGATCAATTCATCGAAGAATGCCTTGTCATTTACGAGTGCCCCAATGATGCCTATGAACGGGTACGTACCTTTCTCTCCCACCTAATTCTCCATACACACACGTTGTTGCATCTGTGTCCCCTTTGGTCTTTAGCCACGGCCTTGTGCAATCATTGTTTTTCGTCTCCATTTGTTCTTTTTGCCACCATTCAATGCACCACTCATCACTCGTTCGGAGAACTAAGCACCATTTTATTGTATACTAACATATGCATCAGTGTATGCGTGACGCACAGCGAAGTTGCGATATGGTTAATTCTGGCCCCTTTGCGTCTCACTCTTTTTGCACCTTCCTTTTTGAGGTGATGTAAGCAGGCCAACACACATTCTGTCCCCCTTTTTACACGCAACCCAGTTCATTACATCTTTCCTGTGTGATGTCTCACCTTGTCTATGTTTATGTGATATGGTTCTTGATTTCCCCTTTTGGCTTGGTATCACTTATCCCTCAGCTCCCGTCAGTTTTAGTGTGAAACCTACTCTTCGTTGCTCATCCTTACTGCTTTGTCATTTGCTTTCTGTTATGTAATCTCCACTGGACACGGAGTGTTTATTGGCCTGCAGTCGTGTGCAAGTGATCGAATACAAGGTTGCCATTCACTCTACTTCTGCACCAAGTCAGATGGCGTATGTAACACCAGCTTTAACTGGCATCGCATCCTCTACCCAAGAAGACAGCATACACTAACTCGGTCAAGCTTCTTGTCTGACCACTTGATCAACTAGTTACTTTATTCCCCGCTCCACTAAGCACGATATCGATTGTGGTGCACTCACCAAACGGTGTTTCTCCCGGTATGTGCTGAACTGGCCGAAATATGCTGTCAACTCAAGCACAAAATCGCATCCTGTACTATAGTGATCATTGCTAAACACGCTAGCGAACACTCGTCACTAACTCTGTGGTTAGACCAGATTTGATTGATGTATCATGTTCCTCGGCTTGCTGGCGAGCAATCAACAAGCATTTTTAAAGTATGGCGATTTTTTATCCGAACTAAACAAGATATTCACGCAGCTGCGTCGTGCTGTGAACCGAACTCCCGTAGTCTCTATTGGTTACTGATCCATTTGAAACCAAATTCGCTTTTCTGATAGCTACAGGAGTTTCTTCTATGATTTCCTCTCTAGACAAGTAGGCTACTAGGTCGCTTCTTATCTATAATCTATTCTATTATCTCTGAGAACTAGTGATGCTTCGGCCCTATCTTGAACTTTTCAGATGCTAAACCCCTACCGGAACACGTAGTACTTCACGTTGTCTTTGGTCTCACATTGACAGGAGCCTTAGCATGCCTTAAGAAAACCATGGCATTTGTGTACTCTGCGCTTGTCAGGAGTTCACATAGGAGATTGTCTATTTCAGTACAAGGATACGACAACAGATTATTTGATAGTAGCTTTAATCCCCTAACTTTTACTAAAAATTAAAATGCTATTAACACTCCTCACACAGGAAGAGAGCTTTCTGCAGGCCCATGCACTCGGTTTCGAGAAGGGGGGTATAAAAATTTCATATTTATTTCAAGTTCCCACTATTTTTCCTCCAGTGATAAACGGGTTCAAGTGTAGGGGGTGCTTAGATGCATCAGATTGAGTCTTCAAGTTCAGGAGGACACTGACTATTATTCTTTTTCATGCTTAAAATCTCTATCGCTTAATCGAGTTGTAGTACATAACTTATGTGTCACATGTCGGATGAATCACTCTCCGCATTTTCTTGTTCGTCTATTTCGAGGAACACCGAGGCTTCGTGCAATTGATCTAGTTTTTCTTTTATTTTTGCTCGTCGTCTTACAGCTCTGTGAAGATTTGGACAACTTTTAAGTACCGGTGTACTAAATGTGTCTCCCTCATGCATCATTTTTTACTGAGGTAACCTACCTATCGGCGAGTTACTGTTGTTCTTTGACACTTCCGGCGAACAAGAATCTTGATCATACACCATTTTCCGTCTCAACGGTAGTGTTTTTGCACCGTATCTTACCAGTGGCAAGATAATTGGCGTCAGTGGCACAGGTTGATTCAGTTGGTTTGCGTTGATGGTCACACTCCCTGTAAGCCAAACCTTTCCTTGGATTATTCGGTCACTGTTCAAACCGTTGGTTCTTCGTTGTTGTCAGTGATTCTTTCCGTCTTCGAATATGTTTGGGATGCATGAGTCGAATGCCTTGGAGAAACGTGCAGCTACACCACTACTCTCCACGAACTCTCCAGATCCACTCTGAAACTGTCAGTTTGACATCGTTTCACGATCTTGCGGATTGACCGATGGCGTCATATTTGCTCTTCCCTCAAGTTGGTCGAGATCTTAGAGCTCAGCTATTTACCGAATGTCCCAATTGTGGCTGACAAGCGGTTTTCATGATCTTTTTCGCTGCGTATCGTATGCGACACGTGACATCACTGGTCCGTCCCATTTATCTTCTTCATTACTAGTCATAGTTTCTACTCCATTCGATTATTCTAATTTATGAGTTCTGAATTTCGGTCATTAACCCCGAAGTTAAGTGCTTTACTGTGGCTGGAATCGTACGCGTTGTAACGGCGCACTCCACGATACGATCGAGTCGACCGGCTGCGTTGTACTCGAGAAGTGTCATCCTGATTGTGAACGATGGCTGAATGCCTCTGTTGTAAGTGCTCATTCACGGGAAAAGCTTTAACCGAACTATTTTCTTGACCCGTTCTCTGCACACCTATGTCTCTGGTACCGCGTCATCACCGCAGTTGCTGCTTGTATTCCCCCAATTTCTATTTCCGTCCAATTTTGATCCCTATCACAAGCGAAAGGATGGTCACTAATGTCAGTTGAATATCATCTGCTTGTATGTCTCCTGCTGACTAATCATTTTTCACCAATATCCCCCCCCCGCGGAATGGTGCCCCTCATTTTTTATCGTATATTTTGCTGATCTCTCCTATTGAACTATCCACGAGCATCACTATACCTACCAATGGAGTTTTCGTTGAATATTACGCTGCTCTGTTTACCTCCAGTTGAGCAGTGCGTTTTATTAAGCATATGTCTCACCCATGATTGCATTTAGGCACTTGTGTGCTCAGAATTATTGCCCGCTTTTCACCCGGCTTTCTTCACTCACGATTGATTGAATTTAAACTATATATCTGCTGGTATAGCCTCGGATTTCAACCCTTATTTACTTTAACCCATTGCTCTGTCTACTTCGTTATAGCGGCTACTGACTGTTTGCTTACCATTTACTAGGCTAGGTGTTATTCACCGCATTCATGAACATGTTTGAATTTTCAAGCGCTATCTTCACCTATAACTCTACTATTACAGACTGCCTCCATGTGTTCAATTGGAGAGGATTTCCACCGAAGTTTTGCAGCTGAACAAGGAACTAGTTGCCGCTTTGATGCTTTAAGTTCTTCAACTGTCTGAACTAACGTTTTACTAGGTGACGATCTTTCGCATCTCGCCTGTCATTTTCTCCATTTTTGGTTTCTGACGCTCCTCTCTCTGCATAGGCACTCACAGATGAACAGACCTGTCATGACAAGGCCACTAGTCGAATGGCGTATTTGAACGCTGTCATTCATTGTTTGAAGTCACTCAAAAATGAGAAACTGAAAGTTCAGAGCGATGGGGTGAAAAAACTCGGACCCTCTTCTCTACGCAAGCCTCCGGGGCCAAAAAGTGATATGAACTCTCAGCAAACGGAACAACTCAAGACTGAGCAGGAATTACTCGAAGAAAAGTTAAGCGAGGCAGTTCAAGGTCAGCACTCCTTTTTTATATCATTACTAAGGGCTTCAAATCCTCCCCACCACTATTGGCACTTTGTGACAGTTTTGAGCCGAGCAATCCGGCATGAGTTTCATCTTTTATTTTTCTCTTATTCGTGGAGCTGCCCTTTACTACCGCATGCTATCTATCTCCACAAAGTATTTATTGCTATACTCTTCTCCTCAATTACCAGTTGTCATATGCTCTTACAGTGTAGATAACATCAATTTTATTCATGCAACCTTTTCTCCTAATTTACACTACAAAATGTCACAGAGCTGTGGCCGGTTTTCTGCTTCCGACTTGCACAATTATAAGTCGCACCCAGACGAACTTTCGTCACAATTTTCTCGATTTCTCTTATGCCCACATCTAATAAGTGTCTTTTGTTTCATTTTATCCTCTAGGTCCTTTGCTCTACACCCAGCTCCTTCCTTACCTTTTAACCGAAGATCAGCTTATCGAAAATGGTTTCCCTCGTGAAGATAAATCTTCGGCTTCACCTTTGGGGAAGGCCAAATTAGCCGTACCAGAAGACAAACGTGTCTTGTACGAATCTTGTAAATGTGAGTCCATCTACCCTCTTTCACTTCGGCGCGTCTTCGCGCCACTTAAACCACCGGCCTGGCTGCCGAGTGGTTTCGGCGCTCTGTTTGTAATCCATAGTTCACCGCTTCGGGCCTTCGCGGATGCAAGGTATTTTGCGGTGCTCCGGCCACTACATGCAATAGGTGGTGATTGCACGTGTTATTTGATCTCAGAGTAATTCTATCATCACCATCATGCAATCACAAGCGGTTATACACTTTCTAGAGTACTTCCAGGATTTCCAAACCCTGACTGCACAAAGGCATTTTGCGAGTAGTCTTGTTCGTTTGTTTCATTCTGCTTTCTATGTGAAATTGCTTTGCATCACTGAACTATACTGACGATCATATTTATGAGACGCGTTTCATATACAATCGCGAATAGACAGAACCTTAACCTTGTGCGTTGATTTGCGTCCTTGAGTGATTTACTGGAGAAAGTAAGAATTGCCTAGAAAATCTACCACTTTAGCGATTAATCGCTTATTAACGATTATCACCTCGATTTCGAACGTTCTGGTATGTTCTGGTTTCTGCACGTGACTAAAAACCACCTGACACCTCGGCGAAAGCTATGGTGAACTACTAACCTTGGTAGCTGACGTTCCATTTCTAGAAGTCGAAGGTCAGTAAGAGACCTATAACTACAGCCAAGGTTCGCGGTAGTTGTACAGTGTTTATTGACGGCGATTAATATATGATTTTGTCAAGGTCATTGGCGTTCTGCTTTTTTCTTCGGTTGGGCTAGAAGTTTTGTGGAGCAGTAGTGTCAATTTCGGAATCGCGTCTAGTGCGAAGCTTATAACAAGTTGATTGACTCATGGTGCATTTCCCATTGCCTTTCCGGTGTGTATTTTATCGAAGGACTAGGCTGAAGACCAAAGTTGATATGTTCAGTTGCGGAAGTCATGTTAGCACACTAATCCATCAACAAGTATGGCAGTCATGACTGTAAATAATTTCCTGGTCTATCAGCCGTCGCGCAGTGGGGTAAAGGGCCGCATTGCCTGCTGAATACAGCGGTGTGGACAAGTAAAAATGTGCTACCGCTAACGTTTTCTTTCTTTCTTTTCCATTCAACTCCGCATTCTTCTCACCCAGTCCCACTTTCAACTAACCCACCGCCTTTCCCAACCAAGCTTGCAACCTGAGCGAGTACCAAGTGCACTCGTATTCCGCGCAGATGGCGATCAAGATCGGATGTAGAAACGTGAGCATTCGTGGACCAGAATGCGAGTTAGCGTCCCATGCGACGCATTACACTTGGCAGAACTCTCAGAGTGGACTGGCTTTTTACACAGGTCGGATTTCGGTTGGGATAATCTCGTCTGCGCCATGGATAAGGTTTTAGATGCCGTTTATCTACCCAACTTGCGACATCCGAACTGTTGATGTGTTTCTATAACTTCGATTAGTCTAACTGAAATGTGTGCATAAGTTCCTTCTGATACTCAGTTTTTGCATATCAAGCCTATCCTGAGACAACCTGTGACTTCTAATCTGAGGATTGTCCCTTAGCATTGCTGAGTGACGAAGGCCTGTAAAATAGAATACTTCAATTTGAATTGTAAACATCCGAGGTCCAATAAAGTCTCCAGGTGGCGAGACAATCATTGAGAGAGGTGGGCAGCTAATGCAGCCCCAGATTCGCTGACGAACTCATTCGATGTATCATCTTACTTGTTCTTCAGACTTGATCTGACACCATCATTTGCTTGATCACTAAAACTTGTGCGATCGTTGATGTGACTCCTTTGTCTTGGAGGAGAATCGCTCTGAACTTTCTCCGTTGGTTCGAAGCGAGGGGTGTAGATCCGTTAACCCTTCTTCATCGTTGTCGGAAGTCGGGGGATTTCTATCCGTTCTCTTTGACACTGACCTGAACACTGAAGAGATACCTCCACTCTGGTTGTCATCAGCCATCATCCCCATTTTAAAGATGGCCGTAAAATGTGATGCAAAACTATTGAGACGTTGTTCTTGTTACCGTCACCCCGAAGCTTTCCATAAGCATTGTTCTGCGCGATTCACCGGTTTTCTTACAATATTAACTACTGAAAACCAGGTCGGCTTCTTCTAGGTCTCACATGCAGAAACGCGCTACTGACTACGTTGGTCTTCTTTGACTTAGAAGCTACCTTCGACTCCTTGAGCGTTGACAGCTGCTGCTACAGCCCTTCCTGAAGGACAAGTGAGGGAAACTCCTAAATGAGCTTCTAGAGAAATTCGTCTCCACTAATCCGCACCACAAGCTGCGGCGCATCACCGTTACCCTACATATCCTTCCCAATCTATTTGCTCAAATTGTGCTTATCTGAGATTCCGCATCTTCTGAGATGTTTGTTCCAGCGGGTGAACAACTCGTCTACTCGAAGTACACTGATGGCATAGCTTTCCTTTGGTCATTTCCAACCTCCATACAAGCTTCTGTGTATGGACTAGCGCACAGCGTTGTACGCTTTGGTACACTCGTCGTACCCACATTCGCTCTTCGCTGTGCGGGAGACTGGTACACACTTACCACAGCGAAGATGGCCTATGTGAGCATTCATGGTGCTCAATCCGTCTGAGACAATGTGATTTGTTTATGTGTGCAGCTTATCTCAGCCCGCAAACTCGACGTCTAGATTGCTTGCTGCATGTAAGAAACTACATGAGTCAACCCCACTTCCTGCTTATTGGCGATTTTGACTTCTTTCGAATACTGTGGCCTGCGGTCCAACATCTCCCTGGGCATTATGAAATCGAGGCGCAATTTGCGGAATGATATTTGAGACTGGGGCGGTAGACATTTAGTCCAAAGTTGGCGCAGGACTGAGTCATCAACTTTGTAGCTACCAACTAGGGTTCTCATGTGTCGCAGTAACTGAGATGGGGAGCGGTCGCCACGTTCAACACCAGATAGGAGTTGCTTTAAGCGAGACTCGTCTGAAGCGGTCGTGCGTTTTAACACAGCAGCTTTAAGGGTATCGTAAGGGAAATTCTGTTGGCATTGGGTCTAGGACGTCGATCACCACAGTGGGAATATCCGTAGGGAGCTGAGTAGCCACATAGGAAAACATAGTGTCTTGTGTAGTAATCCTACGGAAACGGAAATATGCCTCAATTTGCGTAAACCAAACGCGAGAATTAGATGCACCAAAAGCAGGTAAATTAAAGGAAATATGGTTTTCCCAGGGAACCGTACTCGAACTAGGTTTGGATTCCATAGTAGTCATGCAAAAAAATGATTGGGAGTTCTGAGCTTACAAAAAAATGAAGTACTAAGAAAAAATTCGGGGTCGCCAATTATGTAGTGGACTCGGACCCAAAAAGAAATAAAGATGAATAAATGATGATCAGAAATGACAAGACTCACAGAAGGGTTTCGACGTGGGTTAGAAGTCCAACCACATAAAACTTCCTAGTCCTCTTGCGTCAGCCACTCCGATGGATGACAAACGACGATGGTGAAACCAGTTGAGACGGAACGAGATCATGCACTACTATACACGGCAGAGAACCGTATAGGTTAATGTACAAGAATTGGTTGTAAGAGGAAAGGAATGTACAATGAAAGATAAGTAAATTTACAGGCGCTACAACGCCGTCTGTAACTTATGGCTATGTGGTCAATTTGGGTCCATCGCTGGCCAGCTACGGGAGGACGCCAAGTGGCACTTCGGCGCCCACTGTGTCTAAAAGTGGCGTTACTTAAAAGCAGATGGTATTCCGCACACAGTTGCAACAGACGCTGGCCGTTGTCAGTCCGTTCGGACTTAAGCCCATAACTACCACCCAGCTGAGCTTCTGAAGAGCTCAGACGCCCTACTTGTGCGTTCACATCTCCTGCAAGTACTATAATGTCTGAACTAGTAACAGTGCGTAGCAGCGCGTTCAGTTCTTCATAAAATGTGCCCTTAACAACATCTGAACTGCAATCGGTGGGAGCATAAGCGGAAATCACGAACAAACGGCGTTTTTTACTACTTCGTGAATCAGTCTTGGATGATGTCGTCAAACGGGCTGCACATAAACGGCTGTTCACCGGAATCCAATCAACCAACGATGACTCAGCCTTGGAGTTTAGAATGATACCTACACCAGCTTGACGCGTGAGTGCTGCATCGGCGTCTCCGGATGCGTGCAACCAATAACGAGAGGATAAGCCGGATGCAGTTAATTCAATAACCCCGTTAGGGTAATTGATCCTAGTTTCGGACACACAACGCACATCAATACCCAGGGTTGCGCAACACTGAGAAGGTTGAATCCATTCAGGTGGTTCTCCACTGAATCCCTTATCAGCTTTACAAACATCTTGACTACAACGCTTGTCAAACTGACAGACCGGTAGTTTGCGGGTAGAACGCTGTCACCGCCTTTAAAAATCGGAGAGATGATTGCCTCATTCCATTCCGAAGGTAGGATGTAACTGTCCAGCGATTTTGAAAACACGCATGTGAGAGGACCATTTAGCTCAGTGGCCAGTTCATGCAACAGCTTCGGATGAATTGAATCAGGACGGGAAGCTTTAGTGGGATTAATGCCTTGCAGTAGCTCGAAGACCTGAGGCTCCGTTATGCTAAACTCAGGAAAGCAAGTATCCTCTGGAACTCTTGAAACCAATGCAACCAGTGGTAAAGAGGTTTCCCGAGCGAAGACCCCAGTATAATGATCACTATGTGTACAAGCCTTGTCATAGTCAGCTTGCGCACGGGTCCTGTCTGCTCGCAATAACGCTAGTATAGACAGTTTTGCTCCGCTGCGTCATTTAACGTAAGCAAAAAACTTCTTGGGATTAGCTGCGGCTGAGTCCTCTAAACCCTGCTCGTACTGGAGACAAATAGTTCTGAGATGTTGCTTACATTTATTTATAATCTCTCGGTAACTATCATAGGTACTGGCTGATGGAGCTGCTTGCTAGGTCCGCCAGCATCTATACGTGGCTGTGGTATCTATCAATGGTGGCTGTGCCCTTAACCCTCTTTTCCTCATGAGTGGAATATAGGGAGTGGAAACCTCCGTAAGGTATGCCTTGAATTTATCCCAGACTAACTGGACAGAGTCAGCCATCGAGATCTCACAGTTCAGAAGTGAAACCTTAGCTCGCATTGCACTAAAGGCCGCCCACCAAATATTCGGAAGTAATTTAACAGCGATCTCTTGATGCCTTGAAAGAGCACCTCGCAAGGATATGCATGTGTGATCGCTGGACCCTAGAGGTGCACCGTATGAAACGTCAGTCAGGAAGTCGAGGGACTTAGCGAAAACCAAATCCAAAGTAGATGGTATTTGGTTGTCCATATACCTATTGGGGAAGTCCACGAACTGGTGCAAAGGCACTTGGAGAGTCAGCTCAAGAAAGCCTGCAACGAATGTTCCTGATGCCGAATTGCAAGAAAGATCGGCCCAACAGACTTCCGGGAGGTTGAAATCCCCTAGAACTAAACACTTATTCGCAGACTGAGTGCGAATAAAGTCAAGTATCCCCCTGGAGGAACTTCCAGGACTTCTGTATATCACTATAACTGTAAACTGGGTAGAGGAAGTGCACAAAACAGCCGATAGGGCTTCAACAGTCTGATCCGACGACCGGAATGTGCAGGTTCTCAACACATCTAAGTTACAGCTCACAGAGTACAACGCCTCCGCCTTGGCTATCAACGGAGCGATCAGTTCTAAGCAGTGCGTAGCCAGGTAAACATAACTCACTGTCCGTGATATCCGGAGACAACCACGTTTCAGTGAAAGCAAGTATGTCGGGACGAGATTTGTCTACAAGTAGACCCAACTCGTGCACCTTGTTCTTTAGGCTACGTATGTTGCTAAGTACTACCTCAAGGAAGTCGGCACGACCATCCCTGGGTAGTGCACCATCAGGATGGGTTCTGATAGGGCGGAAGATAACTTCCGGCTGATCACCTGAAAACCCACCAGACGGAGGCCTTGCTCACCAGCCGCCTGTCTAGTTTTGAGGTCTTGATAGCTTCCTTTAACATCAAACTATCTGTCAGTGCTAGGTCCGGCTGAACGCTTACACCACTACCCTTAATTTTGAGTACAAACCGCAGTAATGATTTGCGTTCCTCCGGGGTAGGAAGGACCACGCGAAGTAGTCGGGGTCGCGGATTTGGCGTAGCCATAGGGACGTTCCCCAATCTGGTCAGCTTTCTGACAGTGACACCGGGGAAGCCAAGTGGAAGCAGCTTGCTGTCACACAGTTTCAACCACTTGATGTCATCCAAGATGTGTTCCCTTGGGAGAACGGCCGCAGATTCAGTACCGTTACGGAATATAACGCACATTCCTTTAGATCGGTCAACAGGCAACACTGGCTCGAACTTTAGAGACCTACTCCATCGATATCTGCTGCTAATCGGAGACCCGCCTGCAAGAGTCGAGCTCTGTGCTCACTCTGCGATCCCCTTCAGGTGACACAAGCAATATCATCTTGCGCCTATCCGGTGACGATGCTATAGCGCGTTGTTCTAACGGTATCTATCCGAACCTCACATTTAAATGGCCAACCAAAGGCGTGCGGCAGTGCACACTGAAATAAGCTAGAAAATGTTTATTAGAAGGTTTCTAATTCTTAAGACTAAAAATAAGGCACCGGAAGATGACTAGCTAGGGAGTATGTCTACATCATCATCATTATACACGTTAGCTAGAGGTGGGAAAAACCTCAGCCACTGTACCGCAATACATAAAAGAAAAGGAAAATAAATACAACAGTTGTACGCCAGCTGAACAACCAGCAACGGATAAGCATCGTTCCGGTAAGCTACCAGCGGGCTACTAGGCAACAAAAAAATTATTGGGACAAAGCAACTCACAGCAGGAACGTCACTGAAGTCGGCTCCTTGCCGTGTCAGCAAGTGTATATAGCCAAACATGTTTATGGTCTTCTACACCCCGAACAGGGAGCCGTGACGCTCCAACCGAGGCCAGCTCCGAAGTGATGACCTTCATTCCTCTCGACCAAGTCATCGCTTGGTAACCCCTTCTCTTCTTCCATTCACACCCCCGGGGAGCAAACAACGCACGTCGCGGGAGTCGGTGGGCTGGCATGCGCAACACGTGGCCGAGCCATCAGAGCCTGGTGCGTGAAATGACGGACTGAGCGGTTCAGTTCCTTTTTCTGTGCCGTATGTGGTATGGGGCTGTGTGCAATCGGTGAACCTTATTTTCGAAGCCCGAGGACAAAGTCCGGATGTCGTCGGTGTGTCTCCTACAAACATCTGCACCGTGCAAACATTCAAACCACTTACTTTCGTAATACATGAGAAAACTATGATTTCATAGTATTTAGGATTCATTTACACATCAAGCGGGGGAATTGCTAGGTCATTACACAGCCCCTCTCCTAGAAGGGAAACCGTGGGTGACCGTTGCATCCACGTGAGGACCATCCGTCGCCAGCCAGCTTTCTGCGGACCAGGTAGTGCGATCTTATGTAGCTGTTGGGGAACACTAGTACGATAGGACCTTAGCAGGCTCACACCTGTGTCCTCCCTAAAGGTGCTAAAAAAAATGAGGGAAGTTCGTGGGAGTCAAACTTTCGCAACCTCTTGAACCTCAAATGTTCGCTTGTGAACGCCAAATGTTCGCTTTCAGTTCATCCTCCCCGGTTCGCACATGAAATGAAAACAAAGATGTGTATCATGACCATAGTGGCGATAACAAACAGGAAAATGACACCGAATGGCATGGCAACGACAAAATGTTTTTGGGTTTTCGGAACGTTTTATTCGTTTTTTTTGGGGGGGGAGGGGTTTCAAAACCTTTTTGCTTTTTTTGTTTCCTTGCGGGGCTGGCCAGAAAGATAAGGAAAGCGTGAAAAGAGAAACGGAAGCAAAACTCATCTTTCGAACACATCATTATATCATTATACACATCAGCTAGAGGTGGGAAAACACCCGCTATTGTGTAGCAATACATGAAGGAAATACATACATACATATGATACAATACACAAAGGAAAGATAGATACAACAGTTGCATGCCAGCTGAGCTACCAGCAATGGATAGGCATCGTTCCGGCAAGCTACCAGCCAGCTACTAGGCAAAAAGAAAAAAATTATTATGTTTTACCCTACGAAATGAGATCGTAGATGGAGGGGGAGGCTAAAAGGATGGGGAGGGAAAAAGAAACTCACAGCACAACGCCACTGAGGTCGGCTCGTTACCATGTCAGCAAGTGTATCCAGCCAAACGTGTTCACCGTCTTTTGGACCTCAACCAGGGAGCCGTGACGCTCCAACCGAGGCTAGCTCCGAAGTGAGGGACTTCATTCCCCTGGACCAAGTCATCGCTTGGCCACCTCTCCTCTTCTTCCACCCACATCCCCGGTGAGCAAACGACGCACGTCGAGGGAGTCGGTGGGTTGGCATGCGTAACACATGGCCAAGCCATTGGAGCCAGGTGTGGGAAATAACGGTGCTGAGCGGTTCAGATCCTTTTCCTGGGCCGTAAACAATGCGTCGAACACGTTCGTTACTCACACGGTGTTCCCACCAGATGTGAGCCAAACTGCGAAGGCACCGATGGTCGAACGTAACTAGCCTCTTCATGTCCACCGATCTTAGGGGCCAGGTTTCGCAACCGTACAGTAGGGTCGAACGTACCGCTGCATTGTACACTCTACCCTTCAGGGCGAGAGGGATGTCGCGCCGCCGCCATAGGTGGCGAAGGTTAGCAAAAGCACTTTGAGCTTTCGCTATACGGTTCGTGATCTCGTCTTCGATCCCAAGTGCGCTGATACAACTTCCCAGGTAATTGAATTTCTGAACGCCTTCTAGCTGATCCCCACCAAGGGTCAGCGCAGGAGGCGATCCCTGCCAATCTTGGAGGAAAGCTTTGCACTTCGGTGGTGCAAAGCAAAGCCCGAAGCGGCTGATAGCCAGTGCTAATCTGTCCAGTGCCACTTGGCACGTCTGGGAGCTGTCACAGATGAGGGCAATGTCGTCTGCATACTCCAAGTCATGAAGTCGTTCTCCTGGGAGTAGCTCCACACCTTCCAAGTAATGTCCTGTAAATGCAATCTCCATGGCTTCGTCAATAGCGAAGTTGAAGAGGAAAGGTGACAGCGGGCGTCCTTGTCTCACACCGCTGGAGATATTGATGGGTGGCGACAGCTTGCCGTAAGCCC
Organism: Dicrocoelium dendriticum; assembly: GCA_944474145.2. Taxonomy (NCBI): domain Eukaryota; kingdom Metazoa; phylum Platyhelminthes; class Trematoda; order Plagiorchiida; family Dicrocoeliidae; genus Dicrocoelium; species Dicrocoelium dendriticum. The sequence goes on from OX104063.1 coordinate 223,113,461, forward strand.
TCACTCTGCCCGTGCTACGCGCGTATAATGCTCGGATACTATTTACATATTTCTCGGGCACACCTTTCCTGAGTAAACAATTCCAAAGGGCACATCGATCAACCGAATCGAAGGCACATTTGATGTCGAGGAACACGACTAGGGTGGGCCGGCAATGTGTGTGACGGCGCTCCAACAACTGACGCAAGGTGAAGATGTGGTCGATGCAGCCACGACCACGACGAAACCCGGCTTGCACCTCACGAATCTGGCTTTCACGAGCGCCAGTCAGTCTGTGAAGAATTATGGAGGCTAGTAATTTGGAGGCGATGGAGATCAGACTGATTCCTCTATGGTTGCCGCATTCCGAGCGCGAGCGGCCTTTGAAGATGGGAACAATAACGGAGCGGCTCCAGTCGGTTGGTACAGTCTCCTGCTCCCACAGTTTCACTAGTAATTCATGTAAAGCATCAATAAGAGCAGAGCCTCCAAATTTGAAGAGGGCTGGAGGAAGATCATCTGGTCCCGCGGCTTTGTTCAACTTCAACAGTCCGATCTCACGTTCGACTTCTGAGCAAGAGGATGGATCCAAAAGGACAGCCCACGGAGCAGGGCGATCAGTGACCGACGAATCGAACAATTCTAGCCGATTAAATTGCTTTTCAAAATGCTCAGCCCAACGCTCCAAACGTTTTGACAAATTGTGGATAGGCTGTCCACTCTCGTCACCAATTGTTTCACTAACACCAGGTCTCCTGCTGCCCGTTTCCCGTATCAGACGGAATAACTTACGATGGTTGCCAAGGGCAGCGGCCACTTCCATCTCTGACGCACGATGAGACCACCAAGATTCGCGGTCTCTCTTCAGGCTAGCATGGAGTTTTGCCCGGAGCTCTTTGCGAGTTTCATTGTGCTCGCTTCCAGCCAGGATATGCCGGCGAGCGTCGATAAGTTCCAGAGACCGAGAAGAGACCCAATGTCAATGTTGGCTACTAGACGTACCACATGAGGATTTGCCCGCTGCTAGTAATGTCTGGCGAACATGTGACCAGTGACCATCAATTGTCTCCAGTGAGCGATTACTCAACTCGCATGTCAACGTACTTCGATACGCATTCAGAATAGCTGGCTTTGTCAGTTGGCTGGTGTCAAAGTGCTCACAGCGTCGTCGTGGGCGTCCGCCAAAGCGCATCCGCATGTCAGCACATACAAGTGCATGATCGGTTTCCACAGATGTACTCCAAATCGAGCGACAATTCTGGATGCAGCCTCTCCAGCGGTAACTAATAGCAATGTGATCGATCTGCGTCCAAGGCTGGTTCGAGGCTGGTGGGCGCCAAGTCACCCTCCGGCGGGTGCTGTGTCGGAAATTAGTGCTTGCAAGAAATAAGCGAGCATCTTCACACAAATGAAGTAACCGCTCACCGTTATCATTACGGGAGCCTACACTGTGCTGACCACCCAAATGCATTTCATCAGTGGACAACTTTCCAACTTGTGCGTTCATATCCCCCGCCAGCACAACAGTGTCCGTGCTTCTTCTGTGGCGAAGGAGCTGAGTCAGTTGGCGGTAGAAGTCGTTCTTTACCGAATCATCGCTACAGTTTGTGGGCGCGTAGGCAGCGATGATGAATAGACACCTACTAGTCCCGCGCGACTTTGAAGCTTTAAACGAGCCAGCCAATCGGACCGCACACATCCGGCTACTGATGCACTGCACTGGTCGCGGTGGAACTCGCCTGCTACCACAACGATATGGTGGCGCTTAGTGAGACTCGGCTGGCTGAGCAAGGTAAGTTGCATGAAGGTAGGTAGGAAGGGTAGGTAACTCCGCCTCAGCACCACGTGAACATTGGGTCGGATTTGCAATATCCGATCGCCTCCATGACCAGCTCATGGGTGAACCAACAGACAGCGCGCGACTGATGGCTGTTCGCCTACGACTCCGAAGTGGTAAGTTTGCCACTTTCATAAGCACGTACGGTCCGACTACGTGTTATCCTGATGACACGCATGATCAATTCTACACTCAGCTATCCTCCGTGATACGGTCTGTGCCGAGGAGCGACCGACTATTTCTGCTGGGTGGTTTCAACGTGCGCGTTGTGCGTGATGCAACGGTGTGGACAGATGTCCTCGGTCCGCATGGCATTGGTTCAGCGAATGCGAACGGTGACAGGCTGCTCTCACTGTGTGCTACTCACGGCCTGACGATCACGAACACTCGGTTTGCACTGAGTGCGAGTGATATAGCAACTTGGACGCACCCACGGAGTGGTCACGCTCACCTGCTCGACTATGTCATCGTACGTCAGCGTGATATGCGTGAAGTGTGCATGACATGTGTACTGCGTGGAGCTGAGTGTGGCACTGATCACAAGTTGGTGCGGAACAAACTGTACATATATTTTCGTAAATCTATGTATTGCACTGCCGCCGTGAATCGGCGTAACTTTAGCATTCTCCCTCGTTACTGTGGCGAAAGGTATTGAGCTGGAGAAGGCGATGGCTGCACGCCTGTGTGATGTGGGCTGAATAGCCACAGTGGGCGACCTGTGGCACCACATTCGCGACCAGGTGACAGCTGCTGCCGAGGAGACCATCGGGCGCGCAAACTGTAAGCGGCCTGATTGGTTTGATGACAACAATGCGACGATTGGCGCATTGGTGTCGGGGAAGAATGCAACATTTGCTGCACATGTGGCAGACCCCAGTGACTTGGGGAAGAAGATTCAGTTACGCAAACTTCGATGGCGATTGACACTAGAGCTCCGTCGCATAAAAAATGCATGGCGGATGGCGAAAGCGAAGCAGCTAGAATGCTATGCTGAACGCTTCCAACACGGAATTCTTTGACTCCTTGAAAGTGGTGTATGGACCGAGATTGATGCCGCTGTGGACGCTGATCTATGGTAGTTCAGGCGCTACCTGCACACAGACTGCAGACATAAGGCAGATCTGGCGGAAACACTTCGACTATCTCTTGAACAACCGTTCCGAGTTCGGCTGGCCTACTTTGAACGGCCTGAAGCAGCACGATGTGAAGGCGGGTCTGACGGACACGCCGACACTGGATGAGACGCCGAGAGCACTTGTTCAGCTACGAAACATCAAGTGTGCTGGGACCGATGGGGTCCCGCCTGAAGTATTGAAACACGGCGGACCCGCGTTGGTAACTACGCTGCACCACTTGGTGCAACGTGTATGGTTTGAGGAGGAAGTGCATGCTAAGCTGAAGGAGGCCCTTGTGCTACCACTGTACAAGGCAAAGGGAGCAAGCAATGTTGCACGAATTATCGTGCCATCAACTTGCTGAGTTGTGTGGGCAAGGTGATTGCCCGAATCCTGCTCAACCGCCTCGTGAGTCAGGTTGTGGAACCTAACGTGGCGGATGGGCAGTGTGGATTCGTTCAAGTCGCAGCACTATATATATGGTGTTTGCGGCTCGTCAGTTGCAAGAGAAGTGCAGAGAACGACACCAGCCATTGTACTCGCTTTTTGTTGATTTCACCAAGGCATTTGATACAGTGAGCCGCGAGGCATTGTGGCTGGTGTTGTGTAAGTTTGGTTGCCCGCGTAAGTTTGTAAGTTTAATTGAATGTCTGCACAGTGGTATGCGAGCGAGGGTGCAGCTGAGTGGAGAGACCTCGGATGACTTTGCAGTTGTCTCTGAAGTGAAGCAAGGCTGTGTCTTAGCTCCTGCCCTGTTTAATATATATCTTCATACAGTGATGTCTTGTGCTTTTGTTGCAGTTTGTGCTTACGGTGTTCGTGTGGAGCACCGTATTGATGGTGGGTTGCTGAACATCCGTCATTTTGGTGCGAGCACCATAGTCTGTGAGACGACTATCCGTATGTTGCTGTTTGCTGACGACTGTGCGTTGTTTGCACACAGCGCGGATGAGTTGCAGCACATGACTAGTGCTCTGGCTTCGACAGCGGCCAAATTCGGGCTCACCATCAACACAAGCAAAACTGAATGTCTTTTTCAGTTTTCACCGGAGGCGCAATCTTCAATATTTCCCCTAATCAGCATTGGTGTTTAACTATTGGAAACGACCTCCCGCTTCAGCTACCTTGGGAGTGTGGAACGGGAATCTCGGATAAGGGAAGAGCAGGCAAGTTTCGCCCAGGGCGTGACTGTATAGGCCATATAAGTACTTTGCGGCAGGTGCTAAAGCAGCGCCACGCATACCGTAGACCGATAATAGCTGTGTCCCTCGACTTCAAGAGTGCGTTCGATTCAGTCGATCGATGCATTCTGTTCGAAATGCTTGCACGGAAAGGTGTTCCCACGAAATATGTGAACATCCTACGTGTTCTCTACCCGAACACTACAGGCCGCGTCAGAGTCTACGGTGGCCTATCGGATAGCTTTCCGACCACAAGTGGCTTTCGTCAGGGTTGTCCGATTTCCCCATTTTTGTTCAATTTCTTCGTAGATTCTGTCATGGAGTGTTTCCTTGCGGAATCTCAAGATGTAGACGTTGAAGTGCTACCTGGTGAAAGATTAGTTGATCTAGGTTATGCGGACGATATCGTCTTGCTTTTCGACGATGTTGAGGCGGCACAATCAACCCTGAGTAGGTTGTCTAGAGTGGTCCCATTATTTGGTATGCACTTCGCACCTTCAAAGTGCAGTGTTGCTGCATGACCATCAGCCACTTGATGACCCCTTGACGCTTGCTAACGAGGAACTCGAGGTGGTTGATCATTTCACTTATCTTGGCAGCTGCATCAGCAATGATGGGCGCATAGAAACTGACGTCAACTCACGCATTACAAACGCCAGAGCTGCCTTCTTGAACCTGCGTCATCTTTGGCGACAGAAGGGAGTTTCCCTCCGTCTGAAAGGCCGTGTATACAAGGCCACAGTGAGGGCCGTTCTGCTTTATGGTAGTGAGACTTGGCCGCTTCGGTCTGAAGATCTGAGGCGCCTTCAAGTCTTTGATCATCGTTGTCTGCGAAGCATTGCTGGAGTCGGATGGCACCAGCGTGTCCGCAACGATGATGCGCGTAGGCGAGTACTAGGAAGTGATAATCATGCTAGCTCCCTAGATCAACAGATAGCACTGAATAAGTTGCGTTGGCTCGGGCACGTGCTACGTATGCCTGATCCCCGCTTACTTAGGAGGGCCTTGTTTAGTCGGCCAGGTGTAGGATGGCGCAAGGCTCGAGGTGGACAGAAGTTGACTTGGCAGCGGGAAATTAAGTCACTGACAACCAAACTTGGTGCCGTTGGTCCGTCTCGTCTTCCGGGCTGGAGTCCACGTGACTCGCCTTGTACTTGGCTCGGGACTTTACAAGACGGCTCGCAATAGACACCAGTGGCGCGTCTGCTGCCGTCTCCTAATTGGATTGCCTGTTTAAAGTGTGTTTGGTGCTGACTTATCCGATGGGTAATGGCTGGTTATGATGTGTGGCAGTGAAAGCCGCAAGGAAGCTGTCTCGCCGATAGATGATAGCCAGCTGTTTGTGATGGTATTTGTTAACACAAGGTGTAGGCGCCTTGGCCCTGAATGTTTGCTTAGGGCATTAAGGTTTTCAGGTAACGTCCCCTTCTTCTTCCCCTTCTTTACCCATTATTTCATCGTGTGTGTATGGCAGCGAAGCATAAGTTCAATCGGCTTATGTACTGTTATTGTTTTTGTTGTTGTTGCTGCTGCTGATGGTGATGATGTCGCCTGACCAGCAACTACACAGTGAGCTGCGTATCCGGGTCTCGATTGCAGCGGCGGCTTTCGGGAAGCTAGTGTACCCCGAGTGTGGAACAACTATCATCTTACCATTGGCACGAAGCTGATGGTCTACACATCCATGGTGCTGCCCGTTCTTCTATACGGCATTAAAATGTTGACGATGTACCGACGGGATGTGCTATATCTCGAGCGGTTCCATCAACATTGTTTGCCACGGATTCTGCGCATCTTATTGGGCGACAGAGTTGCTGACACGGAAGTGTTGCGACAAAGTAGGATCTATGCAGTGGACTGCATATTTTTACTGAGACACCTGTGGTGACTCGGTCATGTGAGCCGTATAGATTCGACGCGGATACCGAAACAACTATTATATGGTCCGCTGAGTATTGGGAAGCGGTATGTGGGGAAACAAAAGTTACGTTATCAGGACATGACCAAAGTGCGTCTTTCACGTTCTAATCTTGATTGCAGGTCATGGGAATCGAAGGCGGTTGGTCGACGCGCATGGCGCGATCTAATCACGATAGCAGTTGCCGACGTGCGGGAGGAAGTCCTCGTACATGCAGAGAAGAAGTGGCAAGTGCCGATGGGTTGTACTCCATCGACATCGAGCCCATGGTGCTGTAGCACATGCGGTCGCGAGTGTCTGAGTCAGGCAGGCCTAGCGAGCCATGAGCGAGGCCACTCGGGACCACTACCGAAGCGACGACGGGTCCTACAGAGAAGGTAGGCAGAATCGGCGCAGCTTTTGCAGGTACGCTGCATTCGATTTGCTAATCGCGTGCTTGCATGCGAAGTCTATTTATTTCAGATGGTGGGTTTGCAATTTTGTCCTATTGCTTATCTTTCTCATATTAACGTCTACATGTACTATCTTCCATAAACTTGCACACGTCACTGATGCTAATTGTAGTTAATTTCGATAACATTTCCGCTTTTGTGGCATTTTCTTTAAATATATGTTCTGACCTCTTTAACTTATCGCGGATTCATTCGTAAACTACTTTCTACGTCCATTTAGTGAAGAGTTGTGCCGCCGTATCTGTATGCATTATCCGATTTATTTTATTTCATCTTGTCGTTTCAAGTGATTAGCTGTTGCTTGATATCCCCGGTGTGGTTGCTCTTGGTGTGCATGTTGACTAGATGCCTACCTGTCTATTACCCACTACCTCGTCCCTACTGGCTCCAGGAGACAGTTAGTCGTTGCTGGAGGGGACGGGGTTCACGGTCCTTGTGGCCGTACTAGTTTCGAAAAGTGGTTCCATGCACTCAGTGTGGAGCAGACTACGGTCCAGCCATCGCCTTGTGTGCACTTGATTCCCCAAATACAGCGTGCTTGTGTCGGCCTGTGAAGGAGTGTGGGCCGGCTCCGTTGATGATGCTTGGAGCTGCGGGTGGTGCACCGCAAGCCACCCATGGTCCCTCTGTAGGCGCAGGCGTCCTGTGCCTTGCCACAGTGACAGGCAAATCCGAAACCGGATGCCGCCAACCATATCAAACAACAGCCAATCATTTAAATTGACATTACCAACAAAATATATCTTATAGCCTACGTCTATGCAGACATAACTTCGCTTATGAAGTAAGTTGGTTAGCAACGAACCTGCGATTAGCACCTAGTGTCCAGAATTTATTCAAAAATGTTACAAACACAACAAAGTTAACGCAGATGACCACAGTTAGCGTAAGCAACGTAGCTAGCTAATAGATTATTCTGGTAGGCGGAAGAAACCAAATAAAGGAAATGAAATTTTTCAGCTTAAAAAGACCTAATTTAAGTGTAAGTTGGTTTAGCCCAACTATGGTGAAGAAACATCATGAATGCAACATCAGCCTCATCATGGGGCGCATATATATATATATATATATATATATATATATATATATATATATATATATATATATATCTTCACAAGCCTGTTAACAGACATTGTGCCATCAGAACCATGACAAAAAGGAAGATAAATGCGTACGAAAGCAAACAACTAACCGTTTTTTGGTTTCGCACGCGCCGTTTTTAATTTTTTGTTTATATATCCATATAAATATATACTGGAGATTAAACAACTGGTAAAACGACACAACACCAATGACACCACAAATGTCTGCTACGTGCTATCTGCGTCACGTGGTCCCCAACCTGGGAGGCACGCTTATCCGACTGAAGCTAAGCTTGAGGTTGCTTTTTTCGTGCTTCGTTTTCACCTCATTGGTTGTTCACTGCGATAGTCTTTCTAATCGCTTCCGAGAAGCGCAAATAACGGTCGTCGGGGAAGGCCATAGGCTAACATCTGCAGTACGTAGCCGAGCCAACGCACGCGGTGTCAGAGAACAACGTTTCGAAGATTGGGGCTGTTCGCTCGAATCACTCGTTCACGAACCTCCATATTGCTTATGTGATGTGGCCGCCACACATGATCGATCTTTTTCTGACAACGGTTATCAAAAACTGACAGTCGTCTCATGTCTTCTGAACGATCAGGCCAGGTTTCACGGCTATATAACAGGACCGTACGGGCGGAAACATTATATACCCTGACCTTGAGACTGACGTCACGACAATGCCATAGGTGTCTCAGTTTGATGACAGCAAGACGGGCTTTTGCACTACGCCGTGAGAACCCATCTCAAACACCGCCACCAGCCGTGCCGCGACTACCTGGATAAGTGAAGCAATCCACTTGTTCCAGAATGTCACCAGCATGTAGCACTGCTAGTTTGCTACACTTCCGCACCGACGCACTTGCGGTTCCGTGACTGAACTAGTGCTTTCATTGCTTCGTGACCATGGCTCCTTACGCTACGACATTAAAGAAAGCATAATTTATGCATACAAATAACTAGAACGAAAACATTTGCAAACTAAAATAATAAGAGAAATGGCAACCGAATAGGGATGCATTATGAAGGGGAGATGACGACAGCTTGAAAAGGAGATCGAAAGCGGTCGCGTCATTCATTCCCTCACTCTGCAAAGTTGGATTAGCTATCTAGCCCCTGCGGTACCTGGTTTTTCGGTTCCAACTAGGCGGATGTCAAACGCAATCCAAACGAACTTTTCAGCCTGTTTCTTCGCACATCACCACATGTATGACTGGTCGTTGTGTGCCTTCATCAGTGGCACTAAACACTGTACACTCAGACAGTTAGTCGCCAAACATGCAAACGAAATGACTCAACTCACATGGATGATTCGATCTCTACCTATGATCCGGAGTACTGCCGATTGTCCGTTGTTAATAGTCGTCTCACCAGTACTCACGTCTTAGCTTCTCTGGATAGGAGCGGTTTTTTTTTCAAGCGTTGGATCAATTTGTGGTGAGCCGTTTAGCAAAGTGATTCTTGAGTGAGCGTAAATCTTCATTCTTGATCGTACTTTCAAGTTGGCTGGACGCATACTTAACTGTGCACAGTACAACTAGCCCAACTGGGTCTGATTTCTCGACTCTTTGGGGCCGTTTCCTATAGTCCTTGGCGTCTACTCTATGGGTGTCCCATTCCCCAAAAGGATAATATCTTATTTCCTTACAACAACTATTTTACCAACAATCTTTTGTCGTTTCTTTTCAAGGAACGTGTATTTGGGTGGGCACCTATTAATTTGTCGTTCCACATATCATCGAGGAAAATTCATAGATTTTAACAGTGAAGCGGCCGTTTTCCAGTTTTCCAAGCCTTTTTGATGCTCGTTTGGCCATCTATTCCTAAACGCAGCTAGTTTTATGTCACAGGATGTCTTCGGTTGATGACGATCTGGGAAATTGCCCACTTATGCTGTACGACTTGGTGTCTACTGAACGTTGACTCTGTATAGCGAATATTCGGGGGACGCGAATCGACAGCCACAACCGATAAGGACTATGCTCTTGAGAACTGGTTAGACACTAGTCAAAAATGAAAGCTGGGGCTCTACCAACTTCTAATTCTAGTGCTTTATGATTAGCGGCTGAGTGCTTCAACCTGCTTAGTTCTTTTTATAATCTCGGGGATTTCATTTCACAAGAAATACACTCCATTTCTCGTTACGTGCTAGCAGTAGCTTCAGATTTCCGTTTAGCTTCGGACTGAGCAATCCAGCAGAACTGCAACTTAGGTTATCCTCGATTCAGTGCGTAAGATTTAGCCTTAGACAAATTGCTATCTTGGGGTGCACCGGTGTGCGCCACAGTTTAGCTTGTCTCAACCGCATTGTTCCATTTAGTGGACATTAAACTAGAACCTGTTCCTTTACATGGTTTGTTGCTGTCTTATTCATAGTACAGCACCAAACGGACATCCCCCGCCCATGATATACCCCAGCCACGAAATACTGGGGATTTTTCTCAACGTCCAAATTCGAAAATAAGCTCCAGCCACGGCGTCGGAGATAAAGATGTCCATTCTGACAAAGCCACACGGAAAACATCGCTATCCAAGTTACATGAGTGTCCCCTATTCAAAGGGGACGACTACATTTTCCCGAGTGCCTGTTTCACAACAGTTCTCATCACCACTTCTGGCGTGTGTTCTTCATACTTTTTCCTTCATGATGTGCCCCACTTTTACTTGCTCCATATAAATGTTTGCTAGACACTTTTTCATCTCATACTCTCTCACTGCTGTTTTAGCATCCTGTGAACTATTCGACAGTCCCCTTTTGCTGAGACTGGGATTTACTTCTCCGTTTTAATAAATTTCCGTGCTTTTTTGAACTCAAATACCGTTTTCTCCAAAGGAATGGGCGTCAAAAAATCGAAGGTTGTACCTAGTCGAAGCAATTCTGATGTCATTGCACATGATTTAATTGATTCTGAGGTATGCCGTCTCATTGTGGTTATTTTGCTCAAAGGTTGTAATGGACTCCAGTGTTGAGGCTACTGCTCAAACAAAGGCAGTGAGTTCCACGAGCTTCCTTTGTCATGCAAACATACTTTTTATTTAAAGCTTTTGATCAGTTTTATGGAGTATCTTGGTTATTAATCAGCGTTTAGTCCATTTCTTTGTTGGTTATCTGTGGTACATTCACTGCAACATAGTGGACCCATTTACCTTGGTTAGCATCGCTATAATAACCGATTAGTAGAGAACATTGATCAGAAAAGTACGTGTCAGCTGTAGCTGATAAGCCGGTCAGACACCTAAAATGTTGCACTCGTCAGACGGAAAAATTAACGGTAGAGGTCATGGAAAGTGAATGCAAAGGCATTAGTCTTCATAATCGCACCATGTCGGATGAGGATAACCAGGCGTCGATCACTTTCTCCATCGCCATGTGTTCGTCTAGATACCTCGGGTTTTGACCAAACCTGGTGCAGTGTTGGTATGCTTGACCCATCAAATGAAAATACTTCGATGGCGTGGGAGATCAGCTTTCAGCAGTCGATGAGCTGGTGTGCTGATGGTCCGTTGCCAAGCACCTCCTGGTAGACATCTTTACCGCTTGCCTGTTTCTCCCGTTGGATATGTGCGCCGCCGCGCACGCGCGGATAATCAACGGTGGGTGCTTTCGTATTCAATTCAACACACATCGGTCATGTCTGTGATCTGTATACAAGCACTGGACACTCTGCGGTATTGTGCACCCTATCCCAAACCGGTTGGCCCTTATTCCATAGTCACCGTCGTTAACTGATACTGTGCAACACCACACAAGTTTCGCACTAGCACACAGTCGTATTTTCTTCAGTTTGACCACTGACGGGGATACAAATGCCCAGCTAGGTGACGTTCGGCGATCTTGAAAGCCGGCGGGGTTAGCATACTGCTGCCGAGCATTTGATGCACATGCGCAATAGTGTAACGCCAACCGTCATTTTATTAAGCATTACTTGCTCAACAGCTTGTTCGGACCTCGATGAAGATGCCATCTACATGATCCAAGTTTGTCAATCCATCAACCAATGTGACCATTTTGAAAGAATCACATGACAGGAACATTCGTCTTCATTTTAGTGATCAATTTGTGCAGAAAAGAAGTGTTTTGGTAGGTCAGACACCCCGCTGCCGATCTGTCCGGCCCTGGGTATTGTCACTGTTTGCGTTAGGAGCAACACAATCCGGCACAACTCAACTGAAAGCCACTGAACATCGTTGTCGCTCGCTTCTGCCCAAAGCGGCACACTGTTAACTACCCATCTACAAAGGGGCCTGCAGTTTCCCACTCATTGCGTTTTGATGACCTGGACATTTGGAAACATTAAGATAGCTGCTTTTTATGAGGACCCGTGACTTTCCGTTTTGTCTCCCCATGTTTCCCGTATTGGTTATTGCGTTACTTATGAATGTGTGACTGATCCGTGTCGATAATTTGTTAGCACTGTATGATTCGGTAGCAGAACGAATTTCCTTCCTGAGGCCACGTTTTAACGATAGGCTGCCGGGGTACTCTGGCAGTTGCCACAAGACGCAATCATTGAATTGTCTCTGTCACCAACAGGTTTGTTACAACAACATACCCCGACAATACCCGTTCAATTTCGAAATAACCGGCCTTCACAATGTCCTGAAGGCCTGCAAACGGTACTTGCCGCCGTACATTAAGAGGCACAACATACCGAGTCCACCATTGGATTATGACGTTTCTTTTATTAGGTCCGTTAACCCTTAGCTCATTGCTTCGCTATACAGCGTATGAAAAGGAACGCGATGGACTGGGCTCTTGGAGTGGTTTGGCTCAGTCAAACATTGGGGGGTGAGAGGAACATGGAGGTGCGTGCTCCTGGGGCGGGAAGATGATTCAAGTATGAGTTTTGTATGGGGAGTGGTCTGGACGTGTTGCACAGTGTAAGCGAACGGTTTCCACAGTAAGTGGTGTAGTGAAGTCATGGCAACATCGATATGAGATCACATAAGGGATAATCGGTAAGCCGGCGTTCATCAAAGGTGACAAGCGTCTGCTTTGGTCATCCAGATTGAGATCCCGACATGCGTCTTGCTGATTGCATAATAGTTATCTCGGTGGACATGTAACCATGGCGGGTGGGTGGTAGAAGTCAGGAATTAAATCATGTTATTCCTCTTGTGAATTACATAACACCTATATCGGGATGGCCGGTGACCATGGGGCATATAGTGGGTAAAGAAATAGTTGGTGGGAATCCAGAGTTAGATCGCGCCATCCATCTTGCGAATTGCGCGGTAACTTTACCGCTAACACCCCAGCCTACCATCATTACTCTTCACTTTAGCTAAAGACGAAACACAGTTATTTTTCTGCCAAGCAATTCAATCTGTTGGCCGCAAAGAAGAGATGGAAAAGCAAAGCACACATTCTGCCCTTCCTTTACCCTACAGCAGGAATGAAACCTTGTTTGCAGTAGGATACTTGGTGGGAGAATGAGTGACAATGACATTCACAGCGCAAACGCCATTGCGATCATCTCTTCGCTATACCAACAGATATCTCCAACCAAACGTGTTCATCGTAGGTCGTGAGGCGTCAACCGAGGTCAATTAAAAAGTGTGGAGGTTTCCATTTTCTTGACCAAATCATCGGCTAGCTTTCGGTCTTCTTCCGTCCAGACCACGGTCGCGTAAACAACGCATGTTGCAGTGCACTTACACATGTAACATATGACTTAGCCATTGGATCCTGGTGCGTGATTTAACGCTTTTGAGTGGTTTACTTTATCTTATTATGCCATAACTAAGGCGGTGGACACACTGTTTCACTGCGAATACACCAGTGGTCAGACGCGATTGGTCTCTTTACTTTACAATGTGTTGGGCCAGGTTTCGTGACAGTGCAATATGGGTGAGCAGATGGTGGCATTGTAGACTCCACCCTTTAGCGCGAATGTGATGCGCACCGGCGTCTTCCCTCTTCGACTTGATGCTGCTCCCGATGTTACACTACTTTTCAGCCGATCGTAGAGCACTTTGGATCGAGCAACCATTCTTCGACTTTTATCAACACCTCTTGTGTCGTTATGAAGCTGGTTAGAGAGCTAAAGTGCAAAGGGCCTTCAGAGGAACACGATTCGGTGATATTATTGACGGTCAACAGCTTGTCTTTCATGGAATCGAGTGACTTGATGAATCAAAACTTATGGAAACGCTGGTCAATTATTGGGGCAACATATGCAAAGACGCTGTGATTGTACTTCAGGACACTTCTCGTACCCATAATCTTTTCACTCAACAGAAATGCTCTCTATTCTCTAAAGTCTTGGACGTTGCTACAAACCCGGATACATGGTAAACTCTTTGGTTAAAACAACACATTACTTGCATCGAGTTCTCTTGAAAAAAGTCGGATCAGCAATAAACTGACTAGTTTAGCTTGCACCAAATGTCGTGGTGGAAAACAGCGGGACCGTCGGAATATGCGACACTCCCTTAGCTCTGAGTACACCGACAGATGCACTCCAGTCTTCTTCCGTTAGTTGATCTATTTTCTTTGCTCAACAATAGTAGCTTTCTTAGGAAACTTGATCTCATTGGGATATGTACCCAAGCGAAATTTGTTGAGTAGTCCTAGGGGTTGTTGACCATTTACACCTATCGTGGGTTCTTCCAAAACTCACCTCTTCTATTCAACATATTGTAGCTACGACGCCTACCGAAATTCCGGGCGTAGCTGAATACCTGAGTAACATGATGGCCGGAGTCTATTAGATTGAACTGTCGCAGTTCATGAATTACTTGTTTAGGCGGATAGAAAGATACACCTTCAGGGCATCTATACACAGTAACCTGGCCTCCATGCGTTTGACTCTAATAGGGTCTGCTAAATCATCGCAGCACTCTAGAAGTACCCATTGTGTATGCAATGACGCTAAGACATCGTCTGGCGAGTTTCATTCGACAACACTCAGTAACCACCTGCCAGACGAACTCTTTTCTATTCACGCATGCTACCCCGAGAATCAGCGATGGACTAGGTCATCCGGAACGCCTTAGATACCTTCTGACTTGGGAGACTATAAGTCCATTTCCTATGTCTACTAAAGCGAATCGAACTACGATTTTACACTCAATTACATCAGTTGCACCTGGTACCAGTATGGTCCAGTTGGATCTGCAGTGACATTCGATGATCCCCAGATTTAGCGACACAGGCGCTTGTGTTGAGGGCGATGCTGCTCACGATCGAGGAAACAGCATTTGGCACTTATTCTGAAACAACTTCCTGGTTGCTGTTCCGTCTTTTCTGAGTTATCCTTTTGATCAATTATGTCTCCAGTAATGATCTAGATATCTGTATTCCCGACAAGGGACAAGAACAGAGTTGCCGTTAGAATCCTTCTTTTATGCCTTGCGTCGTAGTCTGGGGGAAGTCTGCCAAGGCAGTAAAATGCACTTGACCTTCGGGCAGTGTCCACGTTCCCCGCTTGTACTTCCTAACATATCCATTCTTATTTGGGGCTCTTTGAATTTTGATTTTCGAGTATTGGAGCAACCGGCTTGTGTCTTGCATTGCGACACGCAATCTTAATTGTGGCCTCGGTTGGCTTTGAAGTCAGCTTCTGCCAATACCGTCGCTGGGATCGTCACCGTAGCTCTTAGAATTTTTCTCAAGGAGATCGTTGTTGTATCATGAAGGCAACAGAAAAAGCAGGATGTGTCTCCGTATTCCGTCAAGTGGTAACAGACTCAAAACACAGAATAATCAATTTTAACCGTCCGGATTTCACGCAACCGATGAGAAGAGAGATGCTGTGTTTCAGCAAGCCAATGAAACATGAGTAGCGACATGGTGATGAATTGGTCACAACAACCACTCCCCCTTTTGAAGAGCCGCGTCACGCGGGCTGGTATCGATCGACGCGCTTTGAAGGTCTGGTAGGCCAGCCAAGCCGACTTCGCGGTAGCGGCGATTCGGCTTGGTTTTCACACATAGTTTGTTGAAACTGGGTAGCTGGTCCATGAGCAATGTGCAACCGACGTGCGTTTACGATTAGGCCGTTTTCCAATCGATAGGTCCCTGGGCCAATATTCTTTGTGGTTTGCAACGGTGTGGATAGAGCTGGGAGGCTTTTATGCGTAGCCCTTTCTTAACGCGAACGTGTGCTCCAGGATGTATTGGAGTTGGCGATCGGGCGTAGGAATTTTGGTAAAGTGCTATGCACGTCCCACAGATGTGCAGCATTTAGTTTGGTTCTTAAGGGTCTTCATCAGCTCCGCTGGCGTTCTTCCGGTATACCTGTGGTCGCAAGTTCTGTAGGAAAATACAGCATTTAAGACAGCATCTTCCCAGTCTACCCCTTCTACTTGAATGGCTTCCTTGAGGGATCGGTTTAACCGCTTGACCATGCCATTGGCCGCAGGATTGTAATGTTCAGTTCTTGTATGTCTCGCGTTATGGTACTGGAGGAAAACTGCGAAGTCGTGGCTACAAAATTGTGGTCCATAGTTAGTGATGATTTCTTCCAGTAGTCCGAAACGACTGAACAAGTGTTTGAGCCCAGCGTAACGCAACCGAAGTAGTCACTTGGTCGCACATGTGGACTTCATGCCACTTACTATAAAAACATGTAGCTACAAGTAGTGTTCTCTTATTCGTAGGAGCGGTGACAAAAAGACCCATAATATCAATGGCGATCTTAACCAACGACTTCAACGGGTAATAAGCTGTATTGTAGCTTCGACTGGCAGAGGACTTTTGTCTGCTAGGCGGCAAGCGTTGCAGTTCACCACAAATGCCTCAATGCTAGATGCTATTCGTGGCCACCAGAAGGAGAGTTTCGCTCGGTTTGTTGTCCGAACTACACCCAGATGTCCCTCATGTGCACAAGCAATTATTTTGTTTACCAACTGATGTGGAGCTATAAACACCGAACCACGCATCAGACAACCAACTATCACTGACCGTTCATCTCGCATTGCG
The DNA here is from genome assembly GCA_944474145.2 of Dicrocoelium dendriticum. Taxonomy (NCBI): domain Eukaryota; kingdom Metazoa; phylum Platyhelminthes; class Trematoda; order Plagiorchiida; family Dicrocoeliidae; genus Dicrocoelium; species Dicrocoelium dendriticum. Next base: position 223,129,952 of record OX104063.1, read on the forward strand.
TACTATGGAATGAACTCACCGAGGACTTTGTCCTTCTTAGGCCACCCCTGTCGCACATACTCGCTTGGCACATACTCGTTGGCATGTTCCGTTCGTAATTCCCCAATCGTCAAGGCAGTCAGGTCGAAGCCAAGGCTGGAAACTAAGACAGCCTCTCTGAGTTTTTTCTTATCATCTTCCACCCCCACAGGTATACGAGATAATGCATCAGCAATTTGATTTTGCAAACCTGGCTAATACATGATTTGAAAATCGTAGTTAAGGAGTCTAGCATACCAACGATCGATCCGCATTAGACGTGATCCTTTTTTGATCCATTGGTAAAGAGGACATTAAGTGCGGAATGATCAGTTCGTTGATTGAAACGATGGCCGAACATGAAAAGATGCCGTTTTTCACAAGCCCACACACAAGCGAGCTTCTTTCTCCCCAACTGAATAATGGCGCTCAGATTCTGGGCGTTTCCGGGATGCTTAAGTAATAACCTTTACTTCTCCGTTATTTAGCTGTGACAGAACATCGCTGAGACCAACATCCGACGCAAAAGTGCGGCATGATTAATCAAAAATGGCAACTAAGAGAGTAGATGCAACCCTTCTTTTCAGTTCATTGAAGGCGTTTTACTGTTTGCTTCCCCAGATGAATGACACTCCTTTCTTAGTTGTCGTAATGCATCTGCTAAGGTCGCAGAATTTTGCAAATAGCACAGGTTGTAGGAACACATTCCCCAAAATGACTTCAGTTCTATCACGTTCTTTGGTTTGGCGCTTTTGTGATGGCCCAGATGTTTTCGTTGCTTGGACTAATGCCCAACGCGATAGAATGTGTCCCAGAAATTGAATCTCCTGGCGTTGAAGAGACATCTTTTGCACAGATATCATCTATGTATGCAACCTGCCCCTCAATACCTGCCAAGGCGTGAGCCAGGCAGCGGGCGCAAAACTAAAACCTATTAGCAACACTTTGTTCTGAAATAAGCCATCGGGAGCAAGGAAGGCAGTAAGATGCTACGAATCGTTGGCCAATGGCATATGGAAGAATTCACTTTTTTAATCTAGCCTGGAAAAACGGTTGCACCAGCAAAACGTACAGTGAGTTCTTTTTTGGATAGCAACACGAATCGCTCTACGACAATCTACTTATTTAGTCCCTGCAAATCGTTGCATATCCTGACAGTGCCATCTTTTTTATGGGCACTTACCATTGGATGCACCCACTCAGAGCAGTCGATGGGTTCAACCAAGTCATTTACCAGCATCTTTTGCAAGACCGTTGAGACAATTTGACGTTTTGCTAGCGAAATAGGCCGAGGTTGACCTGTGACAATGGGCTTTGCATCTTGCTTCAGCTGAATGCGGTGCACACCACATGGAATACCTCCGATGAACTACTGAAAAAGCTTAGAACAACCTTCATGCCCGTATGTCACTGCAGAGTACATCGCCCGACATCTTGGACAACTCAGCCCATTGGCGCTGTCCCGAAGACCATAGCCACTATACACATTTTTTTGCATCGTTATCCTCTTGTATATATATTTCGAAGACGCAGTGCACCAACCTGAAGGGGGTGCAGATTGATAGTCATTGATACCAATTGAAAGATCAGACGTGAGCTGAAGCTATTTATTATGACGGTGATTTATATTCGCTATTGACCATGGTTCACGATACGGGGAACGTATTCACGTTGGTCAATCTTACAAGGAGAGGTTTTAACCTAAAAGGTTACAGAACTCCGTCGGCAGGTACCACTTTCTGACTGATCCCTGGTCACTAAAGTAGTCTTCCCCGCAACATCACTCCATATCGCGGTCACCTTTGACTGCCCTTACTTATAACTGCTCCCATGTGACTCCTTTGAGCTCAAAGCACAGCAATCCTATCATGGGACGTTTTCTTTCTCGACTTGAATTTTATTCAACAATCCAGATAATTACTGCAGCAGTAACTGATAAGTCATGCAGTGCCAAGACTTAACTGGGGTCGGTGGTTACTCTGACACCACTCACCAGGCAATTGGCTATTTGTACTTCAGCTATCGTCGGCTTTCCTCCAATTCTTCTTTGGACTAGATGACTAAAACATTCTTGCAGAGTGCGTTTGACTTTTTGTAATGCATTCGGCTGCTCTAAGTTGCTGTTGCTTGCCATGAAAAGCAACCTTTTTCAATAAATTTAGACACCACATTTAGACAAACTGTCAGCTCATGTCCGTTACCTTTCCAGCATGCTTTCGATTCTGTGCTGTTATCTGCGCTTTTCTCTTTCACTTCTTCCTTCAGGCTGCTAATACCGTTGCGGGCCCTAACTTGTCTAGGTCGCAACGCAAGCGTTTAAAGAAAGTCCTTACAAAGAAAGCTAGAAAAGAGCAGAGAGCGAAACAGCCACAAGAAGAAGAGCAGGTAAGTGGCTTTCTGCAAAAGTCCAGCAAGCCGTAGGGTATTTCTGCTCACTTCTAGTATATGGAATATTGTAGAGGATACATCGGGCATAGATTACCTAAAACAGAACCCAGGATGGGGATTTTTCTCAACTAGATCCTTAATCCATGCAATGTTATCCGAAAACAACTGTTAGTTACTCATCGACGCCATTAAATGTTGAGTTTAAATAGCATAACCCTTGTCTTTTGTTAATTCTTTTTCCTGCGTAAGCGTTCAAGTTGTTCTCCCCTTTGACGTCCTCATTTGTGCGCACTCAGTAACGAATATAGCGCCGATTTAGTTGAATGTGCCCCATATATCCCGGTGGTAGGTTCTTCAATAATACACTTTGTACGGCATGTTTAACATCTACACATGGGTACTGAGTCACAGTGGTCTGAACTCCACGAACAGGGCTGTTCTGCGCGAACCATTTGCTCATCGTGAGCCTTCAATGCATAGCTATTTGTAATATGAAAACCGAACCCACCATGGGATTTAGCATCACGCATCAGGTATATCAACAACTGCTTGGGTCTCTGACCTTGGCCTAGTATTTAATAAACCCCGCCTCAGCTTATCGGGGGCTTCACTAACCGTGGTTTAATACATTTACCCTAGACCACCGTAGTCTTTCATCTAACCGTGGGTTACATGATCGAATGTGTTGCTAATGCAACCGCTTCGACGCACTGTTCAGCCAATCACTTGGTGCTATTTGCTTATCAGCAGCCGTTTATTTTAGGCTAGTTGTTGGTTTGTTTACGCATGGAATACTTGTGAAATATTTATCCTACTTATTCTTTATCGAAATCCAGGAACCACCGTTGTCACCAGCCATCGTTCTTCCTAAGAGGGCTTGTTTCGTCTCACAATTAGACACTGAGGAAAAGCGTTTCTCTGCTGCTATGTCTCGTCTTGGTGAGTATTTGTTTTCCAAATTTATTTTCTCATGTGACTTCTACCCATGTAGAACACCCTACTTTAGTTTTCCGCTGCTCTTCGCCATATCACTTAACAGCTCTTGTAGCTCACTGTCTACACTGGATTCCTCACTTACACTTTGTGATTGAACTGCGTAAAGTGCTGCTTCTTGAGTAACACACCGTCTACACCACAGTCGTCGGGTATCAGTATGTCACATTTGATCTCATATTGAAACATCATTCGCACTACTCTGCTGGCCTATTGTCTATATCGACTTTTCAGTGGAATCGATTACACTGGTCAACAGTGCTTTTCGTGCCAGAGATATTATGGTGATTTCGGTGTAATTTTTGTCACTGATTTCGAATGTGGCCTCGATTTTGCTAGAATGGCTCTACTTTTTAAGATATGGTACATACATTGAATGGCATAATATGATAGAAGAAATTGTTTTGTCCAACAATTGAATGGAAATTGTTTCTTGTACTATCAATACAAACAGTAAATATCTAATCGTCATGTACACACCACAACTAAAAAAATATCTATTCTGCTGTGCTATATCGTGACAGTTGATTCTTGAAAAATTGCTGTGCTATTTCTTGCTATGTGGTTTATCTAGAAAGTCACCTAGGATGCTCCAGCATTAGTTCGTCATCGTTTGGCTGTCCCATTAATGTTCTGATGGAAACTCTCGCCATGTTCTTCCTTAAAATCACCATGATTATCTGGGAATGTTTAAATGACTATGGGGAAAATACAACTTCGTACTCATGTTACAGCCCAACGTTCCAAACTTCGCAAGAATATTCTCCACCCGTTCTTCATAGTTCCTTGCGTTATGGTTACCCAGGAAATTCTGGACATCGGAGACAAAACCGTCTTAAACACGTGCTTCAACACCGTTCATACATGTACAATTTCGATCATTAATGAGTTGTCGAATTCTTGACCATAGGTGATAGTTTTCAGGTTCTCTATGCTCATTTTAATGGATGATTTGCAAATGTACTTGAAACAAGCACCATCTTTGTCCAAATTGTTTTATCAACCCCAAGTTCATATGAAGTGGTGGGCGTATGCTCATTTCTGTCAACCGAAACCTTTTTGATAATGTTCACTGCGCTTAAATTCATTTTTCTCTGCTGGGCCATCAGTTTCTTTCAATGATATTGTTTAGCCTTACTGTCTTATAAGCACATGAAGCAAGCATACTTTGCATATCCACTTTGCTATTCAGTCAATAAGTTCATTATCTTCAACTCCACCTATATTGCCCAGTATCGTTTGTATCTACTGAATCCTTTCACATTTACAGCGCCGCAATAACAATCATGGTAATGGCTTATCATTTCGCTCCACATCTTACGCACACTAGAACTCAAACCATATGTTTAGCCAGTTGTCCACTTACAGAGACACTCGACTCAGAGTTTACTAACCTTATGGGAAGTCGAAAACTTTTCCTGATCATTCTTGACACCAAAGTGAGTGCAGTATGCTTGACTCAAAACGGAATGATATTTCTCCTTTGTTTAAAGGCTGTGCATCAGTAGTATCTCGGTACTGCGTACAGAGGCTTCGTTGCCGCACAGTCACCATCGGTCGCACATGGACTAAAGATACTGCGAGGGTCGCCCGGCCCCTACGCAAGCTGGAACCCGCGCCGTCAGATTATAAGGCAGGCTTGTTAGCTTTAGGCTACGGTCCGGTCCCTTTGTTTAGCCACGATGTATTTATCGGGGTTCTTCAAACACTTACGTTAAGAGCAATATATATATCAGTAAAAGAAACAAGAGATACCTTAAATAATAACTTACTGATGCTATTGCTTATTAATTACTTAACAAATGATTTCAAAAAATAGGGCCGATTTGGGACAACTGCTTTCATATTTGAAATGTCAGCCACCGAAACACTACCAATTCGTTGAAATATCCTCGGCATCGGGAAAACTATTCTTTGTTGTTGACCACTGTTATACATTCATCAGATGCTTTTGAATGCTACTTTAGAAAAGTGTGAGACATGCTTTCAAATACTTCATACCATCAACACCGAGTGTTGCACATGGCCTTTCCTTCAGTTCGTTCATAACGCCACCCTCAGATCTCTATTCTCATGCTGAGATGTTCCTCCCTAAGCTGTTTGTTAGACTGGCGTAAATGTTCCTTCCATGCCTGACATCTTTTGAACGTTTTCGTTTTCTCGGGTGAAAGACAGTGCTCACATAACTTTGGAATTGTCTCACACCCACTGGCTACACTCTCGTAGCACCTACATAGTCCTAGATTATCTAGCGGCACTCAACCCCTGTGTAATACTGGTGCTTGTGTTGCCGTTTAATAGGCATTATTTGCCCTAATGGAACTGAAATTTGGCCTTATTTTCCTCTGATACGATCGCGCTTTCGTCCGAAACAGTGCTCTTCAGCATTGTAGTGTCATTGTACTCTGCTGGACTGTTTCGCAACGCACAGTGAAACAAGGCGTTTGCACATTTGCTACGGTTAAAGGACTCATGGGATTTGAGTCTATCGATGAGTGCTCTGACTTGTCCGTCTGTGTCCATTACTATCCGTAATCTATTTCTTAGTATCTTACATTTCATCGCGAGCCTCTCTCCTTGTCTGAATCCAACCACTCGGTTCACCACAAAAGCCTAATGCATTCGTATCTGGAGTGTCCGTGACTTGCCTACCTCCCGGCTACGCTCCCAGTCAAAATCACCTGACCTGTAATCCTGTTGACATTGTTTTATGGTAGTTTTGCTTTTTACATCAATAAGCCGAAGTCTATGTTGCGATATTTGTTGTTTACTTGACCTAAATTCCGTAGATCCACCAGGACCAGGGTATGTGCAGTGGGAACCCTGTATCCACATATGATGGGTCGCAATCGCATGTTAACAGAAGCTCTTCCCTCTGCTGTTACACACTTTGTCTCATCTAGTTCTCATAGGCTATTGTGCTCAATTGACACGGATCATTTTCCTCCTAGGTTTACTTATTTGTAATCTCTAATTCCCGCTTTCACTGTACTATTTGGCAATAAACCTCAGCTGAAACACACCAACACGTGTTGAAAATTCAACCGGTACCTCATATTTGTCCAACGGGCCTGCTGAGAGACCTATGCCCTTTGGCAGTCAATGTTCGACTACCTACAACTTCACGTGCAGGGTAAGTCGCATGTATGCTTCACACAGTTGCAGATGCTTTATGGTCTGTGGCTTGAAACATAGTTTTTCTCCATCTTTCGTTCTGTCTTTATAACGGTCCATAGGCTTTTCGATTGTCAACACTGGTTTTATTTTGAACGGTTTGATCAGTTCCCATCTCTCAACAGTTCTCCCTTCTCGTTTCTTCTCTCAGGCGGTTACTTTGACTTTGCCGTTCCACACTTAAATGCTTAATAGCTGTTTTTTACCCACCCGAGATATTGTTGTTTTGATTTGCTGTGCTTTGTGCGTTGTGTTTTTCACACTATCACAGTTTGTCAGCTTACGCTTAATCCCCAAAAGTATTTATATACGAACTCGTAACGAACCATAGCACGGTACACAAGACTCGGTTTGGCAATAGGCCTGTTGGCTACCGATGAAATATGCGAGTACACTGATCACCAACTCTCCCGGTGTCTCTACTTTTGGCACATGTGTACAACTCCGAGTACCAACGAGTGCCGGCAAACTTTCCTTAAACAGAAGCTCTCCGGCCATTGAAGGAACTGCAACTAGCAATCTCTTTCTTCTTTGACCAAGGAGTAAATGTGTCCTTTAAAACAAAACCCTATATTCAAGTCACACGAACTTCGCTATTTCAGTAAGGCCCCAAATGACTAATCCACGGTATTGTAGTGCAAGCATGATTCCGCACGTACCAATTATGTCTTGATGAGAAGTATGTTTGTTGGGGCCTATAATGTAAACTAATTGAAAACTTCACTCAGTTCATTTCGGTTAATTTTGAGTCTCTCTAACTTTTTGCTCGTTTACCCAATCTTTTAGTTGCTTAAATTTTCGGAGAACTACCGGCATTTCTCTACGTCACTTTCCAACTGCCATTGTTGCTTTTTTATCTCTATTCCTCGAACACCTTATTTTTGGTTAATGCCACCTGCTGTTCCTTTCTGATTGTTGACCATTTCAGACCTGACGTCCTGACTAGTCTATAGTAACCAACAGACGACCCTTTTCCAGACGGAGCTACCATTCCCAGAACGTAGCACAAGACAGCAGAACAGGTCGGTTTCGGCAGTACGCAAAATATACTCCGACTGGCATCAAATACAACGCCTCACACAGTCAAAATAGTTTCATCGATGATTAGGCGGGCTTTAAACTGACTTTGACAAGCCCAGACTATAATAAGCAGGGGAACACAGTTCAACCATTAATTAGCTTGGCGTTAGCTTGACACGCACTGACTTCGGTAAGACCAGACAACAGGATGTAAATGAACTTGGTGCACGCTATTACCACGTTCCCCCTTCCTCTAGTTGGAGCTATCTTAACTGTTTTGATATTGATCTACCGATCAGCCTACTCGGCTTGAGTGGTCACATTGCGGAGCCTTCGGCTAACTGCAATTCTGCGAGTCTCTTAACTCAGTAGACGTGCAGAATCGGAATCGATCGTTGGCGGACATAGCCTCTATGCCATATAACTATCCTCTGTCTGGTAAAGCCACTTCCGTATTTCCCCTCGCAACTTAGCGCAGCTCTCCAGACTTCCAAGTCATTTCGTTAGGCAACTTGATGTAAGCCGGTTCCTTCTCGCGAAGCCTTCGATCGTCCGCCCTCCGGTCATACTCGGTTCTGGCTTCGATACGTAGCCTCTGATCGGGAAGCAGCTAATTTAGCCGTGTCCCTAATCTTCGCCTGAACATTAGTTCGCCGTGGCTCTTACCAGTCCTTTCGTTCGGTGTAAAGCGGTAGCCAAAAATAAATTCAACTTTGTTTGCTATGGCAGTTGTTTCCGTAACCCATTCTTGATCATTTGGACCGCTCTTTCAGCTGATCCATTGGAAGCTGAGGTGGTAAGGCGCTGACTTCACGTGACGTAGGCCTTTGGTTTGCCGAAACTGCTAAAATTATTGACAGGTAAACACGGAGTCATTGTTTGGTGCCAGCGCGTGTGGTATACCGAGGACAATAATGCACGTTCGAATGCACGCAACAGCAGTCTCTGCTATGGCTCGTGTTACTTGGAGAACCCCGTTCCATTTCGAATAAGTATTTACCAGGAAACATATTTCCGTCGAGCGGGCCGCAGAACTCAGCGTACACACGCTGGCCAACTTCAGTGGGCTGAGTGGTCTCGGATGGGCGTTTCTCTGTGTACTTCGACAGTCGTCACATTGTCTTATTAATTCCTCGATGTCTGTGTCAATATTGGGCCACCGCACATAGGATCTCGCTTTTCCCCCTATCTTCGGGATTCCTGGCTGAGTTTCGTGTGGCGCTTGTAAAACATGTGGACGCAACCGGGGTGATGTGATCGCTATGGATCCCCAGTGTAGACAGTCATTTCTGAGCGTTGAGTAAACTACGGTAACAACTACGGATCACATTTATCAAGCCATCCTTGAGAAACTCGACAACTGACCTGCTCACTTTCATGACGGACATCTGCTCTTAGCACCTGCTTTCCATCTAAAGGCTGAAACAAATGAACAGGTTCAGCGGGTTTCAGTGTGCAGTCCGATAAATCACTCAAAGGTAAACGACTTATCGCGTGGGCGACTCCGTTCACTTTCCTAGGGACGCACGCGATTCTCTAAGTGCGGGCGGAGAGCAGTGAAGCCCAGCGTTGCATGCGACGAGACACCATCTGGTTAATGTCTTTTTTCTCGCCATTCAAAGTTACTAATGGTTCGTGGTCTGTAAACATTCCGAACGTTCTCCACAGGTATTGGTGAAATTCTTTGACCCCAAACTTAACAGTCAGAGCTCTTTCGTTTAGATGTGCATAACTCCTCTCCGTTGTTGCTCGGCGGTTCATAGAAGCAAAAGCTATGAACCATTCGGTCCTGTCTTCCATTTTGTGAGGTAGCATGGTGGCGCGTCGCACCGGGGACTGATCGGCCTCCTTTGGTCAAAGTGTGTCAACTAATTAGCCCTAATTCTAGCCAGCTTAACAACAACCTAAGCCCTTTGCTATCTTAGTAACCACAACCATCGGGTTTTTTTACGTAAAAATACATACAGGGGCGCAGCAGTAGTAGATAGGTTGGGTAAAATATAACTGTACTGAGTCACCATCCCAAGAAATGCCTGCAGTTCATGGTATCGGCACCTCCAGAAGAGCTCGAGTTTTCTCGCGTAACGTAGATAAGCCATGTTCGTCCGAACGAAACCCCAGTTACTCAATGCAGTTAGATAAAAGGCACATTTGGATTCCTTTAGTTTAACTCCGCTATCTTGGTGACGCTTCAGTGACCCAAATGTCATACAAGTGCACACCCCCACGTTTCTCCTTTACTAAATTGTCTATAATCCTCTTAAAGATCGCCGACGCGGACTGTTCGTAGGCGAGTACTAGGGGGTGATGATCATGCTAGCTCCCTAGAACAACAGATAGCACTGAATAAGTTACGTTGGCTCGGGCACGTGCTACGCATGCCTGGTCACCGCTTACCTAGGAGGGCCTTGTTCAATCTACCAGGTGTCGGATGGCGCAAGGCTCGAGGTGGACAGAAGTTGACTTGGCAGCGGGAAATGAAGTCAATGACGACCAAACTGGGTGCCGTTGGTCCGTCTCGCCTTCAGGGTTGGAGTCCACGTGACTCACCTTGTGCTTGGCTCGAGACTTTACAGGACATGGCTCGCAACCGACACCAGTGGCGCGTCTACTGCCGTCTCCTAATCGGATTGTCTGTTTAGTGTGTTTGGTGCTGAGTTATCTGCGGGGTAATGGCTGACTATGACGCGTGGCAGTGAAAGCCGCAAGGAAGCTGTCTCGCCGATGCCGCCTTATCTTTGCACGATAGCCAGCTGTTTGTGACGGTATGTTGTTAACACAAGGTGTAGGCGCCTTTACCCTGAATGTTTGCTTAGGGCTTTAAGGTTTTCAGGTAAGTCCCCTTCTCTCCCTCTTCGTATTCTTTATTTCATAGGTCCTCATGGTTGTATGGCAGCGAAGCATCAGTTCAAATGGCTGCTGTTGATGATGATGATGATGTATTCCGAACGGCAACTGTCATCATCCTCATTTCGCCTAAGCTGAAGTTGAAAGACGCACTTCAGCTTTTATCCACAAACCAAAAGATAAGGTATATGAAAACACGATTTACAAAACACAGAATGCAGTAGAAAAACAAACCATCATATTATGAATTGGCTACTTGCTTGTGGTTGGAGGGGGAATAAAAGCGAGAGGGGTGGGGAGACGGAACGCACAACACAAACACCATTGAGGTCGGCTCTTCGCCATGTCAACAGGTCTATCAAAACAAATGTGTTACTTGTCCTTGGGACCCCAACCCGGCAGTCGGGAGGCACGAACTGACGCCAACTTCGCAGTGTAGGCCTTCATTCCTCTTGATCAAGTCAGCGCCTGACCTCGCCTCTTCATCTTCCATTTACTCTCCGGGCGCGCAAACAACGCACCTCGCGAAAGTCGATGTGCTAGGGTGCGCAACCTATAGTCCAGCTAAGGGAGTCTAGTTCGTGAATGTACAGTGCTGTGCCATCAACAAAGCACCGAACACTTTCATTGATCACGCGGTGTTGGCGCCAGATGTGAACCAGGCTGCTGTGGCAACGATGCCCGAACGTAGCTAGACTTTTTATGTGTATTGATCTGATGAGTCCGTTTCGCATCCGTACGGGTGGGTTGAATGGACGTCTGCGATGTAAACTCTGCCTTTCAAGGCGAAAGGGATGTCGCACCGGCGCCACATTTGGCGAAGATTGGCAAGAGTACCTCGGGCTTTTGCCATACGGTTCGTGTTCTCATCTTCCACTTTCCTGAAGCTGAACTAGCTGCCTAGACACTTGAAATGTGGGACGCATTCTAGCTGATAACCACCAAGGGTCTGTGCAGCGGTGAGTCCCTGCCACTCTTGGAGTATTTCACATTTCGAGGGTGCAAAGCATAGCCAGAGACGATTGACAGTCAGTGCTAATCTATCCAGTGCTTCTTGGCACGTTTGGGAGCTATCACAGGTAAGCGTAATGTCGTGGCGTGCTCCTAGTTAAGTCACCGTGACATCTTCGATGACAACCTTTTCTCACACCGCTGCAGATATTGAATAGCGGCGACAGTTTGCCATAAGTCCTTATTTTGTCCGAACTAGGCGCGTACAGCCCCTTAAGATATTTATATATTTATACGGCACACCGTTCGTGAGCAGACAGTCCCAAAGGGCACATCGGTTAACCAAATCGAAGACGCCTTTGATTTCAAGGAACACGACTATAGTGGGTCATCAATAAATATGGCGATGTTCCAACAACTGACGCAATGTGAAGATGTGATAAATGCAGCCTAGATTTCGACGAAATCCGGCTTGCTGCTAGCGAATCTAGCATTCACGGGTGCTGTCATTCCGCGAAGGACGACAGATGCAAGTAACTCAGATTAAATGGAGACTAAACTGATTCCCCTGTGATCGCGGCATACCTAATGTGAGTCTCCATTCATAATTTAGTCTATTACGGATCGACTGTAGTCTGTTGGGACGGTCTCCTGCTCCCACAGCTTCACAAGCAACTTGTGCAAATCATCCACTAGAGCCGCGTGCTATTCCAGCTCATCCGGAACACGGGTCAGAGAAAGCCATCAGCTAGCGAGACAATAGCTGAGAAAGACGTGCAGTTGATCCAATCTCAGCGTCGTCGACTAGCCCGTTGGGCGGAACATTTTGAGGAGCAGTTCAGCAGACCTGCTGCGACACTGCCACTTTACCGAGTTGCCTGAGCCGACGTGAGAATTAGGTGTCATACCTCCCACTTTGGAGGTGATTATATATAAACTTTCCGTGTCGCAACGAAACAAGGCTTCTGGCCCCGACTATCTTCCTCCATCTACCCTGAAAGATAGCGGTGACTCTTTGTTGACTGGAGTCGCTCATATATGTATAATGATTGGGAACATTGAAGAGGCGCCTTCAGCTGCAGACTGTCAGCTGTCCTGCCCATCTTTAGGACGGGTCAGCGTACTTTGTTCGAAAATCATCGAAGCATCAGCCTTGTTTTCCTTGCCTCCCAACTTCTCACGGGTATCATTTTCCGACAACTTACTGGTCCCCGTGAGAACCGAATCACTGAAAGCCAGGGTGGCTTCCGCACTGGTCGTGGTTGAATCGACCACATGTTTACTTTTCATCAAGTTTTAGTGCAGAGACACCTACAGACGACCGACAATGGTGGTTTTCCTTGACTTGAAAGCTGCCTTCGACTCTGTTGGCCGCGCCAGCTAGTGGCACTGCTTATCCATGAAGGGTGTGCCGGCTATTTTCCTTTCCATTTTGCAGTATTTCTGCCGTGATTTCCGAAGCCTTGTACGTGTTTACAGAAAACTTTTCCTGAGTTCCTACGATAAGTGGGGCTCGCAAGACTTGTCCTACATCTCCTTTCCTCTTCAATTTTGTGCTAGAAATGATCATGACTGAAACGGTTCTTTCAGACTACCTGAGTAGAAGTTCTGCCAATTGGCCGACTGACAAATCTGCTGTATGCTGGCGACATAGCGCTTCTTGGGTCTGAGCTAGTGGCTATGCAAACACTGCTGGATAGATTGACGCGTAGCTCCGCTCGCTTCGGTATGCGCTTTGCACCTGTTACAGGAATGGACTGGCACACCTCCGGTTCTGGTTATCACCGATCAGCTATTGGAAGTGGTGGATCGGTTCACTTACCTTGGTAGCTGTTTCCGCTCTGGTGGTCACATCAGTGAGGTAGTTACTTCGCGTATCAGCAAAGCTCATGTGGCTTTCCAGAGACTTAACCATCTATGGAGACAACAGGATATCAGCCTGTCAGTGAAAGATAGGGTGTATAATGCTGCGGTAAGGCTGATCTTACTGTATGGATCAGAAACCTGGCCACTTCGCGTCAAAGACATTACACGCTTGGCCGTATTTGACCACTGGTGCTTGTGGAGCATTGCTCATGTCTGGTGGGAACACCGGATGAGCAATGCTGAGATCCACTAGTTGGTTTTTGACAAGAAGCCTTCTGGTGCCTCACTGGAGTGTTTGCTGAATCTTATTCGCCTACGTTAGCTAGGTCATGTTTTCCGTATGCCCCTTGACCGGCTTCTCGGCGTGTATTATACACCGTGGCTTCACCAAGTTGTGTGGAACTGCGAGGTGGTCCGTTCATGACGTGGCATATTGGGTAGAAGAAAGTGACTGAGAGATTTGGTCAGTCGAGTGCATACCATCTTCCTGGATAAGGGCCTCTGGATGGTCCACACCAGTGACTGGAAACCGTATCAAAAATGGCGCAGTCACGCGGTCAGTGGCGTTCCTGCATTAGGTTTCTTGCATCTGGTTGTTAATTTTCGTTCTATTTTGGTTACTTTAACGCACTTCTCTCTTACTTCCATTTTCTTTACATTCTATTTGCATTCAACTCTACCGCCTTGCCTTTGTTAATTATTGTTGTTCTTGCGATGTGAGTCGTGGTTACTGGATCCACCACACTTTGGTGCATGGATCATAGTAGTTCGACTGAACTGAACTTGGGATTCAGCCAACCAGGGCAATTTCAACGCGGGGACTCCGAGGAATGCCCACACCGGCTTGATCAGTATTTGAAGTTTCGTCATCTCCGGACCAGTGCAATGAGAACGTGCTAACAATGTTGCTTGTGGGGATCGCAGGTTGAGCACAGAGCTCGATTATTGCAGGCAGGTTTTCGACAACCGCAGATATCGTCCGATACGGTCTCCAGTGTTCGAGCAAGTGCTGTCTGTTGGCCAATCTTCAATAAAATGTGCACCTTGAGGCATTCCAGTCTTAGCGAGGATCGGGGACTCCAAACAGAAACAGATGAGCTGACATTGTGTCCGCTTGGTTAGACATGGACTTACCGACTGGACTGGAGCGACACCATGCGATTGCGTGTGAGTCGAAACTAGAAGAGAAGCGACTATTGAAGCAAGATGGGGAGGGCTAAGAGTTGGAGGATTGAAAACAGAGTGGATAATAGTGAAGTTGGAAGGGGACGATGAAGATGCGCAAAAGGTGGAATAAGAAGGCAGAAAGGCTTGAGGCAGTAGCATTCCAACCCCTGTTCACTCTGATCGATGCGGCAGGTAATGTGGGGTTCATTATTATCTACGGCGGCCAGTATTATGATACTTTTTAAGAGAGAGGGAAAACTGTAACCGGTTATGGTGAAAACTTCCGCATGTTTATTGGTAGTCATAACATCTTTAACAGTTTCATGAGACTCCACATAACCATCTGCTTGACTCAGATCAATTTTGAAGAACTTTTGTCCACTCAACAAGGTTGCGTAGAAGTCTTCCATCATCTGTGGAATTCCGTAGTTTGCCGTAGTCTTCGTTTGATTAGCCATTAGTTCGTAGCCACCGCAAATACGAGTTGTGTCACCTGCTTTTTGTACCAGAATGATCGGTGCGCTTTGGGATGTGTACATACTGGCGAAGTTATTCCGTCCTTTTGAAAGCGCTCCAGCACCGATTGCGAAAAACAAACTTCGTGCTTTGAAAAATTTCGTTTGGATGCCTGGACTGATGTTGAAACGAGCTTTTAAATCCTAATTTTCCACACAGATTTGCCTCTGAAACATTGACAAAGACTTTCCAAAGTGTGGGCAAATGCGGAATGCGGTTCATCGTTTTGCAAGTTCGACGTATTTCCGGCGTGGGTTTGGGCGGCGCATGTTAACCATATTCAGTGGAATAGTTAGCGTATCTGTTTCATGAGTTACCCTCACATCACACACGCCCAATACGTCGAGTGCTTCTCCAGTATAGGAACGTAATTTAAACGGAATCAGTATCAGACCTAGGTTAAGCAGTCTTTGCCTGTTGATCAACGTGACTGATACCCCGGTGTCAATTTCTAAGCGCACAGTATAGGGAAGTATCACCATTATATGAAATATGGTAGTGTGTGACGGGCTCTTTAGTGTTTTCCACTTATCGAAAAACATTTTCTGCGGGCTGTGATAGCGGTTGTTGGACAACTGTCAAACGTCATACGCGTGCCAAATGTCCAACCTTGCCGCTTTTGTGATAGACTGATTGCTTGTACCCACAATCGGCGTCGTTTCCATGCCTTTCGCCTCATCAGTATCAAGTAAAGGGATGTTTACCAGTTGGGGCAATTCGCAATTTGGCCTGGGGAACTGTATCCTGAAGAACATCGTTTTAACTCAATTGTTGCACCACGTTTTCTCTTCCTCTTACTAGCGCGCATGGTGTCATCCTCCGAAAGTAGACATTCTGTGGCTTTGTCGTCCCGGATACAAACCAACAGACCCTGGACAGATATTTTCTCTTCGAACTTTGTGTAAGGAATTTCATTATGACGGCAATCGGGATGGAACTGTTATATACGACTGATGAATTTACTAGAATTTTCTTCTAATTGTTGCAACTGAGACTAATTCAGGCGTGCAATAAACCCATGTTGCCACGGCCGCCAAAGGCAATCGAATGTGTTGAGACCGATAAATACGTACTCTCGTACAAACGCGGCGCAACAAAATGCATTATGTGTCGAGATGTTGTCCCCGGAGTTCGGCGGATTGAGTCTCAGTATACTGTGAAGTTTTGTTACTGGGAATGCTTCACGATACTCGCAGATGCTTCCCTTCTAATGAGCCTTTGGTTGGTTTAGAGGGCGTATCCTACCAAAACTGTTCAGATGGTGTATGCTGGCTCATAGAAAATGATTCCAAGTTTTATCTCCGTCCCCAATGATACAGCTTGGCCCGTGCGGAACTACAACTCTCAGTATAATACAATCTTTGGCTTGTAGCACAAGACGGCAGAACATGCCATTTTCGACCGCACGCGAAATGCATTCTGACTAGCATCAAATACAATTTACACCATTTAAAACCGCTCAATCGATCATTAGCTTGGCATTAAATTTGCACATTTGACACCGGTAGGCGCAGGTAATAGGAAACGAGTGGACACAGCCCAATCACTGATTGGTCCAGCACTGACTCAGTTAACGTAGGTGGCACAGCTATCGTTTGTCATATTTGATTTTCTACTAAATCCTGGGGAAGTAGCGTGTGCATTTAACGAATTTCATGTTTTGTCAGGGCTCCACGCGATCATACTACTGCCAACGTCCGAGAAACGCCGTTTCATTTTTTTGGGGCCTTTTGGCGGCACGCATTTCCTCCACTTCTCTGAAGTCCGAAAACACATCCATGCGTCTTCTAGTTCAGCCGGCCGTTGATAATGGCTGCTGTCTATGTGATTGATCTTCGCTCCGGTAAAGCACGCGTTCTTTTCCCTGTCGTCCAGTTTGTTACCTTGCGAAGCACATGGTTGACCTCCGCAAGCAAAACTTCCTGTGTTTCGGGTGCTTACGGTTAGTAGGACAGTAGGATGAGATTCATAAAATTCCAAGGGATGTCATCACTACTTGACTCGTCCTTGCGTTCTGGTTCATATCTTATTTGGACCCGTCAGTAAATAAATAAATGGCATATTCCAATACGCCAATACGCTTTCAACCGTTGGAGCCACATGATATTATTCCTCCATGTGATCGACTTCTGGAGTACCCCTACGACATTACTGTTATATGCGAAAGCTACCAAACGTTCAAAGTAGCACTGGACGAATTAACATTGTCTATCAGTCATTTCTGGCTATGCTTTACACCCTCGAAACTCAAACTCCTCAAAACTTGTCAGGAACCGGCTGATACGCTGACCATTGGTGGTGATCATCTAGAATTCGTCCAGTATTTCAAGGTTCTAGGCAGTTATATCAGCTTCATTGAATTGGAAAATGAGATCACGAACCGTATAGCTAAAGTTCGAGGCATTTTTTCAATCTCCGCTGCATGTGGTGTTCTGAAAAGCAGAGTTTACAATGCAGGCGTTCGCTCAACGGTTGCAAAATCTGACCCGTCAGATCAGTAAATATAAAGAGGCTAGCAACATTCGAGCATCGCTGCTTCCGCAACTTAGCTCACTTCTAGCGTGAACGCCGCGTGGTCAATGAAAGTGTTTGTCGCTTTGTTTATGGCACAGAAAGTGCGCCTGAACCGTTCAACACCGTTATTTCACAAACTAGGCTCCGGTGGCTTTGCTATATGTTGCGCATACCAACTTACCGACTCCCGCGATGTGCGCTGTTTGTGCTCCCGGGGAGTGAATGGAAGATGAGGGGAGGCCAGGCGCTGACTTGATCAAGAGGAATGAAGACACCCACTTGGAACTTGACGTCAGTTGGTGCCTCCCGACTGCCGGGTTGGGGTCCCAAGGACAAGTAACACATTTGATTCGATAAACCTGTTGACATCGCGAAGAGCCGACCTCAGTGGCATTTGTGTTGTGAGTTTCTTTATCCCTCCCCATCCCACATGGTTTCCCCGTCTAACCACGACCTGGGTCTTGAGACATAATGTTGCTTTGCAGCACGTTACATATTTTGAATTTCCTATTGTATAGTGTCTCACTTTTTCACATATCTTATTTTTGTAGCACAATAGTTGAATTGTGTTTCTCTCCCTCAGGTAATGTCTAATAATGGTGATGATACCTCGATAGTTAGCCATGCATGAGCACACCAAGTTGCTTCTTCTACTTCCTGGCTCAGCCATCTACTTCTCTTATGTCTTCAACCATGTTCACCCAATCATTGGGATCTTAGATGTCTGACGTCGTAAAGCGCGTCTTCAGTAAAACCTGACATCGGATTCACGACATCAAGCAAGCCACCATCGCTGACATAGGAATTCTAACGGCCTCCAAGCTGTTGTTTCCAAATGAATTTTCCAAGCACACACTCTCTCAGGTCACCAAATCCGTGAGAAACTACATCAAAACCAATCTGACCTGACTGCATTTATAGTGGAGATTGCTAATTTCTCCCTACTGTTCTGCATACTCTCATCGCAGTCCGTACCGTCACTTTGTCGGTCATTACATCTGCGTCATGCGTATTGTTCGGTAACTAGCTTTTATCTTCATTTTAACTATCTGCAACTAGGCGCAGAGATAAGCAAATTTTGTACAACTATCTAGCGGTGGTTCACGCAATGTCCATGGACAACTGAGGAATTTCCTCCACTTTTCCCATTTTTTTCTGGTTCGAGTGAGTTTATTCCGCCGTCTCTCATTCCGTTGGTTTCAGCTATGCGTTCCTTCAATTCCGCAATCAACACGAACTTGAGGTCGCTCAGAAGCAGTTGGTTTCGAAATCGCTGAACGGGAAACCCCTGAAGGTTGAACCGGCTACAACTACTCGAAACGAGCGTAAGCCTTCGGACTTCGAATGGACTACGCTCTTCGTTACTCGTCTTCCCCGAGCTACCACACGTATAGAATTGGGCCAGTTGTTTCGCAAAGCTCATCGCATTCGTCTAATCAGCTATGATGATGGATCCTGCAAAGGGTTAGTTTGCTCCTTTTTGCTAACTGCCCTTCCATCAAGCGATATTTTATTCATTTAACGGAACCGATTTATGGTTTAGTGCATTTCCGTCGCCTCAACAACTCACACTATGGGTCAGAGGTAGTCTTATTATAGACACGACTTTGTAGCCTGAGGTAAATCTACCGTACATCTCGGGGGTTCCCATCACTTTTCACTGTATGTTGTCTATTCTATGGCCTGTAGTGTCCTTTATAGTGTTATGTACTCCTAAATGCTCTGACATCCTTTGTAAACCAGTTTACTGATAATTATCACTAATTATCATTAGTGATGAGAGTATTGTTGAGGTGATAATACTCTACCATGGACGGTGCAGCAACCAGTCAACACTAACACGCTGCACACGAATGATTGTATTTCTCTTATTTGGGGTGCATCTGATTTAATTTCCCTTGCTGAGATGTACATTACGGATGTACGGGTGCAATTAAGACGAACGATTTCCAAACGATGGCTGTCTTAAACGGGCTAGTTGATGTTCCGGGACGCACACACCATTGAATTCTGGCATCCAACAGTAACTACTCTTGGAGGTTCCTGGGGGCACGAGAAGACCGAATGTCTCCATTTTTGTAAAATGAAATGCAGGGTCTGACTCAACACATGCGTATTTCCAACCTTAATATCCCTAAAACCCAACACCATCATGGGAACAATTAAGGGGCTACTGACATAACCTCGACAGCGACTTTATCTTACCTCACAGTGGGTATCGGTGAGAACAATTCCTGTTTTAAAAACGCGAAGAGAATTCGGCTATGAGTTGTATCCTAAAGTCGCCCCATGTTGGGTTAACTACTCTCTCACACTCTTTGGTGTCGGAAGCTGCCAACTGTGGTTCGTACTGTTTGCTTCCCTTCACACCTTTTACAGCGAGTCCGATGTGGGGACGCGGATAGGTACCTACACTTTTGACTACCCCGCTCTACTGTGCCACGCAATTGAATGAGGTAAAACTTCTCGATCGGTTTCTCGCTATGCTTATTTGCATTGCCTTTTGTTTCATAGTGTCATTAATTTTCCACAAATTTGGTGCACCATTTACCCCCTCCCTCTACATTTATCCGATGTTACCGTAACCTCACCAGCACCGTCTTCACGACACCGAAAGGGTGTATCATTACATACTGCAATCCGCGCTACTTATCAACATTGGGGGGATAACTGATAGAAAATTTTTTCTCTATTCGTGGTATCATATGGACGTACTAAGATTTATCCGCGATGAGGTGCTTGCCAACTTATGATAAGTTTTGCACGGGACACTTTCCATGTGCGCCTCGCGCTTGTCACGCTGGCGGGATGACCCAATCGGGAAAATGCTCATAATTTCTCCTTGAACTTGCCTACGTAGTGATATCGTTGACACCCTCATGAGGCTGAGTATTTGTGCTTATCAAGCCGGTCTAGTAAATGTCCGGAAATCAAAACTAGTCGAAACACTTGATCACGACTGAACGCGGACACCACAATCAAGACCATACACATAGCTACAAGGTCATTATGCAACTTCTCACCTGCGCTATGCTTGAGCGAGTTGAGCAGGTGCGGAAGCCTGATTCGCGATTTCTCCGACGTTATCGCTTTCATAAACAATTTCACCACTCTTTCTATGTGAATTGTCGCCTAATTCCACCGAAACCGCTGGCACATTCCGGTCTTCGGTTCTCAGTATCTCACTTGTATCTTACGAAGCGGGTCAATTTTCCATTTGAGCATAGCAGAGGATTCGACACAACGTTATAGCACACCGTCACAACGAGACTGGACCTTAACGTGGTGCGACGGTTTGCGTACCTCCTTGACCCATTGATCTATGCTGTGTGTTGCCTCCGGGCCCCTTGAGAGGTACTCCTACCAGGTTGGTCAATGGTGAGAGGTCAGACAAACTCAGTCTCCTGGTCCTCCAGCTTGGGGGTTGGAAATGGGATGGCATCCATTTCTGTAAAACTATATCATTGCCACCTCCCCGCTGCCTTGCGGACAGGCTTTTGAGCCAAAGACTTTGAATGAGGACCCTACTCGTCCTCTTGTCTAGGTCTGGGCGCCCTGGCACTATCTCAGCCCACATACAACCATGACATTTTCTTCAAACATAAACTCCATCCTGCATCGGCCGTCGCGCAGATTATCAAGGGTCGCCTTATTTGCTGCATACAGCAGGGCGGATAAGCGAAAACATGCTACTGCTGGCGCCTCCATTCTTTCTTTTCCATCTTTTTCTGTTACCCATCCCGACCCCCATTACTAACCTTCCTTCTATAATTCCCAGCTTAATTGACAGCAACCGAAGTGCCATTGGAGTAGAACCATCTGCAGCCACCAACCCACAACACCTATCTTACACCTATCGGCAAAAGTCCTTTATAAGGCCCCGCTGTCCCGTTTCCATGGCGACATTCAATGTTCGCACTACACGACAAACAGGTCAACGGGCTGCACTCGCACGCCCCTTGAACACACTGGGTATTGATGTGTGTTGTGTGTCCTAAACTAGGATCAATGACCCTAACGTGGTTATTGAATCAACTGCACCCAGCTTATGCTCTCGTTATTAGTTGCACGCATCCGGAGATGCCGATGCAGCACTCACGGGTCAAGCTGATGTAGATATCATTCTAAGCTCCAAGGCTGAGCCATCGTTGGTTGATTGGATTCCGGTGAACAGCCGTCTATGTGCAGCCCATTTAACGAAATCAGCTAAAGTTGATTCACGAAGTAATCCAAACGCTGTTTGTTTGTGATTTCCGTTTATGCTCCCACCGACTGCAGTTCTAATGATGTCAAGGACACATTCTATCACGAACTGAACGCGCTGCTACGCAGTGCTACTATTTCAGATATTATAGTACTTGCAGTGGATATGAACGCACAAGTAGGGCGTCTGAGCTCTTCAGAAGCTCAGCTGGGTGATAATTATGAGCTTAACTCCGAACGGACTGACAACGGTGAGCGTCTGCTGCAACTGTGTGCGGAGCACCAGTCGTTTCTTACTAGCACTGCTTTTAGACATAGTGGGCGCCGAAGTGCCACTTGGCGTCCTCCTGTTGCTGGCCAGCGATAGACACAAGTTGACCACATATCCATAACTTACAGATGGCGTGATTGCGTCCTGGATTGCTGTCGTTTCTCCACGAAGTTTATCGGGAGGCGCGCCAAGCGTCTCCTCCTATTGGCAACTGCGAAATTGTCTCAGCCCTCGGTCAGGCAAGCCTATCAAGACACACTGCGTACCGAACTTTCGCTGTCTTGTTCTAATGACACTGAGCTTCAGTGGAATAGGATCTCGACCGTCATGCACGACGCAGGAGCATCTGCTTGTGGCCCTATCCATCGTCACCGCACCAGTCAATGGATATCCGAGAGGTCGGTGCACCTGTTGGAATTTAGAAGAAACCTGCCGGCTGGCTCTGAGCACAATGTGACCAGACGGGCTATTAGGCGCAATCTAAAGCGGAGTTTACAGGCTGACAAGGAAGCATGGTGGACCAATCGGCATCAAGAAGTGGAGGAGGCAAGAGCAGTAGGCAATTGCCTCAAACTCTTCCAACTGATCCACACCACTGGTCCCAGGAAATTAGGCGTCATTGTGACAATCAGAGACAGCGCGGGTGCACTAATACGCAATAAGGAGCGCCGTATGGTTCGTTGTGCGGAACACTTTCAAGATCAGTTCAGCTGGCCCCGTGCTCCCGGACTTCTTCCTACTCAGGTGATTCGGGACGGGCCATGGACGGTTAGTTTAGAGCCTCCGTCGGAGGCCGACGTTCGAAACGCGATCACGGCCCTCAATCGTTTTCATGCCGCCGGCCCGGGTTCCCTCCCACCTGCACTATTTAAGGATGGAGGTGAGGTCCTCTGCAAAGCACTGACCTTATTCGAAGGTGTCTGGAAAGGAGAGAGTGTCCCGGCTACTTGGAACGAATCGATTATGGTGGCAATATACAAGCTGCATCAACAACGATGTGCGGGTAGAAACTGACGTCAGCTCACGCATTGCAAAGGCCAGAGCTGCCTTCTTGAACCTGCGGCATCTTTGGAGACAGAGGAGAGTTTCCATCCGTCTGAAAGGCCGTGTATACAAGGCCACAATGAGGGCCGTTCTGCTTTATGGTAGTGAGACTTGGCCCATTAGGTCTGAAAATCTGAGGCACCTTCAAGTCTTTGATCATCCTTGTCTGCGAAGCATCGCTGGTGTCGGATGGCATCAGCGTGTCCGCAACGATGATGTGCGTAGGCGGTTACTAGGTAGTGATAAACATGTTTACACCCTAGAACAACACATAGCACTGAATGAGTTGTGTTGGCTCGGGCACGTGCTACGTATATCTGTTGACCGCTTACTTAGGAGGGCCTTGTTTATTCTGCCAGGTGTAGGGTGGCGCAAGGCTCGAGGTGGACAGAAGTTGACTTCGCAGAGGGAAATGAAGTCACTGACGACCAAACTGGGTGCCCTTGGTTCGTCTCGTCTTCCGGGCTGGAGTCCACGTGACTCGCTTTGTGCTTGGCTCGAGACTTTATAGGACATGGCTCGCAAGCAACACCATTGGTGCATCTGCTGCCGTCTCTTAGTCAGATTGCCTGTTTAAAGTGTGTTTGGTGCTGAGTTATCTGCGGCGTAATGACTGATTATGACGCGGGGCAGTGAAAGCCGCAAGGAAGCTGTGTCGCCGTTGCGGCCTATCTTTGCATGATAGCCAACTGTTTGTGACGGTATGTTGTTAACACAAGGTGTAGTCTCCTTGACCTTGAACCTTTGCTTAGGATATTAAGGTTTTCAGATAAGTCCCCCTTCTCTCCCTCTTCTTATTCTTTATGTCATAGGTCCTCATGGTTGTATGGCAGCGAAGCATCAATTCAAATGGCTGATGTACTGCTGTTGTTGATGATGCTGATGATGGTGGTGGTGGTGGTAGTCATGATGATGATGATGACGATGGCGGTGCTGCTGCTGCTGCTGATGATGATGATGATATAGCGCACCCGCTTAGGAGATCCGCTCACTGTTTCTATTGGCAAATCCGATACCATAATACCACGTTGTGTCCATTGCGTGTCGTCGCGCTCTATGCGCTCTTTGAAGTGGCCCGTTAGAAATTATACGGTCTTTGACACCGAAAAACATTGGGCCCAACATCGAGCTGTCCTTTCATCGGAATGACTTATTGAGGCCATGCGTGTTTCTGCATGTTGTATCATCATCATCACCAGTGAAGTCACATTGATTCGGCAATGAGTACAACAAACGGGCTCGACGGCAACGCAGACTTTGAAACAAATTCGTGTTCTCTGGCTCTGAAGAAGGTTACGAGGTGTACAAGAGACAACGAAATCTGCAACAACGCAAAAACACAAAAGCGCCAAAAATTCGAGAAGTAGCTTGCACCTCCGGAATAAATTGCTCCCAAGAAACTCTTCGTCTACGTAAAACGGCGCTTGAGGCTTGCAGGCAATGTGTCAGTGTTGGAGGGCTCAGATGGACTGCCCCTATCCTCGAGCACAGATCGTGCATCCGCATTGGAGGCATACCTCGCTTCCGTATTTACAAGTGACCAACTGTCTGCATGGTTGTATTAAGGATGTACGCCAGCTGCAGGTCTGTCTTGACTGGGCCAAGGCTGTTGGGCCAGATGGGATCCACCCACTGATCCTCAAGTTATTATCGTCTATCATCTCGCCTCACGTGACTTCGCTGTTTAACAGGTCACTATTCACGGGTTCATTACAGAGCGACTGGAAATATTCAGTCATAAAGCCAACACCAAAACCTGGTGACCTAAGCGAAATGGACAGTTATCGGCTGATTTGTCTTACCACTGTTCTAGCACGGACGCTTGAGGAGATCGTGGAGCAGGGTCTTCTGCAGCTTCTCGAGTCGAAAAGCCTCTTGATGCTCGCATAGAATGGTTTAGTGAGACGTCGCCCATTCATCACCAACCTACTGCTGACGATGCACGAATGGTTGTAAGCGCTGAACCAGGGGAAGTCGGTCGACTCATTTCCCTGACTTTGATCTTTAACCGTCACTTGTGTCTATCCTGTTATTGTTGAAAGCAGTTATTGTTAGCCCATCATGTCGTAATACTGTCCTAGCTCTGCTGTCTGCCTGGCGCTCCGTCGAACTTAGCAGGGGGAAACCGAGGCCAAGACTTTCCAGACCAGTGTATATTAAAGACAGAGAGCTGTTACATCTATAGGTCACATGTCCTCGCCTGTACCTTCCAATCCGATTGTACACTGCTGGGCCGATTACAGTTCCCTAGCTACACGTACTCGCGCTCTTCAGTATCTGGCTTCAGATCCGCTCACGCCTACCACATAGCACCCCGATCCATGATGACTGATTTTGTAAGCTGCCCTCGGCCACATAGTATACTGTGTCCTGGATGACGATCTGATTTCATTAACTTTCCGCGTGGCCTGCTTCGGCCCGCTTCGCGTTTTGCGACTGTGTCTCGGTATTCATCCCTTGCAGCCACCTAACATCAGTTATGAACGTGTTATCTCTTCACATACATTATTAATTCGGTAACAGGTGACCTGTTGAAATTCTATGATTCCTCTGCTCCCTCAATGGTTATGGAATTGGTTTCCTCCTATCGCCAACCATGGAAATAGTTGCTGATAGAGACCAAGCGCTATTTGTACGTACGCCCTATTTCGTCGATGCTACAGCCGTTCATCGCACATCAGTGTTTAACCTCGGTGAGCGCATTGCGAGTGGCATACAATTGCTGCACAGTCAGCTGCAGACCGGTGTTGTTCAGCAAACAGACTTTACATGTTCACTGCGTTGGCCCGTATACAAATGGAACGCAAATAGATTGGGGCGAGGCTACGCACATAGTGATTAGACCAGCAAACGGGTTTAGCGGAACTAAAGATCCAGAAAGCTTCATCACATCGATGACCACCTGCTCCTGCGAAGGCGTTGAGCCACCTGGCTGTCAACGGCCTTCGTGTTTTTCCGCAACTTCAGTGATCCAAGAAATTTCTTCTGGCCTCCGTGTTGCTTCATTCGGGCTTCTTGGACGTCTTGATTACTTTGTTCCTTCTCAAAAACCGTGTTCTCATCATCGTGGTAGCCGGCTCCTAATGGTATGCAATATACGCCAATCGCCTCGGTGCCTTGCGTCTTTAAGATCAAAACCTCCGGGTGCGGTCCCCTAAGTCAACCCTCTTTGTCGGTCTGGGCATCCGTAAAGCTGCATCCTCACAAAGTATGAACCAATATTTCAACAGCTTTCTGCCCTGTCTCTGCTGTTTGCCAAAGCTACCCTCTGCCGAGGGGCTTTCGGCCGAACACGTTAAATAGCGCTCTACCACGCCACAGTTCAGTTACTTGATTTCACGTTTGTTCAGCTCCCCCATCCTTATCAACCCCCCTCCGTTTCCGAGTCCATAACACCGGGCCGCCCTGGACAAGTGTTCTCGCCACACGGATAAGAAATTTAGGTCCAAGGGTGCGCCGACAAGTAGTACTGCCAAGCCCTTTCTAACACCCCGTTCCAAATTCAAGCTGGCGATTTTCAATGTTCAGACACTGCTGCGGATCGGATCACAAGCAGCCCTTGTTCGCACGCTTGAGATTACTTTCATCGATGTCTGCTGCCTCACTGAAACCCGATTACAGGACCCTGGCACGACGCTACGGCTGGTTCCATCGTCTGCGAGTTCCTCTGGCAATTTTACATTGCGATTATCTGGGGACTAAACTGCCGAAGCCGCGGGTCTTGTCGGCGTGGGGATTGCATTCAGCACACGTACTGTGACTGCTCTACTTGACTGGATCCCTGCCAACAGTCGACACTGCGCGATCCGACTTGAGACTTCAGTGCGATTTTCCAGTCGTGGGACTAGCAGACGTTGCTTGTTCATTGTAGCAGCGTACGCTCCCACAGACTGCAGCCCGGAGTCAGTTAAAGACGACCCTGCTGTCAACCGTCCAATTTTTTCCGAAAAGGCGCCATACGGGCATCGCGGTGCTTCCAAGGGACTTAAATGCGCAGCTCGGTAGACTTGAGGTTGAAGAGCGTGAACTCGTTGGTCAACATAGCTATGGCACTGCAGAACAGATAACGGTGATCGCTGATCATGGCCTCTTCCTGTCGAACGCTAGCCTAAGCCGATCCTGGCGCCAACGCGCGAACTGGAGACCTCCGTCTCCTGACCAGCCATGGACCCAAATTGACCATATCGCCATCTGTTATCGCTGGCGGACAGTGTACAGGATTTCAAATCAATCTGGAGTACTTACCCCACTTCAGATCAAACGCTCGTGTGTGCCGAGGTCGCTTTACGCTTTGGTAGCTTTCAACAACGTCGAAAAAGGCTTGACGTGGCTAAGCTTTCTGACCCAAGCGTTCTCAGCGCATTTCAGGATACCTCGGCCTCAAATCTCAAAAGCGCCCCAAGTAGTGACGCACTGGGCACATCCACAGCGCCATGTACAGCTCTGCAACCCTGGTCTGTGTTTTCACCAATAGTCCTGTCAACCACTGGATCTCTGCACGGTCTCTCTAATTTCTCGAAGCTCGTCGGGCAATTCCAGGTCACGTTATCATGCACTACGCAGGACCACTAACGCTGAACTCAAACTACTCCGGGATGCTTGGCTGGCCTGATAGACGCGAAGGGGCATTGAAACGGAGCTGGTGGCCAGCTCGGGGAATTTCCGAATGCTTTTCCACCTGCTCCGTTCCACTGGCAGCAGAAGGCCAACTGTAAGCGAAGTTTTGTGCGAAACAAATAGCGAACCAATCCACTGTCAAAGACGCTGATTTGATCGTTGTGCTGAGCATTTTGAGCAACAGTTTAACTAGCCACGAGCACCGATGTGTTCCAATTCAGGATTCCAAAGTGTTCTCTGGTGTGTAGCCGCTTCATCACCATCTGAGGCTGAGGTTGCTCATGAGCTGCGCCTAAAGCGCTACAAAGCCCCTGGCCAAGGCGAACTCCCTCCGGCACTTTTCATAGATGGACGTCCATCACTTGTCCGGGAATTACCTTCCGTCCTCCAAGTTTGGACCACCGAAGCCATCCCGTTTGATTGGAATCTAGCGGATATCGTACGCATCTTTAGAAATGGTGTCCGGTCAGACTGTGCTAACCACTGAGGGATTAGTCTCATCTGCTGTAAATCGGAAGTGCTCGCCGCGCTGCTTTTAAGGAGGCGCAGCCTGGTGCGCGAACAGAATATACGCGAACAGCAAGCTGAGTTCTGCTCTGGTCGGAGTTGTATCGACCACATCTCTACTCTCCGCCAAACACGAGTGTTGTCAAACCTTCTGCCGGCCAACGATCGTTGTCTTCTTAGACATACGAGCTGCGTTTAACTCAGTTGACCGAGCTGTTCACTGGAGCTGTATTTTTCGAAGGGGGGTGCCTGAGAAATACATCAACCTTATTCGAGCCATCTACTCTTGAACCTCAGGCATAGTGCGGGTGTACGGCGAACATTCATCCCCCTTTAGTATCATCAGTGGCGTGAAACAGAGCTGTCCAGCATCACCCTTCCTGCTCAATTTCGCTATAGACGACATCCTAGAGAGCGCTCTGGAGAACTGCGGACCCAGTGGCGTTGAACTGCTTCCGGGGGACCGACTTCGGGACCTGGAGTATGCAGACGACATCGCCGTGGTTTGCGATTTTTCATAAGCCGCCCAAAATGTGTTGTGCAGATTGGAGGTGTCTGTTACCCAGTATGCAGTGACCTCTCCCTCAAAGTGTAAGGTCTTTGTACAGGACTGACTAGGAGCTGCTCCCATTCTTACTCTCTCAGGTCATTATTTGGAAGTGGTAGATAAGTTCGTTTACCTCGAAAACTGCATTAGCGTTAACGGTTTAACAGTTTAACGGTTTTGCACTTCTCTAAAACCTGAGTTGCGTTTGCTAATCTCTGCTATTGCATCGACGCGACCTGAGTCTATCCTTGTAGGGCCGAGTCCACAATACCACGGTGAGAGCGGTTCTGCTCTACGGTTGTGAGACGGCCTGTTCATGCAAAAGACGTTCAGAGGCTGTTTGCCTTTGATCATCGCTGCCTCGGAGCATTGCTGTCCTGCGGCTCCAACATCACATTAGTAATGAGAATGTTCGCGGAAGGATTTTCAGATCAGACAGATCTTGCTGGCGGCTGAGCCGCATAATTTTACTGCACAGGCTTCGGTGATTTTGGCATGTGCTTCGCATACCTACTGGGCGTTTGCCTCACCGTGCACTGTTTGCGCAAACAGGAGTCGGCTGGAAGCGAAGACAAGGTGGTTAGTGAATGACTTGGGCCAAAAATATCAAGGTGCTGACCTCACATTTGGACGTGGCCGGGCGCTCTCAACTTCCGTTGTTGGGGGCGCAACGATTACGAACACATGACTGGAAACCGTGTCGGACATGTCAAGAAACCGTGAGCAATGGCAAACCTGTTGTGAGACTCTGCCCCCATAACTGCTGTTCTACACTTCGTCTTTAACCCCTATATTCTTTCATTATGATTGTATTATATTTGTCCATACGTTGTGGCACCCTGCCATTTATACTGTTGGTCAGGTGTTTATATATATATATATATATATATATATATATATATATATAACAGATGGAGGTTTTCTTATAAGTGTTATGATCTCCGTCTCTGTGTACTTCGATAGATGTGACCGTTTTTTTTACTTTGCCTTGTTTCTCTTCCATTGAAGTTTTCATCTTCTACCCTGGTTCCGGTTACACAAATGTTTATTGGATAGGGACACACGATAACTTTTAACTAAACCTGAGGCACGAGTTCACCAGCTATCTTTCTTATACTTCTCATTAGCATATCTTCGTTGCCATATTTCAGCTCCTGCTTTCTTTTCTACAAATCACCGCAAGACGCTCTGCGGGCATTTGAATCGCGCCATGGGACATTTATTCACGGAGTCCCAATCTATGTGAATTTTGCACTCAAGCAACCGAACAAAGTGAGCTTTGTCTCTTGTTCACTTTATTTTCTGCCAGAATAACCAGTTGAAGCTTGTTTTTCCACCTTTCAGTGCACCACTCTTTTATCACAATTATGCACTGACCAGCACCATAACCAGCGGTTAAGTAGCATTTCAGCTGTAGCACATTTCACACCCGGCACGGTCCATGGCTTACCTTGCACCAACGCGATTCTTACGAATTCCACTCTCCATTGACGTTATTATCGTTATTTTACTACACTCTGTGGTTTGTCCACAGTTATTTTTCTTGTATTGTACATGTTACTAACTACTAGTATGAGCCATTGTTAAAAACAAACACCAACTTGCTACTTCGAATAGCTGACTGGCTAAAGGGTGCAGTTTCAACTTGTGGGAAAGATATGGCTAATAAGTCACCCACCTTTAAGGACCTCCACAATTTACTCGTTTGTCGCCAACCCAGGTTATCGCTAGTCTCTATGGCTCACGTCGCTCTGTTGGCTTGGATCTCGCGCTCTCTCTTGGGGCTGCACCTGAGTTCCTGTCGTTGAAGGCTAGTTTCATGCTTTTCTGCATCTACTCTTCTAGGTGAATCACTTTCTGGACCTACAAATATTTATGCTTATGAACACCAAGTAACTTATTTTCCCTATCTCTCTGCTGTCGCACGCAAACTGCCGTACCTTTGCATTCGATTCCAGGTCACCTCCCTAACGGGCATCGCAGAAATGAAAGGAGTCTCCATATCGTCCGTTTTTTTTGCCTTCATGCATCTATTCACAGCCGTAAACAGAACTGCACACA
Source organism: Dicrocoelium dendriticum (assembly GCA_944474145.2). NCBI lineage: Eukaryota > Metazoa > Platyhelminthes > Trematoda > Plagiorchiida > Dicrocoeliidae > Dicrocoelium > Dicrocoelium dendriticum. The sequence continues at coordinate 223,160,656 of OX104063.1, forward strand.
AATTCAATCTGTTGAACTGCTCTTCAAAACATCATTGCTCCCTCCGCACTTCATACCTTTCGTCTCTTTTACTGTACTATTTCTGTTCCCATAGGTTTTCCATATACTGTTGCCTTCAGCACACCGATATACATGTTCTCTTGTCACACTTCCTAATCTCTTGAAATCCAACATCGTCTACTACTCTTGATACTTTCATTACAGCCCAACGCCTCCTCTATTCTCACACCAGATGATCTCGATGGTGCGACCGAGCGAACCTCTGTCAAGCGTTCCGCTCCAATGGTGGACGTTTTGGAGGATGGCATTACTGCTGAACCACCAGTCAAGCAGGCGCGTGTCGTTGAATCAACGAAAGAAACAGAATTTCTGATTGATCGAGCACCCGGCAAAAAGCGGGAAACGCCAACATCCAATTTATCTAAAAAGTCCAACTCTGAGGCCACGAATCGACGAGCCGATCAACCGCATCCAAAGTTGCTCAGCAAGCACCAGTTGAAGCGGAAAGGTGACCGCCAAAAGTCCACAGCTACATCTACTCTGAATCTACTGCTGCATCCACAGGCTTCGAAATCCCAACGAAGCAAGAAAACAAAGCGCTTGACCAAACGGGGTAAACCGAGCAAGCATCGTTAAACTGAGTTCTCATCGTGAGTTTATGCGTAATATTTTGGGTTTCCACAGAGGTGTGCTGAGCCGTTCGGTTTAGACGCGCTTCACCAGCAATGCATACCGTTTAGCCAACGAATTAACATTTATTCTTTTTTTCACACCCACTGACTTGAATTTTTGTTCCGTGTACTTTAGAGAGCACTAGAATTTGTCTGCTATGTCACCAACTTTTCATACGTCACCAAAACTCATTTGATCTTTTGCCGCCGCACCTCTTTTCCATGATAGGTGCGTGATGTGTTATCTCTGTTCGAGCAAGGCAGCTCACTCGGTTCCTGTGATCTTCCGTCATTTCTAACAGTTCTGGTCATTTGGTGAACTGTGATCTGAGTGCCGAAGCGCTTTGGATCCATCTTCTATGACGCGCGCCGTCAACAGAATGGGAAGAAGCGTGACAGTTAACAGCGTACGCAGACTAACAGACGCAACTTTGTCTCTAAACCGGTAGGAAGGAACACGAAATTTTTGAACCAAATGTCATTAGAATGAATTATCTGGCCATGTGAATAAGCTTTCCGTGTTGAAATGACATTGTGCTGCTGGACCCGACGACCTTCCTCTATCTTTGCTGTAAGATGCAGGTGACTACTTGTTGACTGAGCTTTCCTTTCTATTTAACATGAGTTGGAACACTGAAGGGGTGCCTTCAGGCTTGCGGCTGTCAAGTGTCGTGCCCACCTTCAGGAAGGGTCAGCGTACTTTGTATTAAAATCATTGCCTCCTTGCCTGTCACGGACATCATTCTCCGACGACTCGCTGGTCCCTGTAAGAACCGGTTCACTGAAAAGCAGGCTGGCTTCTGCCCTGGTCATAGTTGTATCGGCCGCATATTTACTCTTCGCCAAGTGTTGGAACAGACACACATACAGACGACCGACAATGTTGCTTTTCCTTGACTCTGATGATCGAGACAGCTTGTGGCACTACCTATCCATGAAGGGCGTGCCAGCTATTTTCCTTTCCATTCATAACTCTCTCTACCGTGGTTCCCAAGGCCTTGTAAGGATCTACGGGAACTGTCTCCTGAGTTCCCCACGACAGGTGGGGTTCGCCAGGGTTGTCCTATACCTCCTTTCCTTTTCACCTTTGTTATCGAAATGAGCATGAGTGACTCCGTTCTTTTAGTCTATTCTGGAGTGGTAGTTCTACCAAGTGATCGACTGATAAACTTGGAGTATACCGGCGACATAACTCTTCTGGGGCCAGACGTAGTGGCTATGCAAAACCTTCTGGATAGACTGACTTGTCCCGCTGTACGCTTCGGCATGTGTTTTTCACCTTCAAAGTGCAAGGTCAGGTTACAGGAATGGACCGGCACACCTCCGGTTCTGGCTATCACCGATCAGCTACTGGAAGTGGAGGATCGGTTCACTTACCTTGGTAGCTGTGTCCCATCTGATGGTCACATCAGTGAGGTAGTTACTTCGCGTATCAGCAAGGCTCATGTGGCTTTCCAGAGACTTAACCATCTATGGAGACGGTAGGATATCAGCCTGTCAGTGAAAGATAGGGTGTATTACGCTGCGGTAAGACCGGTCTTCCTGTATGGATCAGAGACCTGGCCACTTCGCGTCAAAGACATTACACGCTTGGCCGTATTTGACCACTGGTGCTTGTGGAGCATTGCTCATGTCTGGTGGGAACACCGGATGAGCAATGCTGAGATCCACTAGTTGGTTTTTGACAAGCAGCCTTCTGGTGCCTCACTGGAGTGTTTGCTTAATCTTATTCGCCTACATTAGCTAGGTAATGTTCTCCGTATGCCCGTTGACCGGCTACCTCGGCGTGTATTATACACCGTAGCTTCATCAGGTTGTGTGGAACTGCGAGGTGGTCCGTCCATGACGTGGCATAGTGGGTAGAAGAAAGTGACTGAGAGATTTGGTCAGTCGAGTGCACACCATCTTCCTGGATAAGGGCCTCTGGATGGTCCACACCAGTGACTGGAAACCGTATCAAAAATGGCGCAGTCACGCGGTCAGTGGCGTTCCTGCATTAGGTTTCTTGCATCTGGTTGTTAATTTTCGTTCTATTTTGGTTACTTTAACGCACCTCTCTCTTACTTCCATTTTCTTTACATTCTACTTGCATTCAACTCTACCGCCTTGACTTTGTTAATTATTGTTGTTCTTGCGATGTGAGTCGTGGTTACTGAATCCACCACACTTTGGTGCATGGATCATAGTAGTTCGATTGAACTGAACTGAATGTGTGCGGCAACACTGACTAGAGGACTTCGGCATTACATGATCGGCAGCCTCGCTATACATAAGCGCTGTTACGCAGCACTAGTGTTCAGATGCATCCAGTCTCTCAATGTTCTTAGCCCATTGCAGTCACTGCCACGTTGTCCATTCCAAAGTTGTTTTGTGTGAAGTTTCCCATTTTTCCATGAATGATTGAAACCTGGAAATGTCCCACAGCCTTTGACTATACACACCGCAGCCCATCGGTGACAGACCGCCGCTGGATAATTTGGCAGGTCGATTTATTTGATTCGTTTTTGGTAGCTGCGCGATTCGGCTGTGCTTACCAGCTCTTGCAACTGTATCTAGCATATTAAAAGTGCGAGGAACTCACTAAAGCGTATAATGCTTCGAATCAGTTTGTCCGGAAACACTTGGATATTGCCTGGGCCTAGTCACAAGCGATCTATATCATCTACGTACTTCATCATCCCATCACTTGGCTGAAAGCCTTTTCTGAAAGACAGACACTAGAGTACTATTCGCTATCGTTTCGATTGCCAAATTTGGGAGTTTTGTACGTATGGAACTTCTTTGGATCTCTTCACTTGGTACTCATTCAAAGCAAGTAAAGATCGCATAACCTATCCGTTTCCCTTTCGGTTGATGCTCTAGAACGATCAGCTGATGGCCACGAGAGATTTGGAGCCATTAACTGGAGGGTTTGACTGCTTTGGCGCATGTCACCTCCCTGTACGCGGTCTTAAATTTCAGTCGCATCAGCGCTTAGAAACATTTTCCGATTACCCGCAACGGGGGTGTCTTTGATGCATACAATAACACTGTCCACACTGCAGCTTTGTGAACTCTTGGGGTGTCAGAAGTGCCAAGTAAGAGTAGCACCGCTGGCAGAGCACCTCCGGCGTAGTCCGCCTTTCTTTGGTCTCCATCGATCACCCAGCTCTCACCTGTCGCTCCAAGAAGCTGCTTGCACGCGGCAGCGGCCACATCCCGGTCAACCATCAGGCAGAATGAGCTAAATCACATGAGGGTAGCAGGAAATACTATTCTCGGTGAGTTCGAACTTGCGTGTAATGTCAGTCCTCACAACTGGGCGCAAGATATGGACCTCTACTCCAACAACCACAAAATAAGACAATTTCCCAGATCCCTCCTGCCTTGTAGTTAGAACTTGGCTGTGCAAATGTCAGAGGTTAACTCTCGAACAAAGTCGGATAACGTTGCGGTCTTCATACTTACCCATAATCCCCAATAAATTTCATGACATATCCGTTACTCGCGATTCTTCTCATGCGACGTCGTTCCTGGTAGGCGACGCGCTCTGCGCTGACCCAGTGGCCACAGTGACAAGTAGGTTAGCTGGGTCCCTCAATCCATAGAAGTCGTTGTTCATTGGATGCTGGAATGTCAGAACCCTGTTGGATATCGGCAACCAAGCTTTGACGATGTATACACTACATAACTACCAGATCAATATGGCATGACTATCGGACGCTCCAATATCGGGTTTTCGCAATCGACAAATCAAAGTATATGGTGTAGACACCTCATATGGCTTTACGACAGGGAACCAGAAGATGATTCTGGCATTCAAGGGGTCCCCATGGCTCTTAGTTGCCAGGCGCCCAACGTTCTCCTTTCATAGAAACCAACCTCAGCTAGAATATCAGTCGCTCTTTTCAACGGGCAACGATATATATATATATATATATATATATATATATATATATATATATATATATATATATATATATATATATGGTTGGCGGCCCCCGGTTTCGGATTTGCCTATCACTATGGCCAGCCACAGGACGCCTGCGCCTACAGAGGGACCATGCGTGGCTTGCGCTGCACCACCCACAGCTCCAACCACACACCCCATATCCTGTGTAAACCCGAAGGAATAAGACCGGGAGGCATGTGGATGGGAACCACGTTTCATCAACGGAGCCGGCCCACACTCCTTCACAGGCAAACACAAGCACACTGTATTCGGGAATCAATCGCACACAAGGCGGTGGCTGGACCGTAGTCCGTTCCACACTGACTGCATGGAACCACTGTTTGATCCTAACACGGCCACAAGGACCGTGCACCCTGTCCCCTCCAGCAACGACCAACTGTCTCCTGGAGCCAGTATGGACGAGGTAGTGGGTAATAGACAGGTAGGCACCTTGTCAACATGCACATCAAGCGCATCCACACCGGGGATATCAAACAACAGCCAAACACTTGAGAGAGAGAGAGAGAAAAAGAGAAAAACTCGATTAATGCACAAGGAAACGGTGATATAAACCTTAATTAAATAGCATATGTAATAAGTTGATTACAAACAAATCCGCTATATATATATATATATATATATATATATATATATATATATATATATATATATATATATACGGGAGAGCTTATGGTGCTCTGAGGCTTGTGGTGACTAGATCCTGATAGTCTACCCACAGCTGCTACTGTTGTGCATCGGGCCTATCCTGAACGCCCCCGCGTGGCGATCGCCGGGTGGGAGTTGGGTTACGCCCTTCTCCTAGCTAAGAGCCAGGATACCAATCCGCATGATTCAATAAACTGATCATGTGCTAGACGCGCTGTCTTTCGGATGTACATTCCATCGAAGGCTTTGGCTAATGACATGATCAAAGTGAGTCTCTCACGTTCTAATGTTGATTGCAGGTCATTGCAATCGAAAGCGGTTGATCGACGTTCATTGCGCGACCTTATCTCTAAGACAGTTGCTGAGATGCAAGCGCAAGCCCTTGTGCATGCGTAGAAGAAACGGCAGGTGCGGACGCGACAGGCGCCGATGGTTTGTACTCCTATGTCCAGCGCATGCGGTCGCGAGTGCCTGAGTCAGTCAGGTCTAGTGATCTACGAGCGGGGCCACTCGAGACCAGCATCGAAATGACGACGGGTCCTGCAGAGAACGTAGACAGAACTGGCGCAGCGTTGGTAACTACGCTGCATTCGATTTACTAACGGCGTGCTTACGTGCTGAGTTGTTTTATTTCAGGTGATTGATTTGACACATTTCAATGTTGACCTTGCTAAATCATGTAGATGTCTGTCCGTTTACTTTTCCTTTTACTTAAATTTGTTGCTTCAGTAGATAGTGGATAAACTTTTTTGATATTTTCGCGCTTGCAGTAATTTTTTTAAAGATTTCTTTTTCCGACATCTTGAACTTATCGTGGATTCGTTCATAATCAGTTTATTTCACATGCTCACTTAACAAAGAGTTAAGTCGGTTTATCCGTATCCTTTATTCGATATACATTATTTGGTATCCTCATTTCAAATACTTTGCAGTTGTTTGACATCCCCGGTGGGGTCGCGCTTGATGTGCATGTTGACAAGCTGCCTACCTGTCTATTACCCACTACCTTGTCCATAATGGCTCCAAAAGACACTCGGTCCTTCCTGGAAAGGACGGGGTGCAGGTCCTTGTGGTCTTGCTAGACTCAATGAGTTTTTAGAAGCTTTTAGTTTGGAGCGGACTACGGTCCAGCCATCGCCTTGTGTGCGCTTTATTACCCCAACTACAACGTGCTTGTGTATCCCTGTGAAGGAATGTGGACCGGCTCCGCTGATGTAACGTGGCTCCCATCCGCATTCCTCCCAGTCTTATTCCTTCGGGTTTACACGGGATATGAAGTGTGTGGTTGGCGCAGCGCAAGCCACCGATGGCCCCTCTGGATGCGCAGGCGTCCTGTTGAGGCTGCAGTGACTGGCAAATCCGAAACCGGAGGCCGCCAACATATATATATATATATATATATATATATATATACGGTTGGCGGCCCCCGGTTTCGGATTTGCCTGTCACTATGGCCAGCGACCACGGCCAGACGCAGGTGGGTTTTGGCGGGTTTGCACCAATTTGATCAGGGCCTGCCTGGCTTGAGGCGGACAGTAGGAAACTGCTGAACACCCGGAAGTGTCCTCCCACCGTCAGAGACAATGCGTGGCGCGCGTGCTCTACGCCAATCGAGCTGTGAGCTTATAACCCGTAGACCTGTTGTCTCCCATGGCTAGGTTTTACGGGAAGAGGGCCATCGACCACTTCCTAACCTCCGAAGAGGATGGATTAGGATACTGGCAGGGCGCCCACTCCTGACAGGAGAACGACTCGGGTCCTCAGCCAAAGCCTTCAATTAAATGAACACCCGAAAGGCAGCGGGTTTAGCACATGGTCAGTTCACTGACTCATGCGGATTGGTGTCCTGGATCTTAGCAGGGAGAAGGGCGTAAGCCAACTCCCACCCAGCGGTCGCCACGAGGAGGCGTCCAGGACATGAGACTATGGCGCGACAGTAGCAGCAGTGGGTAGACCATCTGTCAGGATCTGGCCACCACCAGCCTCAGCGCACCATAGGCTCTCACGCCATATATATAGGTTTGGGATATATATATATATATATATATATATATATATATATATATATATATATATATACCAACCCTTCCCTCAGCGAAAAAGGACAAAGACGGATTTTGCGATTTTCTTTGAACGGTGGTGAACCATGTTCCGAAATGCGACTTGCTCATTATTGCTGGGCACTGGAATGCGCCAACCGGGCGGGGGAACGATCAGACCTCTCACTTACTCGGGATGTAGCCCTTGGTGAGCGTGGTGATTATGGGGACCGCTTGCTAATCTTTGCTGACCTTAATCGGTTGTGCATAACCTTTACTCGGTTCCAGCATCCCAGGATGCATCTTATGACACGGTGCTCCTATGATAGCCGTACCGCCAGCCAAATAACTTGCATCTTAATCCGATCCCGCTGAATATCTTCCATCGAGTGTACCGAGGGGCAGATATGGGCAATAACGGTGGTTCGGTCCGCGTACTCATGCGCACCGAATTCAGTCTCCGCTTGACAACGCGCCGGAAGACGCTTCCACTAAAGCGTATCGACACTGCCCCACTAGAAACTGCTAACTGCTTCCGATCCTTTGAGGCAACAGAATGTGAATCTTTCAACGCTTATTGCTCTAGTCTGAAGTCATCAGTTCAACGTGCCGCTTTATCTAACGTGAGCTCTACCCCTAAGCCTGTGTTGGACTGCATCACTGGAGATACTAACCGTTTATCCGCTAAAGCGAAAGAAGCACATCTCACAAATTCTCCAGACTACCGTCGCTTGTGACGTAAGACATCCCGCTCAGCACGAATTGATCTCAACCGCTAGTATTCTGTTATCGCAGGCAACATGGAAGCTACATCAAATTCTGGCACTGTGTCCTCTTTTTCGTCTCCTCCGTTTTGCTTCTGATATTGCGCAATTCGGCGGTGAAATTATCTCAGATACGAAAGAAAGACTTTCCAAATGCATGAAGTATTTAGAAACCTCCTAAACCACCCACTACACACAACTGCACCCATTTTTAGCACTCGCCCAGTCAGTATGTGACGCGGATTGCTCACCACCATCTCCCACAGAATTTGCAAATATTGTTCATCGCCTGAAACCGAAGAAAGGTCCTGGAGCGGACGGGATTCTAGTTGAAATCGACAAATCCTGTCTACGATCTCTCCTTGACAATTTGCACGAGCTCTTCTGCTTGATATTGGAGACCGAAGTCTGTCCTTCTTCTTGGAGTGCCTCAGTATTGTTGCCCTTTCTTGACTTGCACACTGCTCTTCGAACTGCCGACGCTTCTGTACTTTCATGCTGTTGCAAATATTCTCGTGCTTTTTGCGCACCTCGTGATTATCCCCACAGTGACAGAAGCTATTTATTTTACAGCCCACGTCGATCTATAGCCAACTGACTATGCTCCTGCTCGAGCATATATGGTTTTGCTGGTGCAACCGTCCGGCACTTGAAGTTTACAGATGGAGCACACAACGGTCCTACTCTTTTGTTCATAATCTACCAGCAGGATTAAACAGATGAGACCTACGCCAACGACCAGCCTACTTGACATAATGCTTCGAGTAGGACCATGGATAACTGCAACAGCGGTGTCGTACAGTATCCGCTCCAGATTATCAAAAGGTCACTCACCACCAGCGGCTGTAGACCCTGGGACGTTATCCGCGGTTTAACGGCATAATGTGCAAAATTGATGGAGTTGTGTGCGGTACGTGCGCATATGCTGGTATGTATGTTGTGCTGCTCCGGCTTCAAATATTGCTCCCGAAAATTCTACCTCGAATTCACACTTCGGGGGAGACGTTGAATCTTAGACCAAAGTATTCCCAGCAAGTCGAAGTCATCCGTTATCAGGAAACAGGTAGGACTTGCGTGTTTTCGGATGTGCGGCAGCCAGTCCAGACTGCGAATTCATGAATCGAAACACATGATACCAACTAGCAATTCGACATTCATGGGGTAATTCGTGCTTACAGTTGATCGCATAACCCATCATCGCTTCGGTAAGTGCTTCAAACTCTCACGCGCAAAGATGACCAAATGTATGTCAGCACGATGTCGCGATCCTTTGCATATCTGTCCCTGTGGAAGCTTCGACTAGTCTTTGACTTGAACTTGCTGTGAAGTTTCCCCAGAATTTAATCAGGTTTTAGCGAATCTTCTGATTGCAGATAGACAACAGAGTAGCACAACTGGTTGCGTTTGTTCAGTACACTACAAACCTTGCTGTGATCTACACGCGGGCTGCGGTAAGAACCACCGGTGGTGCATGAAGCATCAGTGACCTGATGATTCAAATTCGTCGAATCCAGGTAACTTCCCAAGAGCGTATAATGCGGAAAGTTGTTTCCCCACCATCATTAGTCTGTTTTAGTTCACTGATCACGGACTTGAGTCTTTCACAGACTGTCGGATTCGTATCTGATCGAATATCGGTCTTAAAATATCAGCCTACCGAGAATGGTTAATATTAGACCCAGACTACTTGTATCACCGAAAATGATTTATATAGGCCGGCTCTTCTTGTCACCACTCTAAGACGAGTGATTTGTTTCACCCTCAGTCCTTGTCCACACATGTCGAGTGGTCTATCAGTTAAAATCTACAAGCATTTATCTGGATGTATATGGCGAACTTGAGGTCGAAAAACGTAAGCCGGGATCTAGTCCGTTTTCCCCTTTCTGTACACACCTCCTGAGATTAGCGTGGCAGAAGAGAACGGGACCTAAAGGTGAGAAATGAACAAGTATACTCGGCTGAATTCCCCCCGTCCGGTTTATATAGCGGTTGCCCGATAAATGAGTTGGTTGAAGATAGCGTCATTCACTCATTGGGTCACGTTTCACTAATCGCTTTGTTATATATCGCCAATATCTGCTGACCAGTAGAAAACTGTTTCTCAGGTCGGTCGATCGAAAACCGATCTCTGTGTGCGCTGTGTTTCAGCAACGGATGGCGCTGTCTACGAGCTCCGCAAGCGAAAAAAACCGCTTGAGCTCTAACCGTCCTTTTCCTGCCTTATATGGTAGACGATGTTATTTTACGATGTGAAAATTTGCCGTGAACTGCGGTCTGTCCACTTTAGAATACGACCCCCAGACTTCTCGGCTACCACGGCTGCAGTATTCCATTGTGAAAGGCTAATTTTTTGGATGACAAGTTCAAGTTCTCAAACTTTATCTATCGGATAAAAGTCACACACTAATCAAATTTCGGCTGAAATCAACCACTTATCTAATCCATAACGACCGGTCCACGATCTTGTGCTTTGGGGATGAAGTTATTTAACGCAATGGCCCTACCCTTTTCAGCTCCTCTAAATTCGTCCCTAAATTCACGGGACCCATTACACTTGTCTCACTTTAAGTCTTAGGTTGATCACTGGTCGAGATATATTTTCTCAGTGATGGGTGCAAGAAGTAAATTTTGACGAAAAATTCTATTTTGGAATGATATAGGACGCATAGTGAAGTCAGATATTCGCCAGGGTCTTCTGCGTTTACCTGGCTTGAGTACCACTTCTGTGTCTGTCAACTACGTTCCCACACGATCATTTTTTAAAAGGGAGCGTAGGCTGAAACAATAACATTAACATTAGGACCTAATTTGTCTTGCTTCGTTAGTTTGGAATATGTCCTTTTCCAGCCACACCTTTGCATGTCTCAGTGTCTTTGTTAGCTACAACATCGAAGTATTACGTTTTTTCATAGCACAGACTCGGTGCTTTTCCGGTCTTCACCCGCGTCGGCCTGTTCAGTGAGCCAGGTTAGCAGCATGCGTCGGTGTAGAGCTCTGCAATGTGATAAGCCTGAAGACCACACATGCACGTCGGAGTTACTTGGTCTTTTCTCACGAGTCAACACCCCTCAATCTTTTGACATAATCGTGACAGGTGAACTAATTTTAAAACCCCAGTGAACTGGTTTTCAACATTGCTCTAGCTTGTCTAACCGGGACCACCAGGCAGCAAAGTGCTGACAGGTGCCTGGTACCCTATCGTCGGTTGAGCACACCGGATTTGTGGGAATTTTGGTGTTGTCTGTGAGCACGTTGTTGATAGGCGTTCCTTACGTATGATGCCGAAACTCAGCCACTGTATGTTCATTGAAACCTGAACGGGTTATTTGAGAACGGCTTGATAATTTTCCTAATGTCATTATAAATCGATTCTCAGTGATAGCTCAGTGCTGACACTGAATTCGAAGTGTGTGGTATGATCCCTTTGTAGGCCTAACAGTGTGACAAGCGCGGTGCATGGTAGTATGTGCCGGCCATTTGTTAGCTAATCTTGCTTCGTTCTGCCGATGGCATGCAGTTGGTTTTGCCCTCATGTTGTACTGCTGTTCGATTACTTCATGGATCGTCAGCATAATCTCCGGCCGAAATGATCCAGATTACTCCGCACTGCTGGTCCAAATCATTTAGTTTCACTAATTTTGTGTACATGTAAGCATTAGATGATACTGTGTGTTCCAGAAAAATACCCTAATGGTCATCGAGAGGCTATTAAGTGTTGTTTCAGCAATTCCATTGTCATTTTCTAGTTCTTTTAACAGATAAAAAATTAGTGACTGCAATTACAAATTTGTATTTTCATGCTCAATCAACGCCTCTGGTTGCAATTCACGCGCTATCAGTCACCCAATCTGCGAGTCAAGTGGCGCGAAAATATCACCAGCATACACTGGCGCTTGGGTCACTGGGCAAACCACTTTTACCAACTATTTTACTACCCAGTACAGTCCCCTTTGACATCTCTCTTTCCCTCGGATGGTGCTTGGCTTTTGTCCCACTGATTCTCCTGCCGAAGCAGAGATCAGAAGCGTCATTAAACTCCCAGCGTTGACAGCTTCCCCTTGGCTCTACTCAAAGGTGGCGGGAATGCACTTGCCAGCGAATTCTTCGTGGTTTGGAATGACGAGAAGATTCCAATATCATAAACTCAGTCGTTGTCCTGATCCACAAAAAAGTCTCCTGTGAAGATTGCCTCGGTTACCTCGGAATTCCTTTTATCCCTTGCATCTACGATATTTATGTCCATCTTACTCCGCACGCTTTCAGCGACTAGAGAGGGCTTTTCCTGAGAGTACCAATCCGGTTTTCCTCCTAACTGACTTTGCCTGGAGTAAATATCCACACTTCCTCAACTAGTTGAACTCCGCTACTTCCACCGATCGCCAACAGTCGTAATGGTCTTGTACACCCGAGCGGCATTTGATTCGGTAGATAAATCTGTGTTGTAGAATTGTCTCTTAAGGAAAGATGTGCCCGACAAGTTCGTAACCATCCTGAAGGAACGTTACAGTCACACGTCGGGCAAAGTTAAGGCTTACGGCAAACTTTCTTCCTCGTTTGCTGTTACCAACGGCGTTTGCCAAGGTTGCCTATTTCACCTTTCCTCTCCAATTTTGCCGTCTTAGATGTCCGACGGGCACCAGAAGGTGTCCAAAACTGCGGTATAGAGGTTCTATCTGGCGATAGAGTCCCCGACTTGAATTACGCCGATGCCATCGTTCTGCTTGGTGACAATCCACAAGCAGTACAGAGCGTTTTGAACGACAGCCATGGGGTCGTCTAAGATTATCCTGTATTTCAACAGGAAATTCTAAACACTACTCCAAGATAGGCGTATTCTATGCAACCGCACACTTGCATGCTGAGTCACTTTGTTTCAGGTGGTGGGTTTGCTATATTGTCCCAATGCTTTTTTATCTCATATTAATGTCTACCTGAACTATCTACAAACTTGCACACGTCCCTTAAACTACTTTAGTTAACTTCGATAACATTTTCGCGTTTGTAGCATTTTCTCAAAATATATTTTCTGACGTCTTGAACTTATCGCGGATTTGTTCGTAACCAATTTATTTCATATACTCATTTAGTGAACAGTTATGTCACCGTATCTGTGTGTTTCATACCGTCATTTCAAGTGATTGACTGTTGCTTGATATCACCGGTCTGCTTGTTGACAATGTGCCTACCTGTCTACTACCTCGTCCACGCTGGCTCCAGGAGAAAGTTGGTCGTTGTTGGTGGGGATGGGGTGCACGGTCCTCGTGGCCATGCTAGGCTCGAAGAGTGGTTCGAAGCTTTTAGTTTGGAGCGGACTACGGTCCAGCCACCAATTTGTGTGCGCTTTAGTCCTCTAACTACAGCGTGCTTGTGTTTGCATGTGTAGGAGTGTGGATCGGCTGTGTTGATGAAACCTGGCTCCCATCCGCATACCTCTCGGTTTTAATCCTTCGGGTTTACACTGGATATGCGGTGTGTGGCTGGAGCTGTGCGTAGTGCAGCGTAAGCCAGCGATGGTCCCTCTGTAGGCGCAGTCGTCCTGTGGCTGACCATAATGACAGATGAATCCGAAACCGGATGCCGCCACCATATGTTTCTTTATTTCTTTATTTATCGGTTTGGAGAACTCAAGCTCATCGTAAGGGACATACATTTGCATCGGCTCCATACCGTCAACCGTTCTTATTCACAATGGTCGTAACATGGTCGTAAACATAGGTTACTGTTGGCTACCAATAGGTTTATGGTTAAGGTCATTTGGTCTCACTGATACGGCCGTTGTGTTTTGTGAACCACGTGCCCACCGAATATAACCTGCCGTTATCACTAACCGGGTTTGTAGCTTCTCCATGTTATCGAACTCATCTTTTGCATCTACGAGGAATATGGTGATTGCACTTCTGTCCAGTTAAGTCGTTATCGCGTAGTCCTGCGGCCGCCGCTGACTTACTTGCATCTGATTCGAGGCCTACCCATTCAGAAAAATGACTGGACACTGGCCAAATGTACGTTGAGACAGGTCACTGCTGTTGCTTCGTGATGCTACCCGATGTATTTTCCGCTAGTGAGAACCGTTTATGGAGTTCTGCTAATTTAGGTTGTATGTTTTTTGCTGTTCTCGTAGCGGTGGTCGTGAGTAACCTGTTGTTCGGTCATTAGACGATTTCTTATGAATGCCTCTGTTAGAAACCGGTACTGTTAACATAGCGCTTGTGATCCGCGCACGATGGAGGTAAGTGCCCATCATTACTACCCTGATGAACAGCGAGTTTTAACCGTCCCCCAGAATAGCGTTTCGTCTCCGATGAATGACCAGCTGAAAGCTGTTGAAAACGACATCCGTAGAATAAACCGCATAAACCGCACACGCAATGGCACTGATATCAGAGCTAAACTCAGACATACACTGCCCTTCATTCCGTGCCTGCGTAACTCTAAATGGTGAACCTGCACCACTTAGTCGGGCTTTATCTGAGCGACTAGCATGTGGTGGTCGCTCTTCTCTCCGGCTTGTCCTTGACCATCATACCCTTCCACCCTTTGAACATACTGTGAGCTAGTTTGGATGTATTGTCGTCACAGAGTATTTCCACCTTTTTGGGCCACCTCTGGTATGCGATCCATTGGAGTTCATTAAAAATGTCATGCACCAGTCAATATACTACGTGCATCATGCGCTTCAAATGTATCTAGCGAAATAATTGCATTTGTCATTTTATGCTTTCGCGGCAACACAGTTTGCGAATTTGTTGCATATGAAGATTGTCGATTAAAAATTTGCACCTCAATTGTCATTACTCGGTTACATTTTTCACATTTGCCTCGACTCAAGTGGTATGCCTTCTCCAACTCATCACTTATTTGCTCTATGTGTTTCTTTTCAGCCGCTGGCCACGTGCATTTACAAATTGTTGTGATGACTGGACTCAGTGATGCAATACAATCCGGTGTATTGACGTTTTTCTTCTCCCTTATATGGCTCCCTTTGCTTTTTAACTTGGTCTAGGGATGATAGATTTTTCTACATCCATTTGTGCGTAATGTCGCAGTCAAATCTTCAAGGTTGTCTACAGCTATCCCAAAGGCAGTTAGCTCATGTATCAATCGCTTCTCGTACTGCGCTCATTTCTGGTTGGACCACTTTACTGTTGGAATGCCTAACAGTCATCATGCTAAGTGCAAACAGATACCCCTGTGATTATCTGTGCGTATATGCTTAATCCAAATGTTCCTAAGCCGTTGAGATGAGTCGTTTACTGTTTCCTACACCGATGTATCACGGATATCGGAGGCACATTACAATCTAGTTGACGGCGGGAAACTGTGGATCACTTGCGTGCTGTGCTTAAATCTTGTCGTAGCCCGTCAACAAAATCACAGTGCTACGATTTAGTTAATTGCAATGTTGCTACTAAAAGTTACACCAGTCCATCGCAGCTAATAGCCCCATTACGGAACGTTTTCCCATAGCAGTTTATGTTCGTGAACCCTTCTTACGGTTGACGCACATTCCTCGATATGGCGTTCAACATATACAACGGTTAGCAGTGATCCCGATCAGGCTGACGAGCAATGAAATCGCAGGGATCGGTAAACATACTGACCACACCTGTTAGCGTGTAAAATGGTCAAAAAGTAAAGTTGGGAACCTAATGTGAAGTTTTCATGCGATGGTTGACGGAGTAACAATGTACTAGTTTTTTAGGATATATGCGAAATGCGTACAAACTAGTTTTCACAGATTTGTAGCATGACACTGTATCAAAAGACTACTTGCATGATCTTCCTGGATTGGATTGTTGCGTTTTGGTCCCCTAAGATATGGCGACGTATAAAAAAATGGAATTATGTTCCATGATATCATCACAAATACTCATGGTATCACGCGTTGAGTCTCTCACTCAATTGTCCCTACTTGATATTTGTGGGTAGGCGCAGGGTATATGAACAATGAATTTATCTAGGTTAAGGAACGTTGATGATCCTGCAACCCGCTTAGATTCACAGCACCCGTAGTTAACATCAAATAAATCCATGCTAAACTCCATTTGTAGGATGGAGACGTAGCGGTATGACAATGTAAGTGGATGGGTGCGTCATCCAACCGTCTTGTAAATACTGTTAATGTCAGCGCACAAACGATCGATTCTGGGTGAGCATTCCACGGGTGACAAACACGAATGGAAAGGAAATTTCTGTGGCACTCCAGATGACTATCCTGTTCTGCGAGCTTGGATGAGTGATCCCTCAGGGTTGTATTGGTGCTGCCTCGCAGTAACGGGCGACACGCATGATCTAGGTCTTGCAGAATCAAGTCTGCCATAATCAGGTCGCTACGTAGTTTGTGATAGCGTCCGCTAAATACCCCCAGTCGTGTTAGCCTCTCCTCGTATGAAAGATTGCGCATTCCAGTTGCGTTCTTAGATGCCCTACCTTGTGGCTGCTCCAGTGCATTAAGGTCGTGTTTCAGCCATGGATGCCAGGCTTGAATTGCGTATTCGACATGGGGCGAATATACGCACTGAGCATTTGTCGAAATATGGAGCTGTTTATTTGTCCAAACCCCCTTCGCAACAGACCGACGTGTGGGTTCCGTCTTCGAGGCCTTTTCGGATTGCCTGGAGCAACCCAAGTCATCTTGAACCAGGTCACCCAAGTCACTTTCTACGGTTGATTGTTGCAGCACATTCATTCCGAGCCGGTATGATGTCGGATGGAAAGCACCTTGCGTTTACTGACGTTGAAATGTAGTACGTTTTGGGTTAACCATTGGTCTACCGTGTCTAGGTCACTCTGAAGCGGATGCTGGTGGACGTTCATTTGGATCCTGCGCCAGATCTTAATATCGTCGGCAAACATTGGGAAGTTTGAAGCGATTCCTTGTGCAAGGCCACTAATAAACACTCAAAGAACATAGACCTAGTACTGGGCATTGCGGCACACCACACTCAACTTGTATGGGCTCCGATAAAGAGCTCCGAACTCTGATTACCAATTACCGTTGAAGCAGAACGTTAACAATCCAGCTTAAGAGACGCTCGCCGATTCCGTCATACCTTAGCTTGGAGAGCAGTGGCCGATAGTCTAAACGATCGATCGAAAAATCCAGGTAGATCACATCAACTCCTTCTCCAGCGTCAGCTGACTCGATCCAACTACTGCGTGCGATCAGTGAGTTCGTTGTTCATGACCTCTGTCAACGGAATCCGTACGGCTCAGGCGTGGGGATGTTACAGTATTTTAGCTAACACACCATTGCTTTGGCAACTATGGATTACATTACCTTGGAGTGTATAGGAAGAAGCGATACTGAGCTGTAGTTGGAGGGCTCAGTTCTGCTTCCAGCTTTGTGAATCTGGATTATAATTCCACTTAGCGGGAACTTGATTCTGGTCTAAGCATCGCTGGAAAACTGAGCTATAGGTCCTGCCAGTTGGCCTGCTGCTGCTTCCAGTGTTTCTGGACGAAAAGTGTCGACACCCGGGGGAGCTGTGTTGGCGTTGAGACGTCAGCTTTTGCAATACAGCCTCCGCGGTGAGAATGATGTAGGTTAGTCCTGGCGGGGAGACGACAAATTTTGGTAGATCGCTTGGTGGCAAGCCCCGCTGAAACAATGGGGGCATATTGCATCCTCAGCGCGTTTGCTGCTTCCACAGCTGTTCTTGTTGGACTATCAGCCGTCCTGAGTGGAGGAAATCCTTGCCTCACATTGCTTAGGCTATTGACGTGCTTGTACAGCAATTTGTGGTGAGCACTGAAGGTTTTTGCGATGTTGTGTTGATAGGCTGCTTTGTCTTCTCTTAGCAGTTGAGTGCGGTGGTTATGTTGGGCTACGTGGTTGTCCCAAGTTTCTGGTGCTGGAGCTTCTCTGTACACTCGCCATGCTGTCATCCATTTTCGCGTTTTGCTCCTAACAAAAGAAACTGATGTACACATATTTTAAACTCTTATCGCTGAATCCTCTGCAATCAGCTGACTGCATTTGTTGACGAACTCGAGCCAGGTGACTTCCGGGGGTTCTTCGGCAAGCAACGACCAAGGTGTAGCGTTAACGAGCTGGGCTAATCGATCATAGCTTGTGATGGTTCGCGCAGTTTCCTCGTTCTCCTTCCGATATTCTGCATAGCAGACGAACTTGAAACTGATCACGGCGTGATCACTGCGGCCCAACAGGCAGTCTAAAACCAACACATCAATCATATGCTCCTCGTTGGTAAGCACAAGATCCAGCACAGATCGCCTGTTACTTGTTCTGAACCGAATGGGCAAATTGCTGTGATTGTAAAGAGAAGCAGTGGTTACGAGGTCTTGTAGATCGGCTTTGAATTTTTTTCCGATCGTGGCATGGGTTTCTGAACAGTGTACGTTGATTTAAAATGTCATACAACCATTTTCCTTCAAACATTTTAACAGAGCAAGAACAACGAATCTTTCTGCGGAATCTTCTGAATTCAGTATATTTCGTGTATTCTCTTGAGCCGCTTACATACAACGGGTGAAAATTTCAAACGATTGGGAGTAGTAGGTTAATACTAGAAATCCATGGTTAGTTGCGTTGGTTAGCCTGTCGTGCCTCACCCATTGTATGTAAGCGGCTGAAGAGAATACACGAAGTATACTGAATTCAGAATATTCCGCAGAAATGTTCGTTGTTCTTGCTCTGTTAAAATTTACGTTGAAATATGAGTGTACTTTCTCTATAGACTGCATCTTAAAGCAGCCGCAAGGTTGCAGTCGGTTTAGAGTGTCGAGTTAGGATGGCGGTACACCAAGACAGTAAGGCAAGCGTCTCCGCCTTTTAGCTGCAAGCTTCACCAAAGCAAGCCGGGGAACTGGGAGTCTGAATTCTCCACGGCTTCGCATTGTAACTCGCTTCGGTAATACAGGGTTACCCCTCCTTCTTTTGTGAGTCTGTCGTTCCAGATCAGCGACATGCCCGGTAGCGAAACTTCAGCCTCCATCATTCCCGTGACAAAACATGCATCGATATGCGTCAGCCTATTCAATGGCACTTGCATATTAGCTGAATCCGGCCCAGAAAATGTGTGCATATTCCGATTTTGGTGACGGTCATCCACCGGAACTTCAACCCGTCAGAAGTAGTTAGTGGTAACAGAAGGCTATTCGTGGTTAGTTCGATCACAAAGCTCGAGTGCAAGGTGTACTCTGCCGTCCTCCATTTTTCTTGGTGAATTCAGGGAGAATTTTCATTGAATCTCAATGTGGCCACAGAATTCGTGGCGCAATAACTTTAGAGTAGTAAGCATTTTCCCACCACGACTCAAATTGGTTCTTGCTGCAAACAGATACAATGACCTTGAAGTGCGTATGTCAGTCTCCGTGGCCACAGTCCGATGACCTAGTGAGTGGGATTGCCCCGCTCAGACAACTAATCTCGACAACATATAAACACTCATGCTCCCGACTCCCGACGCACACCTGATAACACACACACTCCCTTTGCACTGTTGATTTCAGCTCTATTTATGGTGAAACGTTTGCAAAAAGTTGCAAAGTTCAGTAATCAGTTCAACCACCGAATGAACAGTCTGAGCTGCTAACTTTCGCTTACCCGCTCTTTCAACAGCTGCCGGGGAGGAGACCATCTGGGCCAACTGCGATGAATCGATCGTGTCAGTAATATATGGGAAAGCCAGTCTCAATATCTTCGTTAACCGTAACGATGTCAGCTTGATACTATCATTGACAAAGTCTCATCTTTCGTTTTATTGCTAGACGAGAACTCCATGTTCGGGGGTGGTAAACTTGTTTCCACCCGGGATGTGGCTGTGTAGATCATATATCAGCTGTTGCTAGGATAGCGTCACAAGTACCGCTGGCCGACTGCAGTTTTGTTTTTAGAATGTTCCATCCATTTAGTCGATCAAAATGCGATTGCTACTGACCTAAAAACGGACGGAGAATCCGCTTCACATTACCTGGAATCACTAACGGATGCAGTACAACCAGAATTAATGACGCTCAAAGCACATGCCTAAGCCACTTGATCGGTATCACCTCGGAGTCTCTAGTCTTGGCCATTGAAGAGGGAGGTGTCACGTATGCGCTTGAGTATCGATTCGTAGACACCGGCTCTTACATGATTGGTTGAGAATGACCTTGCCTTACTTTCCTTATTTCATTGGTTTTCCTTTCCAGCTTTTCTAGCTACTGTGATGCTGGATGCTTCTAGTAAACGGTTCCATACTACTCGTGCATGTTCTGGTCCGTTTATCGGCTAAGGGCCATATTTAACATGATTCATTCTGTTCCGCATGGAAGGTTGGACACTTCGAGCCATGTACTGAAGCACCATGATGACTTGTCGGTTACCTTTCCGACCCGTTCCAGTTTTGTTCTGCTTTATTTTGTATTCTATAATTGTATGTCCCCTTTCAGGAACTTCCGATACGAAATGTTGCTTAATGGAAAACTTGCTGACCTGGTCTATGCGGACGAGGACGTCTTGCTGTTTGTCAGTTGCGAAGCGGTACAGTCAACCCTGTACAAACCCTTAGTCGTACCGTTATATTATATGCGCTTTGCATCTCCGAGGTTCAGAGTGTTATTGTTGGATCACCAACTAATTGATTATCCCCTGAATCTTTAGAAGGAAGACCTTGATTTAGTCAATCGATTCACACATCCTGACAGCTGCGTTGGAAGCGATGGGTGTGTGACTGCTAAAGTTAGTCACAAGGCTGGCTCACCGAATAACCTCTTCGTGGTGCCAGCTGTGTGGTCCCGCTTAATCTGCTTCCAGAAGACGGTCCGACAGCAGTGTTCCAGGATGTGGTGGGTTTCCGCCTTGCAAGCGTTCTTCCCGCAAGAAGCCACAAATGTCTGTTTAACTACACTACGACTCGCCACTAACTGAAGTCACCGCCTCTTTCGTATTCGGATGATCTAACCCAATCCACGGGCATCAGTTACTCAATACAAAAATTTCCATTTCCCCTTTTTCATGCTGACGATCCGACCAAAAACAATCACTAGTACGGCGTTACATTTGCAAATCCAAGCGACATAGCCATACACATTCATGGCTACCAAAATTCACACTGATTCATATGCTACTGGTAAACTTTTACCGTTATTTACATTTAACGGTCCTTACAGTTTGTGTCTTCATAATCGTGCCTGTGCAGGCGTCTCGTGTTGTCGAGAATAAAACGTTTATTTATTTATTTATAATGCGAAGGCGAGATTGACCATCGGATCCATATCGTCTCGAGCAATAAGGGTAATAACCCCCAAGAAAGTAAATTTGAATTTTACTGAGGGTAAATATAAGTCACAGCATTGGTTCATCAATCTGTCGCCAACAAGTTAATAACAAAATCCTCTGTATTAAAACATTTGACTAAATGTCTAATCACTATTAGTTAGCAATCACTGACTACTCATTAGTGAATGGTCAGTGAATTATATAATTTTCAGTCATTTGTGGTTCCGCCATGACATCCATCTCTCCAACAAAGTGCGGGTTTATTGTACGGCCGTCCGCGCTGTACTGTACGGTTGCGATATTTGCCTTGCTCATGCCGATAACCTGCGCCGACTGTCTGTCTTAGCTAACCCTTGTTTGCGGTCCATCGCCCGTGTGTGGTGGCTGCACCACCTAACCGATATTGAAGTCAGACAGCGTGTCTTGGGTGGAGACAGCCACTCCATCGAGGCGCGTGTCTCACTGCACCAACTACCATGGCTCGGACATATACTGCATGTAGTGACCTGGAGATATCCCCGTATGCCTGTGTAAATTATTCCAACAGATTCTAGAATTATAATTTTCCTATGTATTAGTGAATTAGGCAGTTTGTCTGTCGGAACGTTGTCCCCGTTTGTTTGAAAAATGAAATCCGACATCCGGCCTTGAACCGCATGACCGTTCGGGAAGTGTACTGGTTCGGACTCGACCCGACGCTCGTCCACGCACTCGATGCACGGCTACATCTTCCCTAGATAGCTCTCCTCTGGTGCCCTATTTTTAGTATTAGCTAGCTCTTCTCCCGTACAATAAACCTTTTTCCTAGCTTAATTATGTGTGTTTCACCGTCTGCCTTTTGTTGGCAGTCTAGCATCGTACCAGATATATAGCACACGATCGACGCGCTATATGCGTATGTCTGTTCAGCATCTTCCGCGTCATGCCTTGTTCGCTGTCCTTGGGCAGGGCTGGAGGAAGCGGTGTGGTGGATACCCTACAACGTGGAGAAGCTGGTTGAAAAAGCTAACACAACAACTGGCTTCGGTTGGTTCTTCTCGACTCCCTGGATGGGGTGCCAGAGGTGTTCAATGCCTCTGAGTAGAAACCTTGGAAGTCACGGCTCAAAGTCAAACTCAGTGGCGGGCGTGTATCTCTTCTTGTTGCGGTGATTCCCCTTCCCTCGCCCAATAAAAACCATCCAAAAAATCTCACAAAAACAGTGTGAGTGGACAAAAAGTTTTTTTCTTTCCTCTTTTACTCCAATCCTGTTTTCCTATTGCAATATGGCTCCGATGGCACAGTACATATACACAGATTGTGATATATATATATATATATATATATATATATATATATATATATATATATATAATAGGTATATTTCTCAGAAAGGTGAGACACGTTCCAGAGACCCTGGACCGATCATTATGTACAAGTTTTCTCTGAAACTGAAATTGTTTATCGGATGCGAGGAGATTCGTATTGAGTGGGATTGGATTCAAGTTGTAGTTTATTCTTATGCAGATCCAACTTTCTTCGGTAGCAAGTATCTCATCGTACCGTTGAACGAGTTTTGGTCCGGATCAACGTAAATAGAAGGGAAATAGCAAGTATTGGTAAGTATTAGTGCGATGGAAGCCGAAAACTTCCTAGGGAATTATGTACATGTGTGGAATCGAGAATAATATAGTGTGGGGAGGGTCTCGCAACCAAATTTCTGGACTCAGCATAAGGAACAGCAGTATGGGTATGGCTAACAGGGAAAAATAAGTCCACATTACTGCACAGTGAAAAAGGGAAATATTTAAGCAACTACCTTATTATTGTATTGCAGATGTTGTTTACAATTAGGATGCGCAATACGGATTTCGGATTGCTTAAGATGTGTGGGCTGTGAACAAGAATGCCGAACCTTTAGTAGTTTGGCTAACTGCGCTAGGAGTTTGATTATGCAGGGAATTGGTCCAACAGAACGCCAGTGATATGTTTACGAGGTTACAGTAGTCCTGAGTGGCAAACATATCGATGTTGACAATGTGTCGGTTGATTCACCAGCAAGATATGGTCAAGTGAAAACCGAAGCTAAGTGTTGGGGAGCAAGGTGGGTTGAAGATGTAAAGAAAGGATCCGGGTGCTTTACCTACCAAAGCGTCAGTGCTTCCACAAACGAATGGTAGGTGTGCCAGCGGGTGAAACGGAAGTGAAGTTACGATTGGAGAGATAGTTAACCGAATTTGGGAGTCCAGCTAGCCAAGTTGCCAGTGATTCAACTGACACATGGTTGCAGTGGAGCCAAGTAAAATCAAGGGGAAGTATAGTGAGCCAAGATGGGATGAAGAGGATAACAGAAGCCTGGACCTCCAACCCATCGATGTATCAGTATATATATATATATATATATATATATATATATATATATATATATATAGTCTAACATACGGATACAAGACTGCAAAGCAGCCCAGCTGGATGACGCCTCTATCGGCTGGTTCGTCGATTGTTGTTTTTTGAGCCAGGCAGTTGTTCAAGGACCGAACCATAGAGTTCCGTGAACACGAAGATGGGAGTATAGGTCAGTCAATTAGGTTAAGGAGCGACTAAATGTTTAGAAGATAGTATGGACCGAACAGGCCATTAGTGTTCAGGACGTATCGATACAGAGTGTTGGTGGTGGGAAGCTGTCGTCCAGGAGGGAAATAGAATGGGCTGGCTGAAGCAAATGAGAAACCCCTGACACCTGTTCATGTCTAATCAGGATTTGCACACCAAACCAGAAAACCGAATGAACTTTGTTCGATAGCCGAAACCGCACTAAATATACCCTAAATTGTTGGAACCAAACGTTATCAACCATCCCAAACACTTATACCACCTCCTGATTTAATAAAAATATTGCTCTAAAATCAGTGTTTTCTTTATTTCGATGAAAAACTTTATTGAAAATAATATTCATTTTCTGTAATTTAAATGTTATAACGCTTCTTCTTTCCCTCTGCCACTGGCAACTGTTGTACTGTTGCTAGCTGCCCTATGTAACTGCGACTGTCTGAATTCTCAGTCACGCGCCCAACCGACCGAAGGGATACAAAATTCCAGAACTCGGTAGACAGTGCGAGTATATCTACGGGATAGGTTAACTCTATTTATTGGTAACCGAAACATACGAATTTTGGAGGCCAAGGTCGTTCACTATACTGCGTCTGGTTTTCAGCCAGTGTGAGTGAGTTCCACTCCACGGGTTAATCATATTGACGGAATAGTTCAATTCCTTTGACGCGGGCTGGTGTTTGCTGGCTGATCAATTCTCACTCGATTTCTAAATTCATCTCCTCTTGCATCTCTATTACTTCCCTTTTCGAATTGAGTCATCTTGCAGACCCTTCGAACTTGGTTGTGTTCGTAGCATTTCGCCCGGGGATCGATTTGCAGCCATTGTTGTCTTCTCTGCTTCAGTGCCGACCTACATTGTGCATCTGATGTTTGCGGCATTTGTTTTGTCTCACCGGGTTGCTGACCCTCAACTGCCAGCCTGAAGGTGTCTAGTAGAATGTTCCAATGCAAAGCTGGTGGTTCGTTGAGACCTTGGGTTTTGCCATGGTTCAGTCTCAACTGATTGATGTGCCTAATCCACTTCTCACGTCCAACCATCTTCTCGTAGATAACTCTGCCTTTCCTGCCGATGACACTTCCGCTCGACCACCCCTTTGGCTTTCGAAAATCCCGGGCATAAACCATGTCACCAACATTGAAGTTACGGAGCCTAACTTTGCCATCTTTCTCCAGGTGACTACTGCCGGGCTTTTCTATTCTTCTTGGTAAAAGCTTATTGAACAACCTCCGGATCTTTCTGTGGGGGATTTCCCGTCAACGACGTTTGGGTTCGGAGCGTTCGGATACGTGCATAGGAAAGATTGAGTTGCATCCTGTGAAGCCCTTCTTTGTCCTACTTTCTAGTGCACGTTTAAATGTATCCCCGCACCTTTCCGTCTGATTGCAGGTGATATGGTGGTGAGAACATCTGCTAAATTCCCTTTTCCTTGCACCACTCGCGGAAAGAAGTGGAGGTAAATTGTGTTCCATTGTCTGTCACTAACACCTCTGACAGGCCGATATATCGGAACAGCTTCTCCAGCTCGTTGACATTGCGCTGGGCAATCGGATTGTTTACCCGAATCACATCAAACCACGGTGAGTGAGTCGACCAAAACCAGATAGGATTGGCCATTGATTGATCCTGCATAGTCTAAATGTATTCGTTGCCACGGTTTCTCTGCTTTAGGCCAAGGCTGCAACCGACGCTTGGCAGGGGCCTTCGCTGCAAGTTGACAAGATTCACACTGTTGGCAAAAAAATTTTTAATTTCCGAATCCATTTCTGGCCAGTAAACAAAACTGCGTGCCAAGGCTTTCCTGTGGCTGGTACCAGGGTGCCCCGTGTGGAACTGCTGCAATATTTGCCTCTGCAATTTCGTTGACACCACCATTCGATCTCCAAACATCAGACAATTATCCACGACTGACAGAGATCCACGTCGATTGTATAACGGCCGCAACTCCATAGTTATGCCTCCATTTGGCCAACATGTTCCTCGCATTGCATCGCTTTCTCCAAGATTCTGTCCCGTGATGTCTCCATACGAATGGTGTCGGCTGGTACTGGTAGTCTCCTCACATTCTCAGCCAGGATTCGTCGGACTCCTGTTTCGAAACTGATAGCTGCATTCACGCAATCATCGTTCTCCTTTGGGTGTGAATTGATGAGACGAGACAGGGCATCCGCCTGACCGGTTAGTTGCGTGGGTTTATACTACATACTGAAGTCGTATGCCAGTAGTATGGTCGCCCATCGTTGCGATCAGTTTGCCGTAAAAACTGGAATTCCTTTCTTTGACCCGAAGATCGACAGAAGTGGCTTCTAGTTAGTCAGGAGCGTGGAATGTTTGCCATACAGCATCTTATAGAACCGTTTCATTGCGAAAACGATCGCGAACGCTTCTTTCTTTATCTGGCTGTAGTTCTTTTCACCTGCCATTAGTGACCGTGCTGCGTGCGTGATAGGCTTCCTTCTCCATGCAAAAAAACATGAGAGATAACAGCACCCACACCATAATTGGAAGCATCCATAGCAACGACGATTTTAAAATTCGGATTGAAATGAGTCGATAGTAGATCAGAAGTGAGAGCTGCTTTGACTGCATCAAAAGACTGCTAGCACTCCTTCGTCCATTTCCAACCATTGTCTTTTGTCAGTGGCTGGTTTAGCGGACCTCTGGTTTGGTGAAGGCTTGGTAGGAAAGCGCTATGATGGCTAACCAGTCCAAGGAAAGAGTGGAGCTCTGCAACATCTTCTGAGGGCTTCATCTTTTTGATGGCTTCAATATTGGCGGGATCCGGGCATCGGTCATGTTTGTCGATCATAAACCCAAAAAATTTGGCACTTTTTAATAGGAACTCACATTTTTCATCCCCTAATCGGAATTCAGCTTCCTCGAGACGCGAAAGCACTCTCTAGTGTCTGTATCAAGTTTTGCGAATCGGTGCCCATAATCAACTCATCGTCCAGGTATACTGCGGTATTTGGGATATCATTCGTCAGGGTATCCATTATTCGTTGAAATTGGCCGGTGCAGTTTTCACTCCGAATGGCAGCCGTTTGTACTGAAAGCCTCCGAGGTGGCTATTTACTGTCCGTAATGTTCTGCACTGATGGGTAAGCGGAATTTGCAGATACGCCTTAGCTAGGTCATGTTTTACGAAACATTAAGTTTGCTGAACAAGTCTTCTGGTATCGGCAAGTGATACTGTTGATCTTCCAACACAGAATTCATATCTGTCGAGAAATCAGCACAAATACGCACTTGACCGTTTCCTTTCTTTACCAGCACGATAGGTGCTGCCCATTCTGAATAGTGAACTCGTTCGATTCTCCCTTCAGATTGTAGTCGATTTCACGGCTTCCACTGAGGACTGGGTTGCTTAAGCCACCGGGCGTCTTGGTCTAAAGACTGGTTCAATGCGGCAGTAGCTATGTTCCAGCGTCCGAGACCATGTTGGAACAATGCATTGTGACGTCGTTTTATCTCGGTAATCTGACTTTGAAACATCGGGCTTGAAGTCGACAGTTGCGACAGCGGACTGACTTCCGGTGGCTGACATATACTGTTCACGTATTGATCAAGCAGTTTCAGTTCATCCATCCAGCCGCACCCAACAAATCTAACCCCGGCTGGTCTGTCAGGAAACATGTCGTCTGGATTTGTTTATCGCGGAAGTTTACCTGACAATTCAGTTCACCAGGCAATTTTAACGTACTTCTTGAAGCATTTGTGCCGTGTAACTCGTTTGTATAAGTGCCGTTCGCCCCTGCATGTACCAAGTGTAGCGAGATATCAGGGTGATATCTGAAACCGTGTCGATTTTTGACTTGGCTTGGAAGCCGTTGATTTTCACAATTGTGTATTTGCCCTCGCTGGCCCTGTCAACCTTGGGAATTGCGGCGATGGATCTGGTCAATTTGGGACACCGGAACGATCCGACATTGTTACGCATCTTCTTGGCAATAATTGGACGACTCGCCAGGCAACATGACTCCTTATACCCTCTTCTGTCACAACGGTTACAATTGTGGGTTTTGAATGGGCACTCGCGGGCAAAATTCCACTCTACAAAACCAACATGCAGAGGGAGGTTTGGAATGCGCTGAACTTACCTGGGGAGCCTCTTTTTGTAGAGTACGGCTGATTGCGCAGACAAAATCTTGCTCTTTCTGACTGGACAACTGCTGAATCATTGCGGTATCGTGCTTTAAAATCATCATGCGTTGGCACTCACCGGTCACTTGCTGCAATGTGACATCCGGATTCTGCTCATTTTCGTTCAGTATTCATGTTCGAATGTCGTCGTCTTTGGATGCTTGTAAGCCACAAACGCATATGCGACATTTAAACTGATCACTTGGCATCTTGTGTAGTTGTGATCGTTCGCACTCTCGATTCAGACGGCTGAAATAGTCGTCTCTGTCTTCGTCTTCTTTTTGTTATTGTCAGTCACTTGTATCGGATGTTGAACAAAGATATCTGCTAGCAATAAATCGGAATACCTGTAGCTCGAGTGATCTGCTCAGATTTTGTTCTATTCTCCGAGCTGAACAGTTTCGTTGCAAACGTTTCATCAATCGTGGTGACTTCTTTAATGCGTAATAAGCAAACTGAGTTGTTTTGTCGACTCTTACCGACGAGCGAGTGACATTTGAACTTGCTCACTTCCATTCACGTCCCTTAACCATTGCTAGTTCGGAGTTCGGGCGGCGCCTCTTTTCGACTCATGTGCCAAATGATCCACGTAAACTCTTTTTTCGCAGCTGCCGGTATATCGGATCTAAGTCGATCCGTTGGTTGATTGAACTGTCTGTAGAAAACCACGCCTCGAGGAATTCTCTCCCTTTTTGTTCTCTCCTTTCGCTAGTATCTCCGTTTTCTCCCAATCAGACATGTGCTCTTCTTCATCAACGTGTTTCGAGACCAAGGATGATGGGTAATGGTTTCGACAGGCTCGTTTGTGTTCTTGTAGACAATTTTCTTCCCGTTTGGCCCACATAGTTCTTATCACAACTTTCACACTGTATCCTGTAAATAACATTCCGGCGTTCGTGTGCTCTGGTTTTCCCTTTCGGTCTTAACAGGGTTCCTTTCAGAGTCTTGGTGGGTATGTGAGCCAATAACAGATGGTGAGGCTTGAGGAGTCTACCGGTCAGTTCCGATGCGTTCTTGATATATGGCAAAGCGATCCGTTTCGTTGTTGTTGGTTCAGGTTTGGTATTTGAACTCTTGTGGTTTATGTGGCTTCGGATGAAACTGTGTGCATATCCGTTGCGCATGAAGGATGTAAACAAATGGTTCTCTTTTTCGCGTTTTGCCTCTGCAGTATTACAATGTGATCCTATCCTGCGGAACAAGGTGCGTATGCAGCTGATGTTGTGACATTTCGGATGGTTGCTGTTGAAATTTGATCTGTGTGCATGTCTTTCCTGTAAACTGACGTTTGTAGTTCTGTGTCCGCTGTTCTAGTAACCAATACATCCAAGAAAGATAGTTTGTTCTCCATTTCTGGCTCCATAGTGAAGTGAATACCGTCCATTGCGTCGTTCAACAGGCTTTGTGCGGTCTGCAACTGGCTGCGTTTGAGTATGACAAACGTGTCGTCAACATATCTGACCCACAACTTCGGATTCATGACTGGGAGTAGATTTTCTTCTAACGTTTGCATGACAACCTCTGCAATAAGTCCAGATATTGGTGATCCCATTGGGGCCCCTTTCACTTGTTCATAGAATGCTCCATCGAAGTTAAAATAGGTCGTGAGACACAAATCAAGAAGCTCGCAAATACTATCAGTCGACAGATTCCCGATTGCTTCTTCGCCAACATTCAGGCGTTCACTGATCTTTTCTTTCGCCACTTGTAAGTTGACAGCAATGAACAGTGCAGTAACGTCGAAGGACACCATTATTTCTTCATGATCAATCCGCAGCCCTTTGAGTTTCTCCAAAAACTGCTGAGCGTTGTTTATGGAATACCGCGAGCCACTAATCAGGTGTTTAAGGCGCCTCCATAATTCTTTAGCTAAGTTGTAGGTGGGTGTACCAGGGAGTGACACGATTGGCCGAAGTGGTACACCAGCTTTGTGTACCTTCGGGAGTCCGTAGAATCGGGCGATGTTTGAGTCACGAGCTTTCATCCTGTTGTACTCCTCCTTTGTGAGTTGCTTTGAATCCTGAAGTCATTTTAAGGTCTTATTAATTTTATTTGTCAGTCGTACTGTTATATCGCTTTCCAAGCAGCGGTATGTTGTACGGTTGCTTAAGAGATTCTTTGTCTTTTCATCGTATTCTGTTATATCCATTAAAACACAGCTACGTCCTTTGTCCGCAGGCAGGACCACGATAGTTTCATCAGCCATTAAAGATCTGATTGCTTTCTTCTCTTGCTGTGATAAACATTTTTGTTGCTTGGTGTGGGTTATATTTGGAACAACCGCATGTCTTAACTGTGTTTTCGTCTCTTCGTCAAAGCCATTGGATTGCAAAATATCTTCAAATCCTACAAGCAATTCTGTGGGTCTGGCGTCTTTGTAGTCATAGTTTAACCCTTTGATAAGCACTTGTCTTTCAGCATCACTGAGCGTCCGACTGGACAGATTCCTGACCCAGCTGTCACCACGATTGGTGATGAAACGTTTGCAACGAAACTGTTCAGCTCGAAGAACAGAACAAAATCTGAAAGATGTCTGCTCTCGGAAAATTTACGACAGGACTGCGACCACATAATCGAACGACAAATCGGTACTCTTTTTAGGTAAGATAAAATTGGTGAACTTCTCGTGCTCGGCAGCACCCAGCTTCCGCAGCATTAGTCGAATCTTCTTTTCCGCTGGAAGGTTGGCGAAATCAACCCAAAACATGTCTTCATACTTGTGGAACTTAGAAACAAATGTTATGCCGGCATCGGCGTCTTAATGGAACACACTGATTTGCTGAGTCAGGGTTTCCGGCGAAGGAGCACTTTCACTTGTCCCTAACTCTGTGCTTAACTACACTGTCAGCTTCTGAGTTGGCTTCTCCATCAGCTTGGCCTGGAATGCTACAAACTGTGCCTGTTGTTGCTGCAAAAGCATCTGCAATTGTTCAAAGCTGATTGACATTTCTGGGTTCGGTTGTACTCGCGTCGCCACTGTTGTAACGCCTCTTCTTTCCCTCTGCTCTCTTCCACTGACAACTGTTGTACTGTTGCTAGCTGCCCGATGAAACTGCGACTGTCTACATTCTCAGTCACGCGTCCAACCGACCGAAGGAATACAAAAGTCCAGAACTCAGTAGACAGTGAGAGCGTATCTACAGGATAGGTTAACTCTATTTATTGGTAACCGAAACATGCTAATTTAGGTGGTCAAGATCGCTCACTATTCTGCGTCTGGTTTTCAGCCAGTGTGAGTGAGTTCCACTCCACGGGTTAATCATATTGACGGAATAGTTCGATTCCTTTGACGCGGGCTGGTGTTTGCTGGCCGATCAATTCTCACTCGATTCCCAAATTCTGCTCCGCTTGCGTCTCTATTATTAAGGTATAATGTGAACTAATTAACGGTTATATATAGCATTTGAATTAAACAGTCTTGGGGATGATTGTTTGTAGTGAATACGCTTTGGGGGTAACAAACACAAAATGGTTAACAACAACTGGTCTAAGTGGCTGCGACGGAGTATTTCCTCTCTGGTCGCACGTATTTGCATACTGCACTGTCACCACTAGCTTCAACATCAAACTGACGCGTTTTCGATAACACTATTTGACCTGGATTTGACGCTGTTATTCATCCGCGTCTACCTCTTCAATGAGCGAAGTTTGCAGCACGCATCGTTATGGAGCTTTGCAATGTGATAAGCCTGAAGACCACACATGCACGTCGGAGTTACTTGGTCTTTTCTCACGAGTCAACACCCCTCAATGCCATCTTTTGACATAATCGTGGCAGGTGAACTAATTGTAAAACCCCAGCGAACTGGTTTTCAACATTGCTCTAGCTTGTCTAACCGGGACCACCAGGCAGCAAAGTGCTGACAGGTGCCTGGTACCCTATCGTCGGTCGAACACACCGGATTTGTGGGAATTTTGGTGTTGTCTGTGAGCACACTGTTGATAGGCGTTCCTTACGTATGATGCCGAAACTCAGCCACTGTATGTTCATTGAAACCTGAACAGATTATTTGAGAACGGCTTGATAATTTTCCTAATGTCATTATAAATGGATTCTCAGTGGTAGCTCAGTGCTGACACTAAATTCGAAGTGTGTGGTATGATCCCATTGTAGCCGCGATGTTACGTACTATGTACCGACAGTTTGTTAGCTAACTTTATTCCGTTCACCCGATTCAAACGATCTGTGCCTCTTATCCCTGTACTAAACAGCTTTTCGGGTACTTTTTGCATTATTTCCAGTACTCTTTTTCCTTTGTACATAATGTACGTCACTTCGCAGGGATACCACTTGTATCGAGCTTCACGACTACCTGGGCGTGTCTTTCAAACGTTTCTACTTTGTCTTGCGCTTCCTGGTCTTCTTTTTTAACCGATGTTGTTCAAGCACACTTATGTCTATATTTTAACCGTTAACTTCATTTTTCCGCACTGACTTTTTGTGCTCATGTTTGTATCTTGACCGTTGCAACACATGCACTTTGCAGGTTGATCGGTTTGCTCAGTTATCTACCAGTAGCTTGTGGTTACGGTTTTGTTTTACTTGGTGACAGTTACTAGTTTTACTGTGCAGTTGTCGTGTAAATTTATGGTCCGGAATTGTTGGGCTTGTTTTCAATTTCATGTTATTATCTTTTGTAAGTAGTGCTGTCGTTCATCTCCGGCTTTAACTTCTGGATTGATTAGTGGCTTCTGTGTATTGCTCGTGTCCACAACACAATTCGTCCTTTTCACCACTGCTCTCATCTATTTCATTTCCGTTCTTTTGTCAAACTGGTAACAATTGAAGGCCCATGATATGTTCCCTAGCGTTCAGCAATACAGTGACTTGCCTAAAGTCGCTTTCTCAACGCTTATACTACCGACGTGTTATGCATCAAGGGGTGTGTGGATGCCGATACCATGTGTAGGTTGCCAGTATCTCATATTTGGTTTGCTATGAACAGTATTTGATAGTGCGGACGCGAATACCATGTGCTTATTTGACGGTCTTCTAATAAAGGTAACTGAACCCAGCTTCACCACTTAAATTCGTAGTTCCTAACGGCCTATTCTTCTCAGTCTGGTCCTCTAGGTTACTTGAAATGCAGGTGGCTTGGGGGGCTTGATTATTTGTTGTGGTGCTCTCCGAACTGGGCAACTTGGCTACGGACTTATCATCACCATTCTCGCTGACATCATCAATGCACAAGTGATGGCCCTTGTCAACGAGACTGAGCCTTAACGTGTTGCTACGGTCTGCCACCTCTTCGACCCATTAAGTTATACTAGGTGGTGCCACGGGTTAATTGAGAGCTACTTCTACCAGGCTAGACAAACGAAGTCTCCTGATCCACTATTTTTGAAGTTGGAAATAGGATGGCGTCCATTTCTGTACAACTGAATTGCTACCATCCTCACTTCTGCTTTGTGAACAGGTTTCTGAGCCAAATTCTCTTGTTGAGGACCGTTATCGTACTCCTGTGTAGGTCTGGGCCCCTTGGCATTATCTCAGCCTACGTACATCCATGGTTATTTCTTCATACTCCAACCACATCCTGCATAAGCCGTCGCGTCGTTTTACAAGGGTCGCCTTATTTGCAGCTTACAGCAGGATGGATAAACGCAAAGTGGCTACTTTTGGCGCCTCCCTTCTTTCTTTTCCACCTGTTTCTCTTAATCCCCTGACACACAACTGACGTTTCTTCTATAATTTACAGCTTAATTGATTAGAAACCGCGATGCCACTGGAGTTGTATTATTTGCAGCTATCTTGCAGCACCACTCACTGGATGCATATCTTATAAGGCCACTTTGTCCCGGTTTCGTGGTGGCGCTCATTGTTCGCACTGTAAGACAGATCAATAAGCTTGCGCTTGCACGCACATTGGACACCCTGGGTATTGAGGTACGTTGCGTGTCCAAAACTAGAATCACTGACTTCCGACGTTGTTGAAATAATTGCCCCCGGCTTGTGCTCCTAGTACTGATTATATTGCAACAAGAAACGCGGACGTGTCAGTCACTAGTCAAACTGGCGTTGGCATCGTTCGCAGCTTCAAGACTGAATCACCGTTGGTTGATTGGATTTCGGTTTGTGTGCAGCTCGTTTGACGACATAGACCAAGATTTATTCACGAAGTAGTGCAAAACCCTGTTTGCTTGTGGTTTCCGCATATGCTCTTACCAACTGCAGTTCTGATGTTGTCAAGGACACCAATCACGAACTGAACGCGCTTTTACGTACTGCTATCACTTCAGATATCATAGTATTTGCAGGTGATGTGAGTGCGTAAGTGGGTCGCTTGGGCTCATCTAGGTGGGTTAAACCGGACGGACATATGTGAACATCTGTTGCAACAGCGTGTTGAGCACCAGTTGTTTCTTAGTATCACCGCGTTTAGACACAATAAGCGCTGGGGTGCTACTTGGCGTCCTTCTGTAGCTGGCCAGTGATGGACCCAAATAGATCACATTGCCGTAAGTTACAGCTGACGTGTTTCCATCGTGGATGCTCGCTCTATCTGGAATATTTCCGTAGACTCCGATTATGTCTTGCTACGCTCTCACTTTTTAATGCACTTTACCGGAAGGCACATCAAGCGTCTCCTTCAATTGGCAACCGAGAAGTTACCTCGGACTGCGGTTAGGCAAGCCTACCAGGAAGCCCTGCGTACCGAACTTTCGCTCTTTTGCCCTAATAACACTGAGCTTCAGTGGAATAGGATCTCAGCCGCCATACACGACGCGGCAGCATCTGCTTGTAGTACTATAGATCATCACCGCACCAGTCACTTGATCTCCGATAGGTCTGGGAACCTGTTGGAATCTGGAAGAAAACTCGCGGTTGGCTCTGAGCACAATATGACCAGACGGGCTATTAGGCGCGAACTAGTGCGAAGTCTGCGCGCTGACAAGCAAGCCCGGTGGATCAGTAGGGCTGAAGAAATGCAGGAGTCAAGAGCAGTATTCAGTTATCGCAAACTCTTCCGGCTGCTACGCGCAACTGGTCCAAAGAAACCCGGCATCAATGAGACGATCAGAGACAGCGCGAGTACCTTGATTCACATTAAGGCGCAAAAACTGGTGGTAACTGCTATTTCCTTTCCTACTAGATGCTGAACTGAACCATGCTTGGCCGTTGTACAGAAATTCACTTGCACATAAGCAAGAGTAGCATGACATGCTTTCCTTCTAACGAACTGTCGTGAAAGCCTACTTGCAGGTGTACTTAACAGTGATAAATGTCTAACGACATCTTCTTACACCAAGCAGTAAGCAAGATAGAATCAGCAAATCTTGCTCCACCACTTGGAATCAATGCCAAAACAAAGATGCCATCACTGCGGGAAGAAGGCTAATTTACTGTGCCCAGTGTGCGATGTGTCACTACAAGGAGAATGCTCTACAGCGTGCCATGCACGAACGACGGAACACACTTTCGTGTAAACGTGGGCTACATATGCTGTAACTAGCGATCATCGAAACTCTAGCATAGAAATATTGAACGCGGTTGCCTCGAATGTGCAAGCCATTGTTTCGGCCACGGTCCCACTGTTCCCAGTGACCGAGGTTCACTTCAGTGGGAATCGCGGTCCACATTGAGATTGCCCGTCGCAATCCAATCACACAACGAGTAGTCCGAAATTGGCCCTCCCATCAGTAGTCATTCACCGTTATACCAAGCGTTGCCCGCCGTGACTCGGTAGCCAAAAGGGTGGAGATTTCGGCTACCATTCCAATGGTTGCGGGTTCGAGGCCTGCTGTCTCCACCTAATGAGATGCAATAACATGGAAACGCGTGGTGGTTGTGCAGTGTTTTCGGGCGGGCAACACCTGATTTCCATCTGTTTCGGCTACGGTCCCAGTGGTCGCAGTAACCAAGGTTCACTTCAATGTGAAACGTGGTCTACATTTAGATTACGCGTCGTTATCCAATCACACGACTTGTAGTCCAAAATTTGCCCTCCAATTGTTTTTGGATTAGTTCAGAAAATTCGGATTTTATGTTTCCTTTCATATTCCAAAGTCAAGGTATCATATGCTCCTGGGGTCCTTCTGCATAGGCAGCAAAATCATGTTCACAAAACATTACCGCTTTTCAAAATACGAACATAATGTGGGAGTATTTTTGCCATTTCTTACTACATGTGTATAAATGAACAAAATTTATAACCGCAAAATCTGGATTAATATCAACTAACTCATAAGCATGCAGCATATCGATGCTTACATCATGCGATTTCGCAATGGTGGACTACATGATGGAGTCAACAGCGAAGTGGAACAAAATTGGGGTAGTAGGACAACATTGACGAACGCCGCTTGTTGTCTGAAAGATATCATACAACTCATCGAAGACCCTGACGAAATCCGTCCTGTTCGAGTACATGGCACGTAAAATCTTCGCGCATGTCAGGGGAACACTTATCCGCGCAAGTAAATCCAATCGATTGACTGAGTCGAACGCACTGTCGAAGTCAATGAACATAGCTATTTTAGGCCTGCGGTATTTGAGGCTGTTCGAGCCGCAGCGGATATGTGGTATATACAGCTGAATTGGGTGAAACCTGTATTCTCTTCTATAGTCCAAAAATGCCGATACACAGCGAGGCGACGAACGAGAATTAACGATAGTAATTTCGTCACCACTGGCGTTAGTCTAATATCTTTGTTATTAGCAAAGTGGGTGTGACTGCCCTCCTTGTATATTGCCACTATAAGCGATGTATTGCAGTAAGCTGGGCTTGTCTCTTCTTTCCCGACAGGTTCGAAGTCAATGCTTCGCAGAGGACCCCATCATCCTTAATTAGCACGTATGCGGAAACGATTAAGGGGTTCTGATCTCATTTCGGACCTCAGCTTCCGATACTGCGTCCAAACTAACCGGCCATGACCACACTTGCATCACCTGAGTTGGAATGGGTCAGGATGCAAGGGGTCAGCTGAACTGTTCTCGAAGGCATCCCAACCAACGTGCCGTCGCGCTTCTTATTGTGAATCAAGGCACTATCACCGTCTCTGATTCACTCGCTGACCCATAACTTTAAGGGCGCACTGGTTCGGATCAGTTGGAAGAGCTTGTGCTACTTGCCTGCTGCTCCAACATCCTCATTTGTTGAGCCCTACTGGTCCACTAAGCTTCCTTGTCAATGCAAGGTTGTTTTTTATTTCTCACCAAATAGTCAGTCTGGTTACACAGTGCTTAGAGCCAGTCAGGTGTTTTCTTCTGGATTCCAACTGGTTACTTGAGATCTCATATATCCAGTGACTGGTGTGGTGATGATTGATAGTGCTGCAAGCGGTGGCTCCCGCATCGTACATTGCTGCCTGGGTTCTATTCCACTGCAGCCCAGTATCACTAGGTTGAAAGCTCGGCATGCAGGACTTCCTCATTGGCTTGCCTGACCGAGGACTGAGATAACTTCTCAGTTGCCCATCGGGTGGACGCTTTTCACGCCTGCCAGTAGAGTTCATGGAAGAACGACAGCGTACCAAGACATGATAAGGGTCGATGCACGTATTCCAGATAGATTGGCAATCCAAGATGGAACCACGTCACTTGTAACTTACGTCAGCGTAATCTATTTGGGTTAATCACTGGCCAGCTATAGGTGGACGCCAAGCGGTACTTCGCCCCCCACTGTGCTTAGAAGCGTGGCAGTTAAGGAAGAGCCGGTGCTTCCTGCAATGTTGCAACAATGCTCGCCCTTGTCCGTCCAGTCGGACTTACGTCTATACTTACTACCTAGGTGAAGAGCCCAGACCACCTACCTGCGCAGTCGTATACTCTGCAGCGACAGTGATATCTGAACTGGTAACACTGCGGAGTAGCGTGCTCTGTTCTTAGTTGAATATATCCTTGGCAGCATCAGAACTGCATTTGGTGGGTGCATAAGCGGGAGCCACAAGGAAACTTGTCCGTTCTGCTCCTTAGTCGTGCAGCGCAATACCGTCTCAGGGTATTGGCTATGCAACACCGGTCTTTTAATGAATGATTTGTGCATGGTGTCCGGCTCGAATTTTACTTTCACGATTTTTTGAATCCGTTTAACATGTTACGGATTGGTTTCGCCGATGAAGAATTATCGCCACTGCCTTTTTTCATTCTTCGAGCTACCTCTGGTATCTTATTCTCTGGAGTTCATTCAAAGTACCATATACCATCTTTGCTTTTGTGTGTGCATCATCCACCTTAGCAACGAAGTCTTGCAGGATAGCGGCCCTTGATGTTCGATGTTATTTTCTTTTTGAATGACACTGTAGTATTCCGATGTGTTATCGACGCACGTGATTGTTTTGATATTGACTACATTGTCCTTTACACTCATCTTTGTTAAACTACTATCGATTTTCGACCAAGGTTGTTTATCCATTCATAATCCAAACAATACATCATCCACACCTCAACACTTGCGCTCCTGTTTTTTCATTTTCTTGATTACTCAGCTTATGGTGTGTTTCACCGCACCCGCACCTCTCAATTGAACCTACTTGAATAATACATTCTGCTTTGGTGATATTTTCTTCTACCTTCGTTTGCTCCATTTTAGTTTTAATTTGTTCACAAATGCGTGATTTTCTCTGCATTAATCTAGATGTTGCGTCATCCACAAATGTGCTGCAAGTGGTTTACGCATTTCTCGTTCACTTTTCCTGCAATGACCTCTTGTTTTCTCGCTGTTGCCCATTCCTGCTGCATCAGCACTGAGGGCAAGCGGAAAGTTTTGCGCCGGAAATGCGATAAGGCCACTATGCTACTACCTAGTAGTGGGATATGTTTGTTACCATGACGAGGTGTTCCCTTCCTGTGGAGTTTCTCGATCGGTGACTATAAGCTTTCAAAGATACCGACACTTTGTCTTGTGATCACTGATGTGTAACCGCACTTCCGTACGTCTGATTTCTCTGCACTCAACTGCTTATCTAAATTTGATAACAACTAACAATACCATCAGCCATCACTTACACTGAAATCTATTTCTGTCGACTCGCTATGTTTATGTGTGGAACATTGATTTATTTGTCTTACAAACGCAGGATGTTAGCTCTCCCAGATTAGCTTTGCTGGACTTGTCACTGGTCACATGTTCGGTAACATGACCCTCCCACTTTGTGAGGAACAGAAAGTGTGTTGATACACCCATGCGCAGCACTCATCTTTGATGTCTCTTTGCCGGTTCGTTTCGTTTCCACCCACTGCGACTCAAAACTATGTCCATAAATCAAAATAATTCGGTCTATTCAGGAAATTAGCTCAATTAAGACTTTGACAGGCGTTATCAGCTTGGAACTACATCTCTATCACGGAAACGTGGTTGCGCTGTGAGATAACGCATGCCGAAATCACGCTAACAGGTATTTCTGTTGTCCGGATTGATCGAGCCAGCATAGGTGGTGGCGTAACCCTCTACTTTCGTAACAACCTACAGTGCGAACCCATACGCGATGCACAAACCGGTGTACCTGACTCCATTTGATGCAGCTTCCGGCTGAGCGGGTACCGATCTTGGCCTACTGTTCGTTGTTTACCGACCACCATGGTCTACATCTTAAATGGACTGCAAATTGTTGGCTGCATTGAGGCAGGTGATAAACAGGAAGTACAGTCACGTTCTAATCGCCGGCGATTTCAACTTACATGCTCTAGAATCCCAGGCCACACCAGGAGAGCAATTCAAATCAGACCTGCAACATCTTGTCTCAGGTTTTCCGCTTTATGGTCACGTCACTTCGCCCACCAGATTCAGGGGAAATAACAGGCCATTTATAGTGGAGCGAATATTCACTAATAAAGAACTGATGATCGAGAGAGTGATAATCGATACCCCTCTAGGCCGCAGCGATCATGTGACTATGCATTTCATGTACACTTGCTATGCCGAGGACCGAAGTCAAACAACGCGAACCGTAACCAGTTACGACTACTTAACCCGACTCGTTGAAAAGACGGACTGAAGTTTCCCAACCGAGGATGCACCCGATATTGCCTGCGAAGGTTTCGTCAGTAACTTTGACACCTTGGTTAGGGGAGCATCGGGAAGCAAAGCTATCAGTTCGAGAAACATGAAGTCATTTATGCGGGGTAGGACCTGCAAACCCATGGTGATGCGTAACCTGGCGTGTATACCCACAAAGCTAATCGGAGTCCGCGTACCTGGAAGGCATATGTTGTCCATCGTAACCACTGTACCGAATTAGTGCGCGCGGACAAAGTAGCTTATCAACATGCTTTAGTCGAGCGATTAACTGCAAATCCTAAGCTTCTGTGCAAGCATGTGAACAGTCTCCGCAAGGTGAAACCTGGATTTCCCCCTCTTCAAACAGTGGATAATCTAACTCGGGCTGCTGAAGAAGCGTCGAATGTTCTGCAACAACAATATGCACCAACGTTTCATTGCATCCTGTGATCTCCTGAATCTTTGGAATCGATGATGCTCACAGTAGGACTGACTCATATACATATTACGGCAGACATAGTGATGAGGTAGCTGTTAGCCATGCACCTGCACGCCTGTCCAGAAATAGACGACTTCTACCCAAAGACGCTTGCTGTGACGGCTACTATTTTGCCTGAACCGTTGGCGCGGCTGTTCCAACGCTGCCTTGACGAGCAGCACGTTCTTGCCATGTGGAAACACGGAACAATAACTCCCATTTACAAAAGGGGTAGTCGTTCCGACCCAGCTAATTATCGACCAGTAATTCTACTGCCAGTTCTGTCAAACGTTATGGAGGCTATCATTGCCGACGCACTCATGTCTTATCTGGAAGGCTTTGGTTACATTGTTCAGCAATAACACGGCTTCCGTTAGAATCGGTCGTGCATAACCAATTTATTGTTAACACGAGACAGCTGGACCGAACCTGTGGACGCTGGTGCAGAGTTGATGTGGCTTACCCTGATTTCTCTAAGGCATTCGACCGGTTGGACCATCGTATGCTACTTGCCAAACTTCAAGGATGTGGCATTGGGGACTCTCTCCTCGGGTGGATCTGCCATTTTCTTTTCAAAGGTGTCTGGAGTTGAGAGAGTGTGAATCCATGTCAGACCCGATTTACCTCGAATGCGGAGGGCCACAGGGTTCGGTATTGGAGCCACGTCTATGCTTGGTATTCATAAACGATCTAGTGAGTCAAATTGCGTCAAACCGTTTGCTCTACGTTGATGACATCAAAGTTTCGCGAGTGATCAAATCTCCGTATCCAGCTTCAAATCGATTTTGACAAGATTTATGGATGTTCGGTCAAAAATCGCCTTTCCTTCAATGTGGCTAAATGTCCAGTGCACTATTTAAGACACCGAATGCTTCACGCTTATAAGTTGGGGGACCAGGATCTGCAATACTGTTCTCTCGAAAAGCATCTCTGTGTGGTGGTTCAGGAAGATCTTGGCTGCTCGAAGTTGTTCAAAAAGGTATCGAAGTAGGGGATCCAAATCATGTGGCTTTTACGGAGAGCTTTCTGGCAATTCGAATCGTCGATTTTCAGCCAAATACTTCCCCCTTATATACGCTCACATGTTGGATATGCAATTCTAGCAAGGTAACCATGGCCAAAGCGGGATCTCACGGTCTTGGAGCTTCCACAACGTCGGGCGACCGAAAATGCCAAGGGGCTGCGCCACTTGTCATACGAACAGCGCCTCAGAGTGCTTGACATTTTCAGTAGACGTTATCGCCGTTTGCGTGGTGACCTAATCATGGTTTAGCAAATATTAAACAACACTAATCACCCGTGCCATCACCTAGTGATGCTGAGTCACAACAGCCAACTGAGAGGTCATCATCACAAATTGGCAGAACAATACAGTAGGTTGGAGTGTAGAAGAAACTTCTTCTCGCTGCGTGTTTGCTACAGTTGGAATACCCTCTCAGGAGCTGTTGTTTTAGTCCCCACCTTAGCCGTGTTTATAGCACTTGTCGACCGTGCACTTGTCACACTACACTGTGTGACGTAATCCAAAGGACCCATACAAACAGCAAGAAAACAAAAACAAACCAACTCACCTCCATTTTTGCCAGGAAATCACAGATGATAACCTTGGAGAGTTCATAAAACGGACGGGAACGCTGTAATCGGCAAGTTTGCAATTTGCAGTTGTTCACTATTTCCCATTGTCATATTTGCTTTTACTTTTCTCACCCCTAACCGATCAACCAGCGGGACACGTCAAGCTTCGGCTTTTTTTATCCGCAATATACCATTGACCATTGGTGTTGCTCTGCAACTCATTTACCAGTCAACATATTGATATCCAGTATCTTGTCATTCTGAGGCTCCCAACTGTTTCCAGGCATGGAGTCCGTTCCCTGTGCAACCATCATTGTCCATGATCATAACATCCCTCCTTTGTCTGACGGCAAGCCTATCATATCCATCGTCTGTCACAGCACCAAAATTTCCGTATTGATTTTTTTCAAGCAACACCTATGACTTATCGTGCACTTGAAAAAGCTGGTTCTATACATCCACAAAATTTCCCTTGTGTCCTCCGTTGATCTCGATGCGATCAAACAGATATTAATAGTTATTCTTTCATTTCATGTAACTTACCCGCCACAAAGAGTGCTAACAAATATGCGAGACACACCGACGCTGCACAAGGAGAGTGATCAATCACACCCGGTTATGGCCAAGCAAAACTCATCGCCTGAATGGATAAACTGTAGCGATTGTAAATAGTTTGCTTATTTTTATTTTTGCGCTTCCACATTTCGTTGCAGTTCATCTACAGTTTTGTTTTAATTAACTCTACACACATCAACTGCTTCAAGCTCGTCTTGATGTCGTTCTGCCTTGTTTGCCTCCAGTTTGTGGTTGTGATTATACGCTCTGCTGCCTGACTGATCCATCCCGGGGATATACGTGCTCCTACCACTGCATAGCTTACGGTTTTACCGTCGTCGTCAGACGCTGAAGGGTTTCAGCATCTCTTTATGTAAAGTGAACCTAACCTTTAACTAACGCTATTCACATTACCGGTTCCCTACAAAACTTGAAATCGTCG
Organism: Dicrocoelium dendriticum; assembly: GCA_944474145.2. NCBI lineage: Eukaryota > Metazoa > Platyhelminthes > Trematoda > Plagiorchiida > Dicrocoeliidae > Dicrocoelium > Dicrocoelium dendriticum. Next base: position 223,203,674 of record OX104063.1, read on the forward strand.
CGTAAACTTCTGACCGCGCCTTTTTTAAAATACTTTGATCTGCTTATGGCATTGGATCAAACATGGCTGGACTCACTTTTTGCATCTATGCTCTTATACGAAATGTTCGACGATTAATATCATTCACCTTTGAGTCACGACCATTCTGTGTGCTTTCCACTAGAGTACATGAGGGCTATGATCTTATTGTCTCCAGGAACTTCACGCTTTCCGACTGAAGGAACGGAATGCAAGCTGATCGAAAATGTTATCCTGGTTGTCAGCTGTACGCCGTAACGGCGCTTCGCTGCTGAGCAACCACCACCATTCGCGCGCGGATTCCAACCAGTGACCGTATAGTTGCAAACCAGGCGCGCAGACCACTCGGCCACCGGCCGACGTTACCGTGAGTACTTGTAGGACTAGTAAATACTCGTACGAGACGGTGCGCGAAAGTTAGCGCGGATATCAGAAGACAATGAGAGTCGGACACAGCGGATTGTATTCGATGGGCTACAGTAAGAAGCGGACTGATGAAGCGAGGCGAGAGCGTACATGTTAGTGCGGGAACTTACAAGGCGGTTGTGTGTCGAGCCGGTTGTAAGGAAGATTAAGACAAGAAAGGATAATATACAATTGGTCAACAACTAAATAGTACATAACGGATAGTCATTATCTTTTTGGGCGCTACAGAGCTCTCCCCTGCAATGCTAAAGATAGAAACCCTTCGATATCGTAATGACTGGTGAATCGAGGTTCCTTTGGCAAAATCGTGCCGAGTAAGAATGAGCAAGCATTCGTGTCAAATGGGGGTTCGCCGGAAGTCGGAGTCCGCTGTGTAGTTTGCGACTTATTATTTACTGATTGCAAGGCAGAGTACATTTCGGCGAGGCTTTGGAGCGTGCTTGTCGGACTATAAAAGAACTGGCTAGCCCCGAACATGGCCGACAGGACCTCAACCTCCGCTGCTGTCAAACGGTGCTCTTAGGACTGGTCTCTCCCCCCGCCCCGCACCAAAACGACCCTTGTCCCACGGAGAAAAGGCCATCGTCCCACGAAGAAACGACCGTCGTCCCACGAAGTAGCGACACCCGTCCTGGGAGACACGACCAGCCTTCGCGACAGGGTCCTCGAAAACATTGCTTGTGTAGGCCAGTTGATCGAAGGGGAGAGTTGGGGCGTGTAGAGACGAAAGAATAGCAAAACGCGCGCAGAATACACCAGAAAGAACGAACGAATTATTTGCGTGTTTAAATTTTTTGGTTTTTGAATATTTTTTAGAAAAAGGCTTTTCGGTGGTTTTTGATTTTTTTGTTTTAAAACCTTAATCAACCAAAAACGGGCAAATATATGCAATGCCTACAAAGCTAATCGTATTCACACTGTACATAGTTGGAGAAACGAACACGTTTACGCACCTCCCGACCACAGCGATTTGTCCTGCGAGGCGGCGGGCTAGATTCGGGAGATGTCGGGACGGGTGAAGCTTGCAGACCGAGATCGTGGTATGGTTGAACTGCACTAGGATTCCGATATCTGGTGCGGTGAGTTGTGACGTCGCACGAATCACTACTTGACGAAGTAGGCGAGGTGGTTCCTTCAATAAAGGCGGGCTTCAGATGGTCGATGGTGCCGACTTCACGTCGACCACCGCGGTCAATAGTGTACGTTTTATTCGCGTGATGTAACACTTTGAAGGGTCCTATGTACGAGGACTGAAGAGGCTGTCGAACACCGTCTGCCTGAAGAAAGAGATGTGAGCACGTAGACAGCTTCTCGGGCACGTACACTGGTGTCTTCTGCGATCGAGGAGCGGGTGGACGTGGCTCACGCATCTGGTGAGCCAGTCGAGCGGTGTAACTTCCGTAGTCAAAAGAGGAAGTAGACGGGGCTGGTGTTACCAGCTGTCCAGGCAACCACAGCGTGCAACCGCAGACTAGCTGCGTTGGTGTTGCGTCGAAATCGGTTTTAACCGTGTTTGCTATGCCTAGGAGGACGAGGGAAGTGTTTCAGACCATGAAGGATCTGCGTGCGCACGTAGCGCTGCCTTCAGCTGGCGGTGAAAACGCTCCACCATGCCGTTAGCAGCCGGCTGATACGCCGTCGTCTGAACGTGGCGACAGCTAAAATCCTTAATCAACGTGGCAAATGTGGACGAGAAATGGGACCCTCGATCGGTGGTCACGATGGCAGGACAGCCGTATTGAGCTACCCAGCGCTCCAGAAGAGCCTTCGCTACCGTTTCCGAAGAGCAGTTATGTATGGGAATAGCTTCCGGCCACCTAGTGAATCGATCGACACAGGTCAGCAGATACGCATAGCCTTTTGAAGGTGGCAGAGGACCTACGAGGTCCACGTGCACGTGATGAAAACGTGCATCTGACGTCGGAAACGTGCTTAATGGGCTTCTCGTATGTTTGTGCACCTTCGCGCGTTGACACGGAAGGCAAGCAGCTGCCCAAGTACGGACGTCCCGATTAACATTGCGCTAAATGAATTGTGCGGTTACGAGTTTAACCGATACACGAACGCCTGGATGAGACAAGCCGTGCAACGTGTCGAACACGGTCTGCCGAAATTTGCGTGGGACGACTGGGCGCGGCGTGTCCAGAGATAAATCGCAAAGTATAGTTCCGTCTGATGACGTCAGTGGAACGGGTCCTATGTCCAGTGAGGGAGACCTGCCTGGTAGATCAACCTCAGGGTCGTTGAGTTGCGCTTTGGCCATAGCTGCCAAGTCGATAGCAGTGCCGGCGTCAGCGGAGATAGCTTGGATGCGGGAAAGTGCATCGGCGACGACCTTTTGCACACCTGAGACATGCCGTATATCGGTCGTAAACTGAGCGATATAGTCAAGGTGGCGCGACTCTAGGATAGCATCGGTCGGTAGTCGAGCCGAGCACGTAAGTCAGAGGTTTGTGGTCGGTGAAGATGGCAAAGGAGCGGTCTTTTAAGACGTGTCGAAAGTTATGTATCGCTAGGTATATGACTAGTAGTTCTCTACCGAACGTGCTGTAGCGAGATTCAGTAGGTTGTAGGCGTTTGGAGAAAAACGCTAAGGGCTGCCACGTGTCGGCTACTCGTTGCTGCAAAACAGCACCGACTGCCACGTCCGAGGCGTCAGTACTGAGGGACAGTGGGGCGGCCAGATCGTGATGCGCTATAGAAGCTATGTTGGAGATAGCCTCTTTCAGCGACGTAGAAGCAGCGCGTGCTGCGGTAGGAAACTCGAATTTATTGAGTTTCCCTAGGAGAAGGTTCGTGAGGGGTTGCATCAGCGAGGCGCAGTTTGGTATGAACCGTCGATAAAAGTTGACAAACCTATCAAAACGCCTAAGCTGTTTGAAAGAATGAGGCTCAGGGTAGTCGATGATGGCTTGAATTTTATCCTGCATTGGCACGACGCCTGCAGGGGAGATACGATGGCCGAGGAAGTTGACTGAGTCGACACCAAACGAACACTTTTCTGCATTGATCGTCACCCCGTGTTGACATAAACGATCAAAAACCGTTCGTATGTGGCGCATGTGCTCTTCTCGTGAAGATCTCGCGATCAAAATGTCGTCGAGATAAGCGTGAGCGAAGCCTAAACCGCGACAAACTTGGTCGAAGAAGCGCTGAAAAGTTTGTGCGGCGTTCTTTAGACCGCATGGCATGCGCAGGAATTCAAACAAACCGAATGGAGTTGTCACGGCAGTTTTGGCTATTTCCGCTTCGGCTACCGGAATTTGGTTGTATGCGCGTACCAAGTCGATTTTGCTGAAGATAATTTTACCCGCCAAACTGACGGTGAGATCCACTATGTGTGGGATCGGATGGCGATCGGGCGTGGTAACCGTATTTAAGGTTCGATAGTCGCCGCAAGCACGCCAGTCCCCCATGACATTCTTCGGGACCATGTGGAGAGGCGACGCCCATGTGTTGTTGGACGGTTTGAGGATACCGAGCTGAAGCATGTGATCGAATTCAGCTCGTGCTGCACCTCGTTTGTCAGGAGCGAGCCGTCTTGCTCGTGCGCTATCTCGTTGACCACGCGTGACTATGTGGTGAGCGACCTCTGTCGTGACTGGCGGAAGCTCTGCAGCTGGTCGTACCGATCGCGGGTATGCGGACAGTAGGTTCGCATAGTCTGATGGTACATCGGCGATTCGAGAAATAGGCAGGGAAACTTGCGCTTTGGTGTCGAATGAGACGTACTCGGTGCAGGCAGAAACGGGCCGCAATGAACGGTAGTCAAAACATGGTCAGCATCTGACCGTTGCACATGCTGCTTCGAAGCTTTCATTGCTGCTATCCTGCTGCGAAGTAGCGCAATTTCCTCTTCTTTAGGGTCAGATCAGCCTGAAGACTTGGAGCAAATATGACATTCGATTTCATCGGTGAGATTACATCAAAGGAGCTACTGGTCGTCTACTGCGGAAGACGTCCGAACGCAGTGTCTGCCTTGGTAGCTAATTCTTTCAGGGACGTATCCAGAAAGATGGACAGCATTACCGTCGATGGCTCTGGGAGACGTGCAAAGGCACAGCTCCTTTGCCCCTTCTTCGCTCAAGGAGTATTTACTAGTCCTACAAGTACTCACGGTAACGTCGGCTGGTGGCCGAGTGGTCTCCGCCCCTGGATTGCAACTACACGGTCACCGGTTGGAATTCGCGCGCGACTGGTGGTGGTTGCTCAGCAGCGAAGCGCCGTTACGGCGTACAGCTGACAACCAGGATAACATTTTCGATCAGCTTGCATTCCGTTCCTTCAGTCGGAAAGCGTGAAGTCCGTGGCGACAATAAGATCATAGCCCTCATGTATTCTAGTGGAAAGCACACAGAATGGTCGTGACTCAAAGGTGAATGATATTAATCGTCGAACATTTCGTATAAGAGCATAGATGCAAAAAGTGAGTCCAGCCATGTTTGATCCAATGCCATAAGCAGATCAAAGTATTTTAAAAAAGGCGCGGTCAGAAGTTTACGCGACGATTTCAAGTTTTGTAGGGAACCGGTAATGTGAATAGCGTTAGTTAAAGGTTAGGTTCACTTTACATAAAGAGATGCTGAAACCCTTCAGCGTCTGACGACGACGGTAAAACCGTAAGCTATGCAGTGGTAGGAGCACGTATATCCCTGGGATGGATCAGTCAGGCAGCAGAGCGTATAATCACAACCACAAACTGGAGGCAAACAAGGCAGAACGACATCAAGACGAGCTTGAAGCAGTTGATGTGTGTAGAGTTAATTAAAACAAAAATGTAGATGAACTGCAACGAAATGTGGAAGCGTAAAAATAAAAATAAGCAAACTATTTACAATCGCTACAGTTTATCCATTCAGGCGATGAGTTTTGCTTGGCCATAACCGGGTGTGATTGATCACTCTCCTTGTGCAGCGTCGGTGTGTCTCGCATATTTGTTAGCACTCTTTGTGGCGGGTAAGTTACATGAAATGAAAGAATAACTATTAATATCTGTTTGATCGCATCGAAATCAACGGAGGACACAAGGGAAATTTTGTGGATGTATAGAACCAGCTTTTTCAAGTGCACGATAAGTCATAGGTGTTGCTTGAAAAAAATCAATACGGAAATTTTGGTGCTGTGACAGACGATGGATATGATAGGCTTGCCGTAAGACAAAGGAGGGATGTTATGATCATGGACAATGATGGTTGCACAGGGAACGGACTCCATGCCTGGAAACAGTTGGGAGCCTCAGAATGACAAGATACTGGATATCAATATGTTGACTGGTAAATGAGTTGCAGAGCAACACCAATGGTCAATGGTATATTGCGGATAAAAAAAGCCGAAGCTTGACGTGTCCCACTGGTTGATCGGTTAGGGGTGAGAAAAGTAAAAGCAACTATGACAATGGGAAATAGTGAACAACTGTAAATTGCGAACTTGCCGATTACAGCGTTCTTGTCCGTTATATGAACTCCCCAAGGTTATCATCTGTGATTTCCTGGCAAAAATGAAGGTGAGTTGGTTTGTTTTTGTTTTCTTGCTGTTTGTATGGGCCCTCTGGATTACGTCCTATGGTGTAGTGTGGCCAGTGCACTGTCGACAAGTGCTTTGGACACGGCTAAGGTGGGGGCAAAAATAACAGCTTCTGAGAGGGTATTCCTCCTGTAGCAAACACGCAGCGAGAAGAAGTTTCTTCTACACTCCAACCTACTGTATTGTTCTGCCAATTTGTGATGATGACCTCTCAGTTGGCTGTTGTGACTCAGCATCACTAGGTGATGGCACGGGTGATTAGTGTTGTTTAATATTTGCTAAACCATGATTAGGTCACCACGCAAACGACGATAACGTCTACTGAAAATGTCAAGTACCCTGAGGCGCTGTTCGTATGACAAGTGGCGCAGCCCCTTGACATTTTCGGTCGCCCGACGTTGTGGAAGCTCCAAGACCGTGAGATCCCGCTTTGGCCATGGTTACCTTGCTAGAATTGCATATCCAACATGTGAGCGTATATAAGGGGGAAGTATTTGGCTGAAAATCGACGATTCGAATTGCCAGAAAGCTCTCCGTAAAAGCCACATGATTTGGATCATCTACTCCGATAACGTTTTGAACAGCTCCGAATAGCCAAGATCTTCCTGGACCAACACACAGAGATCCTTTTCGAGAGGACAGTATTGCAGATCCTGGTCCCCCAGCTTATAAGCGTGAAGCATTCGGTGTCTTAAATAGTGCACTGGACATTTAGCCACATTGAAGGAAAGGCGATTTTTGACCGAACATCCATAAATCTTGTCAAAATCGATTTGAAGCTGGATACGGAGATTTGATCACTCGCGAAACTTCGATGTCATCAACGTAGAGCAAACGGTTTGACGCAATTTGACTCACTAGATCGTTTATGAATACCAAGCATAGACGTGGCCCCAATACCGAACCCTGTGGCCCTCCGCATTGGAGTTAAATCGGGTCTGACATGGATTCACACTCTAAACTCCAGACATCTTTGAAAAGAAAACGGCAGATCCACCAGAGGGGAGAGTCCCCAATGCCACATCCTTGAAGTTTGGCAAGTAGCATACGATGGTCCAACCGGTCGAATGCCTTAGAGAAATCAGGGTAAACCACATCAACTCCTGCACCAGCGTCCACAGGTTCGGTCCAGCTGTCTCGTGTTAACAATAAATTGGTTATGCACGACCGATTCTAACGGAAGCCGTGTTATTGCTGAACAATGTAACCAAAGCCGTCCAGATAAGACATGAATGCGCCGGCAATGATAGCCTGCATAACGTTTGACAGAACTGGCAGTAGAATTACTGGTCGATAATTAGCTGGGTCGGAACGACTACCCCTTTTGTAAATGGGAGTTATTGTTCCGTGTTTCCACATGGCAAGAACGTGCTGATCGTCAAGGCAGTTTTGGAACAGCCGCGCCAACGGTTCAGGCAAAATAGTAGCCGTCACAGCAAGCGTCTTTGGGTAGAAGTGGTCAATTTCCGGACAGGCGTGCAGGTGCATGGCTAACAGCTACCTCATCACTATGTCTGCCGCAATATGTATATGAGTCAGTCCAACTGTGAGCATCATCGATTCCAAAGATTCAGGAGATCCCAAGATGCAATGAAACGTTGGTGCATATTACTGTTGCAGAACATTCGACGCTTCTTCAACAGCCCGAGTTAGAATATTCCCTGTTTGAAGAGGTGGAAATCCAAGTTTCACCTTGCGGAGGCTGCTCACATGCTTGCACAGAAGCTTAGGATTTGCAGTTAATCGCTCGACTAACGCATGTTGATAAGCTACTTTGTCCGCGCGCACTAATTCGGTAGTGGTTACGATGGACAATATATGCCGTCCAGGTACGCGGACTCCGATTAGCTTTGTGGGTATACACGCCACGTTACGCATCCCCATGGGTTTGCCGGACCTACCCCGCATAAATGACCTCATGCTTCTTGAACTGATAGCCTTGGTTCCCGATGCTCCCCTAACCAAGGTGTCAAAGTTACTGACGAAACCTTCGCAGGCAATATCGGGTGCATCCTCGGTTGGGAAACTTCAGTCCGTCTTTTCAACGAGTCGGGTTAAGTAGTCGTAACTGGTTACGGTTCGCGTTGTTTGACTTCGGTCCTCGGCATAGCAAGTGTACGTGAAATGCAAAGTCACATGATCACTGCGGCCTAGAGAGGTATCGATTATCACTCTCTCGATCATCAGTTCTTTATTAGTGAATATTCGGTCCAATATAAATGGCCTGTTATTTCCCCTGAATCTGGTGGGCGAAGTGACGTGACCATAAAGCGGAAAACCTGAGACAAGATGTTGCAGGTCTGATTTGAATTGCTCTCCTGGTGTGGCCTGGGATTCTAGAGCATGTAAGTTGAAATCGCCGGCGATTAGAACGTGACTGTACTTCCTGTTTATCATCTGCCTCAATGCAGCCATCAATCTGCAGTCCATCTCAAATGTCGACCCTGGTGGTCGGTAAACAACGAACACTAGGCCAAGATCGTTCCCTCTCAGCCGGAAGCTGCATCAAATGGAGTCAGATTTTGAATCGTGTATGGGTTCGCACTGTGATCATCATCATCATCATACACGTTAGCTAGAGGTGGAGAACACCTCAGCTACTGTGCCGCAATGTCTAAAAGAAAAAAGGAGAGAAAAAATGCAACTGCTGCAAGCCGGCTGAGCTACCGGTAACGGATGGGCATCGTTCCGGTAAGCTACCAGCCGGCTACCGTACATCAGAAGTAATTACTATGCAAAATTATAAAAGGCTAAATAATGAGATCGTGGTTGGAGGGGGAGACTAAGAGGAATGTGATGGGACAAAGAAACTCACAGCATGAACGTCATTGAGGTCGGCTCCAAGCCAAATCAGCAAGTGTGTCCAACCAAACGTGTTCATCGTCTTTCGGACCCCCACCAGGGAGCCGAGACGCTCCAACCGAGGCCAGCTCAGAAGTGAGGGACTTCATTCCTCTCGACCAAGTCATCGCTTGGCCACCGTTCCTCTTTCATCCACGCCCCCGGCGTGCAAACTACGCACGTCGCGGGAGTCGGTGGGCTGGCATGCGTAACACGTGACCGAGCCATCGGAGCCTGATGCGTGAAACAACGGTGCTGAGCGGTTCAGTTCCTTTTCCTGTGCCGTAAACAAGGCGTCGAACACGCTCGTTGCTCACGCGGTGTTCCCACCAGATGTGAACTAAATTACGAAGGCACCGATGGTCGAACGTAACTAACCTCTCCAGGTCCGCTGCTTTAAGCGGCCAGGTTTCACAACCGTACAGTAGGGTCGAACGTACCGCTGCATTGTACACTCTACCCTTCAGGGCAAGAGTGATGTCGCGCTGGCGCCATAAGTGGCGAAGGTTAGCAAAAGCGCCTCGAGGTTTTGCTATACTTTTCGTGATCTTATCCTCAATCCCAAGGGCGCTGATCCAACTTCCCAGGTAGTTGAATTTTTGAACGACTTCTAGCTGATCCCCACCAACGGTCAGCGTAGGAGGCGGTCCAGACCAATGTTGGAGGGACGCTTTGCACTTCGATGGTGCGAAGCAAAGCCCGAAGTGACGGACAGCTAGTGCTAATCTGTCCAGTGCCGCTTGACACGTTGGTGAGCGGTCACAGATTAGGGCAATATCATCAGCATACCCTAAGTCAAGAAGTCGTTCTCCTGGGAGTAGCTCCACACCTTCAAAGTCATGTCTTGTGAACGCGATTTCCATGACTTCGTCAACAGCAAAGTTGAAGAGGAAAGGTGACAGCGGGCATCCTTGTCTTACACCGCTTGAGATATTAAAGGGCGACGACAACTTGCCGTAAGCCCTCACTCTGCCCGAGCTACGCGCATACAATGCTCGGATAATATTCACATATTTCTTAGGTACACCTTTCCTGAGTAGACAATTAAGAAATGCACGTCTATCTACCGTATCGAATGCACCTTTGATGTCCAGAAACAAGACTACTGTGGGCCGCCAATATGTGTGACAGTGCTCCAACAACTGACACAAGGTGAAGATGTGGTCGATGCAGCCACAACCTCGACGAAATCCAGCTTGCTCTTCACGAAGCTGGCTTTCACGAGTGCCAGTCAGTCTGTGAAGGATGACAGAGGCAAGCAATCTGGAGGCGATGGAGATCAGACTGATTCCTCTATGGTTGCCTCACTCTGATCGTGAGCCTCCTTTGAAAATTCGGACTATGACGGAGCGGCTCCAAGCGGTCGGGACAGTTTCCTGCTCCCACAGTTTCCCTAGTAACTCGTGTAAATCATCCACAAGAGCAGGTCCCCGGAATCTGAAGAGGGCTGGATGAAGATCATCAGGCCCCGTGGCTTTATTTAACTTCAACAGTGCGATATCACGTTCGACTTCTGAGCGAGAGGGTGGATCCAAAGGGGCAGCCCAGGGAGCGAGCGATCAGTGGCCGACGAGAAATCTAACTATTCCGACCGACTGAATTGCCTTTTAAAGTGCTCAACCCAACGCTCTAAGCGTTTTGATAAGTTGTGGATAGGCTGTTCACTCTCGTCACGGATAGTTTCACTCACATCAGGTCTCATGTTGCGCGTTTCCCGTATCAGACGGAATAACTTAGGATGGTTACCTAGGGCAGCGACCATTTCCATCTCTGATGCACGATGAGACCATCAGGATTCGCGGTCTCTCTTCAGGCTAGCACGGAGTTTTGCCCGGAGCTCTTTGCGAGTTTCATTGTGTTTGCTTCTTGCCGGAATATGCCGACGAGCATCTATAAGTTCCAGAGACTGTGAAGGGACCCAATGTCCATGTTGGTGACTAGACATACCACATGAGGATTTTCCTGTTGTTAGTAAGGTCTGGTGAATATGAGACCAGTGAGCTTCAACTGCATGCAGTGAGCGTTTATCCAACTCGCATGACAGCGTACTTTGATAGGCTTTCAGAACAGCTGGCTTCGCCAGTTGGCTGGTGTCAATGCGCTCACAACATCGTCGTGGGCGTCCGCCAAAGCGCATCCGCAGGTCAGCACATACAAGTGCATGGTCGGTGTCCACACCTGTGCTCCAAATCGAGCGACAGTTCTGGACGCAGCCTCTCCAGCGGTAACTGATAGCAATGTGATCGATTTGCGTCCAAGGCTGGTTCGAGGCTGTTGGGCGCCAAGTCACCCTCCGGCAGGTGCTGTGTCGGAAATTAGTGCTCGCAAGAAATAAGCGAGCATCTTCACACAAATAAGGTAACCGCTCACCGTTATCATTACGGGAGCCTATACCATTTTGACCGCCCAGATGCAGCTCATCTGTGAATAATTTCTCAACTTGAGCGTTCGGATCCCCAGCCAGCACTACAGTGTCCGAGCTTCTTCTGTGGCTAAGGAGCTCGTTCAGTTGACGATAGAAGTCGTCTTTTACCGAGTCATCGCTACAGTTTGTCGGTGCATAGGCGGCGATAACGAATAGACACCTGTTAGTCCCACGCGACTCCGAAGTTTTGAACGATGCAGCCACTGTAAGTTGTTACGAAAGTATGGGGCTACCCCACCAACTTTGATGGCTCGATCATTCCTGACAACAGACATAACTGTTAACGCGATTTGGACATCGGTTATCTCACAGCGCAATCACCTTTTAGTGATATCGATGAGGTCCCAAGCTGCTGACGCGTGTCGAAGTCTTAATTCAGCCAATTAGCTTAGTAAACTTTGGGCAATTTTGTACATGCATGGGAGCTTCTCGGAGAGGAAAAGTGTGTTGGGTGTAATGGATGAAGCAAGTGAGTTTATGACGACCGATGTAAGATCGGCGACTAATCATTTCTTGGATGGCTTGCAGACTTTCGAAACGAATTTGGTATATATTCAATTATCAGCTGCCCCGGATTCCAGTGTTCGCTCGTGCTCTGCTGTGTCTCTGCGGATGTTATCGCTACTGTTGAAACCGTCACAGAGTCGAGTCCTACGGTTGTTGTTTTCATTCATAGATGTGCTTTCACAGAGTTTTTATTAGGAGTCGTGGTGGTCCTGATGCTTTCAGACGAATTTCTGTTGTTAACTTGCTACGGAATTTAGTCCAGTTCTCTAGAAGAGTTTGTGCCATTAGTTCTGATTGCAATACCAGTTTTAACATCCTAGTACAGCACCCATTATAGTTCGGTGATAAGAGGATCTTTGTCAGCGAGGTTTCCACGCTATTTTCAAGGGGAAGATCCTCAAGGATGTAGTGGTACTGCTCCCGGTCGTGTAACTACACATCGTCCGAAGAGGAATCAGTAAGCTCTGGAACACCGTGAGCAGTCACAGTTTTCTTGACTTTTCTGTTCCTCACTCTGTTAGCTGGATCCGCTGCATATTCGTACTACGGGCTTTCAGGTAGTATGCGCACTCCGCTCGAGGCATTGCGGAGTGGATTCGCAGACAGTAGAGCGGCCACTTTCTCATCCACGGACTTCAGCGTTACCCGAAATAACCGGGGTTCACCCTAGTGCAATGCCTTTGGGTGATGCGAGATGCGTTTCAATGTCGTATGATCAGCATGGACACCGATTGCCGTACAGATGGAACTCCATTGATTTCGATCGTCTGTCAGCCTACGCTTACTTGTATTGGAGCTAGATTCGGGGACATTAGTGCACACTAGGTTTAAGGCACCATGGTTGTGTCTGGTGGCTTCTGGCTTTGGAGCCTTACTTTCCGATGCTTTTGGTGAATTTGTGAACGGCACTGATGGAGGCCATCCGTGCTGCGACATTGTAGTTTTTACTAGTCCGGCCAACAAGGTTACCGGTGCTATTTCCTGTGTTTGTTTGGCGGCAACCGATGCGTATGTTACCTGGTTCCTCACTACGCCTGGTTGGCTACAGCTTGGGGTTTCTTTTATAACGAACGAACTACTAGGTTTAACACATTGTACAGAATCTGAAGCAGGCACGCTGTTGACAACGTTTTTGCTTATGGGTGAGGGAGACAAGCGAGTTGGTGTTGACTGAGACTGAGTCCTTGGGGTACTGTTGGGATGCTTGGCTCTCTTCTTCCGCCTAGATGGGGAATTCGGGGTGTTACTTGCACATACAGTTGCAGGTTCGTTTCCTCTCATAGGTGTAACCCTGGCGCACACCAGTTGCTCGACTGCTTCTGTTAGTCTTTCACACTTCTTCAGTAGCACAGTTAGACAGCTAACAACTGGGATAGCACTGCATGCTGGGCAGAACCAAAACACCTCTGTAGTGTTATTGTACCGTCTCGTTTTTATCGACTCCGTCCCAAGGCATTTTGTGTGATAGGTTTTCAAGCAACTGCTACAAACTAGCCCATTCTTCACCAATTTAGCACACAACTCACACTTGTTTTTAACGTGACATATGTTCGCAGAGTGCGTGAAGTTTTATGGTCACGAGTTTGTAGGCCAATGATGATGATGATGATCATCATCAACAGCAGTACATCAGCCATTTGAACGGATGCTTCGCTGCCATACAACCATGAGCACCTATGAAATAAAGTATAAGAAGAGGGAGAGTAGGGGGACTTACCTGAAAACCTTAATGCCCTAAGCTAACATTCAGGGTCAAGGCGCCAACACCTTGTGTTAACTACATACCGTCACAAACAGCTGGCTATCATGCAAAGATAGGCCGCATCGGCGACACAGCTTGCTTGCGGTTTTCACTGCTCCGCGTTATAATCAGCCATTACCCTGCAGATAACTCAGCAACAAACACAGTTTAAACAGACAATCCGATTAGGAGACGGCAGCAGACACGCCACTGATGTCGGTTGCGAGCCATGTCCTGGAAAGTCCCGAGCCAAGCACAAGGCGAGTCACGTGGACTCCAGCCCGGAAGGCGAGACGGACCAACGGCACCCAGTTTGGTCGTCAGCGACTTCATTTCCCGCTGCCAAGTCAACTTCTGTCCACCTCGAGCCTTGTGCCACCCTACACCTGGCAGACTAAACAAAGCCCTCCTAGGTAAGCGGTCACCAGGCATACGTAGCACGTACCCGAGCCAACGTAACTTATTCAGTGCTATCTGTTGTTCTAGGGAGCTAGCATGGTTATCACCAACTAGTACTCACCTAAGCACGTCATCGTTGCGGACATGCTGGTGCCATCCGACACCAGCAATGCTTCGCAGACAACAGTGCTCAAGGACTTGAAGTTGCCTCAGATATTCAGACCGAAGGGACCAAGTCTCACTCCCAAAGAGCAGAACGGCCCTCACTGTGGTCTTGTATACACGGTCTTTCAGACGGAGGGAAACTCTCCTCTGTCGCCAAAGATGCCGCGGGTTCAAGAAGGTAGCTCTGGCTTTTGCAATGCGTGAGCTGACGTCAGTTTCTATGCGCCCATCGTTGCTGATGCAGCTGCCAAGATAAGTGAATTGATCAACCACCTCGAGTTCCTCGTTAGCAAGTGTCAAGGGGTCATCAAGTGGCAACACTTTGCACTTTGAAGGTGCGAAATGCATACTAAATAATAGGACCATTATAGAGAGGCTATTCAGGGTTGATTGTGCCGCCCCAAAATCGTCGAAAAGCAAGACGATATCGTCCGCATAATCAAGGCCAACTATTCGTTCACCAGGCAGCACTTCAACGTTTACATCGTGAGGTTCCGCAAGGGAACACTCCATGATAGAATCCACGATGAAATTGAACAAAAATGGGGGAATCGGACAACCCTGACGAACGCCACTTGTGGTTGGAAAGCTATCCGATAGGAAACCGTAGACCCGCAGGGGTGTAGTGTTCGAGTAGTGTGTAGTGTTCGAGTATAGAGCACGTACGATATACACCTATTTCGTGGGAACACCTTTCCGCGCAAGCATTTCGAACAGAATCGATCGATCGACTGAATCGAACGCACTCGCGAAATCGAGGAACACAGCTATTGTCGGTCTGCGGTATGTGTGGCGCTGCACTAGCACCTGTTGCAGAGTGAATATATGGTCTATGCGGCCACGTCCTGGGCGGAAACCTGCTTGCTCTACCCTAATCCGGGATTCACGTTCCGCAGTGAATTGACGAAAGAAAATAGAGGCCAGTAATTTTGTCACAACTGGCGTTAGGATAATACCCTGTGGTCAGAGCAGTCACGCGACTGCCCTTCTTGTATATTACCACTATAATCAATTCACTCCAATTAGCCGGGAAGCTCTCTTCTTTCCAGACACATTCGAATAAGGAGGTCAGTGCTTTGCAGAGGACCTCACCTTCATCCTTAAATTGTGCAGGTGCGAGGGAATCCGGGTCAGCGGCACTAAAATGATTGAGGGCTGTGATCGCGTTTCGGACTTCGGCCTCCGGCGGAGGCTGTAAACGAACCGTCCATGACTCATCCCGCATCACCTGAGTAGGAAGAGGTCCGGGAGCAGGGGGCCAGCTGAACTGATCTTGAAAGTGTTACGCCCAACGAACCATACGGCGCTCCTTATTGTGTATCAGTTCACCTGGGCTGTTTCTGATTGTCTCACTGACGCCTGGTTTTCTGGGACCAGTGGTGCGGATTAGCTGGAAGAGCTTGCGGTAATTGCCCACTGCTCTTGCCTCCTCCATTTCTTGAGCCCTACTGGTCCATCAGGCTTCTTTGTCAGCACGTAAGCTCTGCTTTAGTTCATACCTAATAGCCAATCTGGCGACCTTGTACTCAGAGCCAGCCGGGAGGTGTCTTCTAGATTCCAACAGGTTAACCGACCTCTCGGATATCCAGTGACTGATGCGGTGACGACTGATAGTGCCACAAACAGATGCTCCTGCGTCGTGCATGGCTGCCCAGATCCTATTCCACTGAAGCTCAGTGTCATTAGGACAAGACAGCGGAAGTTCGGTATGCAGTGCTTCTTCATAGGCTTGTCTAATCGCGGTCCGTGTTAACTTCTCATTTGTTAATCGAGGGAGAATCTCGGTGCGCCTCGAGTAAACTTCATGGAGAAACGACAGCGTACAAAGGCATGATCAGAGTTGACACAGGTACTCCAGTACGAGCGGCAATGCAGGATGGAACCACGCCATCTGTAACTGATGGCAATGTGATCAATTTGGATCCATCGCTGGCCACCCACAGGAGGACGCCAAGTGGCACTTCGGCGCCCATTGTGTCTAAAAGCGGTGCTACTAAGAAACAACTGGTGCTCCGCACACAGTTGCAGCAGACACTCACCGTTGTCAGTCCGTTCGGAGTTAAGTTCACAATTACCACCTAGCTGAGCTTCTGAAGAGCTCAGACGCCGTACTTGTGCGTTCATATCCCCTGTACGTACTATAGTATCTGAACTAGTCGCATTGTGTAGTAGCGCGTTCAGTTCGTGATAGAAAGTGTCCTTGACATCATTAGAACTGCAGTCGGTGGGAGCATAAACGGAAGCCACAAGCAAACAGCGTTTTGTATTACTTCGTGAATCAACCTTAGCCGATATCGTCAAACCGGCTGCACATAGACGACTGTTCACCGGAATCCAATCAACCAACGATGGCTCAGCCTTGGAGCTGAGAATGATACCTACACCAGATTGACCCGTCTCCGGATGCGTGAAACCAATGGTGAGAAGACAATCCGGGCACAGTTAAGTCAACAACCCCATTAGGATAATTGATCCTAGTTTAGGACACACAACCCATATCAATACCCAGTGGGTCCAAGGTGCGTGCGAGTGCAGCCTGTTGACCTGTTTGTCTTAGAATGCGAACGTTGAACGTCGCCATGGAAACGGGACAGCATGGCCTTATAAGGGACTTTTGCCGATAGGCGTCCGATAGGTGCTGTGGCATGGTGGCTGCAGATGGTTCTACTCCAGTGGCACTTCGGTTGCTGTCAATTAAGCTGGGAAATATAGAAAGAAGGTTAATAATGGGGGTCGGGATGGGAGTAAGAGAAAAAGGTGGAAAAGAAAGAAGGGAGGCGCTAGCAGTAGCATGTTTTCGCTTATCCAAGCTGCTGTATGCAGCAGGTAAGGCGACTCTTTATAATCTGCGCGACGGCCGATGCAGTATGAAGTTTATTTCTGAAGAAAATGTTATGGTTGTATGTGGGCTGAGATATCGCCAGTGTGCCCAGGCTTAGACAGCAGGACGATTATGGTCCTCCTCCAAAGCCTTTGGCTCAAAAGCCTGTCCGCAAGGCAGCGGGAATTTGACAATGATTTAGTTTTACAGAAATGTACGCCATCCCATTTCAACCCCCAAACCTGGAGGATGATCAGTTAGTGCAGCTCTCCGCGTCAATCATAAACGTGAGTCCGCGGGGCTCTCCCGCTGTCAACGGTGATACCTTGTAAGCACACGTGGCAGTGTTGGTCGGTTAATTGAGCGATGTTAGACCCGGTTGGTTTGGACCTAGTAAAGAAATATAAGCACAACGATGAAGGGCTATCGAGAGATCACAAATTCCCTCACAGATACGTTGAGAAACACTCGACTGGAATATGCTTAGGGTTTTCGGCCTGCCACGAGAATTCCGTATCGATAGTTGTCACACAGCAAGGCAATTGACTCAATGTGATTGAGTTATCCGCTTGCGCTTAATGACGGATGCCAGTGAAAACAGTTAGTGATGGCACGGAGTTTAATCGTAGAAGATAATTCCACGTATGATGGATCATTAGGTGGGGCTGGTAAATCCGGTTCGAAAGAGCGTACAGTGACAGCGTTGCGAGTATTTGGAGATGGGATTGGGGGAATAATCCAAATGAACCAGAAGTACACACCACACACGTGCGGAAGGGTCAAGCAGGTTTATGTGTTATGTGGGCAGAGATTCGCGGTTGTCCAGACTGAGGAAGATGCTTGACATAAGGGACCCCACCTCAAGTTTTTGCTCTTAAAGTCCTGATGCGCAAGGTGGCGGAGTGAGCACTGAATATGTAGACTGTGGATAGCCAAGTGGATCATTCACTTTCTTTGTGTTCGGTAGAAGTCTACACAGAAGCCGGCGGCTCGCAAGATTGCTCAACCGCCTACCGCTACGTACTCACTTCTGATTACAGTATTGAATGGCCATTGATCCTATAGTCAGCCACGTCGGCTTTAACACAGAGTCGTAAAAGCTATTGTGGTATTTGATAGAGAACCAGGTGAACAGCCTGGCAATGGCCACGCGCTGAGACGCTGCCGCTGACTGCTCGCAACTGCTTGTTCATCTCATCTGCAAGACAAATGGGACTTGTTCACAGTTACCTCCACAATGCAGGCATTCCCCAATTCGCGAGTTTGTATCGCAACCGGTAGCGTACAGCTCCGTTAGGAGACTTCATAAGAATGTCCCATAAAGCGTAAAACATTTTAAACAACAATACTCACTGAGAACGGGTGAGGTTATTGTGCATACACTTCCGCATACTGAAGCCTAATTGAACGTGGCCAGTGAGGTGTCCTTAAACTCGCCTCCCCATCTTCTGTTCCAGAAGAAGGTAATGATCTACTCCAGGGTTATGTCACCAGTGTGCCATACTAGGGGTAGCAAGTGTCGTATACTAGTGGGTTTTGCACTGCTTTCCGACCTGGATGATTAGTTTGTGGACGTTTCTCAGCCAGACTAAGAAACATCGTCAGTGCGGCTTTAAGGTCCTGTTTTGCAGAGCCTCTTAAGCGACTTCGAGATCTAAGTGCTTATTGATAGAGTTGTCTTTTGAAAATTAGGCCTCAATAAACTCACGTGCTTGTCGGCTTGTGGCTGTTCCGAGTATTTTTGCGTATTCTAGATCAAACTGATGGCTTTCGGTATCCATTTGCACGGTCGAGCGCGTTCTTAAATGTAAGATAAACTAAATCTACCCCAGCCCTCATCTAAACCTTTCGGTCAACTCTCAGCTGTGTACAGTTAGGTTGCAGTGCATGAAGGTTGTGAACGAATGATTTTTCTGCATCGTTGAAGTGGACGGTTTGGGTATAACTAACTCTCTTTGAAGTTTGATGGAGTTTACATCGCTTCCACACTAACGAACCTTGTTTATCTCACATGCGAAACCGAAGCAATCTAAACATTTAGCAGGTCAGCTACGTGTCCAATAACCTTGTAAAACTCAGCTGAAGGATTTCTGTCCCCGGGGTCCTAGTAAATGGACACAGCAGCACCCTCGCCACCGCTACTGTGGTGAGGAATTTGCGTACTAGTCTTGAAAGAGGAGCAACAACAATTCGAATAAACCTCCAAGCCCATTGTGACGGGTGGAGGATGATCACAACCGGAAAAAGAAAGGCATCAGCAGTACGTCGGTCCGCAGTACCGATGCTTCGCTGCCGCGTTGCCACCACCGGTCGCATAGGAGCTAAGGATACTGCTAGGGTCGCCCTGCCCATACGCAAGCTCGAACCCGCGCTGTCAGATTACAAGACAAGCTCGTTATCTTTAGGCTACGGGCTGGCCGTGATCACCGTAACAAAGAATTGCACGCTAAATACCGGCTCTGTAAAATGGAGTGAAAATTAATAAGAATCAAACGGATGTTATCGCTCAAAAGATGAATCTGAAACTGTACATACAAATTGGAATGAGTCGAAAAGGTAGATGTCTAATTTCTCTTAAACAATAATGGCTGTCACTAGCATGGGAAAACTGTAATTTTGAGATTTGCAGCATAGCCAGAAGCCTACTATACCTGTAAACGTTGTCGTTGCAAGCTTGGTGTTTTACTGCTCACCTAACAATCCCTTCAGGGTGTATTAGCAGCCCCGCGGTGTTTACAGCTGTTTATTGAACTTTAAAGCAGCTAGTTCCCTTCAACAATTTGAAAAGCACGGAAAGAAGACGAATGCTGGTAGACGCATGCATTTTGTATTGTCTCCTCAGTACCATTAACAATAACCCATATGCATAGATATAGTTAACATTGGGTGCAAGCAGACAAGCTTGAAGTGCAGAACGAATAAGGGAAGTTCACACCTACCTCCAAGGCAGCTTTAGGTTGATAAATAATTGTTTCTGAACACCAAGGCTGGCTTAATCCGGCTTATAGCGACAACCTCAAGACTGTACGCATTAAACCGTTTCAGCGGAGCTAACAACTTCACTAACCAACGAGCGATTTTATGCTGTGAAGCGTTCATCATTGAAAGGATTGGCCTGAGTGGCACTTCAGTCTTATGTGTCTTTGGGGACCCATACAACTGTGGAACAGTGCTTCCACTCAACTTCAAACTATTAAGTGTATTACAGTCTATCACCCGGTGGAGAAGAAGCAATTCCAGGTGACGAAATATTCGCGTTTCGACATTGGTTATGTCCCCCACTTTTGTGAGCCGTTCGAATTTACTCGCATCGTTGAGTATGGGGTACATCTTCTCATGGTATCCGGTGTTGTTCATGATCCCAACTCCTGAACCATTATCTGGTTTCATTACGAGTATTTGCTCAGCATATACTTTACGTAAGGCTTGAAAACGTCGAGCTGTGATGGCACATTTTTCATTAACTGGCGTGGTTTTCATTTCATGGGAGATATCGGTTACCGTTTCTGAATCAAACAAGCTTATCAGGACTGGTTGGTTGGAGCTCCTTAAACTGGTCAAAAAAGTTCTCAAATTTGACTTCTATAAACAAGCCGTTCAACGTTCTAGGGGGGACTTTGTAATCAAGCCCAAGTGATAATGCTTCTAATTGCAACGCATCAAGTTGTACGTTCGATAAATTCATCATGTAGTTAATGGGATCACGAGCAATTGGTGCCTGTTCCTGGTGGTTCATCAGCGAATTTTCTAAACGAACAGAGCGATTTCGGCTCGTACGAGCCAGAGTTGATTTACAAAAGTTAGTGAAAACAATCCGGCAACACAGAGACAGATCCTCGACCACGGGTAGTAAGCGTGCATGAGTTTCAACTAGTTCCGCAAGTCTGGTTTGAGCCTTCTCTAGGTGAGCGGACGCCACACATCTGAGGTTAGTCGCAGAGGGTTTGAGTTTGTTCCTACGCAACAGTAAGAGAACTGGACGAGGATAGCGACGCAGGAAAATGCATTTCGAAAGAAAGGATACCACCACACGTAAGAACACCACCTTGCACCTCAGGCTGACTTTACGCTGCAGCAACCTGACTGTTTCGGCGGGAATTCATCGTTTCAGAAATTAAAGCAGTTAATTCCCTTCAACAACTTGAAAAGCACGGAAAGAAGACGAATGCTGGTAGATGCATGCATTTCGCATTGTCTCCTCAGTACCATTAACAATAACCGACATGCACAGATATAGTTAACAGTGGGTGCAAGCAGACAAGCTTGAAGTGCAGAACGAATGAGGGAAGTCCACACATACGTCCAAGACAGCTTTAGGCTGACAATTAATTGTTTCTGAACACCCAAGGCTGACTTAGTCCGGCTTATTGAATTACTCCTTCGTGTGAAAAGGAATATTCATTCTAATTTATATCAACACAACTGGGAATTTTGCTTTAGATTTCAAGACGATAGTGATCAAATGTGTAACCAAGTAAGCTGATTGTTGTCCTTATATAGCGTTTTCGGAGCACTGGTAGATACACCTTCAGGCCGTTGCAAGGCGATCAGTAGAACAAGGCGAAATAGCTACCACAACTTCTGGTGAATGGTATTCTGGTGGTTAGTCCATCAACTATCCTTTTCTTTAAACGCATGCAATACCTTCATTTACCTAAACTTGAGCCAATTTACCTGCCACCGAAGGTTAAACATCCAGGTTCTACTGGGTGACTGAATTATACCACATTAGATTTTCGGTGGCACATCAGATAAAAAGCCGTAGCTTTCAGGTAAATTCTTCTGAGTATTCACCAAAAAAGAAAGATTCAAGCTACGCACATTTTTATTGTGCATTGTTTGTTAGGTGTAAGGATACCGAATTTAGCTTCAGTCGAACTTTCTAAGCTACTGTAATTCGGCCTTTCCATCACCTGCCGCAGGGAACTCGGTGCTGTGACCACCGAGTTGGGCGTGTTGACAAACGCTTCGTCATCCCTAAGTGGCACGCAAGAAAACACTGAAGGAAATGTACAGACTGACATCATAACGGTCGTTTTATGCAATAGTTGAAGACCGAACAAATATCGTGCATACGCACTTCCATGAAGGGGAACATCAATGAAACATATGGAGAGACCCATATTTATTCACGGTCACATTTATATAAGCTTCAAGCTGCGGTAGATCGATCTTCTTCAACTTATTGCGTCAGAAGAAGCAGAAGTATACTGGATATCTTCGGCGAAGGCAGCGCATATAGTATGGACCCAAGGGTTGCGTTACTCGACATCGTGCTTAATGACACAAGCAACCTGTGCGTAAACACTGGCTTCGAACGGAAACTGATTACTTTTCCGATGATGGGAATAGTACCTCTCAAATACTCTCTTTCAAGATGGTAAAAAGCAGAATGTTTTAACAGGATAATCTGAATTCGGATACTTCGTGTATTCTCTTTAGCAGTTTACACAGTTTGTTGAACGGCTAGAGTGTATACAGAGACACTCGCGGTATAACGTCATTAGTGTTCGGACAAAGTTCAGCTGATGCCGGCCAATATTCCGCATAGATCACCAATGTCCAAAGTCCGGCCCGCAGGTCAAATGCTGCAGGCTTTGACATTTCGACTGGCCTGCGGCTTCATTTTGAAATAACAAATCCAAGCGTGGATATTTCCGTACAGACGACATTATATAAAATATAAAGTAAGGAACTTGCCAGTGTAAATTTCGTTAACGTCAGATGCTGACAAAAGTCAATGATGTAGTTTCGTTTATTTTTAACCAACTAGGAAAGACTGATCCAGTGCTTTTACTGGGCGTCTTAACTAAATCAAAACAGATAAGTTATTAGGATCTCAGTTTCACCCTTCACATCAGCACTTGTTGGGCTTCTGGTTTTCCGTGCAACAGATGGTCTTGCGCAAACCGCACAAGATGCAGTCAACGTGCTTCACCAACACTTCATCCATATTTTCCGGAGTGAATCATCATTTCATCCGCTTTTGAAACACCTTCCATCGCCACCAGGGTTAAACCAAGTATCGTTCACAGCAGCCAATGTGAAGAAAACGCTAATGTCATTGCACGTGCACAGCTCACTTGGCGTGGATGACACCAAACCGAAGGCATTGAAGACAGCGGCCATGAACCTGACCGAACCATTAGCTCAATTCTCTCAAAGCTGTCTCGACGAAATGCAGGTTCTCACCATGTGGAAACATGGACTAGTCACTCCTAGTTACGAAAGTGGTACTCCTTCGGAGTCCTCGAACTACCGTCCAATCACTCTCCTCCCAGTTTTCTCCAAAGTAATGAACCGCAAAGTCATTCCCACACACGCGTGAGGTGCGTACTCCTGGTTCATTTGGATTATTCCCCCAATCCCCTCTCCAAATACTCGCAACCCTGTCACTGTACGCTCATTCGAACCGGATTTACCAGCACCACATAGTGATCCATCATACGTATCATCATATCTTCTACGATTAAACTCCATGCCATCACTAACTGTTTTCACTGGTATCCATGATTAAAAGCAAGCGGATAACTCAATCACATTGAGCCAATGGCCTTGCCGTGTGACAACAATCCATACAGAATTCTCGTGGCAGGCCGAAAACCCTAAGCTTATTCCAATCGAGTGTTTCTCAACGCATCTGTGAAGGAATTTGTGACCTCTCAATATGTCTTCATCGTTGTGTTCAAATTCAGTTGGCAGGTTCCAGTCACTGGCTATTCCTTGTGATCTTGTCAGCCAGTGCGCCTGCATAACCCTTCACACGGATTGCGCGACCACGCGGACCGCTCAGTTGCCCTTGCAATCACCATGCTCGCCTGACCGATGTGCACCGTTATCATAGTCGGAAAAGTACAGAATGCTAACCAACCCAGTGGGTCAGGTAACGATACCACATTGAATGGCAGAAATGCGAAACTGAAAAGGCTCCAAGCGAAAGGCATTTGCGGATTGGGAGAGTGTCATCGAGTAGTTAAAATCGGTCTGGCTTGCTTGCACTGTTTGGTGTGGTATCATACGAAGAGTGCAAATGCGTTCCAACTACAGGTACGAGAGCGAAATAGCTCCCAAGATGCACTCTGCTTCTGTGCTGCGTGCTGCACCATCCCACTTGTTAAGTGCTTGCTTATTCTAGCACATAAGTGCGACCGGTTAACCGCAGAAGCCGAGTATGGATAAACTATAAGATTACTTCAATGGAAGCGAGTATGCACCACGGAAGCGTAGCGGCTTCTAAGCAACGGAATGCTGCACAATCCACTTCCTCTGAACCGCAATCAGCCACGTCCCTATATCCGTTGTCTTCTCCAACTTGGTTAGAACGCCGTGCGAAAACAGACTGTACCTACAAAAATCAAACAGTACTCACGGCAACGAAAATCAGGCTCCATTCAGAATGTCTGGTTAAGCAAATTCCACTAGACCTGAAATCTAGCATTAACAAGGATGAAGCAGTCTAACTCCAACCCTCGGTACCTGTAGCGCAAATATCTCTAGTCGAGACTAAGCCTCCCAGAACATCAGTAACATAAGCAGAGATTGCTGCAAAGGTCCACCGGGATGCCGCTGTTGCGGCCTCTTCTGTTGTAAATACCCGTTAACGCGAATAAAGGGACAAACAGCAAACAAGCAACAATTGTCAGTAGATCAGGACAAACGAGTAGCATTCATTGTAGATCAGCGAAAAAGGGATCCAATAATAGTGCCAGAACTGTTGTGTACTCACATGTTCTTGAATCTACCGCCATCACATTGCGGGATAAGTTATCGGACGACTAAGACCAATTGAACTCATTGTGCGTGCAGATGAGCGTCAAAGCCAAGCGCATAAACTAGTTACGAATCACTCGTCATCCGAACTCGCCACATTATGAGGAACGCAGACTTATTCGCGCATCACTAGAATACTCCACCAACGTAGAAAACATTTTGCTCTCCACAAGCGCGCTGAAACACGGATCCTGTAGGATACGCATTTATCCTGATGTCCCTTGGAGCGTGCCGCAACCAAAAAGCAACACCGCAGAGGGGCACAGCATACAAGACCTCCTAAACACAATCTTCATACATGGCGTGCCAGAATATCCTTCTAACGATCTTCAAGAGACCGGAAAGCACGATTTAGAACAGTGGCGGTTCATTCGTGCCACACTTTCTTTGGATAATATTGTAGCGCTATCGCTCACTAGGATACCTCTCTCACCAAATTACAGAGGACGCGGCCTTAGAATCCTAAAACTTGTGGTTCAGTCAGAGCAACAAGCAACGGATGTTTCGGATCGATGGCGGAGAAATCGGAAAATTCTCCCTTCTGAACTTCGGTTAAAGGTCGAAGAAGCTTTGCACAGCTCAGATATTAAAGCAACCGAAGCAACAAGCATACCGACGAATGTACAGAAGCGTAACTTGACTGCTGCTCTAATTGAATCTGATGTAGGTCTAAACGTAGGTTAGGACGCACCTTGGCAGAATCAAGTTGCAAACGAGGAATCATTATCTCATCAAGAAAATGAGCAACTACCGACCTCCCATCAGTCGGCATTCTCCCACACTTGACCCCTTCACGCCTCGCTCGCTCACTCGTCACTTCCCAATGAACCGAAGTATCTGTCCTTCAGGTGTTCAAAGGGCGTTGGTAAATTTAGAGTATTGGTGGTTTTGTGAGTATGTAATTTCTGTAAAAGTAGAGCAGCGGACCGGTAATCCGTACCGACTGATTCTTTGCGAACGGGTTCAATAAGTTCAGATAATCATCGAGGGAAATTTTGGTACACTGCATAGACGATTGAAAAGATTGGACGCTGGGGGACTACTTCCTTATAAGTTTTCGACAGGAGTTACAATTTGATTTTCTCTGTAATCTACTCATTCCTAGAACTGTATGTAAACGGCTGATGAGTGTTGTGTAGGGAATTTCAACCAACTGGTGCAACTATCCCTCGATACCAATTTTTGCTCAGGTCAAGTAGATAGTTACTGGCAGGCCAACCATCGGTGTGACATTTGCCTGTGGACCATTTAACGTCACTGACCGTACATTTGGTTGACTTGTGATCCCACAGCAATAATAGTACCGGTCTTATACACGCTCTGGTTTTTATTAATCTGCTGTGATTAGTTCGGGTCACAATACCGAGCATACACGGTAGCTGAACTCATAGTATACCTTTGAAATTTTGAGAACAAAATGTAATGAAGAATGAGTTCCAGTTTACACTGTGGGATGAAAGAATGTAATTTTTCTATAGACCAGCAAGGGGGTCGACCTCTATTTCATACAACACCTTTGGGTTACAGCACAAGAATGCTTTCTTGATATGGCACTCTATTCAAGTGGTGAAGATTGTGTGGTTGACACTTTTGTCCGGTGTATCGCAGTACCGACTCTCTCCTAGACCATAATTCAGTCAGGAATGTTTGATGATGTACTTCGTCCGATGGTTGTGTTGCTTTTGTCATTTGTGAGGGGTTTAACCGACCTTCACCACGATTGACTCTTGGTCATTTGATGAGTACTTAGAAGTGTCTAAAACAAAATCACCACTGGTCAGACACGGTTCACTATTGTTTATCCTTCGGCTATCGAAGAGTTCGGCTCGTGTGTGAATTTCTTTTTCCACCGACAACTTTTGGTTCATCAGCTATAGCCGCCACAGTTGGTGAATCCTCAGGAATACTTTCTATAGTAGGTGAAATTGGGTGGGTGGTTTCAATGCGATGTATTCTGTAAGGGACACTTGCAATTTTGAATCTATCGTCGAGTCCATTATTGGTTTCTGGCGACGTGGTGGCACTAGCTGAGGCACAGGCGAGAGTGTTGTTGTGGGGTGTTTCTCGGTGTGGATGAGTAACCTGTGTTCGTCAAAGTTCCCATTGCAAAGGCGTTCTATCTGTAGTTAGTTTCAGGGACTTAAACTTTTTTTGTCAGAACTGTGGTCAGATTCTCCGATACACTCAGTGGCAGACAGAGCATATGCAAAGTGGAACAGCATGGGGTAAAAAGTGGATACTGACTGCAGGACAGCACAAAAAATGGAAAAATGCTTATTTTTGTTCAACATGACGACCAGGCGCTTTGTTTGATAGGTAAGGAAACATTTGCCCTTCCGAAGGAACATGATATGAAAAGACATTACGATACAAAACACAGTTACGTACGACAAATTCGCGGATCGATGTCGAAAGGATAACATAGCTATGTCGCAGAAAGAACTAGGAGTGTTGAAACAATTGTTCAGCAAAAGAGTAGAAGAAAACGTTTCTGCCATAAAGTCAAGTTATCATGTTATAAAACCTTGCCAAGGTATGCAAGTCTTTCTCAGCTGGAGAGATTCAAAGAAGATTTGACTAAAAAACGGCCGCTTTTGTAGCAGTTAGTCTCTCCCATTGTGATATTACGAAACGTGTAGAAGAGATTGTGCGGGACATGTTGTCACAACGACAGGAGAAACAAATGAAATTTCAAGCATTTTCCATGGTACTAGATGACTCAACAGATATAGCCTACAATTCACAGTTGCGAATTTTAAAAAAGTGGGAGTAGCAATGTTTTCAAAGCTACAGAAGAACTTGCCTCGTTGAAAAACTTGCATGACACAACGATAGCAGAGCATATTGGTACAGTTACTACAATTATTACTGAGCTTAATTTGCTGTAGCTAAAGTTGCGTGAAGTGACCATGGACGTAGCTACAAATATGGTTGGGAGGCATAACGGTTTGGTG